>JAOXNO010000020.1:30182406-30214498 GCA_028565335.1 Limnodromus scolopaceus | reverse complement strand
GTAAAGAAGTTTTTTCTCATATTTGAGTGGAACCTCCTATGTTCCAACTTATGCCCATTGCCCCTTGTCCTCTCACTGGCAACCACTGAAAAGAGTCTGGCTCCATCATCCTATCCTTTTAGATACTTATAGGCATTGATAAGGTCATCTTGCATCCCTCAAAGCCAAGGGTGCAATTCCCTTTTGTAACTATGACTCCAGCTTCCTGAGGAGGTGGGGAAAGAGAAGACACTTGCTAACCTGTGCCCTGGGCTGTCTTCTACCTGTCTCAGCGGCACAGTGATGGCTGGTCAGGTCAGAAAGCCCCTTGCACCAGCCAGCCTTCATCTGCAGCTGGGGTAGGTCATCATCCTGGTCCCACAGTTTTAGGGTAACCAGAGAGCCCTGGGATGGGCAGGCAAGCATCTGGGACAGGCCTCATGGGAAGGAGCAGGTGCTTGAAGCTGTGAGAAGGGGCTTGATACCAGCTCTGTGTGTAGGACACAGCGTCTGAGAGGCGCTGAGAGCATCTAGTAACCTTATCTTGGCAAGGTTGGGTGTTACCATAAATAGGGCCCATCTGTGCAAGGCTTCAGGCAACATATATTTGAGCTGCAAGGGAATAAATATGTAATTTGCCTCTTGTGAATAATGGATAATGACCTTCAGTGCTTTGCTGGAAGTGTTCTGCCAGTGACACTTGTGGGAGGAAGAGTTACGTATTTGCTTGCCTAATCAGCAGCCTGTGTGGTGTCTGCCATGGATTTGAATTGGGAACCTGCTTTTTGAATTAAAAGGAAGAACTTTAACCTTTAAAGTGCTGGTTTTCCTCCCAACAGCAGCCAAATTCATGCCACCATACGAAACAGGCTTTGCACTTGTACTGGTTCCTGTATCTTTTGGCTATTACTGTTGAGAGACGGGTCTCTCCCACACACCTGTGGAAGCACGGGAGAGCTGTTAACACTGCCCAGCCTGTGCAGGTTTGGCAACCCTGTACCGTGAGCGTCAGTGCAGGCAGGTGCTTAGGCTGCTGGTCACCTTGTTTGCATGCAGAGCTCAGTGACAGTGCATGCAGATGTATCGCACCGGGAGATTTCCCTCTGCCTTTAGCTATACAGACACACATTATGCATGAGCAGGGAAATTATTCAAAAACTTTCATGAAGAAAGGTGCACTCCTGCGATTTAGAAATATCCTGACAAGGGAAAAAATGCAATAGCTTTAATCCAAATCACAGCTGTAGTCACAAATGACAACAGGATGTGAAGGAACATTTCTAGGAGAGGTGATCCAAAAAAAGGAGATAGTGTTACTACCAAGAAAGATTTTGGTCTGTCCCCTCCAGGAAATATTTTGCCAGCCTCATCCTTGTACAGAAAGGTCTAGGCAGCTGTCTGAAACAGTACAGCAAGAAGCAGCATTTCAAAAAGCTTAAGAGCATCCTAGAGAAGAACTGCTGATTAGGTTGTGAGCTTGCATTGAACGATTATTAGGGCATAGGACTGGGTGAACTCAGAAGCTTTTTGTGTTTATAGAGTACAAAAGTATTTTCCCTTATTTTACATACACATGCACACATTCACATTCATCCCCTAGCATCAGAGCTCATGTTCAAGCAGCAGCTGATCAAAAGCTGCTGTATGGCTTCTCCACCCCACTTCTAAATGCAGCTGGCTGCATCACAGCGGGTGATGGCTGTCACAGGAGCACACACAAAGCCATGGGCATCCACCGAAGGGCTTTTGACTAGCTGGGGCCCAGTTTCACTCCCAGGTGTTGCTACAAGTGTTCTTCAAACTGCTTTTTAAGAGTAATCCAGCAAGCAGCTGAAAAACAGGTTGTGTGTGCAACATGATTTATGCAAGGGGGCAAACAGTCAAGCCTGTCTTACTTTTCCTGGAGTGGGAAGGAGAAAAGCAGGTAAGCCAAGCTGAGTTAGTTGATATCCTCCAACCTCAGTGTGGCTGAGCACTTGCTGCCCCGGGCTGCTTCCCATCTGCAGAGCTGGGGGCACGCTGCTGTCTGAGACCAGTGTGCAGGACAAAGAGATATGGCCAGCCTCCTTGGAGGAGATAAAATCAATGAGAGATGGTATACAGGAGGAACGTGAAAGGGATTAAGGGTGATGTCAAAGGGGAAGCAGTGATGAGGATTGCTGGAGAATTCAAGAGGATGCAAGCAGGCTTTGGGGGAAACGTGAGGATTTGCTAGGTGAGAAAACACTGGTTTGGCAGAGGCTGGTTTCTATTCAATGAGAGAGTGGCGAGACCTGGGGTGGGGAGAAGCAAGATGAAGACCACTGGACCAGAGAGAAATACTTGGCTGGGGCATGAGGGGGAGAGAAAAGGGCCCCTGGTGTGCAGCTGGCCCAGCCTGTGGAAGTGTCAGAAGTGTTTTCTTACTCAGGGTGATTCCGGGGGGACAGATAAGTGAGGGGACTTGGCAAAACTTTTGGCGTCTTAAACCACAAATGGTCCAGACCCTCTGCTGCATGTCTTGGGTTTGGTGTCCTTCATGTGGCCCCCAGGAATCTGCTTTCCTGCCCGCAAAGTATTTGGCAGGGAAACCCCCCTCTCCCAAAGGCAGAGGGAATATATGGGAGGAGATTTGGGCGAAGGCAGAGAAAGGTTGCATCTACGCTGTTCGAGTTTAGGTTTTGGACTGGTCTCAGAGCACTCAAACCCACAGTACCTGGAGTAAAACAAGAAGACAACCTGTAATATTCATTAACAGGCTACTCAGAGCTTAGAGGAGGAGTTTTTTCTCTTATTGCTGTAATAGTTAAGTCTAAATAACTGGAAAGGGGGGCTAGCTGCGGGGGAAGTGAAGCGTGCTGTGCGAGAGGACGGGCGGCTCGGCAGCTGGCAGCTTGCAGGAGCTCAGCGTTAGCAGCCTGGGCTATCTACCGAGCAGGGGGAGGAAGGGGGGAGGTGGGGCCAGAGACAGGCTCCTTCTGCTGCCAAGAAACAGATGCTAACAAGAAACAAGGAGAAATGCGGCGGTGCCCATTGTCGTCCAGCCAAACAGTGTCTCTTAAGCAACAGGATCGGCAGCTGCCGTGGCTAGAGGCCGTGTGTCAGCAAGGAGGGCCTTGAAACTTGGTGGTGTAGAGGAGACCCCAGGAGGGAGAGGTGGTGTCTACAGAGAGAAGCTGAGAAAGGATTCAGGACGCAGGAGTGATTGTGAACCTTTGGAGGTACAACCCATGTTCTGATACTGAAGAACTGAAATATGTGGTTAGGGAAGCGACATTGCGTTCTCCTGTGGCTAGACTAGGAGCGATGACCTCTTTAAAGCCACCAGCTTTAAGGAAATTGTTCTTAAGAGTGTGTTTGGCCTCCTACTCTCCCTTAAGGCTCCCTAAGTTCTCCTAGTAATCAGAAAGCATTTAGACCTAGAAAGAGGAAACAAACTTCAGGAGACTTGAGAAAAGCTGCCCCAGGAACCCCACCACTGGTTTAGCTAGGTGAAGCCACAAAATCATCCACTTACCTGGAGACAGCACTCTCTTACTGCAGTATGGGCGAAAACTATGGCACCTGCAGTCAAGACGGGGTGAAGGACCTTACTGCCAAGATCTTGGATGTGAAAAAGCAATCAGGCTCTGAGTGTGCTTGCTGGGAATAATAGAGGTATTTGGTGTATGCGAATAGGATGCTTTCCTACACTTGAAAACAATTTCACTTCACAGACCTGTGGTGTGTTCTCACTGCATTTACAGCAAGTTTGTGATGTGATTTTTATCACTGTAAGAATATACAGGTGTGTGATAAAATAGGAAATGCTTATCTTACTGTGGTAAAGCACAGTAAGACAAGACTGTTGTTGCCATAATAAGCTGCAATATAGCTGGGTTGCTGCTAGGGTTTCCCCCTTTTCAAGCTACTTGCCCTGCCATGATGTCATGGTTCAGGCTGGGCTGGCCACCAAACGAACAGCCACCAAACAGTACTTTCAAACCAGGACACGTGAGGTGCATAAAGTCACTGGCAGCAGCTGATGAGATTCAGTGGTGACAGGGAATGTAGGCAGGGATGAATCCTGATGCACCCCACAACCAACGCACAATGATCCTTTCCTCCCTTGCCGTCTCCTTGTCCTCTGTTGAATAGCTGCATTGTTTCACCAATCTGAAGAATGGGGCATGGAACTGTATACACAGCCAAGGCAAGAAGAGAATTAGGTCAAAACCCTCATGAAACAACGCCCAGAATATAAAAGACATCTGCACTGCAGTTTGAGGCTCCTCAGTGTGTGCCGAGGTGACTATGCATGTTTCTCTATTCACCTTAAAAATGGAGCAGAGCAGCACTAGTAAAGTCACAAATTTCTAACTTCATTCAGGGAAGGCATATCTGAGTGCCTGCACAAGTGCTAACTCAACTAGGCCAAAACTCTTTAAAATTTAAAAGTAGTTTTACAGTCTAAAGTTAGGCTTCCAATTCCACGTATAGTGGCCTGAATTTTCTAAATAGGTTGGAAAAGAAAAACACCCCATCAATGTATGTTAATCCTCTTAGTGTCTGAAGTTCAGAGTAGCCACGGCATTCTTTCCTGTGAGAAACCCCTACTGAAACAGCTTGTGTTTTAAATTCTTCCCTCTTCTTTTGTTTCTTCCACTCTCTACACCTTTCATCACAGGCAAGCTACTTCTTATGCCTTTGGTTCTTTGTGTTGTCTCTATCCCAACCCCTGCCTAGCTGATCGTAGGAAGAAAAGATATCATATACAAGATGAAGATTTCTAAATCACATGTGCTTTACTTCAGGAAACAGGCAGAATGGGAAAAGTTTAATTTGCATGTAGTAGTCACATACAGTCACACTTGCAGCAGGATTGAAGTGAAATATTAATAATGGTGAGCACTTCAGTTCACTGACAGAGGAATGCATACCACTATGGTCGTCTCTGAGTTCCAGTACTAAGCAGATGCTTCAGCTAGCTTCCTAGCTTCCATTTCCTGCTTGGCCTTTTCTCTCATCTCTCTTTCTCTCTCAATGAGAAGTGCTTGTTCTTGCTCCCATTCCTTCAGCTTCTGCTCATGTTTTGCAATGTCTTCCACTTCACATGCTGGCAACTTTTCCTTGACAAGTTGGGTGGTCAGGGTTAACAAGCTTTCAGATTCAACCTTGCCAAGTGAATGCAGCTTAGAATACAGCTCCTGTCATAAAAAGGGATTTGGCAGGGAGTGAGAAGAAGAGAGCCAGTCAGTCACAAAATAATCAGCCACAAAATACTTCCCTGTAACAACCAACACACTTCTGTTTGAATCTAACTTTTAGCTGGGCTATATAGGGTGTTGGGTAATACTTTATCCCAGGAAAGTGTTTTTACTGTGGTAGCTGGTACCATTTCTTGAAATGCTAACCTCTACAACAATTTTTTGAGCAATGAAACTAAATGAATGAAGTTTAATTTTCATTAATTTTCATTAAGTTGAAATTCTATTTTTCCAAGTTCAATTATCTTGTATTAACAAAGATCAGCGACCAGTCAACAACAATAAGTATAATCTAAACACCTTGGTTTTGTATCTTACCTCAAAACCAATTGAACTATTTGTTCCACGCTGCCTGCATTATTATCCCTCTCAACACATGCATGTCACTTCAAATGCTATCCTGCTAACAGCATACTAAGTAACTCTCATGATTTCCCTTCCCAACAGTTACTGTGATCTGAGGTTTGGCTAAGCTTACACACACTGTACAATTGCACTAAAGCAAGGGATATTTTTTCAGGGATATTCTACACTGAAACTAAGAGCAGAGCTTCAGTAAGAAACTGTGCAGTATTTATTCCTTCAGCTTTAGTTATCTATATTTCATGCAGCATAAAAATGCTAGCTCACTTAAGATGATGAATCATCCAGTGATACTATTTCTGGCTTTCTGGAATCTTTAGCCTGATGGCTCACTAACATTCTGATTAATTGCCTTAAAAGTGTGGATATGCAACCAAGGAGGAGTTTCCTGGAGGAGAAAGACGAGATAGCACTGGCAGATTCTTCACCCCTTGCTCACTCATCAGATAGCAACACATTTTCCTGATCATTCTTTTTAAAAAAAATGTTTACTGAGCCCAGCACTTGCAGAAATGTTTAAAGTTAAGTATGTTTGCTAAAGAAAGGCGCACCCGTGCTTCCTCCCTGGGCCCTCTGAATAAAGCCTATTGTTTTGCATTGCAGGATGATGGAAAGAAGATGTGGGTATCATTCACCTCCAAACAAAATGGCAATTCTGGAGCCGTGCAGATATCCAGACTTCCAGTTATCACTGGAAGCTTATGCACTGTGCTGCTGGCCCACTGTGTTTCTCTTACCCCAGTCCATGCTGGCAATAATCTACAAAGGCATGGCCCCTCAGCTCCTGTCTTGAGGCTCTGCCTGGTTCTTATGCAGGAAACTATGGTGTCCCCTCTGAGACCTTTCCACTTCTCTCTGCCTTAGCCAACAGAACTGCAGGCTTTGTCATGTTCTGCTGGACCCTCGAAGGTTTGAACTGGACAGACGGCACACTAAAGACTCTTTAAAATGCTAGGCATGCAGGTCTGAGGGGCTTGGGTATTTGGCTCTGCCTGGTTTTTGATTTTATGATAAAGAATGGAAAGAAAACCAATGGCTTTGGAGCTAATGGGCTAAAACCAAGCTCTAATATTTAGGTGTATTCATGTATTTCGTTTGAGATGTCAGTAAGTATACAATGCATCAGTGAGAAACATGAAGAGACAATACAACTTGGGTCTGGTGAAGGAATCTGACAACTATACTCATGTTTACAGACTAGATATTCAGTTTAAACATAACTGGGTTAGATCCTTCAGACTCTCCCTACTAACCACTATCAAGGATGAGCTGAAAAGGGGGGTTCTATGCACTGACTCTAAGCAGTATGAAACAGAACTAGAGAATGGCAACAAACTGGAAACTAGCAGGACTTTTCTCCTAAGACATTACTGGTACCACTGAACTCCCGGAATCACCCTTGCTCTGCTGTACATATTAGTGAAAGTAATTTAGGAATGCAGCAGGGTCTATGTCACGCAGCTACCGAAAGGGCACACTGCTAAGTGCCTAAACCATTGATTTTTATAAGGAGTCTCCAGGGCTCTGCATCCAGACAGTTAGAGAAGGAGCACTACATGTGGGGGGATGTTCCCAGCATTTATGTGATGAAATGCTTGCCCACTGATCATTGACACAGATGGAAGGAATTGCCTGAGGAACACTGTAAGGAGTAGTGAGACTCAGCATACAGGATTGGAAAACAGGTAATTACAACACAAATGGCAGTGTCAGACCTAGAGCCTAAATTACAGGTCTAAAGGCTTTATCTGGAAACTGCAAAATTCCCTCAAGTCTTTTTTGTTTTAGTGGAAGTGAAGGACATGCTTACACATCATAGCAGTTAGGTTGCTGTGGCTTTTTCAGGTGCTTCCACAAATGGCTGTTCTGAAGGTTGGTTCTAGGCAAGAACTGTATGTCTGGAGAAAATCCACTTGCTTTTCCTCACATACTCAGGTGTATGCCTTGTGAAAGAGAACTTGGCAAGCAGGAGACAGAAGCAATTGGTTTTGAGCTCAAGGAGAAAGACTGGGACGTGCTGGCTAATGCAGGGTTGGACAAAGTGCAACTGAAGTGTTTTCAGCAGCAGAAGTGCTAATTCCGTGTTGGGGTTACATCACACAAAGGGCAGATGATCTGTGCTGGGACAGCAGCTGTGAATGCCAACATCACCAGGTTGCTTCAGAGCTCCCACCTTTCCTCAGGCTCATACAGATTCCTAGTGAACTTCTCTGTCCTGTGAACTATGCCATAGGTGTCCTGGTCTGGACACTGGGAAAACTGGCTGGTGTGGGCCTAATGGATTAGAGAGAAGAGTCTCACAGCTCTTTCAAGCTTAGCTGAAAAGGCATTCTGACTTGAGAGCTCCTTTTCTCATTGAGACAAGAAGAAATTATGGTTTATTTACATATAAATTACTGTTGGATGCCTAGACTTCACATGAGGCCTATGTCTTTCTTATATTCAGACTTTTCTAGTAACAGCTTAGAGCTAAACATTAGGACTGTAGTTTGTTGGCTCAAGGTCAGGGCACCCACTGCCACACCAGGGAATGCTTGAACTGGGGTTAATTATGGAACTTGTGGAAAGGTTAAAGTGAGAAGAAAACTACTCTCTTGGCAGTAGTCTGTCCCAAATTTGACATTGAGGCCTTGTTTTGAGCACTCTGCATTATTTTCTTCAAGACTAGACAATGAGAGACTCATAAAAATGTCTCACTCCCTCCTTCAAAGGGCACTTGTGTTTACCTGATTCACTGGAATTCATCCAGGCATTAATTATCACATGCTGAGCACCTACTTATTCCAAAACACTTTAATTAAAAAGTCTTAAGTGCCTACAAAGCGAGTTTAGTATCTAAAGATTAGTGGCAAACAATTTAGGTAAATAAAAATTAAAGAAAGGAGAAGTCTGTGTACGCGAGGCAAAATCATAGGATACTACTCTTTCAACTTCTGAAATTTCTTTAGAAGAACAACAATCTGTATCCAGAACAACTGTCCAAGGTCATGACAGCAACAATGGAAACTGATGTGCTATGAAAAGAGTACTGCTCCTGGAACTATAAGCCAGATTAGTTTCAACCTGGGGTGCTTCTTTTTTACCACAGCACAAATCAGAGATGATAAAACAAAATGAGCTCATTCTATAGTTATGAGATGATCAAATAAAACACACTTGTATATAGCTGTGTCTTAATGAACAACTGTTTGTGTTTCATATTGTTATCATCAGCATAATGATCTAAAGATAAAAGGGAGGTGATACAGCCTTGCTTACTTCCCCAGACTGGAAGTATAGGATGCAACATTCCTACTTAATTATAACATACACAAATGGACAATAAATTCGGGATGGTCTCATGCCTATTAAGATTTATTTTAATGAGCAAGAGCCCACACAAGGTCAGATAATGGAACTCTAATGACATACCACTTTCATGAACAAGACTGGATTTATCTTTTTGATGTATGAAAAGTGAAGATAAAATCCCAGCAGACAGACAAAAGACAAGTGGCCTTAAGCATTTATGTCTTTGTAGGCTGCTGCTTCCTGTTTGAAGAAGTGAAAATGTAAGGTGACATCCGTTTCAAAAATGCCAGGTAGGACACATAATGCACTGAAGGGGTGTCAGTCTACTAGTCATAATTAGCCATTATAATATTTTCCAGTATATATTACGGAGGTCTACTATATCTTAGAATATTTACATAAATTAAACTCTCTTACCTTGAATTGGCTGTAATACTTGGGTACTTTAGACTGCTCTGTTTCTTCTGATTCTGCACACTGTGACTTCTGTTCTAATTTCTTGACTTCTTCAGCTGATTCTGGACCAGGTTTTTCTTCAAGGGCAGACTGCAAAACGTTCTCCAGAGCATCAATCTGAATAGTTACATTTGTTACTGTTAGCATAAACAGTTTGGAAATATGATCGCAGTAACACCGCCATCATGTGTACAAACAACTTCATGAGTTACCATGTATGTATGTACCAAGTGACTTCTGTGTATGATAATAAATTCTAAAAGGAATTGGGACTTACTCTTGGGAGAATTTTGTACTGTACTTGGGACCTTTAAGGTTGGACATTAAATCCCTGCAACAGAATAACTCCAGCACCCTGTGACAGGAGTAAAATGCCCCATGACTCAGATGATGACTGGTATTTGCAGATCCATCAGGCATTAAGCCAGTGTCTCCTCTTGTCCTGGTATCCGGCCATAAATACTAATGCTCAGTGGTATTCAGTGGTAAAAGCACTAACATGATACACAAGCACAGACCCATTGAAATAAATTATTACTATGGAATGTTTGAACAATATAACCTTTAATAGATCATCTCAATACCTCTTTGGTGAAAAGAAGCAGGGAAATCACCTGTTCAGAAACAAGAACATTCATTCCTATCATTAGTCTGATAATTTAACAGGAAAAATGGAAATGTAGGTAGAGAATATATCGTATATAGTATATTTTTAATCTGTGACACCTCTGTTACCTTCATGTTTTTGTCTTTTGAAGTGGTAAGAGAAGCATCCTCTCCTAGCTGCAGTTGTATTAAAAGAATGTTTTAGCTTCACTAAGGGACTTTGTATGTTAGAAAAGGCGGAACTGCTACATGGATGCTGCTGCTGTACTGGGAATAACATCATCGCTGTAAGTGAAATTACTGGATGTGGGCTGCCTGCATTTTAAAGTTCATCTTTTACAAATGCAAAAAGCTGTTATCCTTCCATGAATCCTAATTCTGAATGGTAGGATGAAATAACTCTGTAACCTTTTAATCTGTGATGCTTTCTCCAAGCAAAAAGGATCTTAATACTTACAGTTTCATTTTCCTAGCATAAATATATAATGCTAAAGGAATAAAAATCAGGCTTATTTGAAATAACATTCTTGACACTGAAACCTTATCTTTAAACTAGCAGTACTAAAACAGAATGAAATAAACAATGAAATAATAACTATGAGTTTGGAAATACACATTTAGAGACTCCCTGAGACAACTGAAAAAACCAAAAACTGTCTTGCTTGTTCACAGTTAAATGATACAGCACAATACTAAAACAGTATTTCTATTATGTTGATAAGATAGTAATGGCAGACAGAAAAGAGACAACCTTCTAGTCAGAAATGAATGGAAGCTTAAAGCCTGAAAGAAAAGTGACTGATAATGATTAGGCAAATCACTTGAAAATGTTTATACCAAACATTAAAAAGTTAAAAAGTTCATTTGAAAACTTCCATTTCAGATGGTTATTCAGCCAGAAAATAATATTACATTTTGGAAAAGAACCAAATTCGCTAAAACAGGGTTGTATCTTTATCAAGGAAGTCTAACTCTGCGACTATGCTGGCACATAAGGAGTTATAACACAGCCCATCCTTCTCAATGCTATGATACAGATTTTATGAGAACTGCATAATGGTTAACCTAGTCCTGTCCAAGAGGCCCAGGACACAACATGAAGAAAGGTTTTATGGCACTTGAGGTTGTTCCCATCATATCTGCTGCTGAGTTCAGTGGAAGCTGGCTGGCCCCAGCACTGGTCAGTGCGCTTAGTCCTTCACCTTTAGGAATACTGCATTTTAGTTGGAAATAGTAATTTAAAAGATTTTGTATGAATTTTAATAGTAAAATCTTAATGAGCATTTAGATAGAAAAGGCCAGATGATGCAAATCAATACACTATAATTACTTCACACCAGATAATGATATGGACCACTTTCTGCACTAAGGTCAGAAAAATGCATTAAAAATGTGAGAAAAATTATTCTGATAATAACAAACCATCCAGGCCTGCTCTTGGTGATCAGTTTGGTGAAACTTATGTGGACTTGCACTAGTGTTTATATACTCCTACCTAAAACCCAAACGAGGCCAAGGACCTATTCAGGGAAGTTTCTGAGAGGCTCTCATGGTCATTGTTTGTAAATTGGATTTGTAAAGAGACACTTGCAGCACTAGTGAGTAATGAGTGACAACCTTTTTCTATTTTTTTTATTTTTTATTACTTTGTTCACTGAAAAAAGTAAAATGTGTCTCTTCGAAGAAAGCATTGCTAGATACTACTAGCATTTACTATTTTTACTGTATCAGTGCACAGAAAGATGGGATCTTCTATGGATCTGTTGTACCAGAGACAGATGCAGCCTTTTTTCAAGACTAGGATATTCATCTACAACCCAGAGCAAGCTGAGGAGTTCTCAGCTAGGGTTTTAAGCAGAAAAAAACCACATGCATATTAGGCTGAGTTCTTCAGATGCGGAAGAAGGAAGAAATCCCCAAAACCACACACCAAAGAGGTAACTCAAAGGGTGGAAGTTGCAGCTGTGACCCTTCCTTCCTTGCACTGTCCAGTATTACATAGAGCTGCTTCTGAGCACAGAGCAATAGATAGGAGAACCTGCTGAGTACTGACCTGGCCTGTCCTAGCAAAAGGGAGATTGCCATCACCAGATACCCCTTTGAGAAAGGGTACCAAGAAGAGGAGGTGAGACCTCAGTGTTGCTTCTATGCTCCAGCCCATGTGATGGTGGAAGTTTCCTAAGTTACTGCTCCTAAGATGTCTGATTCCAGGATCAGCCTGATGCCCCACAGCACTCCTAAGCCCCAAGTCCCATAGTTAGTGCTGACCTCACAAATGTACCAGACCTATCCATCCTCCCCAACTGAGGACACTACCACTCTTCTAGAAATCACTCCATACTGGTTTTGGACCAGCACTACTCAGGATAATATAATCTTAATGGGCAGAGAATACATGGAATTAGCAAGGAGAGGAACAAGATGCGGTATTTCATCCTCAAAGCTAAGAAGCATGTCTCTGAGTGAGTTCAAAAGCCTGGGAAACAAAGGTGTCTTCCCAGCCCCACAGACATGTGCTTCCTGTGACACAGACTCAGGTGTCTCTATAGGGAGGGGAAGATTTAGGAAACAAATGGTTTGTAGCAATAACAGAGACTCGTTCCCAAGGACATGCCAGTAGCCATCATCACTGGTTCATCAACTAAAACAGTGGTTCTGTTCTAAACACTACTTTTTCACCTGTCTTTCAAAGACCTCTGAAGTATTGCTGGGCCTCTTCTCATTAGCAAGGCACAGAATTCACAGGTTTTACTAGAGTTAAGTTTATATAAAATTCCTCCTGTTCAGCAGGTTACAGCTTTCATACTTACAGCTTCTTTGCAGATTTTGCTGTCCCCCGACAATGAAGCCACGTTTTCCATCACTTGCAAGGCTCTATTCAAGTATCCAGGTGTCCACATCAGTGGCATTAGATTGTATACGGCTCTTAGCCCTTTATTCAACTCCACTTTCCCTGTGATAAAAAAATACTTTAGCATTAGTACTTCAACACTGGAGTCTCAACAGAATCCATATGGGTTAGCTCTGCTTTTCAGAAGTGACAGCAAATGTCTCGGCTTCTGTGGTGAAAACAACACACTCTTCCTCGAAGCTGCTCTGACAGAACTGCTATTACTTTATTTTACTAAGGTGCCTTCTTTTTTGCCCAACTTCATGGATATTACATCTTTGTTTCTGGTTTCTCCCAAATTCTCCCTCCTGCCTCACCTAGAAATTTTGTCCACATGGAAAAGAGGAAAAGTGTCAGGTTTTCTGGTTGTCTGGCAGTTGTAACAGCAGCTCTAAGCAGGATGTCTAAAGATCTCAGACAAATGTATCCTTAGCCTTCAGGGACTGACTGTGTAGCATGTGTGCACTAAATCTCAGGCTTTGGACTCAACTCTGTGGCCTTTAGAGTCTACTCACACATGTGTCATGGCCAGACTGTATAGTACTCACAGCACACTGGCTAACTATACAGCTTAGTACCCGTATTTCTGCTGGAGCTTCCTGAGACGAAATATGGAAGACCGGCCAAAATGAAATTTGGTTCTCGATTTAGGACATTTGTGGAACAAGGTATTCACTCACTTTAGCACAACTTGTGATGCATAGCACCACTGACTACGTGGCTTTCCTTCTGACAGTAATTACTAGAGAAGACAAAACTCCTACGTAACAGAGAAAATATACATCATGTTGCAGTTGGTGAGTACTAACTTACAATGATTGTCACTCTAAGGTTTTGATTTTGTCATTGTCAATGTAACAAATAATACCACTTCAGCGTAGCTTACAAGAGTTGTACCCAAGCTCTCAATCTAATTTGCACTCTGGCTATAATGACATAAAACTATGAAACACACCTTACTCTTTTTAACAGTTTAGGAAGAGAACAATTCAGGAAAAGAAACGTAGTAAGTGCACAGGCAAAGCTTATAGACTATGGCTAAATTTAAATAGCTGACGTGCTTGAGGCCACTCTGTGCCTGTAGACATCTTTCACTCTCTCAGAGGTCAGTTCCATTAGTGTTGGCAAGACTGTGGAATACGTGACATAACAGCAAATAGCTTTTGATCTACTGAATGTCAATGTCATGGAACAAGTACCACTGCTCACAGACAACAGTGAAGTGCATTTTTGAAATACAGCCACTACTCAACCAATCTATATGACATAAAAAACACCCCAAACTGAATGCCAACTGGATAGCAAAGTCCCTATTTGTATAAGTACCTCCACTGGATAACAAAGTACAGCTCTATGGAAAATCCTGCTTTCAAATTAATTTTCACATCTATCCCCTTCTTAAATGAAAATTATTTTTTTTGTCTTACAGTAATGATAAATCCAAATCAGTACCCTAACTCTGCCACTAGACATCATATTTTGAGGCCACATTTTAAGAACAAGTCCACTTTCTACTACCCTCAATAAATTCTAGAATAAAATATAGTGCAGTAATGGAACAACTGCATAATCATACATTTTTATTTAATTAATTACTTTCAAGTACATAATAATTTTGTAGAGAAGGACAAAACCTATCTGCATTATACTCCTCTAAAAGTTAGAGGAAACTTAAGAATTACTTACCCCATTCCCCTTTTCTGCAGTTATGGATATACTCTGATCTAACTGCTCTTTAATAATATAGCATATCATTAGCAGTGAAGACTCCTTAACAGATACAGGATAAAGGCACTGCTATCTGCTGTTCACAATAGAAACATTAACTTTACAGTGAGTAGTTCATGTTCTAAACATAGTGCTTTTCAGGCTGTGCTCTCTGAACTTCTTGAGGTTTAAGGATTATTTTAAGAAGCTCACTAACTAGAAAAAGAGTATATTGTCTATAACCTTAAATTTGTGTTATGGAACTCTGTACTTCTGTGGTTTTTTTAAAAATTTGCTGGTCCACAAACAAACCAACCCTACTGTTCTTTAAGAACATCTTTTTTTCAGCTGCCAATCCAAACCTGCAGGGAGCCCTAAAGGAGGTTCTGAAGCTGTCTGATAAAGGACATACTGCTTAAATCAGTACTAACCTCCAGGCTTAGAAAACAGATTCAATCTCAAATTCAGTCTGAAACTGTTCCTTTCACTACTTCTTTTTTTTTTCCTTTTTCTTAGCCTTCATCTTGATTACATTTTAATAAAGCAAAGATGCCAATTTAATTCAGCCACTGAAGACAAGAGGGTAAAGATGACAGTGAGGGAGGTAAGACTTACCAAGGAATGCATAGCCGTACAGCTGGGAGCTAAATCCCACCGTGTTTGTTTGCTTCAGACCCGTAAGCACTAGTGATGCTCCAAGATTTCTCTCCTCTTCCCACTGCAAATGATGTAAACTAAGTAAGTGTTCCTTGACAAACGCAAACATAAAATGGCAGCAGCAAAAGACAGAACACATGGCGTTTAGCAGATGTCTTAGCAATGAACTAAGAATCATTAAACATGTCCAGTGTTCAGAGTTAAAGTACGTATATCCTGAGAAACTGTATCCATCATACTGATGAACACTGCTCTTTCCAGAAGAACAGTGAGGTTGAGCGAGTGGTTGAGATTTTGCATGGAAGTCAGTAAGTGCACTTCCCTCAAGACGGAGCGTTACACTGATTTACACTGGCCAAGCTCTATCCCTGTCCTTCATGACCTACCACTTGCTTCAGGCTAACACTGCTGAAGAAAAAAATTACATGGCTTCTTTACTAGAGCAGCCTTTTCTTTGAAGAACGTAGTAAGATACGTACTTCACTGTGGTTCACTAGAATTAGAAAACACTGAGAGAAGAATATGCTGCTAATGGCTGCTCTGAATCCAAAATCTGCACTGTGAAAAGAACATATGCAGCTCACCAGGACCACTGTATGCCTCAGGATTAAAAGTACAACTGTCTGTCCAGCTAGAGCCGAGTACCAGCTGTCTGAGCAAGACCACCAGTGATGGCTAAAGAAAGGCACCCAGTCAGTTAAGTATACTACAACCACAAGAGTAGTGTGAATTTTGTTTTGCTATGGGATAGTACAGTACATTTTTTAAGACAAGAGAAGCACAAACATCAAGGGTAAATGTCTCTTTACTGCAAGTGAAAGGAGCCGAACAACTCCCACTGCTAAGAAAATGAGGCAAAGGAAGCTATGAAAGGCAACAGAATGAGGAAGTCTGACCCTCTAACACATGGAGTTTGTCCCAGGGTACTCCAGTGTCTTGTTTATTACCTTAGGAGCTGAAACAAATATTTCCCTAGTGAAGGAAGAAGGCTTCTGAAAAATTCCCTGAGGTACACTGAGTCTTCAAAAGCACAAAGGTTCGACCTTCTGGTTTTAATGCATTATTCAGAGATGTATTTTCAAGGTATGGCATTTTTTTGTGTCTCCATTTCGGTGCTACAAGAATTTGCATGTTATCATCTGACACAAAATACCTAACAGTCCTAACAGTCAAGCAGTCGGTATTTGCCTGACCCAGAAAAGGGATACAAGGAGATAAGACAGTTTCGTGCTGAATTCAGCACTCCAGCCGAATGTTAGAGGAAAATTAGATGTAACTGGAAAAACAGGGCTTTTAGTGGTTAGGTTCTTTTGGGAGCTCGCTCTTGGCTCCAGGAGCTGGGAGAACTGCAAGAATATAACATTAACACTTTTGCAGTGGAAGGTAGCAATCATACTGATTGTTTGCAGCAGTGAGGGAGGAAACTCTCTGGGGAGAGCCAAGACCAGTCAGGCTTTCAGTGGTGTTTACAACAGCAGAAAAATGGAAGCTCTCTATCGCCAGTGCTATACACCCTAAGGACTAACATAGTCAGATTGCCCAAGATTCAGCTCTCAAAGTTAAAATATATTTCATCAGGCTGCTGGACTCTATGGACTATGGCGAAGGGCCTGTCTGCAACAGGACGCTGGCTGACCTATCTCACATCCTGGGAAAAGGGAATGGGACTTTGAGGAGCAGCTTAGCAGATCTCGCAACTGTCTACCTCTACTCCTAAAATCAAATACAGAAAAATGGTACTGAGCATTATGAGGTGTTGAATGGTACTCAGCATGGCATACACATATAAAAACATGGCTTACTGCTCCCTTTGGATTGGGTTATTTCAAAATGCCTATTAAGTAAGTCATAGCTATATAAATATGCTTGCCTTAAATGTGTCGCAAGTCCACACCGCCCTTGCTTGCATATTCTCCTTTCATGAAATGCTACACATATTCACAAGTGCTTGTCTTTGCAGCAGGGATACACAGACACGGACAAACACAATGGGAAAATTAGATTTTTGGTCCCTCTGCTTTTCATATCCAAGTGATCAAGTGTACTTGACTTCTGGGGAATGAAGGAGAATATAGAACAGGGCAAATGCATATCTGTTTTCTATAGTGAAAACTGAAATTGCAACCCAATTGAGTAAAACCATAGGGCTTCTGTAATACGCATTTTGGAAGATGCTTCATGTAAGACAAATGGAGGCTCCAAGCATTTTCCTTATGGATGACAACATACTATTGAAAGCTTGTCCCAAACTACATGATGGATTCAGCCTTTTGCTGATACTTAACCAAGCCACTTCTGCAAGGATAGAATAATGCCACTTCCAAAAGCCTGAACTGTCATGTTGGCCTTAAGCAAGCAAGATGTGAATAAGAATCCCCTAATCATTGGAGACAGGAGAGACATAATGAATTCAGTTTTAAAACAAATACATACTAGAAACAATACACACAAAGCCAAATGGGATAGTAAAAATCCTAGTGAAAATGCTTTATAATTCTGCAGTATCACTGCTACCAAGCTCTAATGGTAAGCAACACTCACCTTAACAGGGACCTATACAATAAGTGACACAGGTTTTTTGTGTTAACTGATAGAACCCTTTTTGAACTGAACTGAAATGTCATTTTATAACCTTCCAATGGGCATACATTACATCTGAAAATCCCAACACCCCTTCCCTTTCAGAGAAAAGATCAAAAGGGGTTACAAGTTATTGGACGGCTTTTGAATTTTCTTCTTTTTTTTTTCTTTCTTCTGCAGTTGTAAAAAATAATAAGGTAAACTTAGGGAAAATAAAATATATTCAAGATTGAATGCCCAACTGACTGCACCATGACACTTAAAAGCAGAGGCTTTGTGTATCATTTTGAGTGTGGTCAGCTTACCGTATGTTCAGACTTGGTTGCCAGATACTGGTATAAAACATAGAGAGAAAGAAGCTGTGTTGAGAATTCATCAAAACTTTCTTGCAGCATAATCTCTGTTACTACTGACATAGCATCTATGAAGGAAAACAATACATAATCAGGAAATGCAAATTTACAAAGCTCCCTTTCGCACCCATTCATGTTCACTGATACTTTCTTGCTGTAGTATGTTTTGAAGTAGTTAGAGAGAAAGTTACAGATTCCTTATGATTAGTAGTATAGAATTAGTCTTACTCACTTGGGTCATTCAAACAAACTATGAGAAAGATGAATGGGTTGAATAGCACTAAACCACACAAAGGAGCTTTCCAAACTCATCTTAGCTCTACACTCTTCAATTGGCTTTTTTTTGCTCAGCCCTTCAATCATTAACATTTTTTTTAAAATCTCTAAAAATTACTTCTTTGTTCTTGTGTTTAGATTACAAGCAACAGAAGACTAGCTTAAATTCACTGCCCTTAAGGTGACAGGAGAGTACAATGGAGCAGAAACGTTGTCAGAGATCACCCACAGCACTCACTGCATTCAGCCAACAGTGCTCTAGAGGAGCTCCATAGGGAGTTCCAGTGACAATCCCCATCAGGAAGGACAGTTTGTTAAACGAAAGGCCCTGAGCCTGTCACAGAAAAGAAATATGGATGGAATAAGGGGGAATTCACAGATGGGGGGGCCCTCTCAAAATAAAACAAATATATGTATTAATTTCCCATTTAACAAAATCTGCATGATAAAAGCTGCAGACAAGTCCTGCAATTCTATTATCCCTTTCAGGTATTTGTTTTACCACATGCTTAGGCAAGAAGAAGCTCACTGCAAGTCTACAGTAGCAGAAAAACTGCAGTGAAACAAAAATCTTCAATATTTGTCACCAAATATGAGAGGATTATGCATCTCAACACTTAAACAGTCAATAGTGAAACACAGGCACCTCAACATGGCAATTCAGCATAGCTAGCTCTCCCCAGTGACTGACAGAAAGTCCAGACGGACAGTTTAGAATAGCTATTTGAATTTAGCTTTTTTGAAGTTTTTGAATTTAGCTTTTTGAATAGCTAAATGTAGGTAAGATAAACTCTACCAACATGCATTTTGGTTCTTGTAACACTCTAATTGTCACTAGTAACTCCTATGATGTTATTATCGTGCATATCAGACGTAAAAACTGGGGAGGTTGGCTTACATTTGGAAGGGGATTAATCTCAGTAGAAATTGCGAACTGCATGTGTTTCAG
Organism: Limnodromus scolopaceus; assembly: GCA_028565335.1. Classification (NCBI taxonomy): domain Eukaryota; kingdom Metazoa; phylum Chordata; class Aves; order Charadriiformes; family Scolopacidae; genus Limnodromus; species Limnodromus scolopaceus. Next base: position 30,195,166 of record JAOXNO010000020.1, on the reverse strand, counting down.
AATTGTATTATTAATAAAAACCCAACAGAAATGAGATACAAACATGTAGAAAAATAGTTTAAAGGAATGAGAAGATGTGCTCCTACATTGACTTCAGAGAAAAAGTGGCTAGAAGTTTTTGATTCAAAGAAAGGCTCTGCAGATTTAACCGCATGCAACTCAGGATGCAGAATTCGTACATATTTTCTTACCTTCATATTTCTTCTGCTTTATAAAACAATCCAACAAAATATTGAATGTAAAATTATCCGGGAAAATCCCATACTGAACCTGAGAAGAAGGAGGAAAAACAAATCAGTGTGAAAATCTGCTCTGCAAATCCTCCCAAGCATAGCACTGGAGGTAGCAGAAAGACCAAACCATGGCATTGCACACGGCTGAAACGTGACAGTCAAGCAACACAAAGAGATTAGCATGGCTCTTGTGATGCAGGCCTTCTAACTTTTGACGGACTAGATTTGTTTTGGCATTTCATCTGAGACTTTGGAACCAGGAGGGGCATTGCCTGTCAGGTTTTTATGCCCCTCTGGCATCCAGCATGTTTTGAACATCAGCACCATTTAAAAAAAAAAAAAAAAAAGCTTCCTGGGAAAAAAGAGGAAACAAAAGCTGTAAACAGCTTTAGCTAAAATTCAAGTGCAACATTCATTTTTGTTTTGACAAAGGAATATCTGAACTTAAAACTGCAGTCTACAGGACATGGCTGCAATAGAAATTCCAGGTAAGCCCCACTTGTCTCAAAAAGCTGATCAAATATATTCCTGGTTTTTCCTTGTAAAAACTTACCTTGTTTTTTAATGTGTATAAGGCTTTGTCTTGTGCACCATACTTTAAGCACTGTCTGATCCAGCTGTGGATGGTCCAGTCTCTCAAGTACCAGCAATTTGGACTATGCCGAAACCTAAAGGATGATAAATGGTCCAGGTGACAATACAACTCTGTTATCACAGAAACAAATTCAGTAATCAACAAACTAGGAGATTCAGAATTGCTGCCTTTCATCTCAAGTATATACCTGCTTGTGTTTGACATTGCAGTCAATCCTTGGTCTCCTAAGGGCTCCAGCTAGCCCGTTCAAGTAGGAGAAACAAAACTTTGATACGCTTTAACAGTGTATATCAAGGGGGAATCTGACCTTTTCACAAACGCATAATATTTTAGATTTTCCAATTTCCAGAAAGCCTACTGTTTTTCTCCTGAAAAGATGAATACCATAAAATAATAACTTGGTATATTAACGAACACCAACTGCAATTGCTCTAAACAGTGTAGTACTTTTTAACCTTGTCCTTCTGACGGTGTAACATTGCATTGTTGCTGGTCTCGTGGAAGAGCAACACTGCTCCATGACTGATGAGATGAGCAAGTATCAGTATTACATCAAAATACAGCTGGGTCTGACTCTTTGGAGCTTGTGTAACCTGGTGTCTTCCACCCTCTCTAACTCATGCTTCACTTCAACCACTTAAGAATTCATTGTGCCTCAGCACAGGCCATCCCTGGGCTGCTGCATGCTTCATTGGAGTTTAGAAATGCTTCATCAGTGAGGCATGCCTCATGCAAGGGGAAACTGCCAAAGAGCCCCCCGCTGCCCCCCTCGCACCGGCTGCCTTGTTCCCCATGGATGTTTCTTTAACTCGTTCTGAGACACCTCAGGCCATGGCTTTAGCAGTCTACCCAGGCAACCTACTCCAGCGCCCAACCAATTTGTAAAATTGAATACTTTTAAGTTCAGCCTCTTTTATTTCATCCTTACTCAGACATACACACTTTGCTCTGTATTTGGAGAAGTGGTGGCAAAAAGCATATGGAGCTTTATCTTTGGCAAAGACTCAAAAACCAATTAAAAGTCCAGTGGTAGGAGCTGCTGCTTTGGTCCTAGGCTGAATTTCACACCACAGTGTGAAGAAATGCACGCAAATTTTCTCAATTCAAATTGTATGCACAAAAAATGGGCTCAGTCCCCAACACAGAAGCGACTGCCACTTCCCGTCAGAAACGCCGATGACTGAGCTGGGCTCATGTACAGATGCTTGCAGCCTCCAGCCAAGCTGCAGCACCATTTAGAGGCAGGGTTGGTTCTTCCATCTGAGTGAGCATGCTTTCCAGAACATTTATCAGATTAACGTGCCCACCAACTCTCTTTCCCCCTCAGTGAATCTCTCCCGCATAGCATCCCACAGCTGAGGGCTACACAGATGACCAAGCCTGGAAAAGTCCTGCAGCCTAGAGAGTCTTCAGAATGCAGAAGACATCCATGCCAAAAGCAGAGCTAAACAACTACACAAAGTCTAAATATATGGTTTTGTAAGTGGCACATGAAATCTCCCCATTAAGTTGGAATTTAGCAGAAAAAGAAAAGCATGCTTTGAATATTAAATTACAAACATCCATTTTGTTGCTCTAATTACTTTCCATTTTCTTCCCTCTGGAGTTCAAATATTGGGAACAGCAAGAACATATATTTGCTTTCATTAAAGTCCTGTTTCAATAATGCTTACAGGAAGCATCAATTACAGGCATTTGGGTTCAATCATATTTTGATGAAACAATTATCTAATTGCTACAGACTGTTTCACCAGCCATTTAAGATGGGTCAGAGTGCAACATCAGTACCCAGCAATAAAGCTGCCAGCATCTTTTAAAGTTGCTTCACGAAATGGTTAAAATTGTTTCACAAGTGGAAAACAACAGACTTTTCTTATAAAACATGACAATGATGCTCTCAAAGACTTAGACCTCACTTTTGATGTAATCTTTGGCATCCTTCCCAATAATCAGTTATACAGGAGGGAAGTAAACATTTAAAACAAACAAACAAACAAAAAAAACCCCCAAAGCTTTTAATGGGTTTAAATATTCACCTTTTGCAGTGCTGTATTCATCCTCTTAAGTACACACACCACAGTGAGAGAGAGCACTCCAATTCCAATACTTCCTGCACCTTGGGAATGCTGCAGGCTACTGTAATGGTGAAATGCTTCTAGGTTTCAAAGTCAAATTGCACTTGGACAGTAAAAGGCCTAACAGGGATGTGATGTGGTCTAGAAACCACATGAAACTGATCCTCAGTCAACACAAACTTCTGGAATAGATATGAACAAAATTCACAGGCATGTTACAAAAATCCTTTTAAAAAAATCTTTGTACGAGCTTTGTAGGGCTGGGACTGAATTAAGCATCTGTGTATGGACAACCACAGGACCCATCAGATATAACTACTGTGTGTTACTATTAAGATCTTTACACTAGGATCAGGTCTCCACCATGCTAGGGTACTACGCAAATAAAAACCAAACAGTTTCTCAGCCAAAGAATTTTCTAGTTAATTCTAATAATTAATTATAAAACAGTTGCCTGGGAATGGGGCTGGTGCCAAAATTGTTCTGTCTCCATGTCAACAAGAATGCAATACATATGCATTTACATGGTCCCTCAATACTACACACTTCCATTAATCCATGCTGTGGAGGAAGGAGAATTGGAAGTGGAAGGGAAACAGGTACGCTACACTGCAATCTTTAATCGTTTCTGATCCATATAATGCTGGGATGAGCTCTGTCTCTATTCTACTAGATGAGAAGAGAAGCCAACAGATTATCTGTTTTTACAGCTAACCTAGACAAACTAACCGATTGTTGTGGCAGACATTTTTATCTGAAAGGCAATCGGGGAAAAGAGGAGATTGCTGGTCATTTTGACAAGCACTAACATCTCCCTCCTTCTCTTTCTCTACGAAACACAAAACAGGATATAATTAAGCAAGGCAATATGTTCAGGGACAGATGAAAAGACAGAAGAAGCTAAAACTACAGAAAGCAGAAGATTCAGAGTGAATTAAATTAAGGAAGCCTCTAGCAATTGCTGTGTGTTTAATGGAAAGACCAGGAGGTTATCTTGCAGATGTCTGCTGCTGAAACTCATTTTTCTGAGAACTAATAAAAACCCAAGAAGCACAAGACTCTTATAATACGTTCAGAAAGTACAAGGAGAAGCATCCGTAACAGTATTAGGGGAGCTCCCTGTTGGTATACTTTAATGTTAATGGCTAAAGAATCAATATGGTCATCTTTCCAGCCATTGAATTGAGTACATCTGTCCCTACAGGGAACAAGAGGAGGATATCTGTAAGACAAGGAGTTCCTGAAATACCAAGGTCATTGTGAATTTAACAACACACAGTGCAATGGTACTAGAATTCCCCTAATTTTGGAAAATTGTTCAAATGATGCAGTCCAGAAACTTGATTTTCATTAAACTATTGCTTTGTACTTGCAAAATTATTATAACTTGGAAGAGATATAAAGAGTGTACAGCTCCAGTATAAGGCATCCAGAACATTTTTAGCCAAGCAAGTGCACACTCTCTCTTGCTCACAAACTGGGCAGCACATCGGGCTAAGAACATATTTTCAGCTTACTGATTTCCTGCACAGGGCCCTGTTGTTCATTATTTAAAACAGTGCTGAAATACTCACACTGTGTTAAAGAAAATGAACAATGGAAAAGTTTATCAGATGCTGAGAGCACTTTATGGAGTGCTCTGCTAATACAGCAAGCATGACTTCTCTTGGTGCCCTCCAACACTGCAGAACAGATGAGCTGCTTCCCTTCTTTATTTATTTATTTTAAATGGTCTTTCAAATTTGTTTGGTGCCATCAAGTGGTGATGCACTCTAGTGCTGCTTTCACATACAGCAACCCTGAGGGCAAACAGAAGGACCAAGATGCTGGATTGTACTCTTTTCCTCGGGTTCAGTACAGAGGAGTCCACTGCTTTGGGGACAGTCACAAATGAGGAAGACAGCGAAGGAAAATCTGGATTACAGAAGTAACAGACTACCAAGAACAGCTCTGCTGTACAAAGGGAAAGCCAGCTCAGCGGATGGGTTCTGATGCTTTGCTAAGCCGATCAGAAGCTCCATTTTGCACTCTGTGGCTTTCTTAAGGGTTGATCCAATTCCTCGTACTGCCAGAGGCTATGCTTGTGCAATACACTAATTTTTCTTTTTTCCCCAATATGTAAAACAGGAATAAAAGTCCCCTTCTTTTGTCCAACTTTGTCCAACCTAATGATAAAGTATTTTGTAATGATCTACAAATTCAGTGCGCAGAACTCTATGATCTCTTAGGTCTCCAGATTTCCTCAAAACTTTCTAAATTTCACCTGCATTTTGCTTTGCTAAATTTGCATTACCACACATAAAAGCAACTTCTTAAATAAAACCTCTTGTACTATAATGTTCTTCTCTGTTGTTACGCTTTAGAGACTCATGTACTATCTCCTGCCAGGTTGCAAGGAGGTGGAGAAACTAACAACAGAAGGACACTGAGCCATCTCCATTCTTCCATTTTTTCTAATAACACATTTAGATGTGTTATTGTGCTTTCCTTAGAGTTAAAACCAAAAAACGTTTCATATGTTGCTAGCCCCTTGTAGGATCTAGTCCAGGAAAGGAAGGAATCTACCCAGTGGTAGTGACTGTAACAAATTCCTTCAATCTATAATTCAGATGTCTCTTACTTGTTTTAGAATTAGAGAGAAATATGGGTTTGCATGTTCATTTGCTTTAATCAGGAGGGGAGAGTGCCAGATTTCTTCTTATCCACTTAAAATTCTAAAAAAAGTCCTGAGGCAAAATGTAAGGAGACTTAAAATGAATAAATATCACAAGAAATGTCTCTGTGAGCCAGAAAGAAGCAATCTCAATGGAATGAATCCAAAGCCACTCCACGTTTTACACAAGTCATACAGGGCTGTGAAGCTCCTTGGCAATGCCATGGTTTTTTCTTCCCAGGCACATTTTTTAAGCTACAGTGCATAATGATCAAATGGATTCCAGGCAGGCTTAGCTTGGAAACTGGAAGGCTAAGGAAACGGCACCCAAAACTCTCCCTTTGTTTGTCATTTTAAGCCACAGCCTTGGGAAAAATGGTCTGCATTTTAAATTGACCCAAAGGCATTGCTCATGTGTCAGCGTCAAAGGCAACGGCCCTGAAAAAAATCTTTGTTGATTGAAATTTCCTTTTAAATGTGAACAAAACTTTACTTTTCCGTCTCTTCTTTGCCTGCACCTTAGCCTACATTTTTTTTGTATGCATCCTTTTAAAAATGTCATGTATAAACATATCAATCCTACATCAAATACCTCATGCATTAACTGCCTATGCTAAAGCAAAACCAAGGAACATTTTGCTTTTGTGTTGAAGTAAAATCTCAACTAGCATATCTAGTATAAGAAATTAATTATCAAAAGCTGTAACAGGACAGGTTAAAAAAATTAGACGAGTCAACTGTAACAGAGGATAGTCTAATACTGAGGCAGAATTGTGCTCTTACACAGAAGAGAAACATTTTGCAGACCCCCTGAAGAAAGCCCATATTCAGCCCTTATTCTGTTTTAATTTTTATTGACTTTCCTGACCTTTGATTTTAAACTAATTTAGCTCTTGATTGCTTTGACTATAAAATTAATTCTTATAAATTAGGAATTGCACACAGCTCTAACACCACTGATGAATGCAGCCTCAAAACAGGCTTAAACAGTCAGTTTTTAGATATGGAGAAACTACAGTACAGAAACACAGTCAAACATCAAGGCTGAACAGGACACTTAAAGAATACTTTTAGTATCAGGTCTTGCTTTCCAGTTATACCACATCCAGCTTTTATTTTTGTCTACCCGACCCAATGTTACACGTTTGCCTGTTTCTTAATCCTTATGCTTGGTAAAAGGACCAGATCTGGGAGAGGAGATATTTTTGGTAGAAGTACAAACTACGCAGTCATTTAGGAAGTCTCAGGATATTACCCTGGCAACCACCCTCTCCTAATAACTGAAGGGATGGAATTCACCATTCAGTTGTCTCAGATTAGCTATTGCATTGCCCAAAACCACAGTCCTGCACAGAAAGCTCAGCTTTGCAAAGTTTCTTTCTAAGAATGACTACTACACACATCAATCAACTGTATAGCAGCTACGATCTAGTTTATCCTTTACTGACCTATGAACTTTGACAGCCAATTATTAGAGCTGATTAACAAATGACAAGCTGTATTTCTGATACAGCAAGCATTTCGGCCCATTATCCATCTCTGTATCACTAAATGGTCATCTTCTTTTGACGATTTTTTTTCATTCACCTTTGTGAGTAAAACACAAGCAACAGCCTTATTATGCTAAGAAGAAAAAATAATGACACCAAATAATTGCAAAATCCTAGATAAATATTATAAATTTCAAAACAATGTACAAATGAAGAAGCAGTTTACAGCAGTGCAAAATAAATGCTTTGCTTATACATAAATAGACATAAGAACCACCACAAAAGAAACAGTAACAGCAACATATCCAGAGCCCACAGCAAAGTTTGAAGGAATCTATTGATATTCCTTGCTCTGAAAAGTACCCACATTACTTCTCTGTGCTTCCATCCACAGGCAGCGAACATAGCAGAACTGAAGTGGAGCAGCTCTTCCAAACTTTTGCCATGAGGTCACACCAGGCAGCCTTGAACCCCTCTAGAATAATTTGCAAATCACAGAGAGGAATCCTTCAGACAACTCTATCAATTTAAGTATCCCACAGCTCGCCTGGAATGCCTCAAACCTTTATACTAATTAGTTCATAACCAAACTGAAAAGCAACACCCAGGCTCAAACAACATAATGCTTCTCAGTGCACTCTTCGTCCCTGGGAAAATTCATCCAGGCTGTTAAATGTGCTGCCTGAAAAGCTCCTCTAGCCACGTAGGTTTAAAATACTCCAGAACTATGCACTCCTCAGCAGGACACCAGTGGAAGTTCACTTCTCAAAAGAACATGAGTCAGGATTTCTTCTGTATCAGCTTGGTTGAAGGTACTCTGTATGCCTCAACCTGACATAATAATCAGTCACAGTCCTTGTCTAGCTAGAACTAAAGGTCTTAACATTTAAAATTCCAGTATCAACATGGTTCCTTGTTCTAAGCATAGTATTTAAACAGGACAGGTTAAAGGCAAGGGCACTGGTTACCTCACTAAAGCTAAGACTGACCATTTGGGGATCCCCAGTGGGAATGGTAGAGAAAGAACACTATGATGGTACAAATACTGCTACCAAGAAAAGGTGGTAGTTCCCAGTTTAGTTTCATGCAGAAAATAAAATCAGGTCATTTTGTCAACATTCAGAAGTTTCATTTCAAATGCAAACTATGAAAAAAGCAACCTGCACTTTTGTCTTTACTCCTCTATGGTCAAGACAGAATGCTAAGGTGAACAGAATGCGAGATTTGCCTCACTTCTTATTGCTTAGAGATATATCCCCAATGAAATTAATCTAACAAACAGGCACTTTAATATAGTATTTCTATTATTCTCCTTCTCCTAGGATAATATGGTCTTGTTACGCAACACACTCCACCTCTCCCACTCCTTTTGAAAAAGACAGGCACACATAAGAAGAATCCAACACTACTTTTACCATAAAGCTGAAATTCACACAAAGAGCAACAGTTAACAAGAAAAATGAAAAGTCTCGTCATAATAACAACAACGATAATAAAAAGCTCTACTTTTCCCCAAACTGTTGACTGTAAAGGCCACAGCTCCTAGAATTTCTCTCTGTTGAAAAGTACAGCTTACAGTTGAAATGACTGTTTTTTAATATAAATGCCATTAATAATCTAGTGATTGAATAGCTTCATAGGCTGAGGAAAACACAGGGATGATGGGGTGAGCTGTTGCTATAGTGATTCTGATAAGATGCTCTCTAGTGTCTTTCCTTGTCCCCAGTACAATCACAATAAAATCTAATTTTAAACCAAGTCTTCCATTAATTATATCTTTTCCTGGTATCCTGGCATACAAAAACATATAGAGACAAATTAAGAACTGTACAACACACATTTCTTGCTTCAGGGAGATTTTTTAAATTCAGCAATTTCTAAGTGTGTCAGGCTAAAACTTGCTGTATTAAAGCTCAGCAGAAGATCGGTTCTGCTGGAATCTTTACTTATGTCTCCGAAAACTGATTAACACAAAGGCTCTAAAAAATGGCATATATAAGTAAAGTACTGATTTGACTTTTACCATTTTACTAGCCCAGCTATGCCCATCATTACTTCAATTAATTCCCCACCTGTCTGAAAGCTGGTACACAAATTATGGACAAGATTAATTATTCAAAATGAAAAAGAAATGTTTGTGAAATGCTGTCTGTAATTCACAATTGCTGAAATCACCTTTGTACCTGGTCAACTTTGCAGAGGGACAGACATCTCCTTCTAGAGATTGCCAGAAAGTCAGCTGCCAGCAGAAAGCTAGTTGCCCACTTGCTGAATGTTGGAATTAAGTTTAAAAACTTCTGGGTACCAAATAGTACTTAAGTCATGGGCTTTCTGCAACTAGGGCTATCTGTATAATCACGTGATTTTAAGGAATAAAGTGCTTCAAAGCTAGTTAAATGTTTCATTTTTAAAAATAAATAAACAACTTCAGATGCTTTAGAAAACCTCCATCTCTTAGTCATCAACTATTGCAGGGATGCTACAGTGAAGCCAGCATTCGAGTAACCATTAACCAAGCTGGACAGAGAGGTAGCACCAAAGGCTTTTCAAGCTGACAAGACAGCAACTCCAAGTTTTATAATCATTCATTCAGTGTCAAAGGGAACTGGATTAAGAGTTAGGAACAATGTTCAGGAGTTGCTGCCTTCTAATGCTAAGCTTAAACTATGACATTACACTCCTTTCACGTAATATTAAAAAGGAATGCTTTATGGGTATGCATAAAAACTGCTGTCAGCAAAAGCCAATAATGACTTCTTATTTTAAGAGTAGGAAAAAAACCTAGCCTGTAACTTTTGACACTGCTATTCCAGTATTTGCAAACAGCAAGTTTTTAAGTGTGCCTAATAAACAGTCTAAATTTAACCTAAGACAAAATTAACCTAATTTTGAGCTGAGAGTCTACATTGCAACAATGCTGCATGTCCATTTTTTCTACTCAAATTCTTTATGCTTCACAAAATATCTCCCAGAAATACATCCCACACTAGCTTCAAACTACTGTAACATTACACCCACTGACACAATCCTTGACACTCTTCAGTTTGATCACAGTTCAACTTGCACAGATTACAAGTAATGTATTCCTCTGTTAGCCAAACCGTTTATTCTGCAAAGTTGTTCACTTTCACACCACATGCAACCTAAGCAAAAAGAAGATGCTGGCAAGAGAGTGCTGCAGGAATACAAATACTGAATGGATTTTAGTAGCCGACTTAAGCAAGGGAAGCGCCAAACCTTACATTTGCTGCCAAACATTTCAAAAACTGGATTTGCACAGTTCAGATTTCACCTTTTCAGACTTGCTGCCATAGTCCCGCAGTTCAAATTAACCTAATTTTGACCTACTACCTGTGCCCTTTTCATTCTCCACTGCTAGTCTGATTTCGTAATGCACTGCTGTCCTGTGCCTCATAAGCAAAGAGGAAGTAGAATTACTTGATAAGCTATCAAGGTAAACAAATAACGCTTTCATATTAAGCATAACATCTCCAACAGAGGGAACAAACCATCTGATGCTCAGCTCTAGTTTCAGCCACAGCTGCTGTCAAAAAGGCAATCATCTCCAAAAAGTAAACAATAGCTGCATAGCCAGGTCGTGGCTACCAGGCAGTCCACTATGAATCTCTCTACATTTCTTATCATGTCTCAATAAGCAACAGCTTTTTTTTCTTTTTTTAATTCTTTGAACCATGCACTGTCCTGAGAAAAATAATTTAGGAATGAAAAACAAAAATCCACCAGTTCTTCATGATACATGTTTAACTGTTCCCTAACCACAGTAAATTACCCAATCACAGTACTTCAAAGGCTGACATCTACTTAGCATATCTCTTAGAGAAACACAAAAAGAAAACTTCCCTCCCTGGTAGGTCCCTCAGATTATTACCCCTTACTCATTATCCAGGCAGGCAGAGACAAGCTATTAACAAGAACCCAAGGGCAATCAAAAGGGACTTCAGGGCCTTGGGGCAAGCATTCAAGGGGTCAGGAGTACAGGTAGTGTTTTCCTCTGTCATCCCAGTCGCAGGGAAGCATGAGGAAAGTAACAAGGAGAGCCAGCAGATCAATACCTAGCTCCAAGCCTGGTGTTAGAGGCACAACTATGGGTTTTTTGAGAACAGGAAGGTCTACATGATACCAGGCCTACTGGAGACAAATGGAGTACACCTGTCTCAAAAGGGGAAGAGGGTCTTTGCACAGGAGTTGGCAAGCCTCATTAACAGGTCTTTAAACTAAGTTTAGTGTATCTAACTTCTTCCAAGCCAAGCGGGACAGAAATTGCATATGATGTCAAGCACACACATAGTGTGCTGGTTTAGGCTGGGGTAGAGTTAATTTTCTTCATAGTAGATGGAATAGGACTACAGTTTGGATTTGTGCTGAAAACAATGTTGATAATTCAGGAATGCTTTAGCTGAGCAGTGCTTATACAGACTCAAGGCCTTTTCTGCTCCTCATGCCACCCTGCCAGCGAGTAGGCTGGGAGTGCACAAGAAGCTGGGAGGGGACACAGCCAGAACAGCTGACCCCAAGTGATCACAGGGATATCCCATACTATATGATGTCATGCTCAGTCTGTAAACCTGGGCGAAGAAAAAGGAAGGAGAGGGAACATTCAGAGCTGTGGCGTTTGTCTTCCCAAGTCATCATTATGCATGATGGAGCCCTGCTTTCCTGGAGATGGCTGAACACCTGTCTGCCCATGGCAAGTAGTGAATGAATTCCTTGTTTTGCTTTGCTTGTGTGCACAGCTTTTGCTTTACCCATTAAACCACCTTTATCTCAACCCACAGGTTTTCTCACTTTTACTCTTCTGATTCTCTCCCCCATCTCAGTCAGGGGGAGTGAGCAAGCGACTGTGTGGTGCTTAGTTGCCTGGTGGGGTTAAACCACGACAACCAGTAAGCAAATCAAGAATAAATATGGCAAAACTGATTCAAGCATTTTGTCAGGCAGCTTGAAATTTGTAGGCTTTTGCCAGTTTTGTGATTGTTTTACCCTTATTCTTTTCAGAAAAATACTGTACCGTCAGTTCTGTTATTTAAAGAGCGACAGAGTAGGTACCTCACTTTAAGTACTGCATGTACTGTGGGACAAATGTTCTCTTGCGTAGGCAGGTACAACCTGCACAATAAAATGAGATTGTGCTACTCAAAACAGGCAGTGGATTTCAAAATGCAAAGGGATATTCTGTACTTCCTTCTCTTTTGAGATAGGAATACAGCCAAGACTCTAAGTTATAAATATAACCTCACTACTGTCTTTGCTTCTGGTGATGAGCATCAGATGTAAGGTCAGGATGCCCTGCCACTTTGCCGTGTTGCAGTGGCCTACTCAGATCTTGTACTTGGGCTCCAAACTTACATTTACAAGGATCCAGTTCTTCAGGCTTATACATGTCATGTTACCTATTGCACAGGAGAACGGAGAAGACAGAAGAGGGGGGAAAACACAACAACGTGCAATTACACACCCGATGTATATCAGTCTGGTTTTTTTCATTTTATTCCTCCAAAGAATCCTTACTTTTATAACAACACTATAGTATCTTACATATGAATCTCTGGCCTTGGAGGCAAGGGGGAGGGTATGGAGAGAGGAAGATTTTCCTCCAGTAGAGGAGGACCAGGTTCGGGACCACTTGGCCAAACTGGACATTCTTAAGTCCATGGGCCCTGATGGGATGCACCCGCGAGTGCTGAGAGAGCTGG
>JAOXNO010000020.1:30159663-30174964 GCA_028565335.1 Limnodromus scolopaceus | reverse complement strand
TATGGTGTAGGGGAGAACTTTGTAGAGTAGGGTAGATGGTTGGACTCGATGATCCCAAGGGTCTTTTCCAACCTAAGTGATTCTATGATTCTATGAATGCCATGCAAAGCATATTTCCAGAGTAAAATTTTTTTGGGGGTCTACTGTGATTATTTATTACTTTAAAGCAGTATTTCAGAGTGACTGAATATTTTCAGATGCTAAAGTGCTCGATTAGCACAATAGTATCAAAACCTGCAATTTCTGCACCCACAGAACTGACACGCTGATATAGACAGAGTGGGTGAAATTTGTTTTGCATGTGATGTTGCGCTAACTACAGATACACTTGCATTATAAGGAATAAGCACAATTTCATTTATATACATTATAGTCTCAAAATGATTTACTGGCTGAAATCAGGCCTCAAAACTGTAACTTGCTACCATTAATAACTGCTTATCTAAGAATAACTTACAATAGTTTACTATTGTCCCATTTTGTGATTATAATCAAGTACTGACCCAGGTAATAAATCCTGAAATCTGCAGAAATAACTCCGTTTCCAAAAAAGCAATTATCAATTAAGGAAAGGCAATGAAAACATCTAGGGAGATTGTGCAAGACATTGCAGAGCACATGCACACACAAACATTTACATTTTACACAGTGTGTACATTTTTTTTCTACACTGTGGGTCATGGATTTAATGCAATTAAAAATCCTCCTGAGGAATCTCAACATAAGACGTCCACAATTGCTTTCAAACACATTGAAAATCTTTGTTGGCATAAAACCTACATACAGAATCAGCAGTTACCTCACCACAAAACCTCTCTCCATTATGCTAATGTTTCTATCATACGAAAAACACCCCAACGTGAGAAATAGTGACATCTCAGTGAGACAGGACAAAGTAAGGCGAACTGCAGGTCTTTGATCTGGCTGAAAGTGCTCTGCATTCTGATTAGAATTTCTGCTAGGATCCTAGGAGATGAAAGGTTTTTTTTTATGTCTGACAGTTAACAGAGGGGGGGAAGTATTCAGTAGAAAACAAAAAGAGGAGCACTGAAAGCAGGTGACGTCATGCCTCAAAATGGCCTTTACCATCATACTGACATGTTCCACAATGTAGTGTAGCAGTTTCCACACAGCTATTCTTGAGAGCTCAAGATCCTCTGTGGAGACAGTATGGCTGGAGATCCACTGCTTTAAAAGGATGGAAAGCTGAAACAGGTCTAAATATAATGCATATATTGTATTTCTGGACCCTGAATGCATTATGGTACTCCAGAACACTACTTTTTGAAACTATGTTCTGCCTGACACACTACAAGCTCTAGTCTACAAAGCTTACATGTTCTGGCACTCCCATCTTCAGAAAAACCACACACAGCAAGCATGGAAATGCCATTTACTTCCTTCTGATTCTTCCCACAGGCACAGTTTGCTCTTTTGTACCAGGAACATCTTCCAGCCTTGTAGGGGCCTTGGAACTGACTACCCTTCACCTCACATTGCCAATGGCACCCAGTACTGGGGAGAGACATCAAAATCTCCCCCTTACACTTTACAGTTAAGGGAAAAAACATAGGATTCTGGGAGCATTCTGCTTTTTTATGTTCAGGCAAATGCACATACAGCCTATTTACCAGGTCTTGTACATGCCATTTGCTCACAATGGATTTGAATAGCTTAGAAGAAAAAGGCTTTTCGCTGATACTGCCTTTCTCTTTTTTAGAAGCTTACTCTCCTTACACATAGTACAAAAATTGTGCTTTGAACTGTTTCTCATTAAGCCAGAAAAAGACTTCTTGTGAAAGATTCTCTGTTTCTTAACTACCCCTCTCTACCACCTCCTTTATGTCTCATGGCGTTGCCACTTTTGCAGGACTTCTTCTGCGTTAAACATCCTCCCAGCTGCAAGGGGGTATCTTTATAAACATGTCCTTCACTTGAACTCCAGCCTGAGTGCAAAATGTAAAGAACAATAAAAGGGGCCTTGCGGTTACCAACTACATCTCCTATTTCCTGAAGATAGCACACTGATTTTCATTTGAACGGGAAGCTGATGTTATAATTGGGATTTTTACATTTTCCAGTGACTTACAGACCTGTTTCACTACCTGCGTATAAACGCATTTTGAGAATAGTTTCATGGATCACACTGGAATTAAGTCTCCTGGAAAACGGACGCTAAGCACACCAAAAGACTAAGCATTTTGCAACAGAGAAACAAAGCAGCATCACAGGGACACAAGAAAAATTCCAACCAAAACACGTCTGACAAGCCATGTGACACATCAGTATGTCGCTATTCTCTCCAGACAGACTACTAAAACCTGTATCAATTACAAACGATTGTACTTGATGTGCACATAACTATACTCTCACCAGCCGCAGGAGAATTATTTCTTAGAGAAACGGTAAATAACTGTAATTGTTTCTGAACTGCAGACCTCTCCTTTAGAATGTGCTTTTAAGGACAAACACCCTTTATTTTATATTGATGTACTAACCAGGCACAGATGAAGAGTGGGGAGGATATTTACATGTTAGAGATTCTCATTCTATTTTCTCCCTCATACTACAGAATGTTTTCTATGCTTCTAATGTTTTGTCGCTCTCTCTAACCCTCGTTTTGAAGAAGAACGAACCTGTAAAATATATCACACATAAGCATTTTGCTCTGACTATCTGGATTTTATCTATACCATTTTGAGACTTAGCAATTAAACTACCACACTTTCCTCTTTGTGTCAGGGCATTCAAAGGTCTCTTGGTGCCCTTTACCCTACAGGGCCCGACTCTATCAGACAGAGCTTAAGTCTGTGTGGCACAACATACATTACAATCTTCAAGAATGTTAGCAAAAGGTATTTAATAGCATATCTGTAAAACAAAATCAAGGACTTGCCTTAGACTGGCTTTATGTTCTTCTGTTTCCATCCCACCTGTGGCAGAATGGAAAACTGATTTCTGAAAACAGATTCTGACTGGTCTAATAAAATCTTGATCAGAAGGAATGAAAGCTCCACTAACCTCCTCTCTGCAAGAGATTCTTCTTCCTCTTTTTATTTTTCCATTATAGAAGATTGCTAGTATTAGCAAACTGGGTTTGTCTTGTTTTCACCTTGAAGCTCTGAGGTTCAGGTACCAAAGAATCACAGAGATCTGAAGTCTAATGCAGCCATGCACTTAGAACTATGCATATACGTAAAACAGCCATCCAGTAAACTTCTTCATTAAAATAACAATCATTATTATTTACAAATAGCAACCTGAATTATTTGTTAAAGATGCCCTCTCATGCACTTCAACAGGATAAGTTCCTTTCTTGATCAGGAAACCTAGCTCTCAAAATGTATGTGCAACTATCCATAAAAGAACTAATTTTAAGTGATTAGCAAGAATTACTGCCCTCTTAAAGTCAATATTGAGATGTGCTGACCTGAAGCAAGCAAACATTCAACCTTACACTAGCAGAAAAGGTACGAAATATACTTCACTCAACACAAGAACAGTTGCAGAAAACCCTAACAACCCAGGCATAAGGTGAACTACACATCTTAACCTGGGAAACGTAAGGTACTAAGGGGATAAAAAAACATACTTAATTTAGCTTTGCCGACTTGATCATTACCACAGCATGCCCATTCTCATTTCCATTCGTTCTAAGGAAACAAGCTTTCTTGAGTCCTACACTTACACATGCAAATATGCATATGGCCAATTTAGTTAAATATGACTTAGAGAACAAAAAGTATCAGAAGGAAAAACTGTCAACAAACATAATTCCTTAGAATTTCAGGATCTCTCATGTAAATCATAGCTGGAGGTTGTATTAGCTGTTCAATGGCTCAGATTAACATGCTTGACAGGAGTCAGTGCCAGAGGTCCAGAAGGAGGATAGCCATAAAAGGGAAGTCACCAAGAAGGCCCTTACTGTGAGTTGCAAGGCAATCAGATGCACATTTCTTCCAAAAGAGAAATCAAAGCCAGTAAGCAGGAAAGGGTCAGAGTCTTAAAAGGGGAAGACTTCATGGTATTTACTTCTATGTCTCAAAGTTCACGTTGGGGGGAAAAGATGCTTACTTGTAAAGGTAATATTCGGCTTGATCCACTTCCTCTCGTGAAGAAATGTTGTCAATAAACTGATTAAAAAATAAGAAAAACAAGCTTCAGAGGGGACACTCCCAAAGCATATTAGAAGAAAATGTCACTTCAATAAACAAAATACATTTGTGTGGAATATTTAGGTGTCTGGCAGTACTGGAGGTCTTCAAGCCTTTGCTTGCTCCTACTCATGTTTCTTCTAGACTGATAAAAGTCAAATCTTTTTAAAGTGAGACAACTCCACTCCTCACCTCTGAGAAATGTTATGCACCTTGAAAACAGGGAGACCACCTGAGAATTATGTCCATATAGCTCAGTACTCTGTATTTTTGCTGCTCCTTTCTGACTTTTTTGCTCTTTAATTACATCCTTTAATTTGAGAATACATTCGCTTCCCTACTTTTTTCCCCCAATTTTGAGCGAGTCTCAACATGCCTTATTTCTCTTTCTAAGAAGTATTCTTTTACCTAACCTTTGCTTGTTGTGCCTATAAATTCTGAACCACATGGGCAGCAGCATTTTGTATTTCACCACACATAGAAATAATGGCAAGGAAAAAAACCACCCCTGTGCTGTAAAGCCCAATTTTCCTTTCATTTAAAACCTTGTCTACTCCAGGCAATCTTCCAAAATTCCCAGTGCTATCAACTATTTAAATAAAAGCCCAGTTTTCAGCCAGACTTTGTCCTATGGTTAACATATGTCCTATGTCCTATGGTGAATCCTGTTTCCTGTAGGTTTTATTAACCTAAGCATAAAATGCTGGAATATTCCAGAGTCTTCACAATACAATAATTTTAGCTCAGAATATATAAACAACATGTTCTCAAGGTCATTACTTCTCTTCATCCTAAGCATAAGCTAAAAATAATAGTTTCAGCTGACTGGGACTTGCTCTCCAGTTTCTCAACGCTTCTTGCATGCTGCTACATACATGTAGCTCTCATCTTTTGATTGTGGCAACAGGATGCCTGTGAGCTTTATTTACATTTTAGAAAATAACAATCTGATGTGAGCTCCACGTATTGTAAAGTGGGGCTGTTTGACAGTTTGGAAATGCTACTTATTCAAGGAAGAGGTCAGCCCAAAGCAGGAACATGAAGGAAAGGAATAAAGCTGATTAAGTAATAAAAGGGAAAGGAAAACTTATTTCCCCCACATATGCTGGCTCAGAAGCAATGATCAAGAATGCTTGATCTGTGTAAATGCTTGAACGCGTAACTGTACAAAATCTTCTGTAGCTTCTCACAGCGGTGCCAATCATCCTAATTAGTGGTGTTACCGAGGTACCAGGGTGGTGACTCAGCTTTTTTGGATAATTCTGAAGATTGAATTTTTTTTATTTTTAAAAAGTGACAAAATTATTCTCCTTCTTTAGTACAAACATTCACTTACACGGGGAAAAAAGTACATCCCACATTTCTGCCTTCTCCTCCACCTCCACAGATTAACCCATCCAGAGGATGGAAGTGGTTCCAGTAAACTCAAAAAAAATAATAGCTTTACTTATCCCACGCCAGAAGTTGTCCTGCCTCAGTCTCCTAGGGCAAGGAAGTAAAGCTAAAGAAGTGAAATATACGCATCTCTGCCTCACTCTGAAGCAGCCTGGAAGTGGAGGAAGATGCAGGTAGGCAGGCAGTGTGCTAATTCATTGCACTCCCTTAGCAGCCTGGGTTCTTATAAAGTGCCTGAGGGGGCGTTAAATCTCTCACTAAGACAGAAACCACAGGAAGGCAGGGAACATATATTAGGGAAATACATAGTCCAGTAACAGTGAGGCTTGATTTTACTGAAAAAAAAAAAAAAAATTGTTTCGAAGCCCCTATAATTCAGGTACTAACTACTGAGTACAAAGTAACAAAAAACAGATTTACACAGCAATTGAATAGTACTACAAGGCATTTACGATCCCAGAACTCCCAGCAGAGGTGGTATCATTTATCCCCACTCGGCTCATTTCATTTCATAAGCATTTCACTCTCGTTTCAATCACTTTACGATTGAGATTTATTTGCTTACCCGGGCTATTGTCAAAGAGCTGACAGGCAGCTTTCTTTCATAGGTTCTGTCCATTAAGTGGGCTAAATCAGCTGAAGGAAACAGAAAAAGAGTATGTTTAATCAACTGGCATTACAGGAAAATCTGAAGAACCATCACATAACCTAGAATAGAATCTCTATCCATGAAATCAAATTCTGGTTCCTTGTTAATATGTCATTTTGAAGCTGTATGAAACAATACTTTAACAGAAAATAATAGAATCATAGAATCGTCTAGGCTGGAAGAGACCCTTGGGATCATCGAGTCCAACCATCTACCCTACTCTACAAAGTTCTCCCCTACACCATATCCCCCAACACCACATCTAAACGGCTCTGAAACACGTCCAGGGATGGGGACTCAACCCCCTCCCTGGGCAGCCTATTCCAATGCCCGACCACTCTTTCTGTGACAAATTCTTTCCTAATGTTCAGTCTAAACCCACGCTGTTGAAGCTTGAAGCCATTCCCTCTCGTTCTGTCATTAGTTACCTGTGAGAAGAGACCAGCACCAAAATACATGGTAAGGTTCTCAAAATGATGATTTTAACTTATTAGAAAAAGGGGGAGAAAAGTAAACTACTCTATAATAGGTTGGATGAAATTAATATGACCAATACAACTCATAAAAAAAAAAACCTGAGCAGATACCCTTAAAACTCCCACTTGCTTTCAAGCTTAGCATACGCTGGATGGTGGCTTTAGTATGGTTTTGTCCTTTATTTTCTGGTAAAACAACAAGACGCAGAAACAGGCAGTACTGTATTGAAAATCCTACAGCCACAAACAGCAATCCAAAGATATCCTGTTAATCAAACTGGGCAGTGTGCCAGTACCTTATTAACTTTATAGCATTCTGCTCCAGCAGTTGTGTAACAATATTAATTTGATCATACAGGAACTTTAAGCTTCTGACTGTTGAACAGGTAGCCAACCATAGCATTTAATGAATTTAATTGGAAGTTAATTTAATTTGATTTGGAGTTTTAGTTTTGTACTGTTCCTGGAAAATAATGATGACTCAGGAAAGTAAGCTGTTTATTGTATGCTTGGTGTCAGCTGTTTGATTCTTAGCAGAGACATGAGCTGATGATACCCAATTTATAAAATTTAGAGACTTCAGTCATACTCTTTCTTTCTATTCTCCTGTATCTTCCAGGACCAGGAATCCAGTATATTCTACCTGCATCATTGACAATTCGCTTTCTTCATACTTTGCACCCTGAAACTACAATTGTTACTAAGCCAGCCTCTCCTTTGGTGCCTCTCCATTAGTGCCATTGGCCATCCTTCCAAGAGCTGATGGGTTGGCTCATTTTACATTCCATTTTCCAAACAGGTCATCCAGCCTCCACAACTGTCAATGAAACATGAGGTGAGCACAACTTGGTGCATCACACTGGAATTGACTAAACGGCCTAGTCTGGCAAGCTTGTCAGCAGCAGGAAGCAGCAGTGCACCAGTAAATTGCTGTCTCCGAGGGATGCAGTCCACGTATGTTCTGTCCACAAAACAACTATTCATCATTTTAAAAACACATCTGTACCACCAGTGAATACTGCAGGGTACAGAGTGCTAACAGTAAAAATGTCATTCAATGCTATTCTGACCTTATAGGTATACTCTCTCAAATTACAACACATGCACAAAGATTTTTGCTGCAGTAAACTGGTAAGAGCCCTGATTTGGAATAAAATGCTTGACTCTTAGTCTGGACAACACTGCTGTCTACCACACAGCAGTATTTCACGTCTGTATAACACCTTCCTTCCTGGGGCACTTTAATGTGTTCTTCAAAACACAAGAAGAATATTTATCTCCGGCTGAGGGAAGGCAAGCTTTTCATGACCATGAAAGCAAAGGGAAACCTGGTGCAAAGTTATTGAGACAAGTACTAGCTACTACAAAATAAAACACAAGATGCTTACCTGACATGGGCCACCATGGCCATGCTATACCAGATAACCACTAAAACAGCAGATCAACTTTTTTAATCATAACGAAATTTCTGTGGGAATACCCTTGCAAGCAGTGTCTGTATTGGACTCTGTATAACCTTTCTCTCCAGCACTCACAAAGGTGATGACCGAGCACATAGGTAAAGGCTTTAGGGGCATTCCCAGTAGTGCTAGAAATTAGAGAGAATGCATGCTAAGGCCAAGTCAACTTGGCAGACACTAAGAACTGGCTAGATCCTTGTCTTAGCACACTAAGCCAACTGTCATCCAACATTTTTCATCTGCACTTAGAGATAGCTGAAAAAAAGTATTCATTCTGAAATTTGCTATGTTTGATGACATAGCAACATGGACCTGGGGTAGGCAACTGTACAGGTTGGGAGTTTGTTTATCTATTCCAGAACTATTTTTATTCTGCATCACTCTCTGCAAACTGGAAGGTGATATCTAAAACCATTTTGGGCTGTACTCAACCACTGAGCTTGGCACTGCTTTTATCTAGGTGCTCATGAAGATGAAGCGCTCATTTATAGAATCATAGAATGGTTCAGGCTGCAAAGGACCTTAAAGATCATTGAGTTCCAACTCCCCTGCCATGGGCAGGGACATCTCCCACTAGGCCAGGTAATTTCAAGAAACACTGAGTACATAAGCAGAATATAAACCAAATAATGCAACGCTATGTATGCAAGATCCCAACATTATCATCCATTTATACACAGGCCTCCTCTGGCAGAGCTCACGCACAGAATTTTAATGATTGACGTTTTATGCCATCTATAAAGCTGGAACTCTCCATCAGAATGTTAGCATGGAAAGCAACATGAAGCACTTGTCTATCAGCTTCAATACAAGAGTCACAATAAAATGAAAACTGATTAAATCTTAAGGAATAGAAGACAAATCAAGTTAATGGGAAATTTAGCTTTGTTTCCAAATTATCATTTCTGCTGTAGTTTTTAGATAAGAATAATTTGTAGTGAGCAGTTCTTCCCTGCTTTGTCTTCTCTGAAGAGCACCTAAACCCAGACTTTTTTTCTCATATTCGTAATTTGAAATAATTCTGCTACCTTTTGTAAACCAATTTTACTCCACAAGTTACTATTCAATAATCAAGGCTAAAGTTTCTTCTTAGTTAAAAACATCTTGTCAGAAGTACGAGAATGCAAGAATGTGAATGCCCAAGTCTCCTAGAACTGTTGGTAGTAAATTAAGCACTAACATTGGTGTATAAACCAAATAAACATTTTAATGGCCAAAGCAAAATTTTATGTGCATTCTAACAGATATATGTTGCAAATGCTTTTATCTGATAGTCTTCACCAAAGAGGACACTAGTAGGTATCATCTCTTATACACATTGCTTAAAAATACATTTGTACAAGATGAACTTTTACAAAACTTCAATTTCTTTAAAAATTTATTTCTGCATATTGCAGTATCTCACGGTATTAAACCAACCATAAGTCTGAGCTGAGGTCATTTAACTTGTGGACATGACTTCACAGTTGTCTCTAGAATATTGGTATCTGAGATTTCATGTAAAGGCAGCACTGCCACCTGGTGTTGCGGATGAGGTGGTTTGGGTACCATGAATTTCTCTAAGAAAAGAAGATATTTTCTTGCATTCTGCCATTCCCTGGGGTTCTGGTAATTGCTACTCTTCTCATCAAGATGCTTACTATCACTGAATTTTACCCTTGTTAGGGATGAACAACTGAAACAGTGGGGAATCTAAGTCCAGCCACACCTCCCATTTCCTTGATACCTCATTTTCAATATGAGGAGTCCAAATTACTTCTAGACAAGTATCCTCCTACCAGCAGGCAGTTTCTAAATTCCAAATTAACACATTTTCAATTCCTACCTTTTAAACAAACATGCTTCTGCACAGAAAATACAGTCTTGTTCTTTCCCATGCTTTTTTCAGTACTGAAGTGTACTAAACAAATTGATGCCTGGAATGCTAAACTAAGACTATGGAGAAAAAAATAAATGTATATCTTATATGGACACAGTTAAAGAGCTTGAGTCTGGGATGGCATAACATCACTGCATCAGAGAAACTGAACTGAATTTAAACAAAAAAACCCTTCTTTTTCCTTTAAGTCTATTCTTACAACAGTTTTGCAGAATCACAGTTCTGAAACAGTGTTTGAAATACACAAATAAAAGAGCTTCTCCTCAACAAAAGGAATTCACTCTAGCTACAATCACCACTTACTACACACAAGACTGTATGTGCAACGATACAGCTGACAGCTACAGAGCAGACGTCTGCAGGTCTGTCTTCTCTTTGAAAATGCTAATATAGCTGACACTGTGTTAACTTGTTTTCTCTTTTCTGTGAACACAAAATGAGAATGCAAAGTAGTTCTTTGAAAAGCATGGAGCAGACATCTGCTTTGGATCAAGACCATTGGCAGAGCAGCAGCAAGAACTGTGCTTGCCAAACAGTCACAAAAGGTCTTGCCAGGCCTGGGGAAAGCCAAACATGAGATGTAACAGCTCTTGCACAACAATGTTTTCTTCTACAGTGGATTTCTATTGCCTATGATGTTTGTCAAAATAATAACTCTTCTTCATCTGGAAGTGACCAGTTCCAGTGCATGCTAGGGCACTAGTCTGTGGCTCCAGCACAAAAAACACTGCATGAACAGCCCTACTGACAGTAGAAGGTTACAAGGTATTAACAGTCTCTGCAGGTACAGCTACGATCATGAGCACCCACTGGCTGTTTATGGCCCATGTATGGCAAAACATGTTGACAACACCAAACTAACTGTTTACAAGCAAATAACAGAAGCAAATTAGAGCATAAAAAAACATTATTCTGATCATTTTCTCTGTCTTCTCACCTGACAAAAAGCCCTTGAATTTCACCTACTGATTCTTCTTTCAGCCTCATAATCCATGTCACAATTAACAAACACAGTTCAGGGGCCCAGAAATGAAAAATGGAAGACAATGATTATGCATTAAGGGGCCTCCAAAACACTCGTGGTACTAAATAATGCATATGTACCTTTAGCATGGAAAAATGTTTTGCATTATGCTTTCTGTTTCACAGAGTCACCACAAAGATGGTAGAATGTAATTTCAAATGTAATCTAGCCAAAGAATTTAGCTATGAAATCTGCATGAGAGACCTCAGTACCATATACAGATACAGTTTGATGTACAACTTCTCAAAATTAAAATGTTTAGTTTCATTTCATAAGTGACCTGCTTAGCAGATGAGGGAAAGGCTATGGATGTTGTTTACCTGGACTTTAGTAAGGCCTTTGGCAACATTTCCCACAGCATTCTCCTGGAGAAACTGGCAGCTCACGGCCTGTATGGGAGTGCTCTTTGCTGGGTAAAAAACTGGCTGGAGTGCTGGGCCCAGAAAGCGGTGGTGAATGGAATTAAATCCAGTTGGCAGCTGGTCACTAGTGGTGTTCCCCAGGGCTCAGTATTGGGGCCAGGTCTGTTTTGTATCTTTATCAATGATCTGGACAAGGGGATGGAGTGTATTCAGTATGTTTGCAGATAACATCAAGTTGGGTGGGAGTGTTGATCTGCTGGAGGGTAGGAGGGCTCCACAGAGGGATCTGGACAGGCTGGGTGGATGGGCCAAGGCCAATGGGATGAGGCCCAATAAGGCCAAGTGCCGGGTCCTGCACTTGGGTCACAACAACCCCATGCAGCACTAGAGGCTTGGGGAAGAATGGCTGGAGAGCTGCCTGGCAGAAAAGGACCTGGGGGTGTTGGCTGAACATGAGCAAGCAGTGTGCCCAGGTGGCCGAGAAGTCCAACAATGTATCTGCCTGTACTTAGAGAAGCGATGGTCCTCCTGTACTCAGCACTAGCGAGGCCCCACCTTGAATACTACGTCCAGTTTTGGGCCCCTCACTACAAAAGACACTGAGGCGCTGGAGCACATCCAAGCTGGTGAAGGGTCTCATGTACAAGTCTTATGATGAGTAGCTGAGGGAACTGGGGAGAAAAGGAGGCTGAGGGGAGACCTTTTAGCTCTCTAAAACCACCTGAAAGGAGGTTGTAGAGAGGCAGGAGTTGGTCTCCTTTCCCAAGAAACAAGTGTTAGGACAAGAGGCAATGGCCTCAAGTTGTGCAAACGGAGGCTTAGATTGGATATCAGGAAACATTTCTTCACTGAATAGTTGTCAAGCTTTGAAACAGGCTGCCCAGGAAAGTGGTCGAGTCACCATTGCTGGAGGTATTTAAAAGAGGTGTAGATGTGACTTAGGAACATGGTTTAGTGGTGGACTTGGTTTACAGTTGTGTAAAGTGTTAGGTTTACAGTTGGACTTGATGATCTTAAAGGTCTTTTCCAACCTAAACAATTCTAAGATTCTATTTTTCCCCCCCAAAAAAACCCTAAAATTTCATTAAGAAATCTAACTTTCCTTCCTGCAAAACTCTTGAGAAAAATGTCCTTAAAAAAAATGTTCTTTTAAACAAATGTTTTTAAACAGGAATGCCCTGTAATACTTTCATACTGCACTACAATTAAAAAAAGTCAATGAAGAGGACATCTGGAGACAGTTTTAACTGTGACAATAAACTATGACATTCATAAAAGCTTTGGATTTTGCGAAAGAAAAAAAAAATCAGCTTGTAGATACCAAGCGTTAATTAAATGGGCAAATTCTAACTTGTTTCTGCATTATAGGTTTGAATATATATGACAGATTTGAAACATGTTGAGCAGATTTTGAAATATAACCTCAGAAGCATTTTGCTCCACACATTTTTTTATTTTGAAGTATTTATAGAAGACAGGCTACTTCATAATGAATTCAGGTTGCAAAGAAACAAACTTTTCTCACCCAGGCTATGCTCCTCTTTTTGTCTCTTTTCCCATTTTGAGCTGTCCACATAGGCCACAGAAAGCAGAGATCTTCTACCTAATGAAGAAAAAAATCACCACATAAGCCAGGTTGCTTAGACGTCTCTAAACAAACTAACACTTCATTAGGTATCACCTTTTCCTGTCACATTTACTGAGTTGTATGCATTAAACCGTCTTTATGACACAGCTGTCAGCAGCAACTATGATAATAGTTCTGATTCCTTTTATGTGGTTACTTTGTCATTTTTAAAACAGAAAAGCTTTCCCCTATAAGTTTTTTTCAGCATGAAACAAATCTTCCCAAACATGAACTTTGTATTTCAGAAAATGATTAATTTGTAAAGGTAGAAAAAACCCAAACAACAATAAAGGATAGCTTCTTTGTGCACATAGACCTTTCTCATCAAATACTATCAATTAGCTAAATGTAAGCATAAAAGCATAAGCAAAAAGATGAATACAGGCAAAATAGCTTTTCTGTTGCTGTTGTATGGTTATTTTTTCCACCTCTAAAAATTTGTCTCACTGGAAATGAAAGTTAGATGGTCATCTGGAAATACTCCATTTTTGATCATCTCTTTTTTTTTGCATCTCCTGTGAATTGCAGAGTCCACTCAAATATTTTTGAAAGTTTTTTCCAAATACTCTTTGTACCACTTTTGAAATCTGCTCTAGCTTTTAAACCAAAATGGAAAATACTTCAGTTGGAAGAACAATCCATGTTTGTGCATCACTTACAGATGATGAAGCCTTGAAGATGTATGAGAAACACCTGGATAAAATTTTTTGAAGGAAGATATAGAAATACGTGCAGGAGGTTGCAGAAATTAATCTTAAAAAACATGAAATATTTTAAAAATAGACACTACTGTGCTACACAGAATTCTTAGCAACTACTTTACAGCCTTTATCTGAAAATCTATCCGCTACCACAAAGAGTTTGTTATTCTTGGGTGTGAAACAATTTTCTCTTCATCATCCTTCTGACATGCAATTATACAGACACCCCCAGCTCTAAACATCTTTGCAAATTTCTGTCAAAAAGACCTGGTACATGGACTTCCACAGTCAGGATGTGAGAATACGTACAATGCTTTACCAAACACTTAGAAAACAATAAAAAGAGGTATTTTTGTTTGGTTGGTGGAGTTTCTTTTAAAGCTATTTTTCATTATGTTGATAAGAGACACATGGAAAACTTTGGGTTTGGGGGTTTTTTTAGGATAAACTTCTGTACGCTCATTCACAGCTAAGGACGCCACTAGCAAGACTGAGGGCCTAAAGAATTGTTTTCTATAGCACGACCAATTCTCAGTGTGACAGTGCTTTGCTTAGGTAAGGTGGAGGTCAGGTTTGAGCTCCTAATGCTGTTTTACTGCTGAGCTGCTCTAGTGCCAGAGGGAAGGGCGGCATTTCTGAGACATGGGCATCCAGATACCAGGAAGCAGCACTGAGAAATTTCTTCTTGGGGAAGCTGAAAAGGCACCATAAAGTTACCTATCATCACCACACTTTAAGTAACTTTACAGAGTTCAGTTCTTCCCAAACATCAGGACTTTTGGTAAGGTAGCTTTTCAGAAACATTGGTCTTGGTTGTGCTTCCGTCACCTGAGCTATGAAGCTGTGCTAAACACTTCCTGCTGCAAACCTGGTGGCCGCCATAGAACTCCATGTGGCTTCCCATGACCCAAAAAGGCAGATCCTAGGATCACAGAATCATAGAATGGTTTGGGTTGGAAGGGACCTTAAAGATCATGGAGTTCCAACCCCCCTGCCATGGGCAGGGACACCTCCCACTAGACCAGGTTGCTCAAAGCCCCATCCAGCCTGGCCTTGAACACTTCCACGGATGGAGCATCCACAACTTCTCTGGGCAACCTGTTCCAGTGTCTCACCACCTTCTCACCTCTTCTTAATATCTAATACAAATCTACCTCCTTCCAGTTTGAAGCCATTACCCCTTGCCCTATTACTGTATGCCCTTGTAAAAAGTCCCTCTCCAGCTTCCTTGCAGGCTCCCTTCCGATATTGGAAACCTGCTACAAGGTCTTCTCAGAGCCCTCTCTTCAAGCTATGAAATCAGTAAAGCAGAATATCGATAGAAAACAAATTAAGCATGTTTCCTGACGCCGTTTCCTGAACTGTCTCCACTGATAAATATATATGTATAAAGGCGAAAGGGAAGTTGCACGTCCCCGCTCATGCTCCCCACGGCACCGGGCACCGCAGCGGGCACCGCAGCGGGCGGCAGCCACGGCCACTTGAGGGCCCGTCCCGCCAGGGCCTGTCCCCCGCGGCCCGGCCCGGCCCGGCCCGCCCGGTCCCGCCGCTGCACCCCCCCCGCCCCCCCCCCC
>JAOXNO010000020.1:30129227-30159300 GCA_028565335.1 Limnodromus scolopaceus | reverse complement strand
GGGGGAGAGGGGGCGGTGACTGGAGTGCTACCACTTCCGACAGACCCGGTGAGCGCCGGCACCTTTGTGCCTGACGGGAGTTGTAGTTCCTGCGGGGGATGAAACTCTCGGCGCCGGGAATGGAGGGGAGAGCGCCGAGAGTCTCCCGGTGGGCTTCAAAGCGGTCCCGTTGATGCTTCGGTGAGCAGAGTTACGCCGCGGGGAGGGTTGGCGGCAGCGTTACTCGGTTTATCCCATGCTTGCCGCTGCCTGAAGATGAGCCACTGGAAAAAAACCCCAAACAAAAGCCTGCAGCTTTATAAATGCGTATTTATTCTGGGAGGATTGCAACGTTATCCAGACGCTGGGCAGCACCTGCTGGTTGTCACCACCACCACCACTCCTGGGCTTCAGAAGCCTTTCAGAAACGCTCCCTCGCCCAGAGAACAAAATGGCAGCCTGTGGAAAGAGGGTGTATGGCAGAGGGCTCCCCAGCACAGGCCCCATCTGGGCTCCCAGCCTGCTGCATCAACATTGGTGGAGGTGTGGCTCAGTTTATGGCTCTGTTAGACCCCTCAGAGACATGATGATCCTCCCAGCTGCATGGTGGCCTGCCAGCCGCTCTTCACTGACTTTCCTTTGAGAGGGTCGCAGCATGTCTGAGCTAAATCAAGCAGGTTGGTTGGTTAAGTTCTCCGACATGGCTGACGCTGGCTGTGACTACTGGAGTATCCACACAGTGTGGCGCGCCTGTCCCACCCCCAGCACCAGCACGATTCCTGCCTCAGCTCTGGAGAGGCCCAGGAAAGGGATGGTCTTTGGTGTTAGCGCAGCTGAGAAGGTCTGTGGGAAGTAAATAGCAAGGTAATACAGGCCAATTTCATGATGGATAAAGTCTCTTTGTTTACCCATTGTAACTGTTTCCAGTAAATTTAATGGCTAGAGGTGACATTTAGTGGACATTTTTCCTTCAGATTTTATGAAGTGTGTCATTAGTATGCTTTGCTTGCACAGAAAACAAGTTTTTTTATTTGCATGGCCTGTTACATTTTTCTAGGGAAATGCAGAAGGAGAATAAATAGCCTAATACAGCTCAATGCTTGCACTTGTCCCATCCTGGTTAGAATAATTCTTTAAGAAGCCAAAAACTTAAAAGATTAGATCATGACAACGTAAACTATTGCAGTGACTCTCTGTTACAAAATCATTGGTTACAAATAAAAATATTGCTGGGGAGCTGGTTTTGTGGTAGCAAAACCTTCACAAATAGCATCTGTTTGATGGTTCTGTTAAAGGACCTTACAACACAGTACAGTTGAGGTCTACACCCAAAGTTTATTTTGAGATTCTAGACTCAGTGACTGTCTTATCTCTGATGGCTGTACTGCACCAGAACTTCATTAGGTCTCTTGGGTATTACTACAATTCAAATAATAAGCTTTGTGGTTTTCCCTTTTGTCTTCCTATTGCGTTTGGAGCTTCCAGAAGGATCCATTCTACACTAGCAGGGTCAGCACATATGAGGAAGGGAAGCTATGCCACTAGTGAATTGTGGTGACCAAAGACATGACGTGACAAATCATTATAAAAGCATTGAAGGGGAGAAAGACCTCGTTCTTGTGCAGAATCCTCTTGTACCTTGGCTGGGTGGACAGGAATGGTGTCTCTAGTTTTGCGCATCCAGTAAATATATACCTTTTCATCCTCATCCACATTAACTCTGGAAAACTGTGACTTAGTGCTTAGGTTCTTTTGCCAGTAATGTGAGCAACTGCAATTTTTGCAGTCTTTTTTTAGTGTCCTGCTGCCAGTGGTCTGGCATCACACAATAATTCGTAAAACAATAATAGAACAGCAATAATTCATAAAAGCAAAGTTCAGTAGTATTAAAACAGACAGTGTGACGTAAAACTCAACCTTCTCTTTTTTTCTTCTGTTAGGGAAGCGGTATCTGCTAACAGAAGATGATATAAAGTTACAAGAATTTCAGCAGATGAAAGTGACAATTAGAAATGAAGTTCATGGCAATAAAGGTATTAGTATTTATCTCACAGTCATCATTCTTAATTTCAGTCTAAGTCTAGGAAACAAGACAATCAGTCATTATAATATGACACCCGCTGGCGCGATTTAAAGCAACAACTTATGTGTTCCTCAAATTTTCAGGTATGCAAAGTGTTTACATAAGACCTGCAATATTTGTGTTCTTGCTTTTCCAACTTCATCAGATAGCCTTAATAGAAAATACTGTTTCAGTCTACAAATTTTCCTTCAAATATATTGTCAGCAGAGAAAGCTGGTAGAAAGCCTAAGAGTTACTTAGCTATCCAGAGGCCTATTCCGGTAATTCTCTTTTAATCCACTCTGTAAATTTAGTTAGCATATACTTTTAGATTTTTTTTCCTTTTACCTAATGTAAGTTTTCAGTTGTACACCCAATTCCAGATGATGTGTGCATACTCAGAATATGAAAAGCTAATTCAGATTTTCCAAACTAAGGAACAAGATCAGTGGATTTTTGTGATGGGGATTTTGCCGTTTCAAGTGTATACAAATTCATTTAATTCATAAATATGAACATAAATCTGACCTTACTATTTAAGAAAAGTTAGGTAAAACTCCGTTTCCTGCAGCTTTTTAATCATGTGCAGGTGTTCTAGTGATACAAATTGACAATTGTTCCAAAGGATGTAGTTAATTATTTTGTGTGTGTGTGTGCGCGAAGGAAGAGACAAATAATCAAACTTATATAAACCAGTCTTCTGAGGCAGAGAGGGAGATAAAGTCAACGTGACAGTTTTTCTGTATTAAGTAAAAGTAAAATTTAAATTGGGTAGTGGTAAGTCATAATGTTATTATATTTTGCTGTGAAGATGACATGCGCATATTGGGGATTATTCATTGTGTACTTGAGATAATTGAATTTATTGCTATTGGTCAGTCACTCTTACTAAAACAGGTCTGTAGAAGCTGAATATTTGTCTTTACAGGTCACAGTTGACCTTTTTGTTTTGTACCAATAGTAGCCTCTGAGAACTGATGAAAACAATGTGCTAAGCACCTATTTATGTGTATGGGTACATGGTTTCTGTACTTAGTGTTTAGTCCTGTTCTTGAAAGATGAAGGAAGTAATTAGGGCTAGTAATAAACATGGTTTAGAAATGGAAAAATCAGTAATAACTATTCTGTTACACAGAATATATAATAGCTATTATTTATTATAGCTATAATGCAACTATTAACTATAATAGTTATACTATTAACTCCAGCAGTTAAACGATTACCTACAGTAGTTGTAATAACTCTTAGGTGGTCGTTACAAATGTAGTTCAGATCCCAGGTGTTTTTTAAATTTGTGCACAACCATTAATATGGATTCTTCTGATTTCATAGTATTCAGGTCTGCATCTCTGTCTTGAGTGAGGACTTGTGTTTGCGTGTAGCAGCAGACAAGCATCCAGTAGCTGAATACATTCTTCTCTGAGGTGATCACTTTGCACCTCTTGTGTAGGTTACTAGCTTGGAAAAAGCAATGACGCAGCAACTGCTACAAAAATTTCATTTCCCTGCCCAGGTCAGGGGGAAGCACCATTAGAGGAATGGGGCTGCCACATGGTACATATGATTCTAATTTTGTGTGTGTCTGAATCAGAGCCTGGAGATTACCGAATGAAGGATTTGTCGTTGTGCTTGCTTTGTCATAGGAAAATGTGCTGGAAAGAGAAACCTCTTTTTTGGGGGGAGAAGGGAAGCAACTCTAAGTTCATAGATATGTATAGGAATAGATAGATTTTGTATGAGACTCTCTGTGTTTGCATCAATTCTGAAGGAATTTAAATCTTCTGTATGAACAGTTTTGAGTAGAAATTCTTATGCTCGTTTGAATGTTAAATGGGATTGTTTTTGGTTTTTGATTGCTTTTTGAAAAAAACACCATAAGGCAGAAAATGTCACTTAAAAATCTTCCTTCTTCTTTAACATTTTTGTATTAGCTGATATATTCCATAACATACACAGTGAAATTAAGCTCACTATAAGCATCTTCTTGTTTTTCCAAGTCTGACATGACTTCCTGGGAATATCTAGGCATTCTTGTCCTTATGCGTTTTTCTTAGTGAAAAAACTAAACTTTCTGCTTCATTAAATCTCCATGTTTCAGGTACTAAGTATGCAACACAGGTCATGGAATTGTCTACAGACTGCTGCTATAATGTGTTTTGTTTTCAGATCCATATTTTAGAAGTATTAAAGAAAAATTAAAGAAAAATGGAATTATTCTCAGAAATGAATTAAAAAATTTACTACATTTATGTCAGACTTCATCGGATGTGGAACTAGCCAGAGAAGCTATTTACAGGTATTTTTAACAATCCAAGTAACACTCTTTTTTGTCTTTATTTTCTTGCTTTTATTAGATCATCTCAGGTTATGTCTGCCGTTGAGTGCTTGCCCTAATTTAGTGACTAGATGCATAGTTAATCCCTTAAACTAAAGCTGTATTTTCATGTACTTTGGATCTTCCAACCCTTCAGACACTCTTAGATCAAAGGACAGTCAAGCTACAGGAGCAAGGTGGTTTCCTACAATATGCAAAATGAATGGCGAGCCACATAGAAACGTCATCTCTCAGCTAAGAGACAGTCATGTGTTCAGTGGCATTTTCCAGCTAAGACAAACCTGGTTATAGACTGGTCTGGACCCAGCAGTGGCAGGTCAGGAGGTTTTGTGAATGAAAGCCTTCCCAGTAGTTGGGAAGTAGGAGCTATGAAGAAAAAAGTGCAACATTTTATTTTTATATTTTTATTTATTTTTTAGTGTCGGAGAGAAAAAGTTGAGGTATTTTAGCAGATACTGCTGCTAAAATAAGACAGCTGCAACTTCCTGTGCTATTGCTCTCTGAATAGAAGGTAAAGTAGCTGGAATTTTCTTGGCAGAGACCCATTCTATTACTATTCCAGTGCAGGTTACTTTACTGGAAATAGAAGAGATTACGTATTAATATTTAATGTATTAGTTTGATCAAACCAATACGTTTTCCATAAAATTAATCAGCCATTATCTAAATGTCATTGACTGGCTAGAGAAGTATGCCTCTGTTATTGCACATCCAGATCTTGCTGTCTATTTAAAGTTGTTTTCCCTTGACAAATTCCATGCCCTGTGTAATTAATTTGTTTTAATCTTTTCAATAGGTACCATGAACAGAATGGAATCACAGCCCTACATAGTTTTAAATTTGGGCCCCTCTTTATGAGGCTGTGTTATGAGCTGGACCTTGAAAGACCTGGAGTAGAACTTATCAAAGATCCGGTAATTCCCCTCTATATTTTGAAAATATTCTTATTATTAGTCCAATATGAGTAATTGATATGCTACGCATGGGCCTTGCATGGGCTTATAGACTTGAAGTGTATGTGTTGCAGCAGCAAGGATGTCTCTGACATTAATGTAAGGATGCTTTTATTTTAAAATAGCAAAACAATACTTAAAATTAAATGCTAGGTTGACTGATAGCTTTATTATTGTAGTTCTGTGTAA
Organism: Limnodromus scolopaceus; assembly: GCA_028565335.1. NCBI lineage: Eukaryota > Metazoa > Chordata > Aves > Charadriiformes > Scolopacidae > Limnodromus > Limnodromus scolopaceus. The sequence goes on along the minus strand of JAOXNO010000020.1, from coordinate 30,153,782 downwards.
TTGTATCATTTGAATAAAAAGTATTGATTAAAAAGTAATTCCTCCAGTGAACACAGCTGATTCATGTTTTCCTGCATCCTGTGTTGCATTAAATTATTAACACTTACAAGTTTTTATGTAGTAGTCCTCTGAAATCCCTTGGGTTATTTGCACCAACAGATTTATCATGTTAGTCAACTCCCTCTGAACCATGTAGAGGTGGTATGATATTCATCAGCTCAGGAACTTGGCCATTTTAGTGCTGAAAAAACTTAAGGACTTGGTTTTGAACATCTGTAAAATACTATAAAATATTAATCATGCCCAGTGTAGAATAAATTAAGAAGATTCTGTGCAATAATGTTGTGTCTTCAAAAATCTCTGGCAGCCAGTGGGAAGTCCTCTCTATGATGTTAATTCATTAAGGCATGACATATGCCTAGACAGAAATGGGAGAAGTCTTGCTTGGGCTACTATTCTTAAATTGGGCATATTTAAGAGTTAGTGTGTTTTTTGTTTTGTTTTGATTGAGGAATATGTCATTAAGACTTAGCAACTGATGGATAGTAAGGTACAGTACCACTTCTTCAGACTCTGCTGCAGAAATTTATACTTAATACCTCTAGCGTTTTATTTGGGTATTACCAACACAGAGTGTGATTGAAGTGGAATGTAAAATATACTTGCTCTTTCTTAAGCTACTCTGCTTGTCATGACTCAAGCCCTAGTGCTGATCTGTTCATCATTTGATATTGTGATTAGCAAAAAATTCTTTCAATTTCATGGGGGTGGTACTTTAGCCCAAAGATATTGTTAATCAGCTGCAAGCTTTATTTCTGCTGAGATTTTGGAGGTGCCATTAGTCAGTGACTTCTGCTTGCATTAGCTCAGAGGGCACAATCTAAGAGTGGGAATCTCTGGGAAATTTCTGTTTAATTTTAATGGGCTTTTGACCATACTTGGTCACTGGTACTTTAAAGGTTACTTGACAGAGGGACATTTGGGGAACCCAGAGAGTTAATTGTTGAACTTATGAAGATGTGGCTTATTCCATTAGGAAGATCTGCTAAATGCTGTCTTTTCTAGCTTTCTTTAAGCTTACTATGTTTGTATGGTTTTTCTCCAGAATTTGCGTGGTTTTTTCTCAGAGAGTACATCATTCCATATTTTGATGACTATGTTGTTTAAAAAGGGCCGTTTTGAAAGTAAGTACTGTGTTTGGTGAGGCAAAAGCATTTTGAGGAGAATGCTTCTCACTGTAAGTGTGAGTGATAAACATACATTTTTTAATTAATATTGTTGATTGGCTTATGGTTTTAAAAAGCCAAACACCATGTAAACCAGTGTAGATGTGAATGAGCTGCACTGTAATGTGTAATAAAAATGGAAGGCTGTATTTGTTTCATACTTCCAATGGTATTCTTACCACTCTCAGTTGTAAAGAATTATGGTTATCCAGGGAGCTTTGTTTCCTGAGCTGCCTTCCCTGAAGGCTTAGCTTCTCTTTCGTTTGTAATTTACCGTAACTTATTTTATTTTCTTTATTCAAAACTTTGGTTTACATGGTTCTTGGAACAACAGTTTTTTTGGCAGTTCTGCATTTGTGACAGAGGAGGGAGTGGTACCCTTTTTCCTTTGATGGCAAAGCCAGACCATAGTCTTCTCTTGGTTTGTCTTACTAGTGTGTCACACAGAGTGGCTACTGCAATATTTAAGTCAAGTGCTTCAAATCAGTTTGTTTTTTTGTGAGGGGAAGGGGGAATCACCTGACTGAGAAGACTTTCCATAGAAAATCTTGATTTGAGTATGGAGTAAGCCTTATAAGCAAATCCCTTTATTTGAAATTTTTTGAACACGCAGCTCTTGGTCTGTTGATGTTAGACAAATCTAAGTCCAACGGTTGTCCTAAAAGTTGAGACTGCACAACTGTAAAAATAACTAGATCAGAGCCTGAATGCGGTTTTGTGGTGTAGTGAAGCCCGTGCATTATTGAGGAGCTGTTAGATAGTTTGTCTAAAATGGTGGATTGCGTGTTTGAAAGACTTGCTTTCTGGGCAGCTAGGAAGAATGCAAGTGGCTTTGTTATGTATCTAGAGTTTAGTTTTAGGTTTGTGTGAAAATAATAGAACAATAAGGCCGGATGGTAGTGTAGATTGAAAAACTCCTTGCTGGGAAGAAATATTTACATCCAACTGACCCTAAATTAATTATTTTCAGTTTACATTCTTATTTTGAAATAGACTTACTAAGCTCATAACATGTTGATTTTTTTTTTTTTCTTCAGTTACTAAAAGTACAGCCTTAAATTTGTGAAGTGAGCAACACTAATGTATTTTTTATAGGTGCTTTTGAAGTTCTGGTAGAAATGAAAAAACAAGGTATACCTTTCAACAAAGAAACCTATTTACTTGCATTTGCAATATGCTACAAACTGGTAAGTACTTTAAATTTACATGATGAAAAAATGTTTGAAATGCCTTTTCTGTGTCTTCCTTTTTTTTTGATTTTAAAATTTCCATGTGTTCCCAGTCATGCTTCCTTATCTAGTGCAAATATTTTTGACATATTTAAGTCCTAAATGGCTTCATTGTGCATGATATGATGCACATATATAGCTTCCCATAGAAACGAATGTCACAGAGCAAATCTTTAAAAAATTATGTGAATGTAAGCGCTAAAGAACAAATTTCATACAGCTGTTGATTAGCTGATAGTATTCTTTCTCTGGGATCTGTGCATCTCTTCAGACTATGCTCTGTCCTTGAGCCTCAATATCAGGTTTGTAGTCTGGCTTCCTTAAGAGACATGGCATATATATGATATATTCTGTTTATCAGACATCTCCCATCCATCTCATCCCTCCCCCTCCAAGTAATCGTGAACCATTTCTGTAATTGCACTCAATTTGACAAGGATTAGAGTTCTGAAAGGTAATCTGTTCCTACATGCCTGATGAAAATGGGCAGCTGAGTGGAGAAAACCCCAAATGAATGCCTTCAGCAAGAGACAGGCTGCCCGTTGAGCTTAACTGCACTTTTAGCTCAGAGAAAACAAGCATGAATACAGTAAGAAACTAGGCTACATAGGTTCTACGAGTGTTTCCTTAGAACTGTTTCCCTTTTGTAGTACAGTGAGATCCACAAACTTTTTCGTTTTGATCTTCCTCTCCAAATTTGAATCGGTTCTGCAATTTGAAATATTAACATAGGCCCTTCCCAAACTCAGTAGGAAACTATTCTTCAAATTCCCCATGTTTTTAGGAAGAAAGACACTAGCTGAGGAAAAAATATACCACTAGATTAAACTTCTTCAAGTTTCTCAGTTAACCATACAGCAAAACTGAGTGCATATGAGATAAAAAGGAGTTGGCCTAAAATGGTAGCTCAGGAGTAATTGATGTAGCACTTCTGAAATTCTCATTCCTAATGAATCAGGGCTGCCTTTACGTAGGGAAAGTAGGAATAGCTATGTGGCTTTGGTGTTTGTAGAGTGGAGGGCAGTAGACAGAGCTAAAAGTGAGCTGTGGAAGTTTTCTGCAGTTAAAAACAACTAGAGATTGATGGTTGCAGTCAGCTTAGGGATGTTACCAGTTCTACATAGAAGATGCCTTTTTTTAGAAAGTTTTGAATGTACAAGGACATCATACATTATGCTACAACCCAGGTTTATAAGCTGGTGTTTGCCACTGGCATCCACTGAGGCAATCTTTACCACTTCAGGGTTGTTCCTTGGTGTATCCTCTGTATCCTGCCTGTTTAAGTAAAGACTTTCACAGAAACCCACATTGTTTCTCTGAGGTATCGTTTGCTCTCTCTGCTGTAGTTTCTTCATAAAATCTTTACATGGTTCTGTCAACGGACTGCTGTCAGAGGGCTTGAATCCATGGCAAGTGCAACAGGACGAGGCTCCTGAGACTTCTGTTTTCTATTACTTCTGGCACTACCTGTGTTTTCAGTATAGAATCTGGCCTGTCATTACTTGTTTAGCAAATGGCTAAGAATAGAGGCAAAATGATTCTACACTGTCACCCTGTTGTTTTAACAGCCAAAATAAATTTGTGGGCTTTTTTTCATTAAGATAAAACATTGTCAATAAGGGAATAAGCTGTAGTAGCTCTTTATGCAATAAAGAGGATTAGGTGAAACGCTTTCAGAAGTTTAATCTGTTGATTCAGCTGTTAGTGATAGAAGGAGAAACCATGAAGCTCAAGAGTGTTTTTGCTCGTGATGCAACATAAGAAACTTCAGAAAAAATCTTGAAGGGAAGTATTTTTAAGATGCAGTACTTGAACACTGGAAATAATTGTGGTGGTATCATTAAGAGCAGTGCTGAATTTTTACCAGGTTAATTCTTGGTTTCTTTTGAATAATCATGCCAGAGACCAGTACAGAAAAATGTACAAGACTTAAAGCTCAGATTATTGCAAAGGAATTAATGTTTAATCTCTGTATAGAAGCATTTTAGAGGTCAACTCTAAACACTTCTGGCTTGTTTCAAATCATTGTAAGGCACTGCTATCCTCTAAGCTGACAGATGGTCCTTCCTTGTGCAAGAAAGGGCTATAGGCCTTTTGATGGCAACAAAATATTTATGTAATAATGATCAATCTTCTGGCAGTCAGAATATTTCTGAATTTTCAAAGAACGTGTTTTAAACCACAGTTTTCTCATGTGGTTTAAAAGGTATTTTCAGACGCTGTGCTGACCATTGAGCAGTGGCATGGAAAGGCATCCCCTAAACACCTAATGGATGACCCTGTCCCTTAAGTCATGGCTAGTATTTTGCAGGAATGACATTTTGAATAGTATGAACAAAAATCAACACCAAATACTAGGAAGGAATATGAAGGCTCTTATCCATATTGGTGGTACCAGCTGTTAGTAAACATTCCTGCTGCCAGCTTTGAAGTTTGGCAGGTATTATTTTGTTTGGGGTCCAGTCAGCTCTACTCATAATTTCTAGTGTGAGCAGCATTGTTTTTGAGAGTTGATGATTTGTGAGGTGAACTCATCGTCTACTTTTACTGTAGACTCCTATTGAAAATAGTCCCAGCAATAATAGAAGCTTTCTGTGTTGGAAAACAGGCAAATGTCTAAGCTACCATATTAGAACATATACTTTGGAAACATCTTGCAAGATTTAGTCCGTGAGAGAGGCTAAAAATTGTTGAGTGTTCAAATTTGGCACATACACAGATTTCTTTAGTGTAATGGTGCTGAGTAGTTCAATACTTAGAAATCATTGGTTTTCATCAACTGTCTAACATAGCTTTTAAAATAAAGTAGGAACAAAAAGTCAGCTTTCTTCCTGATTTGGAATGATTGGAAAGTGGAAAGTGAAGTGTCTATTGGTTTTAACATACTGCTGGGGCTGTTTTATCTCTTGTGAAAGCCAAAACAGGGCAAGGTGTAGTTGTTAAAGTAATGGAAATTATTTTTACCCTTTTATGGACTCTGTAGCTTTGAATATCGTATTTTGATACTGTATTTCTCAAGAAGTGCTGCACAGAATCTGCTTGATTGGGTTCAGATACGGATTACCTTGGTGATGTTACAGTATGTTGACTTCTGAATGCCTCCTGACTGTGATTGCAATTGCCTACAGTCCTTTCAAATCACAAGAATAACAAGAGCAACTTAGGTTTGAAATTTCTATGTAGGACAACCTGGAGGCTTGCAAAATCTCTGCAAAACTGCTTGAAGAAGCACAGCTAAGAGGTGACACATTACCACTGCGAGCACTCTGCTTTGCTGTGGCAACTGCGCTGAAGCAGGTACAGTATCTTTTTTTTTTTTTTTAATTGTGCCTGAATCTCTGTAGTTTTATTGTAGTAAGATAGTCAATGAAAGGAAGCTAACATATAGGAAGGATAACTGATCTATGTAATAACTTCAAGTACTAGAACTTTTAGGCACCCAAAAGAGTGGGATTATAAACAACTCCCACACAACGTGAACGTGGAAATTCTGAAATCTAAACATGTCTTGAGTCTAATCCATAAGTAGTTTGTGCTATTGACAATGCCATATAGAATGTTTTTAGAAAATGAAAAAGAGTTGGGCCAGCAGGTTAGATGTAACCATGGACCCAGTCCTGTAGATACTGTTATTTAGTGATGGTTTCCTTTAAATAGAATTAAAACGATAATTTAAAATATTTGCACAATCCTCTCTTTAAAATGTTTGTCTTGGGAGGCAAACGCAAAGGCTATGTTGTGTATTGCTGTTCTGCCTGGGAGATGGCCTGTCTTTTTTGGGGGAAGTTTTCACTGATACAAAGAGGCTCTGAGGCAGTAAGGTGAAAGAGCAGGAGAGTAACAGTTAGGAATTTCTAAAGTCTAGTATTTCGTCTGCCATTTATTTGTGTATACAGCTTGAAGAAATTCTGAACCTCCTCTGTTTCATGTCTAAACAGAAGTCAGAGGCACTGTAAGAGCTAGCAATTTGATGTTGTTCATGGATTTGAAGGAATGTAGAATTGTTAAAATTTTTTTATGCACTCTGGTCTTTTTTGCACTGTCTCTGTGAACAGAGACACTGAACAGTAGCATCATTGAAAGTAATTTAATTGTGTGCGTGATGGCATGATAGGGCTTCTCATTGGCATTGAGGTTAAAAACCAAAAACTCTGTCTCTGAAGAACAAGAAATATCCTTCATGCTGTTACTTTATGTAAAAATCAGTTAAAAACTCTTGTTTTGAAAACAGAATAATGCTCCTCATTAACTAGCCCTTAAACTGTATGATCATTGACAGTTTTGCTGTGAGTACGATGTTTCTTGATCCCAGGTAACAGTGGTTGTTCTGGTAAATGTCAGTGTAACATCTGGTGTCTATACAAATCAGTTGATGGCATAGATACAGTACTGTAAATGTCCCAAATGTTTATGTCCCAAAAGATTAAAATTGCTGGGCAAAATAAATACCCACATTAACATATGTTGCACTTTATTTAAGTACTCTGACATGTGCCAAACTGAGTATGTGTTTAGATCCTTAATCTTTTAGCTGCTCTCATGCTCAGTGTGGGTTACATGCATCCTTTCCTTGCTGATCTGAGGCAGGAAGTACTGTCTGATATGCTAAAGAGCCAGATGATATGGGAACTCCAGCGTGGTGTGTTCCTCTCACAGGCTGGATGCTGTTTGGAGTCTGTGGGTCTTGGTGAAGGGGTTCTCTGCTGATGCTGGTTTGTGATCCATTGAAAAGTTGTGAAAGACTATGTTTTTCTTGCGTGCCACACATGTTTAACCATATATTTTTATTATTTATGATTCCTTCCTAGAATGATGTAGCGCAAGCCAAATTTTCTTGTTCCCAGATCTTGAAAACAGAGAACAAGCTATACAATAATCTTAAAGTAAGTATGCTGTACTGGACAAAAAACTCCCATGTGCAGAGCAACAGAAGGCTAGCTACTTAGTTGCCCAGGCATTTATCAGTGCTGTTGCTAAGCTTGTTTTTGAGCCAACAGACAATTTCTGTCAGTTGGATGAGTTACGTTCTGAATTGTTAACACCCTCCCCCCATTTTTAAAATTGCTTCCTATCATAGATGGGAGTGGAAAGTAGACCAGTCCTACATCTGTGAGTATAGACCCACGATTATGACATTGTGACCTTTTGTGTTCTTGCTACAAGAGATTTTTAAAACCACGGCTCCAAGTAAATACCTTCCTTAGCTGTGTTCTGCCCACTTCAGGCCACCTTCAACCCTGTGAACTTTTGCCATATATGTACATATAGCAATTTTTTTTTCTTTAATTGCATGGTCTACAACCTGAGAGAAGGTCTACTGCATGTGCTCTGTAAGTGACCTCTCTAAGCTGTGGAAAAAAACACTTTATTCAAGAACAGCTTATGCAGCTCTATCAGAGGAGCTCTGCCTCCAGGCTTACCCTTTTCCAGGTCCCAGCTGTGAAAATAAAAACAAACCTCTATGGAGATAGATCATTCCTTCTGCTTTCTTCATGATTAATGGATTTTTACCAGCACAGCATCTAGAAATGTATTTTGCCCCGGTTTGGCTCATGTCTTTCTCAAATACTTTTTTTTAAGATTTGCATTCTGTTGATAAGTACTTTGTGTAGTGTGGTTTTATTTTATTTTTAAGGTTCTTGTCCAGCTCAGATCTGGTTCTCTAGAAGAAGTGATAAAGATCTTAGAGGCAGCAGTGGAAGAAGATACTCCGCCCTTTGTGAAAAAAATCGAGTTTTGTGAGCAGGTGGTAAGTACAGAGTAATGAGAGGAGGTCCACGGTGCTTGGCTGAGACATGGGGATGGTGGTTCGACTAGAGAACTTCAGGTGCTGAGTTCACCCTATTAAAGGTGTTAGGGTTCTGATACATTCAGATGCCAAAGCAGCTGGCTGGCTTTCTGTACTGTTGGACAAAGCATTTGGCTGTCCACTTCCCTTTTCTTATTGTGGATTTTGCTCTTAGAAGCTCAAATTTCATCTGAATGTAGATGAAGTATTCCCTAGTGGCATTAAATAATTTAATCCCTTGCCTTCTATGCTATTTTCATTTGATGTAAAAATGAGAATAGAGTTCTGATCACAGTGATACTGTTAGGTTGGTAATATTTGCAAAGACCTGCTAATACAGAGAAGTGTGATAGGGGAAATAATAGCTTTTGCTATTTTACTGTAAAAAATAGCTGTAGCTTTTCCAGTATTGAACACCAGGAGGGCTTCCTTCAGAACACATATGTGCCCCTATCAGGTTGGCAACATTGATCTGAATCCTGAAACTTACTAGTGTATTCATTTTGAACATGTCTATGGAACAAGATATTTGAAGACTATGTTAATAATTAAGTACTTAGCATTTCACTGCTGCCTATTAAACTAAATGAATAACTGATATGTAAAATAACAAATACAAGGTAGAAGGGGGCATACCTTTCAAAATACAGTTCATGTATATTAACTGCTAAGTTGAAAAGAAATATTTTTAAGTGGCAGTTCATTTTGTAAATTCATTGCAATAAATGATGCATGTGTCAATGTTGTATTTTGATTTTGTCTGGCAAATTCGTGACAGTCCCTAGGAAGACTAAGCATTAGTTCTAATCCATTCCTTCCACCAAAGGTTACTGATCAATAACAGTTTTTAAGGTATTTACTTACACTCGAGTTCATACTCTGTATGTTTCATACAGAACTTCTCAGTATTCTATAGTCTGTCTTTACTGAATTGTACTGGACCGTACATTTAGTGTGATACATAATAATAATTAGAATTGTGCTGATCTGGAAAGTAGAATCCAGGAAGCAATTACATTTCCTGGTTTTAAATAGAAAATAATTGTGTTAGTCTGTACTAGGACTGTACAACTTTGAGGAAGTTTTAAATCTAATAGACTCTCTCTAATAGGTATCTAGTGCATTTCCACCATTGTCTGGTGATGTATAATGTGTGCTGTTTGAGATCGTCTTCTTATGAGTTGTTGCATAAGCCACATATCCTATGTGGTGTACTTTTTTTTTTAGTTTGAGTGCTTGCTTCAATGTGGTGGTTGAATGAGATCTTCACTTGCTGAACTGTAAGAGTCTGTCATTTTCTTCACCTTAGCTGGCTACCGTCAGGGAAAAGATGGAAGAAAACCCTGACCTTTCTGCCAAATTAGGAGATATTTATACGAAACTACAAGCTTCAGGACGGATAACCATGTGCACGCTGGAAGACATGCTTTTCCAGATTCCTAGTTCAAAGAAGACCCCTGCAAAGCTGTTACATCAGAAGCAATTGGGCTATCAGGCTGCTAAAGCACTTCGGTCAAATCTATTGTTGGAATAGTTCCATATCTGATGGCAAACTGAACTGCTGTTAGCACCTCTTGGAAGCCAGGCTCAAATAAAATGTCTTCTCCCTTCCTCCACAATAAGCAATTGTTCAAGTTTTTTGTGTGAAACTGCATTTTAAATACAGATCATGTAGCTTTCATGTGTGTTGTTCAGAAATGAAGTGATAGAAAGGTTTGAAGTTTTTCCTCAGGCACTTAAATCAGGATTTTCCTATGCCAAGTGTCCTGATGGAAATGAACAAAATAGCATGCGTGTCTTACCTGACTTCTGTGATTCATCAGAATAAGATTCAGTCTTCATTAGAAGTAATTTTCTGACTGAAAGGATAGGTGCAGTCCAGAGTCTAGATAAAAGAGTATGGAAGTGCTTTAACTGTTTATTCAAATTATCTGCATCTCAAGAGAATCAGAGGAAAGCAAGCATCTTTTGTTCCCTTTAATATCTCTCTGCAGAAGCAATATATTAATAAGTTTTTTCATATCGGAGGCTATCATGGAAATACTGTGAGAGGTAGCATGGTAACCAGCTGGTTGTTTTCTTGCTTGAAGGAGAATCCTGAACAAAAGTCAGAGTCTCAGAGTGGGTGGCCGCACATACTGTTCCCTTTTTTCTGATTTTTTTAAACTTAAATTTTCTGGTTTTAAGTCTCCCAGGGTTAACAGATGTTGATACAAATTTGCAACTAAGTTCTAACAAGTTTTTTAGACTAGAATTACGTATCATCAGCATAATTCACTCATATGCAGAGCAAGCAGTTATAAAAACACTACAAAGAAGCTTCTTTGGGCCAGCTTTAGTGACTCCGGGCCAAATGTGCTTGGTTCTAGTAATAAAAAGCTGATTGTAACCCTGAGTCCTGTATACCCCAAAATCTCTTCTTATTCACCATCCAGAATGGAAAGAACTGGAGACAGCTCTACCTTGGCTGGCACTGGGGCACTTTTGGTTTGCTTGTGCCTGTGGAGTGGTGAGCCTGTTGGTGCGGAACTTGGCAATCCTGTGAGCACGAGACAAGATGGAGCCCAGCTTGGTACTCTCCAAGCTGCGCAGCCTTCCCTCTCCTTCGGTGTCTGTTGTTTTTTATTTATTTTGTCTCTCCCCGCCTCAAGCGAATGTCAGAACTCAAAGAGTTATTTCTGTGAATCAATCTCTGCGTGCCACGTGAAACTTTGCTGAAGCTAGCGAGTGAGTCGCTGTGAAGAAACAAGAACCCATCCTTGCAGAAACACATCTTTTGCCATCAAAGCAAACCTGGCTGCAGTAGGTCAGAGGTTTCCTTCTGACGCTCTTAACGCTGTAACTCATTTCTGTCACCAATGTGTTGCTAATACTACAATGCACAAAGCTGTTACACAGTGGATGCAATTTCATGCAAGTGTAACTGAAGAAGAATTTGAAGTTTGCATCACATTTTTGTGAAATGTGTGAACAGTTTTTATGAGTGGTTACATAGATTGAAGTGCTACATGTATTAGTCTAAGAACACAGCTCATTACTTGTTCTGTAATATTGTGTAGCACGTAATTTCACACATAATTCAGGATTTTAATTTTAATCATTTTCCCTCAGCTGGAAATTCTTTCAACACTTCCAATACAATATGGGCCTTTAAGTAGCTCCCCACAAATAAATTCAATACAGGATTTATAAAGGCTGCTTGTAGTGTGGCAAGGATCAGTTTCAAAGAAATTGAAGGACTGAACTACTCTTCAATGTACTTGGTTGGTACTATCAGAACAACTGTTTGATGTAAGACTACATCTTTATAAGCAATAGAAGATAGTTTGACCCATTTAGCCTGCTACATAGCAAATACATAAGGTCAATTCTTTTTTAATTTCCTTATTTGGCACTTTCAGACTTGGGTTAATTGCAAGAAGCTGGTTCGTGCTAGGACTGAGATGCACATGTTGGTTTGTTTGTTTTGATCTGAATTGGTTAGGTTCCTGACTGAGGCCGTATCCTACCGGCAATTGAAGTAATGATAACTTCTTTTACAATTGCCAATATAGCTGATGTTTTGTGTTCTTTTTTTCTCACTACTTGTTTTTGGAGGCTGATTCACTCAGCTAACTATTATGCAGATAGTGAATTATTAAGTCAGGAATTTGTTTTAAAGAAACACCATTTCTTTGTCTTTAGAGAGAAGGGCGATGCCCTTAAATAACTAACAGTGCTTCAGTAGAAGGAGAAAGCAGGGACTCAAGAAGGTTTAAAGGGTAGATTCAAAGGAACACGCACACAATTCAGTCAATTAAACATATAAATATTGAACATTGCTCTGGAAGTGGTGTAGAAGACTGGTAACATCTTCCCTTATGTAGGAGAAGAGAGCAACTTCTGGTATTTATGTGGCTCATTTCAAACAGTCTAATTTGTTTCAAACAAGTTGCAGAGAGGCTTGTTAATCAGGGAAGCTTGGATTTGTATGTGTGTTTATAAATTTACCTTTTGGTGCATCAAGACCCTAAGCTTTTGTGCAGAAGAGTCTTCAGCCATGGGCTTAGTTTAGTGTTCTTAGGAGTGATAGGCTTATGGTTTCCCCGCGCCCAGGACCACGAAGCCAAACTTGTCTAAATTTAGGTAAATACTTAGGGGTTTTGCTGGGCCAAGGCGGCTGGAATGTCAAGAGCTGAGTTCCTAGAGAGCATTTCATGGAGACAGCCCCGGAGAATAGGACGTGCACTACATTATTGCAGTGAGTGAAATAATTATACTTTGCTTATATGGACTTTTAAACAAGGATGAACCTTGAAATTAAAGAGAAGAAATCAATTAATAGATTTGGGGTCTTTTGGGGAGCAATCTGTTAAAAAAAAATGAAACAAAGATGTTTGCATTTCAAAGTGCATCACTGCGTTTTTTTCTTGGTTTCACTGCAAGGGACTTCTGTAGGAAATGCTGCTTAAAGCTTTATGTAGTAAGTAGCTCAGATGAGGATCTTTTGGGTACTGTTTTTTGGGGAGGGATTGCTGTTCATCATATTCAGGCATTCTTCCTGCAATGAAATGAAGCATGAGGTTTGTGCATGGCCTTGCACCCCAGCAGCTTTTTTGTTTTTTTGGAGCAGTGATCCAAGAGACAGCAGGTGGCGTTTCTTGATCACGCTTTCCTTCCGATGGGGTTTCCAGGGATAACTTTTACCTGCAGTGTTGTTATGTAAAGGCAGATCAGAACGAAGGGTTTGCCCCATGTTAAGCACGTGCCTTCTTAAAACGGAAAAATGCAGGCATTAGTCCGCAGCCTCCAATGCTTGGCGGTGGCCAAATACCGCAAACCTATAGATTTACAGTATTTAGAGACTTATTGCATTTATTGAAACAACTCATCTTTGCCAGAGATCACAATGCAGTTTTTACAATATGCTGAGGAAATAGTAGTCAATGACCTAGGAGACAGAGTGCTGATGTTAATTCTAGTACACTAATGACAGTTATACAGGCTTGCTTTGCTATGCCTTTAGGAGAAAGTTGGGCACCTTTTCCAACTTGAGTTGTGAAAGCATTCATTTTTACATTCACACAGGATCTAGATAGTGTGCAGCCTTCAAAGGACTGATATTCCTCTGCTACCTCCTTCTTTTTCACATTCCTTTCCACAAACATCTTGAGTCTTGGTAAGGAAGAATCACTTCCTCTCTGCTTTTACCAAGTTAGTTTTCTGCTTCAAAGCAATAAAAATGAAGGTGAAAGGCTTAGCCATTGCTGAGGAGCTCAGGAGTGCTTCCAGGCCTCTAGAAGAGTTTTCACGTATTTAATGAACCTTCTACACAGGTTTAAATAACTTTTGAGACAAAAAGACTTGGTAGAACCTTGCAGCACTATAGGAAGTAGGGAGATCCATAGTGTATAGCTCTAGAGCTATTCAGCTTCGGATTTGCTTTTCTATTTTTTTCCTTGGGGTGGATTCAGATTGCATCCTTACAAAAATTTTTATTGCAAAATGAGCAGAGACTTGTTTGTTTGTTTGTTTGTTTGTTTTAAAGCTACATCTGTGGTGGCTGCTTACATGCCCTTGTACTGCCACGTACACCGTTGCAAGTTTAATAAAAGTAAATGTTGCCCATACAACCCCTTCCTTCTCTGCTTTTTTTCTGCTGCTGCTTGCAAGGTGTTTTGAGCGCAGCAAATGTCTGATTGTCTGCTCCCCTTCCAGGCTAATTTTTAAGTCACCTTATTTTCATCTGATTGATAAATTTTAGCAGCAAGAGGGACTAGAAAGGCCTAAAACTACTACTGGTACTGGCCTCATGTTTTGTAGTGTGAAATACAGTGCTATTTCCGTATCTATCTTTGTTTGTGCTATTGAAGGTAGTATGCTGAAAACCTTCAGATAGATGATGGTTTTTTGCAAATGACACTCTAATGAGCACTCTAACTACAAACCCTTTTATATACTGTCAGGTAAGGTCATCTCCCAAGTCCCTGTGGCAAGCAGCAATTCAAAATAGATGCAGGGATGCTGGTATCAGAGGAAAGTTGAGTTAGGGACTGTCTGCGCAGATCAGACACGGGATCAGAGACATCTGAGCCTGAACCTGGTGTCCACATGAAGGGTAAAAGCGGTGTGATAGTTACAGGAGACTTCCTCTTATGGAGATGAAGGCAATCTGACAACCAGTCTGGAAGCTGTGGAGATGCTGCCCAGGCTTGTTCGTCCTTTGGACTATTACCAAAAGACCTTCCTTGATCTTGCTGATCTTCCATGTGGGCACCAGTGATGCTGCTGGGAGTAACCTGGAGCGCATTAAGGGTGGTCACACAGCACTGGGGATGAGGGTGAAGGGCAAGGCGTGCAGGTGGTGTCTCCTCAATGCTGTCTGTGAGAGAGAGAAACCCCTGAGCAGAAGCGGACTCATCCAGGGTGTCACAGCTTGGCTGCATGGCTGGTGTCACAGGCAGGGCTTTGGCATCTGTGACCACAGTGACAGCGAGGGCTACTGAGCTGGGATGTGGTATGCTTGACAAAGGGTGGCAAGGGCGTCTTTGCAAACAGGCTTCCCAACCTAATGAGGAAGGCTTTACATGAGGTATGGTGGGGAGGGCTACCATAACCTGGAGAGAACTGAGGACACAGAAGATGCATCTGGGAGACAGCATGGCAAGGCAGGCTCTCACACTGTCCCTGTAAAAGCAGCACAACTTGGCACCCACCTCAAATGCCTGTACATAAATCCATGTAGCATCAGGAACAAGCAGGAGGACAGTCTATGCACAGCTGCAGAACTAAGTCCTCATTAGGATTGTGGTGATGTGTTGGGATAGCTCTCGTGACTAGAGTGCTGCAATGGAGGGATGCAGGAAAGACGGGTGGGCAGGGATGGCAGAGAGGTTGAGCTCTGTATAAAGTAGTCGTATGAATGGAGCTTTGCCTTGGGGCAGGTGATGAGCCAGTGGTGAGCTTGTGGGTAAGGATCAGAGGACAGACCAGCACAGGTGATGTTGCAATGGGTATCTGCTACGTCCTATCTGATAAAGAAGAGTGGGCAGGTGAATCATTCTTTAGGCAACTGGAGAAAGTCTTAGTCACAGATCGTACTACTCATCAGTACTCATCAGTATCACCCTGCTGGAAAGGCAACATGGCTGGGCGCAAGCGATCTAGGAGATTTCTGGAACATACTGAGGATAATTCTTGAGGCATGTGAGTGATGAACCGGTAAGGGAAGGTGCCCTGTTAGATCTGTGACTGACCTATGACTGGTGCTCACCTGAAGTGAGCAACAACTGACAGCATAGAGGGCAAGGGCAACCTTTGCTGCAGCAACAATGACACTTGTGCAGTTTAAGATCCTGAGAGGAGTAAGCTAGATCCAGGACTTCAGAAAAGTAGATTCTGGCTTGTTCAGGGACCTGCTTCTAGGATCCCATAGGAAACTTTACTGGAAGGAAAGGGTCCTGGGAGACCTTGTTGATCTTCAAGACCAGCCGCCTCATAGCACAGGAATGATCCATCTCAACATGCAGAAAGTCAAGCAAGCTGGCAAAAGGCCAGCATGGATGAACACAGAGATTTGGCTCAGCTCAAACATAAAAAAGATGCACAAAGAAGGTGGAAACAGGGATAGGCTACCCAGGAGGACTGCTTAGACATTGCCTGCACATGTAGAAAAGGAGTAAGGAAAGCCAAAACTTAGCTGGAATTGAAACTACAAAGGGAAGTGAAGCATGGCAAGAAAGGTTTTTCTAAGTACACTGGCAGGAAAAGACAAGTTAAGGAGAATGTGGGCCTACTGGTCAGTGGGACAGGGAAACTAGTGACAAGTGACAAGGAAAAGACTGAGGTACTCTGCCTTTTTGCCACCAAATGGGTCAGTGGAAAAGAGGCTGAGAGAAATGTGTTTGCTCAGCTTTAAGAAGAGGAGGCTCAGGGAAAGCCTTATTCCTGTCTGCAGCAACCTGATCAGAGGACAAAGAGAAGGTGGAACTAGACTCTTCTCATACATGTATGGTGATAGGACAGGGGGCGATGGACACAAGTTTAAACACAGGACATTCTGATCAGACATTAGGATAAAAGAAGTTATCACAAGGGTGATAAAACCCTTGAACAGGTTGCCCAGAGAAGATGTAAAATCTGTATTCTTGGAGGTCCTCCAGACTGAACTGGACATGGCCCCAAACAACCTGACCTGATTAGACGTGCTCTGAGCTGGGGTTTGGCCTAGATGGCCTTTGGAGATTCAATCCAAACTGAATGGTGATCACCCAGCAGTGGGGGTTGCTTGGTGTCTCTGTTCACTTGGGGTGTCAGGGTTATGAGTTTCAATAAAAGTTACGGACTCAGACCTGGCCTCTTTGTTGCCCCTTTGCTATCCACAGCATAGCAGTGCAAATTTCCAAACCATATGACAATCATATGCTGTATGAATAGGCAAGATGATAGGTAGTCTGGTTAATTCCACCCTTTGTACTAGAAATCACCAAATTTAGCTAGATGTCTTATAATAAGAAAAAGAGTCTTGGGAGCTCAAGACTCAGCAGTGATCTGGTAGACATGCTGAATGGGCATGAATAGTCTTTTCACCAATTCTTTATAGGACTTGTGTTATGCTGTCAAACATTACTCTTTTTTGGTAGTAAAAATTCCTGGGAGGGCATTTGAAATGAGTTCAAGAATGTCGGATACTTTAATCTATGGTGGTACTATAGCACATTTTACTCCTTTTCCCCAGCTTGTCTGAATGATACTGTAAAATCCAAGATTGAGAGGGATAAGATCAATGCTGTGCTGCTACTCGAACTGTTCTAGACAGAACTGGTGTCCTCACCTCTGATTCAAATATTCAATTGCTAGATTCTCCATTTAGAGCCACAACTATTGCTACTTGTCTGGTTTATTTGAGTATGACATACCTCATGATATTTTGGCTGGTCCAAAGTTTTCACAGACAGCTCACATGTATAGTCTTTTAATTTCACATACTGTCAGCCTTTATTTGTCTTCTGAAACATCACGATTTGTCAGGATAAAAGAAAATACCCCTCTCAAATGAGCTTTGCTTTACTGTATCAGTAAGAACAGGCCATTAGAGCAATGGCCTTAATGTTTCCTGCTATGTTTGGACTAATTTAAGGGGGCATCTCCTTTTCATGTAGAATGATGTGGACTAACCTCGTGTTACCAGCAGTCTGCTCTAATTTTCTTACCAAATAGCCACAGCTGTATGTGCAAGTCATACCCACTGCCTACTTCAGGAACAAGGCAGAAGAAAAAAAGTACACTCACTTCTGTCAGACACAAAGCTTTGACTTAGCTGCTTGGGCTGGTGGTATCCTTGACACCAACAAGTGACATGACTGTTGTTGGTCTGAAATAGCTGGGGCTCTTTGTTCCCAGAGCCCCAAGGGGATGGGTGCTTGCATCGACCTGCCCCTGCATCCGCTCTGGCACCCACTCCAAAAAACAAATTGTCTTCTTAGTTCACATTAAAGGTGTTTTTTTGCAGGGCTTTGTACTCAAGATAGATTGTAAGATGTGCTTTCCGTGTTCGATTTCCTAGGTCCTGTAGTCCTTGCTTTCACTTTCTATGCAATTATGGGAAGTTTGTGGGGGTCTCAGTCCCATTGACCTTTGTGAGATGCTTGAAGAGAGATTGGGGCCTTGATCATATCCACCAGAAACTGCAATATCCAAATGAAATAGAAAATTACCCACCTCTGGTCTTGCCTATGCTAGGTAATTCAGGCTAACTACCATGCAAGAAATTACCCCATTCACTTTAGGAAAAGGAAATGTCTTGTCACAGGAGACTTGGCAGCACCAATCTTGATGGAAATTTTTAGAAAAGAATAATGGAAAAGGTAACTTAATAGTAACATTTGAAACAGCTGAGAGTGCAGTGTGAACTCCCTGGTAATTACTCCATCTATAACTACTTAGAAGTACTGTCACCCTTCTTTCAGCTTTACAGCAGTAAGTAGACTTTGCTCTGGATGGCAGGATTTTAACAATGATTTTTTTTGTTGTTGCTGGCTTAACCGTTAGAAAGAATAGTCCTGCACTCCTTTCAGCACCATGTGCTGCAGAACAGGAGCTAGAGAGTCCAGCATAACTTGTTAGAACATGAAAAGGAATCGGTTCACAAATTCACTTTACCTAAGTTAAAAAGTCCTGAGTGTGTGGTTGTGTACGGTTAAACATTTGCAAAATAGTTTGAGAAACTTCTCATCCTCCTTCTCTATAATACCATCACTTGGGAAGGGGTAAAGGGAAGGGAGGAAAAAAAAGGAGAAATAAAAGGCAGAGACATTGTTGAGAACTTCTTCTTTATATTTGAAGCTTTATCAGTTCTCACATCAGAATGACAGAAAAAGAGAACTGTGATGGAGAAAGGATGATACATCTATAAAATTGCCCTAGTGGTTTAGTACTTTCAGGGGAAATTCAGACCACAGAATCTGCTCTGCTGCACTTTTACTACCCTTTGGAAGGGTTTAAGATTTGTAAGCATTGGCAAATTAAAGCTTTGAAACACGCCTCAGAAAATGCTAAAAAAAATGTGTATGCTTGACTTTAGAAAAGAACCTGTGGTGGCTCTTGCCCTAACACAGCTCTCTATGGGCAGCCACACAGATGGAAACATCAGGATGACAAATTTCAGGCCTGAAAGTTTACACGGTATGCACCTTTGCACGGGCAGAACTGGTCAGGCTGCAAGGCATTTTTCCCTCAAGTTGCTGTGCATCTTTCTCTGCTGTGGCTATCCAGACAAAGAAGTTTGCTACCTTGAAGAATGTGATGGCAAAAGTGCGATGGCTTGTCATACTTGAATTACCAAAGCCAGTTTTAGATCCTTCATTTGTTTTACATATGTTTGTAACCATGTTAGTGACATCTATGTCTTGGGTTAAGTTTTTAATTTTTTTTTTGTGCAAACTAATCACAGAACTGCAGAGTAACTTACATGGGAAGAGATTTCTGGAGGTCATCTTGTTCCACACACCCCCCCAATTACGTATCAGCAGAGAATAGCACTGAAACGTTAAGTCAGAGGAAGGAAATTCAAATCCTTGCCTGTTCAATTGTAGACATATGTGTATAGCTCCCTTTTCTTCCAGCGAAATCCAGCTTGTTCTTTCCCTTTTTATTCATTTTAAGAGCCATATGTTTTCAGTTAATTGGCTTGCTTCATACCTGGCTACAGTAGCTCTTCTTCCTGCCTGCTCCTAAAATGACTGGCTCCAGACTCAGTAGAGTGCTTTAAGTGTGTGCTGAGAACCTCTCTGAATCAGGGCCTGTACTAGTAACTAGCTTTTGCTGTTTTCTCCCTGAGCAGGGGTGCCTAAAAATATCCTCTGACCTCCAGAGAGAGGAGCAAAGAAGTGTTCTTCCATTGACAGATGATTTCAGATATTCCACTGCTGTAGCACCGTTTTATTCTGCCCACAGTCTGTTTCTTGCTTACTGGCTAAATGTAATCAGTCACCCCGTAGTACAGGTGAATCTTCCCATCAACTCATATACAAGTCCCATTTATTTCATTAATGTTCTTTTTATATTTACACTGTTCTTTTAAATCTCTTTTTCTTAGGGTTAGAGTGGATGTACAGGTCAGGACTTCCCATGTCAGTTATTTAATAGAGTACCTATAAAACTACCCACTTTTATGTCCTATAAATTCTATGCATGCTATGTTAGTGATGTTTTTTCCCAAGGATATTGGTTTAAAGACCTCTTGCCAAATCCTGATGACATACTAGAAATGTCCAGATCATGGAAAGAGTTTGCATCCTGCCAAAATAGCAGCAATAAGAAGCAATATCCTAGTATGGCTCTCATTATTCCTGTGTGAGATGTATGTTGTTTATAAGGCTTATAAGCAACATAGGACTTGCTGTGCTGTCTCTTCTCCCTCTCTCAGATTTGAATGTCCAAAGAGCAAGCTGTTTTCTTCCACAGTGAGCTTGAGCAGTCAGACATTTTCTGTGATCCCAGGATGACATGTATGTTTCTTCTGCCTTCTGCTCACATATAAAGCCAGGTGTGATTTTCCCCCGCCCTCCATTGTGTTTCACTTGGTCCTGTTCCTTCCCTGTCACTTAGCAAGTGGTGTAACACTGCGCTCAATTTGCCAGTGAGAATATCATGCATGTTATTGTAACATTTTGGTTGCCTAAACGCTTAGTCTTCCTCTTAGCTGCAGGAAATAATTTACACATGTGGGTTTTGTCTAATAAATATTCAAGGTCAGTCTTATAAACAGTGTGTCCGGCCATTAGTATGTGTTTTGAGCTGGACTGCTCATTTAATGCACTGGACTTTTATGCAGACAGCCTGGAAGCTGAAACTTAGAGTCATACTGTGGTTGCTAGTCTTCTGATCTTAATATTTCTTTCCTTAAACTTGCACATTCAGAAAGGAGACCCATGAAGACAGAGTGGTGGGGAAGAGGAAGTGAGAGCTGCTTCTCCATGTCAGAAGAAAACTACACCAGTGGGTGTTTATTTCATCAGAGCTGTTTTCCTATCCTTGATGCAGTCACAATTCCTGATGTGAATTAGGGCAGAGAAATGAGGAAGAGTAGTAACAAATCAGCTGTTCATAGGTACGCCGAGAATGTTTCCCAGCTGTTTCAACACTCATGATATCCTACTAAATAGTCCAATAAGCTTCCAAGTAATCACAGAATTGTCTGTGTTGGAAGGGACCTTTAAGATCATGAAGTCCAACCATCAACCTAACACTGACGAAACTAGCACTAAACCATACCCATAAGCACCACATCTACATGACTTTTATATATCTCTGGGGGTGGTGATTCAACTAATTCCCTGGGCAGCCTATTTCAAAGCTTGACTACCTTTTCCATTATGAAAGTTTTCATAAAATCCAATCTAAACCTCCCCTGGCACAACTTAAGGCCATTTCCTCTTGTCACATGTCTTGTTCCTTGGGAGAAGAGACCGACCCCCGCCTCTCAAGAACCTCCTTCCAGAGAGCTGTAGAGAGTAATAAGGTCTCCCCTCAGCCTCCTTTTGTCCAGGCTGAACAACCCCAGCTCCCTCAGCCACTCCTCACAAGGCTTGTTTGCCATACCACTCACCAGCTTTGTTGCACTTCTCTGGACACCCCCCAGCACCTCAATGTCTTTCTTATAGCATAGTTAAAAAGAAAACACATAGAAAAGGACTGTAATGCTAAATAATGGAATCAGTTCCACTATGCAATGCAATAACTTAGACAATTTCCTGTGAATGGCATTAGGGATTGCCATCTCTCTCATTTTGAGCACAAGTGAGACATATCCTCTGTATTCTGCAGTGACCAGACTCGGTAAATTGAACTGAAATCTGTTCCTTATGACCATCTGACATAATTTAACCAACCTGACTCCAACTTGCTAGCCAAAAAGACTGAGGGGCTAAGAAGTAACATTTATGTGATGCGATTATTCAATGTATTTTATACACAAATATGTACTTAGAGCCAAACTTTTGATACTTGCTTCAGTTTTGGAAAAATCATCTTTGGAAATTTGGGGACTGATTTTCAGATGCTGTTTCACATGGATTTTCTGTGCTGTCTTGTAGCTTAGAAAATCAGGTACAAGGAAGGATGTCCCAGAAATAAGGCACCCCAGACTGACTGCCTTTTGCAAAAATGTTTTTGACACTTTTGGCTGGTAGCTATACAGTATCTCAGCGACTTCCAGCTGTGAAATTAATTAATAGCTCCTGGCAGTCAAGTCACATGCCCACAATAAGAGTTCTTAACCAAGCTGTTTTCTTCCAAAGCCCTTCCTTGTGCCAGAAATAGAGGTGCAGGAGGATGATGGGAAGCAATGTGATCTTGTAATTTTCCTACATGCCTTGCAAATCCAAAGATCCTGAAATCTTGACAGTTTTTAAATTCCAGCATAGTTAGCCTGAAAAGTTGATAAACCCTAAGCTGATTGAATGTTTCCATAAAATATACCTTATATTGGAATAGAACTACTTCTGTATTACAGCATCCCAATAGGTTTTGTTCAGATACATGAAGTTCCTGGGCCTCTGTAGAAACTCAAGGAAATATAGAAGCCAGACCTCCACTGGTAAAAATTTTTGTGTGTCACTTTGCTTCAGCACCCAGTCTGTAGACTTTGTAAATGTGGTTAAAAGGGCAGCTCAGAGAATGCTGTTGTTTGAACAATAAGCACAACCTTAATGAGTGGGAATGCTTCCTGTTTCCTTAAATGACCCTAAAGGAAAAAATAAAGGTATAAAACTGAGAATACCAGACATTCTTAAGAAGTGCCTTTTTGAGTAATAGAGACAAATTCAGTCCAGAAGTATAGAAAAACCCACAGTAGATTTGTGATTTATTGCACAAAGCTAAATTTATCTTATTTTCTTCTTTGTGCAAGTGAATAAACCCCATATTTTTGTAAGATTTATGCCTCATCCTCTGCAAGGTTATTTTGGTATGACCCGACCTGCAAGGAGCCGTTCTCCTATTGATCTTTATCTGTGCACATCGTTTTCTCTTTCTCTGGTGTGACAGTATTACCATGCAGCATGTGCCCCATGCTCTGCCAGGTAAGACAGGAGGCAGGGACCTTTACCTTTGTTACAGACAGATCTTTCTTTGTGCATCTCACGGCTGCTGCTGCTGCCTGTAGCTGCAGCCATTCTCGGTTGTTTCTTGTTCATTTACATTTGTGGAATAAACTGAGACTCCAAATTTGCCAATTCTACACCAAAACAGTGGTGAAAATGTCTTGCTAAATCTGGACCAGTCTATGTCATGTTTGTGAAGGCAGAGCGAGACTGCAATGATTTTTATCCATGAATTCAAATGTTTGAAAACTAGTAAGGCCAAAGGGCTCTCTGAGAAAAGAAAATGTTCTGCTTGCATTCTCCATTGAAAGCCAGCTGGTGCTTTGTGCACTTCCTCTCGCTAATGGTAAATATGATACTGGTCTTCTGGCATAGAACAGCTTTTTGTGTGTGTAAACTATATATTGCACTTTTAGGCTACAAATTTCAGCAGCATGGACGGAAACTGGGCAAATAGGCAGAATAGTATTTTGCTGCTTCATGGTAGCTGATAGTCGCAGCTGCATTTTGAAGCATGGCAGATGAAATAATGTGAGATCAGCTCACAGAATTACAAAGTATTCATGGCTGGAATCAAACCTGGTAATACAGGTATCATCATGCTAAATCAGCACCAGCAAAAGGCAAATGAGGGCAGGATAAAGCAAGAACTGTTCAAGCATTGCAGAAAGAGCTGTATCTCAAAAGCCCGTATGTCAAATATAGACTGACAAGTTCAAGCAAATTATATGTACATAGGAGAAACCTTTTGCAGCTGGGGATCTAGACAGCAAGTATTGGTAATGCTGGCTATCCTACAAAACAAAGTCTACTAATATACTGCAGAAAAAAGTGATTTATTACTAGGAGATAATGTTTCAGCTAGGCAGTAGTTACTTGAAATTTACTGAGTCCATTGTGTGTGACGCAAAAATAAAATAAATTCTCTACATACTGTGGATGTAGTGATGTACATAATTAATGTTTCTGATGCATTAGAAGGGCAACTGCATGTTTTTCATTGACCCCATCAGGACTGTTTACCAAAGTCCACCTACTTGCAATATTTTAGGCATTTTCAATATAGTTCTGTTCTATATTCAACATCTGTAAGACAAAATTTCTCTTGTGGATTCTTTGCACTTAAATATAATTTTTGATTCATATTACATACCTGCTGAATTCTGTAGTCCACTTGCTGCTACTTTTACATAGAACAGGCTACACTGAACTTGCATGTACTTAAAAGGTGCTCTACTTCACCACTGTTTTTGTGACTTCATTTGACTATGACCTTAGTCTCAGCTATCAGAAGAGGTAACATTGAGCAAACATGTTGTTGTGTAAAAGGTTTTGTTCACAGAATTAAAATTTGTCTTACTGTAACACTGGTACAATAAAAATATGCCTTCTATCATTTTCAGCATAAGAAGCTAAGTCTCAAGAACTTCACAAACTGTAATTCTGTCAAAGTGATTGCATCTTCAGAATTGTTTCAAAGAGTAATGAAGATACACAATAATGCTAAAGTTATTTATGTATGGTTTTAAAGACCTGGAGGTTATAGTGACCTTCATCCATCCGCCTTTACACTTAGAAGAACAATTAGAAGAATTTTGTGGTTAAAGATATTTTCTACTCTTGACTCACAGTACACACATTACCAAATTGCTAAATAAAAGAACAAATATCCCATCATAATTACTAAACATGACAAACTTTTCTATTCTGAATATGAATTATTCTGTTTT
>JAOXNO010000020.1:30109453-30121304 GCA_028565335.1 Limnodromus scolopaceus | reverse complement strand
TCAGACTGACCGGCCTGTAGTTCCCTGGGTCTTCCTTTTTTTTCCTTTTTAAAAATGGGGGCTATGTTGTCCCTTTTCCAGTCAGCAGGAACTTCACCGGACTGCCATGACTTCTCTAAGATGATGGACAGCAGCTTGGCAACTTCATCTGCCAGTTCTGTGAGGACACACAGATGAATCCCATCAGGTCCCATGGACTTGTGCACCTTCAGGTTCCTCAGATGGTCTCGAACCTGGTCTTCTCCTATAGTGGGTGGTTCTTCATTCTCCCAGTCCCTGCCTTTGCCTTCTGCAACTTGGACGGTGTGGTTAGAGCCCTTGTTGGTAAAGACCGACGCAAAAAAGTCATTCAGTACCTCAGCCTTCTCCATATCCCAGGTGACCAGGTCTCCTGTTGCCTTCCTTAGAGGGCCCACATGTTCCGTAGCCTTGCTTTTATCACTGACATACCTGTAGAAGCTTTTCTTGTTGCCCTTGACATCCCTGGCCAGATTTAATTCCACCTGGGCTTTAGCTTGCTTAACCTGATCCCTGGCTGCTTGGACAATTTCTCTGTATTCCTCCCAGGCTACCTGTCCTGTGAGAATCAAACACACATTAAGATTTCAAACTCCTGGCATGCTAGGATGCAGCTGGCTTAGTAGCTGGCTTCTACACATTTCTATAGATGACTGGTTTTTTTTCAGTCTCTTCCCTACTGAGAATGGTGACCACCCAGCTGGGGGGTTACCTGGTCCCCATCCTTACTTGGTGTGTCAGGGTTACAAGTTACAATGAAAGTTCTGGACTCAGATTGCTCTCCTGGCCTCTCTGCTGCCACTTTGCTATCCGGAGCATAGCAATGCAAATTTCCAGATCATATGACCATCATGCACTGTACAAATAAGAAAGATGATAGCTAGTCTGGCTAGTTTCACCCGTCGGCCTGGAAATTTCTAAATTTAGCGAGATGTGGTATAATAAGAATGAGGTGGCCTTGGGAACCTAATAGCCAGCAATGATCTAGTAGACTTCCTGAATGGGCATGAATCTTTTTCACCAGTCCTTTACAGGATCCGTGTTATGAGATCAAACATTACTCTTTTTTTGGCAGTAAACATCTCTAACATCAAATGTCCAAAATTCTTTGAGGGATTTCAAATGAGTTCAAGAATACTGTCAGATACTTTTTTCTGCAGCGGAAACAGAGCACATTTTGTTCTTTTTCTACAGTTTCTCTGATTCACATTGTAAAATCCAAGATTGAAAGGGATAAGATCAACTTTGTGTCACTAATTGTTCTAGACAGGACTGGCATCCTCAGCCTCCAGTTCAAATCCTTAATTGCTAGATTCTCCATTTAGGCCCAGAATTATTGCTATTTCTCTAGTTTGTCTGAATATTACATAACTCCTATTATTTTGGCTTGAGATGCAGGTGCAAAGTTTTCACAGACAGCTCACATTAGTCTTTTAATTCCACATGCTGTCAGCCTTTATTTATCTTCTGAAACTCCACAATTTGCCCAGATAACAGAACATGTACATCTCAAGCGAGCTTTACTTTATCATATCAGCAAGAACACTTCATTAGAGTAATGTTCTTAATGTTTCTTGCTATCTTTGGAGCAATTTAAGGGGAAGCCTCTTTTTCACAAACACCATCAAATCAGATAACGAGGTAGACTAACACCATGTTATCAGCAGTCCACTTTAACTTTTCTTACTAAATAGCCACAACTCTATGTGCAAGTCATACCTTCTGCCTGCTTGAGGAATGCGGCAAAAGAAAAAAGTGCACTCACTTCTGTCAGTCACAAAGCTTTAACTTAACTGCTTGGTCATATCAAGCTTCCAGGGAGATATCACTAGCAGGCACTGGGAAAGTTCCAGACCGGACTTCAGCAACAGATGGGAACTGAATTCCAGATCCAGGACCACACAAAGCAGGAGCAAAGGCTGACAAACAGACAGTATCCTCCTCAAATATCAGCCATCAAAGAAACCAAACCATCAAAGAAACAACATAGACTGCTTCATCGCTCAGCTTTTATACTGAGCATGGCAGATGGGATGGAATACCCTATTGGTCAGTTTGGGTCACCTGACCTGTCCACTCCTCCCCACAGGTGTGACCCCTCCATGGGGTAAACAACCAAGTCAGCTGACCCTGGTTGCCACAGCATCAAGTATAAGCAAGAGCCTCTCTCACTAAACAGAAAGTTGGCTCTGTTCCACTTCAAACCAGGAAAATTTTGTAATAAATCTAATTTTTTGATTTTTTTTTCCACAAAGGTTTTCTGTTTTCTATGAAGAAAAACTCTTCTTTTTTTTTTTTTTTTTGCTATGACACGGAATTCCTCAAAATCAGTAAAGGTTTTATTTGTGGTTCAAAGAAATTAAAGGCTTCTTCCCTTGTCTGTCAATCAGCAATGATGAAACTACATCTTCTATCATACAACTTGTCTATGCAAGCACAATACATAATCTTCTTTCTTTTCAGAGGAGGAGAGGACAGAGTGCCTTCCCAGAGACTTCAACCAGCTAGGGATCCTTTCAAGTAGAGGCAAATAGCATTCTGACTGAAAAATCTGTGTCAAATACAACTGTGTTGTACCACCTATCAAGAGCCATAAGACAGTGCAGGTCTCCCTTCACAGGCTTCTGTTCCTCCCTTCATTTATTTGACACAGTCTCCAAGTTGTCAAACAGTACCAGGTCAACTGAACAACAGAAACCAAAAGCTTTCACTAAGTATAAATAGCAGGGTCAAAAATACTGGATGAAAAGAAATGGGCCAGACAAATATCAATAAATCAATATGTATCTTTAGCAGCTCAAAGGCCACCAACATTAAACTGACTGACTTCTACAATGAGATGACTGCAATGCACTTTGCAAGGTCTTTTTGACGTGGTCTCCCACAGTATCCTAATATCAAAATTGGTGAGATATGGACTGGATAAGCAAATGGTCAATTAGGTGGAAAGTCCAACTGTTGGCTGGTTAATCACTGTGTCCCTCAGGGACAGATACTGAGACCCATACTGTTTAACCTCTTTGTTGATGATTTGGATGATAGGAAGTTCATCTTCAGCAAGCCTGCAGATGATACCAAGACAGAGGAGTGGTTGATATGCTGGAGGTCATGCTGAGAAAGACCTGAAATTCCCAACAGGCTGGAGAAATGGGGTAACAGGAACCTTAGAATGTTTAACAAGGACAAGTCCAAAATCCTGGTATGGAATAACCTCATGCAACTCTACAGAGAGGGGGATGAGTGGTTGGAAATTAACTTTGCAGAGAATATTTAAGTGCTGTCTACAACTGGCTCATGGGAAGTTATAGAGAAGACAGTCAGACTCTTCCTGGAAGTGCACAGTGACAGGACAGGATGCAATAGGCACAAGTCAAAACATGGGAATAAAAAACAATTTTCATTGGTGGTCAAGCACTAGAACAGGTTGCCCAAAGAGACTGGAGTCTCAATCCTTGGGAGACACTCAAAACTCAACTGATCAATATCCTGACCAATGAACTAGTTGGACCCATTTGGAACAGAAGGTTGGACTAGATGACCTCCAGAGGTCCCTTCCAACATTAATTATTCTGTGATTCTCTGATTCTATAAATATGGTGTCCTCGTTATCTGCTGAAGTTATTAATAAAACAGATCTATTTTCCTTTGTCAGTCAGCCAAGTTGCAATTTCCATGGTAACAAGGGGAGTTCCTCTTTCTCAATTTTCCCTACTTGCTAGATTACTTACCATATTTTAAAAAGGAAGACCTAACTTGAGGTGGAGGAATTTCCAATTACTACAGGATTATCTTTTTTCCCCCCCATGCTGTTACTCTGTCAGATGGAGATTTTGGAAGACAATGTTCAGCAAGTTTTCTGCATAGTGACTGTTGGTGCTAGTAAAAAATGTGGAGAGACATTTAATCTTCTGCATGTTGCTTAGAGCACAGAAATAGCCAAAGGAAAGGAAACTACTCTCATCTGCTTTACCAAAGTCTGATTAGCAACCTCTCACATGAGAACAACCCAACTTCAAATGGTTAACACCATAAGAAGGCAATCAAGTTATATTCCCAGGTTTAAAAACCACTAATAAGAACCAACAAACAGTTAAATGTTTAAAATGTCTTGCTGTGGAGAGGAACAATTAGGTTTCAGATATCTACTTAAATCTCTTATCCTGTTGCTCTGACTTTGGGTTGCTTTTTAACTGATTTAGAAAGATACATGGTTTCAGAAGTGTCTGCTGTGCTGTAAAATTAAGGCTTCACTAACTGCTATTTACCTTAATAGTTTTCAGATTGCATCCCACGTGGCTACAAAAAAGGGAAACATCAGCTATATTTACAATATCAAGGAAGACAACATTTTTTCTCTTAAGCTTTTATCTTGTTTGCTCCCTTATAAACACTAAAAAGTAATAGAAAAAAATTTCCTGGGGAAAAGTCTGAAACACTTAGATAAAATAGAAGGAAATGACAATGAAAGAGAATGACAGGCTTCTGTGTCATGGATGGGGTGGCAGACTTTAAATTATGAAGCAGAGGTTAAGAAGCAAAGTGTTTCTTTGTAATCAGTGGCTAAAAAGTCATGACATTAATAATCATTTGTATACAACAAGAAATGTGCATGACTGTACTGTGAAAGACAAACAAATAGAAGTATCTGTCATGGGTCTACATTTTAAAGGAAGTGGAAAAGTCAAAGGAACAGAGTATTGTACATATAATCATTACAGCTTTCAAGTTTTAGAGAAAAGTTGACGTTTTTATAAGGTCAGGGGTGCCTACAGCTGAGAAAAATGTTCTGAATAACTTCTGTCAGAAAAAGCTGTTTCAAATCAACCTATTTCTTTCCTGCAAAGCTGTATTGATTTCAATGAAATTTTCTGCAATCAGAAAGGGGTTTACTTCAGAAAAGATTCAGATTTCATTTTGGAATCTATTCTGAAAAAAAATATATTATTTGATGTTATTAGATGATATTACATAAGTAACATAAGTTGTGCTTGTAAATGTTTCTGGGAACCTGCTAGCTTGTGTTTCTTGCCATCTCTAGCTCTTCATTTGTCCAGTGTAATATGTGACTTAGATTTGGTTTATATTGAAACATTCTGGGGAAAAGTAGTTGGTATTTATGCTACTTACCTTTATCCAGGTGTTGTGGTTTGGGCTGGAGCAACAACAGATGGTCTCCCCACCTCTCTCTCCAAGGAGAGGAGGGAGAGAGAGAAAGAGACTTAAGAGTTTAGAAGGAACTGAACTGCTCTAATTAAAATATTAATAATACAATAAAAAGAAAATAATGAAATACAAATACAAAACCAGTATCAAGCCTCTGGGTTGACTGTCAAGTCACCAGCAGGCACTGGGAAAATCCCAGACTGGATGTAGCGATGGATGGGAACTGGGTTCCAACTCGGGAGTCAGGCGTGCATGGATTGGGATCAAAGGCAGATGAACAGACAGAGTTCTCCTCGGACACTGGCCATTGAAGAAAGAGAGTTGACCCTTTGATCCCTCAGCTTTTAAACTGAGCATGGGGCAGATGGGATGGAATACCCTGTTGGTGAGTTTGGGGTCACCTGTCTTGTCCGCTCCTCCCCGCAGGTGTGACCCCTCTATGCTTTTCCACTTCCAACCCTCTAATGGGGCAAATAAAGTGAGCTGAGCTTGGTTGTTATAGCAATAAGTATAAGCAGGAGCCTCTCTGCATACCATTCACTGGCATAAATTAGGACAATCAGGTCTTATCTTTCTGAGAATGAACAGTGTCTGCACAATATGCTGTTAATTTCAGAGAGTTCTTAGAAGAGGCTTAGCTAAAAAGTAAAATTACTGAACACAAAATTGGTTCTGTTTTACCTCCAACCAGGACACCAGGTAAGTTGGCTGCTCATTAGGAAGCCAGTCTCCTTGCATAGCCAGCAGAGAGGTGTAAGCGTATTTGTTTTCTGTGATGTCTATGGATAGTGATTCATAAGAAGAGGAAGAGTAGATTTGGAGGCTGAGACAATTACTGCCATCCATTTGCTAAAATGGGATCCTACAATAGCTTGGGCTCAAAAGTGTTTTTATAAGGCAATGTGTCAAATTACTTTTCAGTGACACAAACAGAACTTGTTACACTGAAGAAAGAGAAAGTGTTTCATATCAGTACTGAGCAGATCTCATTGATTTTTAAAATGAAAATAGAATATTTACACTATTGCATTATAAAATAATGTGAAAATATGACAATGGAAACATCCATGAAGGAAAAACACGTAAAAAGATCTTGCAATTGTGAAATCGTTTCAGAAAATTCAGAAATTGAAAAACTTGGAAATGTTTTTTTCAGGACCCAGAGTTTCTAATTCTGAAATATTAATTTAACTTCAAATTAATAATAAAACAAACATCAAACTGCTAATCCCAATAAACTGGATTTCTAAACTTCAGCCAGCTTTAGGACAACCATGCAGCTTGCTCATGCCACTTTCCTATTGATGAATTAGGTGAACTCTCCTATTTGATTCTCAAACCAGACTAGCTAGAGATATGCTAGGTGATGTCCCTGCTCATTGGGGGTGGGGGGACAAATGGACGACACTAGATGACCTTTAAAGGTCCCTTCCAACCCAAACTATTCTGTGATTCTATGCCGCCCTCCCAAGAGGCATATAATTTACTAAATCACAGAGTTTGTGAGTCACATCTATCAACCACTGCTGCTAAGAGCAAATTTGGCACAGGGATCACATAGTTATACCCTTCTGGTTTGTATATCATCAACTGGAGTTATTTTTCAGAACAATGCTGAATGCCTATTACATACTGCTTCAAGCATGTCAGTATATAATAATATTCCACTGACCAGCCGTAATTCATTTTCATGGATGTCATGAAAGGAGTCAGGGAGGAAATATTTGTTTTAGGCATACAAGGGGACTCTCAAGGATGTGAAAACAGATTAATTTTAAAGTAGATTAGGTAGCAGCCTGAACTGATAGCTAAAGCCACTTTCCATTTCAACTGTGCAGTGGACTATGTTGATCTATAAGATCTGTGAGTATTCCTTGCCTATGTGCACATAGGTCAGGTTGATATTGTGATCACCAGTACATGAGGCAACTGCTGTTCTTGCTGTCAAGCCCAATCCATTGCCCTTTAAAGACAGGCAAAAGGTCTGGGCTGCTGTTTGTGCATGCTGAACTATCTCCATTTATCATATCTCATTTTTACTCTCATATATGTTACAATTTTTTGTAACATATAATAACGTAATTTTTTTTTACAATTTACTCTCATATATGTTACAATTGGTTTGCGGTAAAGTGAAAGTCAGTTCTGAAAATCTTTCCTGTGGATCATGGATTTAAAATTTACCCTTTTAAAAACATCCCTGAGATGGCTGAAGACAAGAAAATTAAAACTTTAATTTAAAGGTGGAAAGTGCAATTGCATCCACCATAGAGATGACTCTACTATTATTTTCTTGCACAGTGAACCTTAACAAGTGCTTCAGGTGCACGGTTAGGGTCACATGCAGTTTTGTTCTATATTTTTGTTTGGTTTTATAGTCTGACATATAACTACCTACTGTTTCCTGCCTGAAGAGAGGATGTTGCAGTTGTATTTGTCTAGAGGAAAGAAGAATAAACAAGCAGAGGGAAGAAAGGGCAAAAGGAAAAAAGATTGCTGGAAAAGGCATAGAGCACAATATGATGGCACTTTTGAGGCAAGTGCTATTCCTCCTCTCACAAAGGAGAGCTCCATAATACCTTAACAGGACATTATTCAGGTTGCAAAGTCAAACACCCAAAGATTAGCAGAAAAAAAGGTAAAGATGGTGTGGTTTTGACCAAGCAAGGAATGGATTCAAGCGCCTCTATCAGCATGGAAATCAAGTGCCCGCATGAGCTCACCCACCCAGTGAGATTCGTCAGTGGGAGCAGTGAGGTGGAGAGAGGCAGTCAGGTTGTCTGCAGGGAAGAAGTACTGTTTCTCCAGTGCTTGGAGGAAAAACTGAGATTTTGATATGTAACTTTGCTTTAAAGGTGTTGGAAACCTGTAATGAAAAATGGGAAGAGGAGTGTAAGGACTGGATATCTTTGTCAGAGTGGTTTGTAGAGGTGCTATGAGAAGGACTTGTACCCTAGAGCGGTGAAGGACCTCAGAAAGTTGAGGTAAGGCTAAGTGCAGGGAGAAGCTAGAAGAAGTGACAACTTCTAGAAGAAGGTCTAGACAACAGCTAGAAGTGACAGACACAACTGTGTCTCAGTTTATGACTGCTTTTTTTCTCCCCAGATCAGCTCTGGAGCTGGTATTCAACAGAGCTGGCTGGTCCTGAGAGTACTTGTGCTCTCCTGAAAGGTGTGTTTCTTAAAATAATTCCTGCCAATGCACAGAGCAGGTTAAAATGAGACCCTCTCTCTTGCATCCACCCAAATCAAGCTTTATGGGAGAAAGAACAATCAGTTACGTGTGGTAGCAGTGATGCACAGATGTATTGTAGTCCCCTTTTGTACACCTTTTGCATCCCTTTCTCCCACAAGTGGGAAGCTTACTGCAATGCCCCAGCCCTGTCATGTGCCACCCTAGCAACTGTGGTGCAGCTGCTTCAGCCCTGGGAAGCGTTGGGTCCATTCGGAGCTCATCACCCTCTAACACAGTGAGGAAAAGCCTCACATCTCTTCTGCAACAACTTGCACTCCAAGACCAAGCTGGGAAGATTTTGCTCAGTAATCAGTTTGCAAAATGCACCAGTTGGGAGGTATCAGACAAGGAGACACCTTGGGTGGAGAGGACAAGGCTGCAGGGAGAGGGAGGTGTGGTTGCACTGCTGGCTTTACCTCTGGGCATACACCTGCATAACTGCTTCAGAAAGCTGCAGGAATGTGAATGTAAAATACAACAAAAAACTTTACAGGGTAAGGCTTGGAAAACTACATGTTTAATGAAATGTTTCTGGAGAGTTTGTACGTTTGAGAAGTGTAGGATAGCTTTCTACTTGCTGGGCAACTAGGCCTCATCTTCATGTTACTTTAATAAAGAAGATCTGAAAGAAATTTTAGGGATGTTTAATAAATAGATTGGAAGGTGATTAATATTGGTAAGATGACCTATTTTTTTATCAGCCTAGATCTCCAAAATGGTTATGCTGCCTCCTCTCCCCCAACTTTTTTTGTATGACTTGTGGCAATTCAGGTTGAGATTTTAAGGTCAAAAGTTGAAGACAGTTGAAAACACAAAATTAAAATGGGTAAAATCTTCTGATGTACAAACAAATGCTACTCTCCTTTTGACAACACTGTAATTGAAATGCTTGAGCTGCAGAAAAGAGCAAAGGGAGCTTTAACTGTGCAGTTAACCCACATTTGCACAAAAAGAGCAAGTCTAGGTTTGCTGACTGTGCTGTTTCATGAAGCTGTTGTTTTGGGATGAAATGAACTGGATAAGACCATCCTTCATATCTTGATTGGTGGGATTTTTTAGTTGCTGTCAATCCAAAGGGGTTTTTTTCATGTGTCTGAAAAAACTCATATATGGAAATAGCTGCCATGTAAATATACTCTGACTGACTAGACTGTTAATTCATGGGATATAAACATAAAAGGGAAATTAATAATCTTTGTCTGCTATGAGTGAATCTATATGTTCCTACTGCTTGCCATTACTCACATATTTGGTCCGTAATCTGAAAAAAAGTGCAAACCCCAAAATATGATGAATTTTTTTAAAATTAATCTAAAATTGTTTAAATCTGCATCTTGCTTAGAAGTGAGGATTAATGGGCTGTACTCATGGTACTGGTTCTTGGAAATAATACTAAGTGCACCTGGGTCTGTCATTCTGGCTGCTTGTCTATTATACAGGGTATTCTTTTCTCTTTCAAGCATTTCATAAGAAAATAATGGAAATGTCACTGCAGCAGTGGTCTCGGAGTAGATCACCCTGAACACTTAGGGTCCCCTTTAGAAAGCTGATCGGTGGTCTGTTCACTAGGCTCCCAAGGAGTTAATCAGAGAAAGTAAAATGGAAAAAAGATAATTTATTTTTTTTAAATACAAAATGAAAAATCAGAAGCATAAGAAAATAGAATTTGCGAGTCTGCCACCATCTGTCAAAAATGCATGCAAGTAATCACTTGCACTTACTCTCCTCAGGATGCATTACAAGATAGACACAAAACTTGGTTCTATGTGGAAGCCTAAAAATGCGGAACCAAAGCCTTGGAAAAATAAGCCTGGAAGTATGTGATTATAAGAAACTGAGGAAGCAGGTCAAACCATCTGCAAAGTTATTAGACTCCCACAGTGAGACTACTGGGGCAATGGAAATGAAAAAGTCCAATATTATCCAACAGAGTATGAATAGCTGGGTGGGTTCATGCTGCACAGGAGTTGGATCTGCTAATACAATTCAGACAGAAGGACTACTGACCTCACTGCTGAAATCAAGCATGTGAGTAGACGTCCTCATCAGGTGTTCATTAGTAACATGAGTGCAGCTATTTTAAAGTGTATTTGTCCCACAGCTGCTTATTAAAGAAGAGTGGGTGGAACAGACTGCATGAACATGCCTCATCTTCTTTGGAGTGAAATTAGGCAGGTTGGCTTAACCTGAGGAAGATATAATTAAAATGGACTAACTTCACTGGAGTGGGTGACACTTGCACAATCCATTGTCATGATCCATTCTACTGGTTGGCTGTGGGGTGGCTGCCTCCCACAGAGTGATGGTAACAAGCATGTATGAGATACTGTTATCGTAAGCAACCCCGGACATTTCTGCATGAAATAGTTGAGAGTGACTTTAGTTTTCCCAGTGTTTAGTCCGAACTGGTTACCTATGCAAAGTCTGCTTCATACAACCTTGTAGAACTTGCAATGTAGTTAATCTCAGTTTAAATAAAAACTCTCATTAGGGGAAAGCTTTTAATTTTTTTCCCCTTAAGTAAGATAACATTCCTTTCCAAGCTCCCAGGCAGTGTTTGCATGTGCATTTATCAGACCTTGCTAGTCTTGGTGTTGCTCTCAAAATTCCAAGATAGATTGTACTAGGTACAATTATGTTTTGATTTTAGCGTAACTTTCTTCACAGCAGGTTTTCACCCCTGTTGTCAGTTGTCATTATATTTATGTGGCTGAATGGAGGGATGATTCTCTCTTGTGCAAATGCTTTATATACTGATTTTAAAAAAATCATCTTGGCCTAAGAAACAAATAAAAAAGATCAAGAGTTATGTGCTTCTAGAAAAGTCCTATAACTTGTAGTAGAAAATGGCAAGATCTGTGAAGAATTAACCAACCAGCTTGCAGAATTCCCTGGCAAGATATCACTCTGTATTGATAGATATTTTTCTGGGTTTATATCTGCCACTTGCTAAACTATATTGCTTTTAGAGTCATTTCTGTGATACCTTGTCTATCATCTTTATACTGTTCTCATATCCATTAATTTATATAGTAGTTTCCATAGGGTAGAAAAACATTTCTTGTTTTCATACAACTGCATAATTCTCTTTTTACTGTGCCCCATCTTTTAATAAGCTAATTAGTTTCTCAGTCATAATTTATTCTTTAACAATTCTCCAATGAGAACTGTAAGGGTACTTAAGTACTGAAAAAAGCACAGTATAACAGACAAACCCAGCTCCAAAAAAACAGGCCAACATTCTCCACTGATATAAATTGACAGAGATCTGTTGAACAAAAATACTCACAGTACAGGAGATTTTTCAATCCAGGAAGTAATTCACTAAAAGACAACGGTGTCTGGCTCCATCCAAGTTAAATCATTTATAGGATTGGACTGAATATACAGTATATTTTCAGACAGGGTAAACAGAATGATATGATACTAGAAGGAT
>JAOXNO010000020.1:30076689-30088568 GCA_028565335.1 Limnodromus scolopaceus | reverse complement strand
GAAACAATAAGGGTTTTGTTTTTTTCATTGTTGTTGTTTATCTAGATGGGTCCTTTTGTCATCTGATCCCTTACAAATTAAATGTATTCTCAAGACATGAGAGTTTGACATCACTATTACAAGCTTCTAGTCTTACATGTCTTCTGGTCTTTCCTTATCAGGATTTATAATTTCTTCACATTCAAGTGGCTATTTCCACCCTCTGCAAACTTTGATGTTTGCTTTCTACTTCAGCTCTTTTTTTTCTTTTTTTTTTTTTTTTGCAATGGTTTTAGACAAATACTTTTACTGTCAGATATTTTTTTTTAATGATCTTCATTACTGTATGAGGCAGAATCACCATTACTGAGTAACTGAAACACATCAAGCAGCGTACTCATCTGGAGAAAATTGCTAAAAAGCAATTACTGAGATTCCACCAAATATTTGGTCTAATCTGACTTCTGATTTAATTTATTTTGGTAGTACAGAAGGTCTGCTACAGTACTTTTTGATTCAAATTCACAAAGCCATCACCTGGAATATCTGGATGAAATTTAGATAGTGGAATGATAGTCAGTGAAATAGTACTGTATCCTTTGCACTTTAAACCATCTCTTTGTGGAAAATAGAAGCAGTTCGTTAATATAAAAATCTGCAGGCTTTTTATATAAAATATAAAAGCTGTTTTTAAATAAAATCTAGAGCTGAGTCAATGCTGCAGAAAGAAAGGGTCTGGAAATACTCACTTGTTTTCAAAAAAATATTTCTTTCAGCTGCATAAGTTCTCTTCCACTATTTGCTCTCTGTGATTTTACTAAAATGAACATTCTAGCAAATAAATTTATTGGCAAAGTTTTCATTGAGACAGTGAAGGGAAAAAAAAAAAGAATAGCCACTGAAAATTAGTTATTAATCTGTAAAAGTAACGTATCTGATTCCAAGTGTCATCCATCTATTTAGGAAAAAGGACTGTCTCTTCTTTGCATTCAAAGAAAGCTAATATGCTGGATGACATACCCAGGGAACTGAATGTACCAAAAAATACTCTGAAAGTGCTGGGAGGAAACAAAGAGAAGCAGCACTGATGAGCACAGAAAATTCACAAGGAAG
The DNA here is from genome assembly GCA_028565335.1 of Limnodromus scolopaceus. NCBI lineage: Eukaryota > Metazoa > Chordata > Aves > Charadriiformes > Scolopacidae > Limnodromus > Limnodromus scolopaceus. Next base: position 30,087,476 of record JAOXNO010000020.1, on the reverse strand, counting down.
AACAGCAGCTGATTTTATCTTGACAGCTGCTGGAATGACCTATGACATGTCAATATTTCTCTGGCTACAAGAATGCCAGTGATAATACCCTTCTAATACCTTTTAGCAGAAGGCTTCTGGTCAATGTGGCTGACCATTCTTAAATGGTAATCAAGAAAAATCATGTTAAACCGGTGAATGGCTAGAGTACTCCAGGCAAATCTAAATCTTTATAAGGTGTTGAGAATTAAGATGGGTCTAGTAGGAGCATTTATATTTTTTCTGTCAAGACAACATTTATTCCTCTTTCTTCATAATGAAAAGATGGGGGACTTCATAAAGGATAATTCCTTACAACATAGAAGTTTTGTGTCTCTGAATAAAGGGGGTGGGTTTACCATTTCCCAAAGTCAGGCACAGTCTTAGGGACTTGTAATGTGTTCCTGTCCTGAAATCTCCTCTGGGGACAAAAGGAAATGATACTAAAGTGGAGAGGTGTGGCAGGAAAATGAAAGAAATGCAGATATGAAAACTGTTTTTTGGAACGATGGCTCTGTGTAGCATGGTCTCCGAGTAACCTACCCCTTTCAAAAGACACTAAGACATTTCAGATGAATGTCCGTGGAATGTCTGTTCCAGAGGGCGAAGGGAGTAGGTTTTGGGCTCACCTGCTGGAATACAGCAACTCAGAGCTAGCTGGAGTTCACATCTAGTGTTTAAAGAACAGCCTGGGTCTGCAGACCAAACTAAGAAAGACCTTCTTTCTCTTTTGATGTGCAGGGGTGTGAGCACTGATGAGCAGAGTGTGAAAGATAATCCTGAGTCAGTTGCATGGGAGGGAGATCCAGCAGAAGTCACCACAGAGCAACTTAGCACTCAGGGACATGCAAAGCTCATGCTTTTGTTCCCAAAGTACTCACTTCTTACATTTTCTTTGGTTTTGATGCCTGATCTAAACCTGTGATTTTAGATGGGAAAAAAGTGGAGTCCAAAACATTTGCTGCAAAGTGTGTTTGGCTGGGCTGGAGAAAATTTCATTGCAATCTTTATTGGGGGTTGGAAATGCTGATGACTTCAGCACTAAAAGCAACTGTAAATTTCATAGAAGCTTCCTCTACAAATCAAAATTAGTAGTATTGCACCAGTTGGTGCAAGTCCTTTTTAACACTTCAGTGGTTTTTTCCTAAACAGAAATAAACAAGGCAGCACAGGCTCGGGCCTTTAAAAGCTACAGAGAACTTCACTCTTCAGAGAAATATCAAACAGGTCCGGGCTGCTGCTGGATGAGGAAGCAGAAGGGACAACAATTTGATACTCCCTCACTTCAGATAGTCTGTGCTAAGCTGTGATTAGACACATAGGAAAGCCTGATGTTTTATTTTTCTGTGAGAAAAAGGTAAAGAAAACCATTGCATGTGGTGAAGTAGAAAGGCTACTGCTGTGCTCTCTTTCCCTTGCATTCTTCTTCTTTTTTTTTTTTTTTCTTCATAAGAAGGGTGTTCCTTTCCTCAAAGAGAGAGGGAGAGGGAGAAAGACTGTAAACTGTCCAAAAGGACCGTGAGAAAACAGGAAGCTTTGAAAAGTACAAGAGAAAGCAAGATGAAATCTATTTGCAGGCGGTTCCCCGGGGACATGTGAGCCATTGTTAAGCAGGCTGTTCATACAGCTATATCCTTCCTTCTGCTGAGGAGGAGCTTGGTGCCAAAAGGCTGCTATCTGGTCATTGCCTTAACCCCCTGAATACCAGCCAGAAATACTTGCTCAAGTCTTTCAAGGGCTCTGCCAGAGAGGCAAGGGATGCTCCTAACGCCAAAGAGCAATTCCTGATTCTCCCTTTGCTTATTGTTACAGTCTCCGTTTTGTTCAGGGGCACTGATGTTGATTCATACCCCTTCAGCCACAGGAGAAACTGGTTCACCGTGCTTACTTGTTTCTTTCTTCCTAAGAACATTGGGTGGGGACAGAGAAGTGAAAAATATAAGAAAAACAGGTGTTCCTGTAAAGCTTTTGTTACTGGCTGGAAAACATACTGGTGGTACTCCAGTTCCTGGTTCAAATTATTGCCATCTCCAAGTTTTAATAGTTTGTCATCATCAAACCCTAACCTGAAGACCAACTTTTAGCTAATCTGCACGTGCCTGAAAAATAGTATGGGTCCAGATACTGCATCCAGAACAGTTGATCAAACAATTGAGTTTCTTCTCTGAAATTTGAGGGGTCAGAGAAGGACTATGACCAAATGGGAACAAAAAGACAGGTTTGCAGGTGTTCTGAAAGAATTAAAGTCCCCAGCAGACTCGACTTGGAACTACCCAAGCATTTCAGTAACAGAATTTATTTTATCAATACAGAAAAATTTAAGTCCTAGTATACAATGTAACATTTTAATACAACATAAATTAAAATGAAACAAAACACTAAAGTTGAAAGACTTTGCTGTTATTATTTCAAAGTGAAATGCTTCAAAGTTATCAAAGCAACATGAGGAAGTAAAAAAGATTCATTTTTGCATTTTCCTATTAAAATCATCACTGAATGCCTATTTTCCTATGACATTTTGAAGTTCTACATTTTTCAAGAGAAAATAATTCCATTTAACAGTTTTCATTCAGCTCTGTTTCTCAATGAAATATTCTTTTTAAGAATGTATTTAATTCCATAAAGGTGTTGGATGAAAGAGTTCTAGAAATTGCTTCCAGATCAATCTTCAATTACTTAGGCATAAACTGGGTAACACGTTCCACTTCGTACTCATAGCCCTCTTAGAGCAGATCAAAGTGGGAATAAAGCCTACAACCTTCAACTTCACAAAGTACGCCTACAGTAATGAACCAGATAGACAGCAAAAGGAACAGATGTAGTGTCCAATACTGAGTAAGAATATAAACATAAATAATTCATTATGAAGATATCAGAGATTTGCATGGTCAAGAAAACCAAAGCCTCGAAGGTTTATGGGGAGGGAGAATAAGAGAGGATGGAAAGGGAATGTCGGCAAGGGAAGCAGCAAACCAGAACTCGCACAAGATCCTAAAAAGGCCAGATGGTCTCAGAGGCTGTTTTGTTCAGCTGCTGATGTCCTGCCCTGAATTTCAGTCTGGTAATTACACTTGGCCTAATCAAATCCCTTCTGCAGTTGTATTTTGCTCTGCCTTTCTTTGAGTCCTTTCCTGAACTGTCACATAGCATTGCTGTGCAAAGTAGTGGCTGCTGCTTTTCCATAGTCCTCTGCGGGTGCACGACTTGATCTGTATTTTCAGTGCCTGATTCAAGTTATTAAGCACTGAAGCTTCTGTTTTGATGGCTGTACTAAGCAAATGTCAGTTATGTTTATTGTCCTCAAGCTGCTGTGGCATTTAAAAGCTCACGAAGCCGAAAAAAATATTTGAGGATGAAAGTTACTGATATTGAAGGGGAAGGAAGTAAACCGCCAATATTTACCTCCATCATTTTGTACTACATAAGTAGAACCTGGATAAAGAATGAAAACCAGGCTGGTTTCTGCTAATTTAAATGCAGCCTCCGTATGTGTTTGCAAGTCCTGTTTTTCTAAAATTCTACCATACCGCAAGATGATAGTATCACAGAAATACCCGGTGGGTTAATGCTTCTGCCACCAAATGCACTTACCTTGCATTTAAAGGGTTTGACATCAGAGTGAACAATCATGTGGGCCTTGAGAGTCTGCTTTTGCACAAAGCTCTTGAAGCACAAGTGGCATTGATAGGCCCTGATATTGGTATGGATCAGGACATGTCGCTTCATGTTGGCCAGAAGAGTAAATTCCCGGCCACAAATTCCACATTTGTGCTCCTTCACACCCTGTAAGAGAAGATAAAAATCAGAAAATTCTGTAGATGGAAAATTTTCTAGATAATTTGATCTTCAGTACAGCAATTATGAATTAATCATTCTGCATTAGCAAAGCAGATACTAAATTATTTCACTTTTACATGATTACATGATTTGCTCAAGTAAGAGATTTTTTTTTTTTCCTGGCAAATTCTTACAAGAATCTGAGAAGAAGAGAAGGAAAACAAAACGTAAGCTTAATGAAATAATGAGGTTTGTTTCCATCAGTAAGTTTACAAATCAATGAGGGACAGTCAGTAGTAGAGCTTCTCAGTCCTGCTCTGCTGGTTATGTAAAGTATTGGTCAAATGTGTACGCTAACTAACCAAGAATTAAAGCTAACCAGTTAAGAGACTAAAGTAGTGCATGCCTTTGATAACTGAACATCATTGGCTTCTAAAAAAGGCATAGCCCTGTTTTGAAGAAAGCTGTAGGAAATAATCTGGAGTAACTGAGAAGTAGTCAAGCAACGTCACTAAATAAGGATGAACATGTTACATTCAGAAACCGTGCACTCTTAGTGGGATGTGCACGAACACTAATGGAGTGATCCCATTTTATCTGGTGTTTACAGAGCGTTTCTAATTACTTTTATGCCGTCTAGTCAATTTACTAATGCATAATTCAATATTATTGCTCACACCCATGTGGTCTAACTGCCAGCTCCTCAAAAAGTCATTTAGATGCTATGAAAATCAAAGAATTTACCACTACACACTTTGAGAGTTTGAGTATAACTTGCTGAAGGATTTACTAGTGAAGTGCAGAGTGAAATTACTCTTCCTGCAGGCCCCCATTACAAAGAAGACTTGAAACTATCTCTACTTTTGTGCCAGTCAGTGGCTTTCACAGTTAATTGCAAAGCTAAAACTGTGAACACCGAAAGCAGCTTTAAGTGTCTGCCTATCTGATGTGAGGCTGCCTTTGGGCAGTTAAGTACTGTTAATTACGTTCACAGCTGAATCCACCTGCAGCTGTGGACAAAGAAGCAGAAGCTCTCTAAAGGCCCAGGGGCATTGCATTTCCTGTGACAAAAAAAATGCCAAGTCTTAAAATAATAGAATTTTGCATGGTAAATCCAAAGACCAGGGAATCTCCAGAAAGAGCAGAAATTATAGTTGCGTAGTAGGGAAGAAAAAGCAAATGTGGAAGTAGAGGTTGTTGGTTTTTAAAAGAAAATGTGTCTATATGACTGAAATGCTGTAACTTTCAGTATTTTTAATGTTTTTCACATAAAAGCCAAAATTCAAGTGTTAAAGGAAAAATATGCAAAACAGGAAGCAAATTTTTCTAAAGTGCATGGGGTTTTGACTTGTCTGAACAACATTTTTGTAACGGTGGGTAAGCCAATTTCAGACATTCTTGAATGGAACAGTTATATTTTTCCTATTTTTGAAAGTGATCTTTCTGGATGTGTTCCAAAGCCTAACCTAAACTGACTCTGCTGTCATTGCTGTCACCAGTGGCAAGAGTGCCACTTGATATGAATTGGCTGGGATTATGGACCTGCTTGCCCACTTTTATTAACTGGCATTCTGGATAACTTATGCACTAAGGGGAGTTTTTCTTCCATTGGTAATGTCTCATTATAATGATGCTTCAAAATCTGTTGAGTAATAATATACTTTCTTTTGCTGCATACGTACAGTCTGTTACAAATCCACATTCTTCCCAACGAAAGAAGCAAAGCAATAGAGCTGGTTTTCAGTAGAAAATTTCTGTTAACATTTCAGGGGTGGGAGGGTTATACAGCTCTACGAAATTATGGTGTGTTACAGAGGGTCATTCCGAAGATAAAACTTGGAGAGATGGGAATACAGTTGTGGGAAGTAGTGCAGGTGGTTTGGTTGGACTCCCATCTGTCACAAAGCAGGGTTTGTGTGTGCTCTCTTAAGACTGGCAGAGACATCTAGCTTCTACTACCACCAGTCCTGCTGGGGCTTTTTCCCTGCACAAAACTCTCCCGCCGGCAAAAGGCCAACACCAGGCTCTACAGGCCCATTACCGTCTTTCCGAGGAGGTACACACGTGTGCCTTTAGTAGCCTGTAATCCCTGGGCAACCTTCCGATGCAAGGTGAGAGGGCGACCCGTGCTGGCTTACCTTGTGAGTCAGGGAGTGCTGTTTGAGGTGGTGGGGCTGCACAAACTCCATGCCGCACTCGGTGCAGATGTAGGGGCGGATGTCTTTGTGCTTCATCATGTGGTTTTGTAGCTGGCTTGGGTACTGGAAGGTCTTATCACATTCAGTGCAATTATACTGTATAGGGCCACGGTGGGTTGTTAAGTGCCTCTTCAGCTGGGCCAGGGTCGGGAAGTCCAGACCACACTCCACGCAAATGTTCTCTCGGCCGCTCTCGTGCTTGGACTCATGCGCTTTCAGCTCGCTGGGGTAGGCAAAACCTCTGCCACAGATCCTGCAGTTGTAAGGCTTGATGTCACTGTGTTGCATCATGTGTCTCTTAAGGTGACTGGTTTGAGTGAAAGCCTTGTGGCACACCTGGCATTTGTGTGGCCGAGTGCCCTGGTGGGTCAACATATGTGTGTGCAAGTGGCTCAGCTGCTTGAAAAGCTTGCCACACCGGGTGCAAGCGTGTGGCTTAATGCCACTGTGCCCCAAGATATGGGTCACCAAATTGTACTTGGATGTATAGGACTTCTCACACATGGGACATTGCCAGCGTTTCTGTTCACCCCCTACATCAACATAGTAACTGTCATCTATCTGAAGGTTGACATCTACTCTTTCCACTTTCTGCTTATTTTCACCGCTTTCTTTTACTCCAGCCCTCTTGAAGGATGGCTCTGGAGGCCTTTTCGTTTGAAAGGGGTTCCTGAAATGAAAGTTTGGTGGCACAATAAAAGGAAACATTAAGCTAGGGTGGACTTTAGGATAATAAGGGTAAGGAGCCTGCATGAATGCTGGGCTACTGGGCCATGCCATGTTAGGCTTCACTGGCTCTTGCTTAATAGGCTTGGCTCCAAAGTGCTCCAGAGTTCTGTAGAACTGAAAACCGAAGTTGCAGAGATCGATCATCTGGGAACTGTACTTGGGCTGTGCCGGCTGTTGGAACACCAAGGGGAGACTGGAAGGGCCTATGTCATTGTGATCTTCAGGCCTGTCTGGTGGTGATGAGGAACCCTCAAGAGCAATGGCAGGAGGCATTTTTGTTGGCATGCTCTTGCGTTTCCGAGACCCTCCTTCCAAGGACGTTTGAAATGTTTCCATGTCTCCAAGAGGAGGAGGGCCATAGCGGAAATGTGAGAGGTGTGGTCTGAATTCTTCACCAAATGGAGTTGTTCTGTGTGGCTTTGGAACAGGGCTCAGTGGCTGCAGGCAGCGGGCGAAGGGAGAGGCTCGGGTACTGTCAACATTAAAACTCATTTCTTCATTCTTCATCTTATTTGATATTTTTCTGTGTTGTCCAAATTCCTTAAAACAAACAGAAAACCAATTCTCTTTACTTCTTCCTGTTCTCCTGCATTTAACATTTTATTGTCTATTTTATTGTTTTGGAGGTTGTTAGGTTTTTTTAACTGAATGCAACTAGGGACATCTTAGGCCCATATAAGACAAAGGCTTTTTAAAGCAGAATTAAATTGTTAGTGGAGAACAAAGAAACTTTGGTCTTCCTGTGGTAGAATTGGTGGTTTAAAGTAAGTTTGGCCCATATAACATCTTTGCAACATAAACATGGCGTACCATGACTCGCTATTTCACAGCTGAATCTCTATGGCAATGTTTCTGATTAATTTAATTCAGCCAGGTTATTTGTGGGCAAAATCCTGTCCTTGGCATGCACTGGCTCTAAAAATTGGCGGTGCATCTAAAGGATATGGCAACACAAACAATAACGTGCACATTTATTATGGTTGTGACATGAAAAACCAAAGCCAAAAAATGTTAAACTTCTTTGTATCATTAACATGTGCTGCTGTGAGAGAAAACAATGGCCAAGTGATCTAAGGACACTGTGTACCATCAGGTTTTGCGCCGTGTTTCCTGGCTTCTCTCACTTTGTATTGTAATAAGAAGGCGGAGATTAATTTATTTTCTTTGTTTTAATCCCAGTGATATTTACCTGGCAGATTTGGGGGAGGAAAGACTTCTGACAACTCTCCAAATCACATTCAGTTTTATAGACTTAATCTAGGGATTTTTTGGTTTCTAAACAGGTGGGCAAAATCTCCACTATAATTATAGAATTAACGTCAACAACCCCCTGGGTCTCCAGAGCAATTTACACCCTACAAAGGCTCCAAGCCTTTCTAATGGTACAGTGTGACAAGGCAGATTAATCACAGAATCACAGAATATTCATGGTTGGAAGGGACCTTTGAGATCATCGAGTCCAACCACAAAAAAAACCCCAAAACAAAACAAACCAATACAAACCAAAACAAACCAAAACATACCAAAACAAAAACAACACAGCCAAAACCACACCATACCCACCCACAAACAGACACAAACCAACAATCTCAGGCACTAGAGCATGCCCTGAAGTGCCATGCCTACACCTTTTTTAAATACCTAATTTATAATACCTAATTAATAATTGCCTTCTGGCAAAACTTTATGTTCCACTGATCATACAGGGAGCTTCTCCTGAATTTGAGGTTCACCTAAAATATTGGTTATGAATTTTATCTTACTTAAGGCTGCTACCTTTTGCCTTGGCTCTTGATGGATGCACTTATCTGCATGTGTGTGTGTGTATCTGTGTTGTGTATATGCATCTATCCAACCAGGCGGAGGTTTTGTTGGAAAATTAGACATATTTTCCCACCCAATGTTGATGCTATTTATAACATGGTTCTTGGCAATGATGGGTGGATAATGTGAAGGTAGTTGGATTACTAAAGACACTCCTGTTTCTTTTTCAGGAAGCTCCATGCTGGATAAACCTGCTTCTAAAGATAGATAAAAGCACATCTCTGTGACCTAGTTAGTCTGTGGACAAGAGAAGGCATCTTACAAACCTGCTTGCAAACAGATTACTTCCTTCTAACAGGGTAGACTGTGAAATTATCTTTGAGATACTATGTGAAACCAAAGGCTCAGTGAAAAAACTTTAAGATGGAAAATTTAGACAAATGTACAAAGAAGGAGCAATAATTGAAGCAAAAATTGTAGGAACTCTAAAATGATGATTCAGAAGACACCTGTGGTAGTGGAAAAGACTAAAAAAATTGCTTACAGCTGGGAAAAGTACCTAATAACTGTACTTTCAGTCCCTAGCTCACTGATTGGCAATATTATATATATACATACACACTCTTGTGTGTGCGTGTATGCGTACATATGTAATATATATGTGTGTATGTTCCATCAGAGAGAACTGTTAGGGAGTATGCATTCTGCTAAGTTTCCATGTCACTCTAACTCCCTGAGCAAAATAAGGACCAGTTAGATCTTGAAGACTTTTTGGGTACAAAGGTTTGACTTATTAAAAAGGAAGAAGGGGAAGGGAATCCTCTGAATAACAAAAGACCCCACTTCTTTAATTTTAATTCAGTTTAAGCAAAGTTAAACTCACAAAATTTGAGTATAAAATATGCCTGTAGACTAAAATTTTCCCTTCAAAATACAGGCCTGTCCCTCAAATATCTTTCATCTTGTGTATATTTTTCTTTCCCAGCAACATGAATATAAAATGCTTCAGAAAGCCCATAGTAATTGAGAACCCAGCTATGTTATTTACTGCTTTTGTTAGGTTATTGACATGCTGCCAAAAATACACAGAAGTGACAGTGAGTTGTGTCTAATTGCTTTCTTGTCTCTTGGATGCTGGTTGCTCCCTTCTTCCATGCAAAATTTCAAACTTTCTGGAACATAGAGTTAAGGCAGAGGAGGTAGAACTGCTTGAAATTACTAGAAAGAAATAATTTCTTTGCACTACTAACCTTTGGCTGCTTTCACTGGGCGTATGGGTTTATTCCACTGTCCGTGGCTACACACATCATGGGATCAAGCCTACAAGGAAAAGCATTTAAACTGTCAGTGACCAACACAAGTAAAGAATTGCTATATAATCCAACAGAAGAGCACCTAAAAGGGGAGGGAAAGTACAGATTTAAAGTCTAAATATGGATCACCGTGCTGCTTATTATTTCCCCTTCAATCTGCCAAAACACATGATGTAGAAATTAATTGACTAAAGATTAAATGCAGTATCTCTTCTCACGTCCTTTCATTTTTGCAGCAAACCTGTGCTGATTTGAATGGAGGCATGATCTTCACCTTGACTGGAGCTTAATTCCATAAAATGGGAGTCCTGAGGAAACATAGAAGAGACTGCATATTTGACCATCACGCAAGAAATAATTAATAAGCAGTCCCTTCTTCTTTAAATAACTTCAGTAGAGAACTTTCAAGCTTTTAATTGCACAGTTCCCCAATAATTTTGTTCTATCTGACTCTAGAGTAGCTGATCTCATTTTAATACTTAACAATAAATAAGGGGGGATAAATTGAAGAACTTCTGTTTTAAATGTCTCCTGTGGGGGGTTGTGTTTCCTGTATATGCACTTTAAAAATTCTTTCTTTCTTCAGCACTTAGTATTTAAAATGCAATGCTATGTAGCACAGCAGTGTGTGATTCTAAACAATGAGGTTAGTTTAAACCTGGATAGACATTAAAAATTCTAGCTTTTATCAGCAGTATTTCAGCTCCTCGGTTTTGAACACTTGGTCTAGAAAACTCATTGAGATGGAGGTTTCCATACTGTATTGGTACTTAAACATAAGAAAAAATGCTAAACCCACCACTCCAAAGCTTATTAAAAAGTTAATTTCTTTAGAACAGACAAGCATCGTCACAGTTCCTTTATGTAAATAAGTATACTTGGAAACACATTATTCTGAAAAATAGAACAACAAATCAGCTCTTTCCCTGACCTTTCAAAAAAAGAAAAGAAAGGCTACAGTGAGTTCAGATAGTTGTTGAGGTATTTC
>JAOXNO010000020.1:30043997-30076589 GCA_028565335.1 Limnodromus scolopaceus | reverse complement strand
ATTAGTCCCTCAAACAAATGAATAATTCTACAACTGTCTGTAGCAGTCTACAGAGCACTTGTCTGTTTGAAGAAGCAGTTTGTTTCATTGGGTCAATTACTACTGGGGAAAATGCGTTAGCGCTCAAAGCTATGGATCATTTCTTATCAATGAATAAGAAGCTACTATTCCTTACACCCTTTTGCCTGATTTGTGTTCTTAAGCCATGGCTGCAGAAAAACCTTTACTGCTTTTGTTTCTCGGGTGGTCTTCTGCTGACATGTCTGGCTGAGTGGAATGGTCCATTCAGATAGATGTCTTTCTGCATCATCAAGACTTTGCAATATCAAAGACTGGAAGCAATATAAGTGCTATCTGGGGTAATCCATACTCTTCTGCCTCTGCATACGAGGCTTGTCTTGGCTTGCTATCATGATTCACCGCCTCATGCTTCTCCCATTCTAAATCCTGCATATCTCTCTGGCGCTACTAGAAACAGGACCAAGAGGACATGCCAATAGGTTGCCACATCATGCCTCTCAGTCCACCAGTATCTTCTCTGCATCCATATCTGTCCTAGGCAAGGCTCTTATTGAAGTGCTTGTTTGAAACAATGCAAAAACAATTAAAAACTCCCTGAAATTCAAAGAATCGAATTATCTATGTTACAGATGTTAAAATGTTACCAGCAACGTAACTCAGTGCTACTATTCTGCAACCAAAACTCAAGTTCTCAGCAGTTTTCACTATTAAAGAGGCTGGTCCTAAATGTAAAAAGGCAATTGACACTTACAGAAAGACTCCTGTCAGCTTCTAGCCTTCTGAATCAGACCTATTAACTTGGAATTTCCGTGGGCTACAACTTATTTCTGTAACATCTTTGCCATCATTGATGTAGTTTTGTTTTTATTTTTCAGAACAAAAGAAAAATCTGTCTTTATTTTGCTTTGATTCAGAATAAATCAAATGGAAATAATAGCTTTAAAGAATTCTCTGCAAAAATACATACACTGAGTGACCTTTTACTTATGTATGCTATAAAATAAGGCTCTAAGCAATAGAAGCAATAAGACTTTAATCAAAATAACCAGACCCTCTCCCTTTTTATTCTTGACTTATTGCTTCAATTTATTTTATTTTTTTTTTAACAATGTTGAGGTGAATAACTGAAAATTCGTTTCACAAATATTTAATTTGTGCCATAAGCTGGTAGTAGATCTGCACTCAATCCAGCCGCACACTATACCCTTCTGCTTGTAAATATCTCAGCAATGTGGGTTATGGGTAACACATCTGCTGAAAATCTCCTCTTCCTGACACCTCAAGAAAGATATTAGTTGAGTTACAAATTGCCACTATACTCAATCATATTGCACTTATTGCAGCAATAAATCATACAATGTGAAAACAAATAAACTCCACATGATTGCAAAGATGTATTACTTGAAGGAAAAGTAAACCCGATAGGTGAAATCTAAGAATGAAGTTCAACATTCAAAATATATTTTTTACTCTCAAATTATTAATCATTCCTTTAAAACTACTTTTTCTGTGTAATCATTACTGGGGAATGGGTTCAAAAGTAGCATGTACTGCTTTTGGCCCCCTACTATGAATATGAAGACATACTCTTATTTATGTATTTCAGACAATCTCTCAGAGAAAGAATTTATCATATAAATGATCCAAATCAAGAATACATTAATGTTTAGTATCTTCTGAAACAAAATTTATAATTAAAGACTGCAACTGGCTCTTACCTACACGGTAAACTGAACTTCTAAACTGCCCAGATCAAAACTTACAGGTGATTGATTGCAATCCAGACTAACACTTTTCAATTTGAGCAAAATACCACTACAAACACAGAGCTTACATATTTTTTTAATGTTTAGGAGACCCCTTTACTTCTCATTTGAAGTAAAATGTGGTTTTCCAGATGTGTGACATGTAACTGTCAAAATAACTCTCCAAATCATCTCTTTAATTTGAATCAGTATTAATCATGCAAAACATAAACCCAGATATCCCGAGCGAAATATGTGTCAAGCAGTTTTCATGGCAACATCTGGCATTTACTTGCTATTAGCAGAGAATTCTTTGTGGGTTAGGTATAATGAAATAAACCTAATAATTGGTACCAAACTAGACCAAGCTGCAACATCAAGCTACACAGTTAGAGAAAGAAGTTATTTCCACCTCCTTTGGCAGAACCCATCTGCTGCTCCTAAGCGAAGGAAACCTGCAACTTACCCAGAAATCGGGCTTAATGTGGGGTCGATCACTCCCTCCTATGGAAAAGCTTGCAGAAAGACAGCAGATAGAGGGGGAAGAAAATCCTTTCCACTAGTTGTCTCAGCGAGGGGTGGTGGGAGCAGGGGGCTCTGCGGGGGCGGAAGTGCAACCCAGGTGCCCCGGGTGGGCGCGGGAGCGGGGCAGGTCGAAACGCCTGCCGGCCCTCTGCCATGCCTGCCCGCCATTTGGAGCATCCTGCAGAGGACCCTGCACTTCAGAGAGCTGCAGCTTGAGGAAATACTGGATCAGAAGGTGACCAAGCTCTCCTTCTGCAGAGAAATGGATACCTGTCCAAATTCTTCCCCTCACCTCTGCATTCTGCTTATATAAAAGCAGGGTTGGGGGGGAAGGGGGAATTTTCTCTTCCAATATTTGAACCATACTCTTGCAATCACTCATTTTACGTGCTACTTCTGATACATTTAAACCCAACATAAAAAATATTACTGGCATCTACAACAATGCAAACAACAAATAAACATTTGAGTACATCCTATTACTGATGCTGTTGATGAGCCTCAGTGTTGTTATATACTACACAACGTGAACTTGTTCTTTTTTTTTTTTTTTTCAAGTGAGAACCTGGAATTATCTTACCATGTCTTAAATGTCACTGTTCCCAGACTGATCATATACACAGATGAGTAAAGATAAACATGTGTAATCATAAACACAGCACGGTTTGAAGGGAAAACAAAGCCCTAGTAATTCTTCTCCCTCTATAGCACAGGTTGGTGGGTTGGAGCAGACTTCAACAGTGGCAAATGATATATGAAATACATCAATCTGCATGTGACACAGCTTCTCTCTATTTCAGCAATGGCCCATTGAATCTTGCTGAAACACTCAGGATAAAGTTAGTGAAGTCTGTAACAAGTTCTGGTAGCAGAAGCCATATATGCAAAATTCACAGAAGATTATATCATGAATATTAGCCTGACTGGAAAACACTTTCTTGCCTGAGTTGGTTAAACCATTTGCTATTATTGTCAGTATCTAAAAACCAGACTATCAGCATCTATAGCGTAAATATACTGCTTCTCAATGCATATGGTTATTATCTTTTTACCCGTTAAGTGTGTATCTGATTAATGCCTTTTCTTAATACAAATGCATAAATATTGCACTTCTAAAGAGTTAACCATAAAAGCATTTTTACTTAACTTACCAGTTGTTGAAGCTGGAAGGAGTCTTGCCCTAAACTCTCTACCTGCTCTCATGTTGGTAATCTCTGCCTCTCTCTCCCTCTCTCTCCCTCCCCCCGTGCAGAGATTGCAGTAAACTTAGAAAACTAGCAGGGACAGTGTTTCAAATGACTTAAGAAAGAGAACAGGAACAATCATTTCGTTCTCTTTTTTTCAGATGAGTACAGTACCTTCAGAAAGAAGGAAGGAAGGGAGGGGAGAGGAAGTCAACAACCCTTTGCTTTCCTGCAAAAAAATAAGGAAACAGCAGATAGCAATCTCGTTTTCTCTCAAACAAAATGTTTGGAAAAATAAATATATCCGAACCAGAAGGAATTCCTCAAGTATTATATCTGCATTATTGGCTTCATAAAACCTACTTTACAGCTTTCTGTGTGCAACTATATTAAAACAAATGAATTTCCAAAGTAGTGAGTAGGAATAAGGCACCCATATCTTACACAGAACAATTAGCCATAAGCTTGCAAAGATAATGCAGGCTTTTACTCTAGAGAAGGAGTGATCATAGATATATACATGTATCTTGTTTCCACGGTAATATAGGTACAAAAATTCCTAAAACCTGTCTTTACTCAGATCACAAGCAATAGCACAATGGATATTTACAGAATGCTGTGAAATAAAAAAGGGGATGAAAAGGGTCACAAAAATGGTAAAAATCATATCTTGGTATTGAAGTTGCAGTAATAAGTAATTTATCTCAAAGAATTGCCTTATAGAAGGCATGTTGATTTACCCAGACAAAAACAATGTGCTATGTTCTAGAACATATTTTATACGTTATTTTGTTTCTTTCTTTCCCCATTAAACATATTTTGACAACCAGATACTGGCCAGCTGGCTGGAGTTATACTTGGGATAAGTTTAGCCCATTGTGCTCCACTGTGTTTTTGTTTGCTTGTGTTTTCCCCTAACTTTATCTGTCATCTAAAGTCCACTTATAATGACTAGATGCTCCCTTTTTCTTTTCCCACTAACTTTTTTTCATTCTAATATTCTTTGCAGTAAGCACCTTCACACTGGTGCTGAAGCTGCATTTCCAGTTACCCTTGTAATTTGATACCTAAGATGGGGCTGCTCATCAAGAGCAATTCAGGGTTGAGTTCTGTGGAAGGTATAAAACAGAAAGCCATTTCAAATGGCCCTCTCCTATAAACTGTGCATCCAGACTTTGCTCTGGGAGCAATAGCTAGATGAATGAGGCTGAAGTAAATTGAGTTATTGCTGTAAATCCAGTGTTAATGGGAGGACAAGTTGGTACACTAACCCATAACGACTATCATTTCTTTTATTGTACAATAATGAGAATTGATAAGCTGCAAGCCACAATAGGAAGTAGCTCTTTGGCACCTGTGCTCCTTCGTGCGGTTCCTAGTGCTATTTCCAGAAGAAGTCTAGCACTGATTTGGCTGTAGAGGCTTTTATTTTAATATTGAGAAACTGAAAGCTTTGACAGTGGACACCAGCAGTTGACAGAGCAGCACAGGTGATGTGAGTGATCTCTGGCTTTACAACGTCACCAGTGTTTTCTGAAATGGGCAAAAGTTTAACAGGAGGGTGAATTTTAAAAGCAAAAGAATGCAACGCACTTAGGGAATATACTGCAAACAAAGTCCTTGATGTTCCCTTGGGAATGGAGGCCCTAATCAAAGAGATGTCTAGCGCATACCAAGCACAAGGAAAGTAAAGAGGCATGAGAAGCCACCAAATTAATGTCTAATAGCTCAAAAAATTTTCTTTTGATTTGAAATTGTTTTTCAAGGTCTTAAAGATGGTAGTAGCTTCCAGGCTTCTTAAGTTTGTTTTCTTTATTTATTTGCCAGGCTTTATTTGTCAGCTTAATGACACTGAAGACTGCCGTTGTGTATCATTTTGCTTGTCTCCTTTGGGAATACATTGCAGAAGTCTAGCTGAAAAGCTATACTGGCCTAGTTAGAATAATTCTTATGTAAGTTGCTGAGGGTACGTGATAGTCTGTGTAGTCCTCTATGAAAGACTTAACTGTCACAGATGTCCCGTATTTCTTTAAATAGCAGGTTTCCTCCCTTTCTTGAGGACTGCAAAGCTAAGCAGCTGGCCACAAACATCCACATGGCAGGACTTCAACAGGCTATAAGACTTTGCTATTCTGGTTGAAGGGGACTGTGACAGCCCCCTACTTCAGCAAGGAGAGCAATAGTTGCAAGGTCTTTGCTAATCCTACCTGAGGCCCCATTGTCAACAGCATTTCCACCACCCAAGCGCTCAGGACTTAGTTGCCCCATCCAGGGTCAGTTAAAGTAGTCTTGTTTCTCAACGTGAGGCCACAGTATATTTGACTTGCTCTTACTTCTGCCAGTTTCTCCCAACTGCTGCCAGAAAATCACAACCCAAGGAGGAAGGGGAACTGAAACTGTGATATACGTGCCAGAAAAATACCTTGCAAAGTCATTGCCTGTGCAATTACTGACTGGAGAAATAAAAGCATGGCTGGAATCATCGGTATCTATAGTCATGCAAACCAAGTCACAATACGTGGCCCTATTTATGATATTTACCCAAGTTTTAAGGAGCAAGTTAATCTGGTTTTCAGAACAGATTTCTGGAAGAAATATTAGCCTTCTTTTCTTTTTTTACCTTTTCTCACCATGCTATTACTAAAACAAAGCCACTAATACAAAGTCAGAATGACCCAATGCCAGAATCGATGCAGATAAGTGAACAACTTCAAGTTTAAGTGCTTCCCAGATCCAGTACATAGTGTCTTGTGAGAAGTGCCCAGGAAGAAAAAAAAAACTCTTGTGGTCATGGTCACGGTAAGTACTGAGGACCAGGAAGATTCCTCTAGCACCAGTCTTAATGTCCAGACTGTATCTTCAACCAGACTGACATCTATGATGTTAAGGCCTTGATTCTTTTGGTTCTTTTTTTTTTTTTTTTTAAATCCAGTAGGGTATAAATTGTGTTTCCCAGGCTCTTCCCAATGAAAGCAGGGACGCTTTCCTATATATTCAAAATAAGAACGAAATAAACAAGTTCAGCATGCTAAAAATAATTCAAGCCTCTATCCAGCACAGGAAGGAGAGAACTGCAGAGGTAAATGCAGCAGCATTAGTATTCCATTTCATCCTGAGAAAATGAGACCAGAAGCAAAAACCAGAAACATTTACTCATTTACTGCTTTGCTTGATTGCTTTAGGACAGTAACCACATACATCTGAACTGTCTGTGAAAAAATAAGAATGATATCTTCCTTCTGGTCTACGGTATACCTGCAGCATTTTAACTGAGTAAAAATAATACACTTCTCACTTAGAGATGAAAAAACTGAAGGACACCTAATTGTTTTCCATAAGTCACTCTCTTCTGTGCTTTCCTGGTTTCTTTTCTGCACTGCGTGTTTGCTGTAGGCTGTTCAGAAGTGAGCTGGCAGAATGCTAATGGGACCAGAGACAAGCGGAACTGAGTCTAAAGGACTCCCTGTCTGTGCTGCAGCATGTGGAGAACATGGCTCTGGTTACCAATATTCAGTTATGTATTATGATCTGTTGTATTGCTACGCATTAAGCCTGCATACATTGTTACATATAATATATCTCCAGGTTTTGGTGGAGTTTTTTAATCTTTGCAGTCTTACGATATGCATTTCCTTTGGTTTCTCATTTTAGAAAATATTAGAATATTAGAAAATATTCCAGAAGTTTTACACTACTATCTGCCTTTCATGATCATATTATGATCAGAGTAGTCTCATACCTATGAGCTTGTAGAGCTAGATTTCCTACTCCGTCATCTACATATTTTGTACTTTTGAGTCATGTAGTATCTAGTTACCTCTTTAATGAACTATTAGCATTTGCAGACTATAACCTTTGGACCAATCACATTTTTCAATTGTTTTGGGGAGAGAAAAGTGGGAATTTGTATTAAAGAGAGGAGCTTTCCTGGCAATAAATAGCTTATTATAATTTAAAGTGGCCTTTATAACTCATCCTGGGCCAAACTCATTTCTGGTAAATGACATTGGCTGCAGTCATTTAAAGACAGGCTTTTCCTGTAACTTGTATGTAGTCATCACAACTACCTTTATTAAAACAATACCATCAAAAACTATTTTAAAATAAAATGATCTTATTAAGAGGATATGTTTTCATCTTTTAACATACATAAAGTTATGTGAGCAGAATTGTGAGCCTTATCCAGGTCAGAGGTGGATAAGAACTTGGCTTTTGTCAGTATGTTTGAATTTGGTGTCACGTTTGAAGATCTGTAACAGATGGAAAGCTGCCAAAGTATCCACCAAGTTTTTTGGTGCTTTCTCAAAACTGGCCATTTGACAGCTGTAAAGGCTACAGTTTCACCTCTACATACACTGAGAAATTAATCCAGCATTTGTTGTAGTCTCTCTTGGTGATCTTACTTGATTACAAGTCTTTGTTTACTCTGATGTCCACTAAGTGTACTGTAACACCTGAGATTGCTTAACGTGTTACAGGCTTTGGCTGGGGATCTAATGTTGTGAAATGTGTCACTCTTCACAAAATATTGGGGAAAGGCTTGTTTGCGTACTCTTCCCTGTGCAGTGATGTCTCTCACTACAGAGATGTTAGCTCTGGTAATATGAATACTACAGAATATGACAGGATATTTCAAGATGAATTGAAAATGAATATGAATTTATCCAATTTTTGTAATCAGTCTGCAATTGCAGTAATTTTCATTTTAGTTGTTTTAGTCACTTAAGGTAGCTAATGTAGCCTCTGACTTATATGAAGTAAATAGTAGTAAAGATTTTCGAGGTAAAGGTTTGTTGTTTGGTTTGTGATCCTTTTTTTAAAATATTCAGTGTTTGTGCTTTAGTTGAAGTGCTGTGGGCACTTTAAAAAGGTCCTTTCAGTGAAAAAAAATTAAGACAGTGAAAACCCATGACCACTGCTACCAAGCCGTACACCTCTGATTTATAGCTACTAGCCTGTAGAGCCAATAAAACTCTTGGGAAATCAGTACTCCACACCCGTGTGAATGATGACAGACTGTGTCTTTAAGGTTTTTTAAAACTCCCTGTGCTTTAGAGAAAGAAGGAGTCCTTTGACTTGTGTTTAGGTTGGGGGCTGGGTGTGTTTGTTTTCCTATTTCAGGTTTGGGTTTGGATTTTCCTGTATTTTGGGGTTTGTTTTTTGCCTTAACACTTGGGAAATACTAGGCAGAGCAAAAGCTGTGTTCCTGCAGTGCTCATTCATTTGATGCTGCTATTCACTGCTGTAAGACTTCCCCGTAACTGGAGATAATTGTGTTGTGTCCCACATGCATTAAAGGCTACAGTCAGTAGTCAGACAATGTAAAGAAATTGACTGCACGTGACAGAGCGTATGGACTGACACATGAGCTCACAGGAGTTCAAAGAAGTTATCAACACATAAAAAGTGAGTGTTAAGACACCCAGCCAAGAATAATTAGAGGAAAAGAAAAGAAAAGAAAAAAAGAAAATAAAAGCTCTTAGGTCTGTTAAATTTCCTCTGCTCTTCAAAAAGTTTAAACGGGTTTTGTTTTCAGCCCTTGTTGTGTTTTTTTTCATTTTAACAAAACACTTTTGCTGAGACTGCTATTGTTTTGTAGAAAAGCATTCAGTTATAACTTAAAGCACAGGAAAAACCCCCATTTACAGGAAAACCCTCAGACTACACTAGAAGTCTTGCCACTGGGATTTCTTCAGCTGTACATTTCCCTTTTGCTCATCAGGACTGCTCACTTGAGTTCACACACCAAAAGCGTACCCTGATACAGCACTGCTCGTGGTCATTCAGTGTATGCATAATGTCAGAATACCCCTTCTAAGAAGTTATTGCTACTTCAGGAGGCAAGTGTTGCATGGCTCCTGGATATTTCTGGAGACGCTGTCTCTGCGAGTATGTTTGTGTGTGTGTGTGTATTTACAGACTGGCAACAGAGCTATTTTGTGAGACAGTTTTAATTATTTTTTTAAGTTTGTTGAGATTTTGGGCTGGCAACACTTGGTCCTAGGCAACAGACATTAAAAAGGACGGAAGAACAACATGGGGCAAAAGTGAAGACTGTAGTTATGGAACAGATATTATCTCTGGTCTGTTAGGCTTGCATGTTTCCGTGTCAAATTTTCTGCAGTTTTTTTTCTCCTGTCAACCACAGACTTGAAACGCTGGACATTTCCTCTTGCTGCTTGAGGCAGAGCATTGGAAATGGGCTGCAGCTAGAAACACTGTTCACAGTGATTGTCTGCATACTGCTTGCTGCCTTTTCTGTCTACTTCCAAGAAATTCTTCATAAAAGTTGCTGTTAGGTCTGATTACTTTACACTGTACCAAGTCTTGTAACTTCCTTGCACTGGTTCTTCCTTTCTCATTAATGTGTGTCACAACTGACCGTTTTGCACAGGGATAAATTAGCCCACCAAAGCATCATTAGTGGTGCTGTATAGTTTCATCCTCACTAGACTGTCCCTTTGAGAGACTTTCTCAGTCTAAAACAGCCAGACCTAGACAACAACATCTGATCCTAATTCCCTTTCTTGTGGTCGGTGGGTTTATTGCGTGAGATTGAAGTTTCAGATCAAGATATTTTATAAAATAAAATTCTTTGGCTGTAGAAGTTCTCTATCCTCCACCAGCGCAGCGGCACAGCAGCAGCACAGGCTGCTCCCCAGGCCCTGGCACGCAGTGGTGAAGTGAACCCAGGCACTTGGCCCTGGCAGAAACTGCAGCAAGCTCCAGTAGATGCCAGCCTGGGGAAATCTACCTAAAAACTAAACAGCCAGTATACATATGGCGTTGTCCTTTTCAGTTTGTCATGAGGCGTCTGACACATGAGTAGATTAATAAACTAGGGAAAGAGAAAAGAAACCCAAATGAGCTCCTGAATCATCCCTCAGCATGGGGATGCCATCAGACAAGCCTGTTGTTCCCTTCTCAGATATGCTGTTTGCCTTTCTTCTATTTGTCTGAAACCACCTACGTTGCAAAGGTTGTTAGCTTGCATAATGCAGCAACCTACATTCACCGGGCAGGGAGCGTGAAAAGGGCAGAAGGATTGATTCTTGGCAGCCCTCCCATACACGTATCTCCATAGTACGTGCCCAAGTGGCTCCAAATCAGATGGTTAACAAATAGCTATAACATAAGGAGCGGGTTTCTTCTCTTTTTTTTCTTTTTTTCTTTTTTTTTTTTTTCCTTAATAACTTTAACACCACAGTTCAGGCTGTGGGAGTGAATCAGCACTCTCAAGACAATACTGTAAATAGCTGTCAACGGGGTGCAACTGGTAGTGGCATAATTGTCATCCTCAACTGCAATATTGCCTTTGTTAATTTTCCACATGTAAAGTTACAATAAGATTTTTATAATGCATGGCAAGATTGGTTCCAGCCTGCCCTATATAACTGTGAAGATGGTCTTAATCTCTTACAACAGCATGAATCCTGTGAAATCCAACAAAGTATTCAGGATTTGCTGAGTATTTTTGGATTTACTGCGCTGCCTGAGCATTGCTAAAACTGTCACTAATTGTTTCTTTTGTAATCATTGTTTTTCCCTGCACTTCAAGAAAATAAAATTACAGATATTAGAAACCTATTTTATACTGCAGAAGTAACATAACAATAAAACCAGGGTTTTTTTGGTTCCTGAATTAATTGCTTTCTAATGGAAATCGTTATATCACTTATGAAATTGTTCCTGTTTATTACTTTTATTTTTAAGTCTAAGTTTATACTGCTTAAACACACAGTGCTGAAATTTCAGATTTGTTATATAGGCTTTGCCTCCTAAATCATGTATATTCCCAACCAACAGCCTGAGTTCTGATTATGCGCGCAAGAGGAATGTATATGCAGGCTTATGACACATCTCTGCTTGGCGGGTCTGGCTGTCTACTTTTCATGGTTATTGAGCTCACTGAAAAGCTCCGTGCTATTTTGAGTGTCTTCCAGTTCACACGTGCGCTAGGAACTATTTAGAGCAATACACCTGGCTTTTCCAATTGCTAGCCTAGGCAGAGAGCGTGTTGAAAGCTAGCTGGATTTAGTGAAATGGCTGATTTTCATGCGAAGTTTGCTTTCAGGATGAAACCAAATCAGAAACTGAATGTCTGATTCTGGTTATGTCTTGATTTTCTTCACTGTAAGTAAACAGAACAATTCTGGAGTCATGCTGGAAAAAACCCGGAGCCTTAAATTCCCTACATGTAGGAGACGGAAGGTCCCAGGAGGGGAGTGAGAGGTTTCTGCTAAGAACAGAAATAAATGGCAAGACTGTCTGGGGTGGCTCCAATTCTGGGTCAGAACCTAAGAAACAGATTGTTCATTGAAATGGTGAAAATTGTCACATAGCAACTTAGGGAAATACACCCTAAATCTGAGTGAAGGAGAAGATCAAAATTCAATTTCCACAATGCAATCTGAATAGCTGCAGGATCAATATGGCTAACGAAAAATATAGAATTTTATCTTTAAATCAGATACAAATCAAGTCATTCTGCATGGGCAGGGAGGAGGTAAGATCAGGCAAGATTTTGCAGCGGAAAGGGGGACTGTCCCTGTAAGAGCACAGGAATTGGATCTTTTTCCATAGGATGGCATTTTCAGCAGTGTACACTGACCACTGTGAACACTGTTATTCAGCACAGGATTAAGAAAAAACACTCGAAGAAGCTGATTTTTTTTATTTTTTAATGGATTTTTCAGACGCCCTCTGTGGCAAGCAGAGCAGGGTAGATGGGGGATGGAAGGGGATGACAGACAGCTGCCCACGCCACGCCGATTCCCTGCAGGCACATCGTACAAGGGCTGCACCACTCCTTCAGCATGCGTGGCCAGGGGTGGAAAGTAGCACGTGCCTAAGGCGTCACGAGAATGCCATCATGTATCTGTGCAATTGAGGATCCCTACTCTCTAGCAAGGGACAATCAGACATTTTCATAGCACATTCAGTTAACTATTTTTGCATTGGCAGATCTAGAATTTGATCCTTGAATTTCAGCAGTATTTTTTCAAGTATATATTTCATTATTTCTCACGTTTGCTCAGTGTTTGCCTCCACTCAGTTAATGGAGATGTTAATCAGATACACCATTCTTATATATCAGGTTTTGTATCAATTATTGTTTTTTACAAAATCCAAAGTAAAAATCATCTTTTTGTAACATTCATCTCCAAGATATTTCAATAAATAATCTATTTTCTTGATTTTGGGAGCAGTAAAATTCAGACTTGAACTACCTCTTGGTTACTTTTAACATTTTTATTGTAACTACTAAATAACACACTCCTAAAACTTCTTTAATGAACTAATAGAAAAACAACTCACAGACTACAAAGATATTTTTCTTCTCTTCTCATTCCCCCATGACCACCTGTAACATAGATTTCATTTTCGTCTTCTTTACCAAAAGGTGTCACTAAAACAGATACACAGAGAAATCAACCACTCAAAGACCCTCTGTGTGATAGCACTAATAATTTGCTCCTCTAATCTACCTAAGCAGACAGTCTCTGGTGTTTCTCATCATTTTCACAGGCTTCATAAAACAAATGTCACTAAAGGCTAAGATTTCAAGCACTTTGTGGTTGCAAGGGTTATCACATCCTATTACAGAACCAAGCGGGAGTTAAGTACTTCATAAAAATATCACCCATTCCTGGAAAAGACTAAAAATGTTCATTTGCTAGGCTTTTTATTGTGTCCTGTGTGCCTTCATCATGACAGCTCTAGCCTCATGGGTCCCTGTGCCGTTCCCTTGGAAGACAGAGGAAGCCCAAGTGTGGCTGTTCATGGGGAAGGGGTATGTCCAGGTGAGCACCACAGAGAATATGTGGGTGCAAAAGGTTAGCAGTGCTCGCTGGTGGGGAGACCTCCTTGCCCCTGGTCCTTCCGCACGCACAGCAGGGGCAGGTCCATCAGGAGAAGAAATGCTGAGGGAGTTCTGCTTCATGCACAAGCTAGGAGCTCCTGCCACCTGAGCTCAGGATAGCAGAGCTGCGGCTTGTGCGACTATGTGGTCCCAATATTTTGGGCCACTTTGGGCTTGGAACAGTGGGAGACGGTGCAGAAGAGGGGAGTCTGGATGCCTGAGCTCCTGACAGAGTTAATGGAGAGAGAGACAAAGCTGTTTAGAAGACTAGTCAAAAGCGCATACATTAGATGTCTAAAATTAGACAGTGAAAACACATCTCTTGGGTGTTAATGCTGCCTCAGATAAGCTCTAATTGTCTTATGGAGCATCCCAGGGGCTGATCACAGTTCAAGGAGAAGCTGGGCCCACGAAGAACCCTGCTTTTCTCATGGCTGTCTCACTTCTCTCTTCGACTGGTCCTAAATACCTCCATGACATGGGACCCCCTCGAATATGAGGAAGAGTGTGAAAGAACCTGCTGTACACACACACGTGACCTTCCCAGCAGGCTCCCTGGTACTGGTAGTCGTTCTTCCAGCTGGGCTGTGGAGGGGCAGGAATGAGTTACTGGTAGCAGAGGGAATGAAAAGCCAGGACCAAACTGCAGTGCTTAGGGGAGGAAGGGTCCCACAGGCAGTGCTGAGGTGTAAAGACCCTGTGAGTAACCAGTCCCACCTGGTGCAACGATTCATCCATCCCAAAGGAAAGGAGTAGTCTCTGTTTGCCAGATCACTTGGAAACCACAGCGTTGACATGCAGCATGCATGCAGGGTAGGGGGATGGGGGCAGCGGGACCTTGAGCAAGTTCTCCCACCAAAACTTCATGTCAGGAAGCCACAAACTCATGAGTCAACCACCTTCTGAACAGTGGGTGGGGAAGAAAGGGGAAAAGTGATGTTTTAGCCACTCATCTGAAGGCCACCTTGCAGTCCCACAGAGCACCCAGATTAACAGCTCCTCTACGCCTTCAGACAGGAGAGCTCTCAAGACAGCTCTCAGAGACCCTCACTCTCTCTCTCTCTTGGGCAAGGGTAGAGTGAACAGGTCTTTCCTTAACCCCATTCTAAACTTTTTCCTAGTTCCCTATTATGTGTCTTGGCACAGCCCATAGAAATGTAGGGACTTCCCCTCCCTGCCTGCTCGTATTTTCAGAGCTCATTTTTTCAGGGTCTTTTTTTTTCAGACTCTGAAAATAAAGAAAGGCTTCCTTATCTATTATATATATTTGTATATATTATCTATTATGTATTCCTTATTTTGGATTCCTGATACCTTTATGGGATTTCTTGCAAGCCAAAATGGAGTTAAATTCCACAGCGTATTTCATATGATGCGTATTTAAGAAAAGGGGGAAAATATCAGTGGATATTTACCTTTCATCTGTAGTTTTGTCTAGATGAAGGCTAAACACAATATGTGGAAATGATAAAAGAAAACAACCTTAGGATGGTGGGGTTCAGCTTTTGCAACATCTCTCTCACAGTTTTAGGAAAGCTGAGTATTATTTTGAAAAGATATGTGGAGTTCTGAGAGGGTGGATTTCAGGTAAACTATTCTAAAACCAGTGCCCACTACATAGCATGGCCATTGCCTGAACTGTACTGACAGGAACAGCACAGTCTGGAAACTGTGCTTTGAATCTTCCTGATTTCATCTCACTGAAGTTACAGGTCTCCAAACGATCCATTTTGACAATTCATATCTTTTACAAGAGCCATAAAACTAGAAGTTAACAGCAGTAACCCAAATTAGTTACTTTAGTATCTGCATTCCTTTCTGTCATGTCTGTT
Organism: Limnodromus scolopaceus; assembly: GCA_028565335.1. Classification (NCBI taxonomy): domain Eukaryota; kingdom Metazoa; phylum Chordata; class Aves; order Charadriiformes; family Scolopacidae; genus Limnodromus; species Limnodromus scolopaceus. The sequence goes on along the minus strand of JAOXNO010000020.1, from coordinate 30,061,420 downwards.
CTTTGTTATGTTGGCTCAAAGATATTAAAATATGATTTAATCTTTGTGATTTAATTTACTATTTCAGAGCAGCAAGCACACTGTCATCATTAAGTATGTAGTTAGGATGACTACATTTTGAAAAGCACAGCCTTAAGTGAACACCGTCATATTCGTGTATTGCAGTCTTTATTTTTTATTTCCTTGTTTGCTAAAGCAAAACAATACATTTTGTCAAGATGTACTTGTGTACCATCGTGCATTGTGCTTCATTCCCTAATGAATCAATACATTTTGTTAACATGTTTTGGATAAAACCCTAGATAAGAAGGTTGCAGAAAACATTCCTGGTGCTCACAGTATCAAAAATCCGATTTGTAACATGCTTAAATAATTCTCCAGCTATGATTTACTAAAGGAATGTTTTCTAAGCTTTACAGCAAAGCATGACACTGCAATTCCCTAAACATTGCCCAATTCTCACAAGGTGCTGAATTCCCCAATCTTCATTGTAAAGAAGAAGTGAACATGTTCAGAGACATGCTTGGTAGAGGACTCTGCTATTTCCAAGCAGGGAAACTATCACTTGAAAAGTCAACTACTGAAGGCCATACCCCAAAGATGAGCCAATGTCTTCACCTCCACAGCAAATGCCCATACTTGACTGTTTTGCATAAACTGTGGTTCCCAAGCAAAGTCTCTCTCACCAGATTTTAAAAGGTATCCAGCTTGTGATTTGAAATGCTAAATTCAGCATTTAACCACACATATAATGTTTGTGTGATTACCTATTGGAATGCAAAAACGTTATTATGTGGAGGTCATCTGTCTTAGACTCCTGCACTAATTCTTCCAGCCTCTAACCTGCCTGTGATGAGTTGCCCCCTCTGCCTTATTTTATACATCAGGTGTTTCTTTCATCCTTAAGTATTTGATAAAAATAGTCTTCAGTGGTTACTGGATAGAAACTCTATAGCTTCATATTTATGCTTCTCTGGCAGTCCATCTGATTTTAGGAATAGATTATGCTAAAATAAACATAATTGCTTATTCAAAATCATTTTCTATGTAGTACGACAGAGGGGGGGAATCTCTGCTTCTGAGGCTGGAAAGTAACAAAACATAGAACTTCTGACAGTTTATAAAACTTTCCCCTTTTCAGGATAACATTTTACAGAATTAATAGGGCACCCCCAATGATTTGAAATGGTTCACAATGATAGACTGTAACAAATTGTTTAAAACCTACCAGCATGAAAATAGTACCAGTAAAGCTTTGTGAAGACACACACGAGAGGCGGGTTTGTTCCAGCTACTAGCCTCAGCGTTTACACACTTCCCTTGTCGCGTTGCTCCCAAGCAAGAGAAAAATATTGCTATTACTGTACCTGTTTTGCACCCAAACTGTCCATAGAGCCTCAAAGAAACCAGATTTTCTTCTTTTTATTTCCCTACCTGCTTTACTTTCCTCCAGACAAGTCCCCTTCAGACAGAGGGGCAGAGCAGGGAACAGGATTTCTGCCTGCAGTCCACAGAAGCACCTCATCCCATCCCCAGGGACCACGAGCTGGACCTGTGCTCTCCTCGCCCACCCTGAAATCGGGATCAGCATCACGCTACTGCCCGTCCCCAGACCAGATCCACCCTGCTGAGATGAGCCGGGGGAGGCAGTCACCCAGCTCTCCTCACCGTGGCTGAGTGCAAGAAACAAACCCAGAAATGCAGCCATGCACAGAGTAAGAAAAGCCCTGTTTGCCCGGGCTCTCAGTTGAGTGGTGCTTCTCTGTCCCACACAGGAAGAAGCATGAAAGTTAACATAATTTTTTTGTTATCCCAGATAACAGAACGAAGTCTCAATAGTTGGTATTTCGTATGCTTTTTAAAGACAAGACATTTCTTACGACAAATTGATCTCTTCCCAGGGATCTTAAAGAAAACAAGAATATTTCTAATGTAGGTTTGAATTGGAGCATTTTTTAAAGTTCCTTTTTATCTCTGTATTTCTGTTGAACTTGACATACGCCAGGGAAAGCATGGGTTTCTGAGGAGCAAACTTTGTGAACAGCTGTGCATTTTAACAAAAAATATCTATACTGCTAAATTTCTGTACTGTTAGAGATTCTTGTTTTCCTGCAGAATATTTAGAGGTCGAAGTATCTCACAGTTATTCCACCCGGTATTGGGGCTCAGTGTAACAGATGTAACCAAAGCAGCCACTGTCTACTTGCAATGTTGAGCAACCATTTTTGAGAAGGGAAATTAAAAGCAGCACACTCAGTTTGAAACTATAGGACAACTAAATGTCAGAACGAGAGGTAAACCAGAATTTAACCAGGACAACATGGACTTAATCTCTTATTACCGCCCAAAATGTTGATGAGTTTTACTTAAATCTGCAAATCCAGGGTTTCTTGTCACCATGCCTGATTATAAGTCCCAGCTTTGAGGCGTGATCTGTTACTAGTAAGTTACAAGCAATAAGGCTTTTGAGTAACTTGTTAACCTCTTAAGAAAGACTTGTAGTGGCCAGGGAATTTCACAAGAAGCTCCACAAAACAGTGGGGCTACTTAAGTGTGGCAGTACATTTCCAAAGAAAGATTGAAAGATATATATGTGACACCCTATCTTCAGCATGAAATAGCAGTAAACGTTCTTTGAAAAGCTTTAAGTCTGTAAAATCCACTACAGCTTCTATTTGTCTTGAGCTGCTTATTTATTTTCAATTATTTGCATTTTCTACAGCATCCAAGTTCAAACTAACTGTGCATATCAATATGTTCAATACATAAAATTTGAAATAATACCCTTTAGAGAGTTGCTTGGTGCTGGTTCTGCATTTACCTCACAGGGAAGGGGTAAATTCAGGTTTTCTTTCCCTTCTTTGGTTTGTATGTACATGAAAGAATGGCTGCAATCTGGCTCTAGTTGTGGGAAGGAATTCTTTATGTGGGTGTTTAATTAGGAATAATGAGGTGAAATTAAGAGAAGGAAATTTTAGGATGTATGTCAGGAAAACCTCCTTAACAGCAAGACATTGCAAATTGTGAAATAGTGTCCTAAAGGAAATGATGGAAACTCCAGTACTTAGGACTTTCAAACGTGACTGGATGACACAGTGGAAGCTATAATGTAGGAAACAAGCAAGGCATGCGGACAGAAAGGCATTAGGCATGAGCAAATGCTTGTTTTCTGCGTCTGCGTTTCGTTGTATGGACCTGCAGCAGCACGATGTTGCCAGTTGACATCAACGCAGAATTACAACAACCTGTGACAGCGTGAGCGTGCGAGCCCTCCCCAGCCACGGCACAGCTGGGGATAGTGGGAACACAACACATCGGCCAGGCCACTTCCAACATTTCTCATTCAGCATAAGGGAACACATCTGTCTCTCCGCGCCGGCAGAGCTGCACTTCTACACAAAAGCACCCGTCTCCTTGCAGTTGCTTTCTACTACTGCAAGAACGGTGAAAAAATAATGTCACGCTACAGCTGTTCCTCACAAGGGCATTATTTGGGATTCCAGGAATCTGTGTAATCAGGGTACTTTGCTTGGAGACAGTGCTCTTCTGTGGTGGTGGTGGTGGTGAAAGTTAACTTCAAGAAATGTGTAAGCATACAAAAGTTTAGTAAAACTGATGAAACAACTGGTGTTGCTGCCTGTGAATCTGGCTCTTAAATGATCTTTCTGGGCTCCCCAAGAGCACTTTGGGTCAACAACAAAAACATTGTGCCCTGCTTTTCCTGAACTGGAATTGTTGTGGCACTGAAAATACTAAAGGGAGAGAGCACAGACTCTACGACACCTGTGCAGGGACATTCCCCGTTAGGGGAAAAGGTAGAGCTTGTCTGATGCTATAAGCATTTTGTGAGCCTTCCACTCTCTTTCCAAACTCCTGCTGAAAGCACAGGAATATAGGAGTCCACCCAGCACTTCACGGCAAAACAGTATTTGAGCTGTATACTATGAAAATCACTGCTGTTCCTCTGTGAGTTGTTAAACATTCGTGAGTCATTGGTGAGCGTGTGGTTATTTTTTCTCCTAGATGTGCTCTGCAGTATGTCAGTGGTTATGTAAATGTGACCCCTAGTGTTCAACTTGGATGGCAATAACTTAAGAAAATTAAAGACCTTACTAAACTTCCCTTAAAAAGATGGTCATCTTTTCTGGTTATGCCAATATCCTACCCAAAACAATTAATACTAATTTTTTCTTGCTTGTACAGTGAAAATTAGTGAAGACATACTGTTTTCAAAGCATAAAATACTGAAGAACACATGAGGATTTTAGAGGTAATTGTTACAGGCAGGGAATAATCTACATTGAAAAAACTTATTGCAACATTTTCCCATCTGCAGAAAAAGAAAAAATTAAGCAATGAAGCTGCTAATGGTAGAGCATCAGTGGAAGCACTCGCACACTACTATGTGTTTCACTGCAAGGGCAGTGACAGAGACTCCATGGTACAACGGCTGGTACAAGAAATGGTGAGAGAGCACTTCTTAATTTTTGTTTCGTTCTTGATGCTGCCACTAATTTTCTGGTATGCTTTTCAATAGATCATTTAACCTCTCTGTTCTTGTGTGCCTATCTTGACAAAATATACAGCCACATTTTTTAATTTGAGCTTTGTGAGGTTTAACAATTGTCTGTAAAGCTGCATGGAATTTTGGATAAAAAGGAAAATAAAATTGACTCGCCACCTGTTATTTTTTAAATATGGGACAATGCAGATAGAAAATCAATGTATATTTTATTTGGTTTAAACAATCAGCGGCACAGTGTTGGTTGTGCAAGATCATTAAGTAACACTACAGGTGGCAAGATGTTAAGGGAGGAAGGGGACAGGTGCAGTGCTTTAGTGTCCAGGCTGCATATCTTTGAGAAAGGATGGACACAGTTAAACTATTGATTTAGCCATGTTCCTTTCTTCCTGCTGTATTGCCGCACGTTTTTGAAAAGAGCAAGCTGTAACGATATGTACAAAACAGCGGTCACTGAAAGCTTAGAGAATTGGCAGTGACAAGCTGGTTTGCAACGCAGTCCTTTGCTGATTGTTTTAAAGTATGTCAGGCTGTGGATACAAACAAATGATTTATCACATCATGATGTAAAGCAATATGTATGACATGTATTGTGAAAACACATAATACAGGGCCTCCTGCTTCCTGACTGTGTTTGTTAGCTCTGTGCACACAAGCATCTTGCAAACTCTACAACTTTGCATCTTGTTCAGTTATGGAATAGCTCCAAGAGACTCATTTCTGCTCTCCTCTGAATGCCTTAAGCATTAATGTGTGTCTCTAATGTGCTCTGAAAGCTCTGTGGTTTATTTGCCTGAGTATTGCTGTCACCAGAAAAATCGTTGCCACTTCAGCTCTGGCCTATAGATCTCTTTTACTGTAAAAGTATGCTGCTTCTTACAGTCTCATTATGTAAATGTTTCTTTGTGCATGTTCAAATTTGATCTCCCTGGCAGAAAAGCACACATGTCCTGGAGGTAGGAAGCACATATTATTTTTAATTTCAGTGCCATACTCCTCTTAATGCTTTTAAGCCTAAAAATGGAGTGCTACCACTGCCCACTGCTCCCATCTTACTTGCCTGTGGCAGTGAGACAGGAACCACGGCCAGACTTTGAAAAGCAGATGTTGTAAAGGCACTCTTCTTTAGTCACCTTTACAGCTTTTTCCTTGATGTCCCCTGCCCCGGGTGGGGAGGAACCACAGGAGTGTGCACAGACGTATCAGCAAGAACCAGTTTGTGTGTACAGCCAGAGTGAGCATGGTGTTCAAGGCTGGAGTTTATTTTTCCGGTTAATATCACCAGTGTCCTTTCTGTCTGAGGATAAAACTCATTGCAGGTGTACGTGGTGTGGGAATCTTTTGCCTCCTTAGGGCATGCAACTCAAAGGTCACATCTCTCAAACTGCACCCGCTGGAACCATTGCCTGTGGCACCAAAACCAGGGCAGGGACCCATCACTGAGGGCACCATTTGTGGTGGCTTCCTCTGCAAGGCAACACTCTGCAGCAGGGCCAGAACTGAGGGGACTGCAAGGGAGATGTCTGGTGAGCTCTCCTGACCTGACAATGTGCTAATAAGGCCAGTGCTGGTGCCACAGTGTAAGCATGAGTCAGAAAGTGAAAATCAAGAAGGGCCAAGATATGGCTTTAGGGAAAGGCAGAGTCCCACAGACAACAGGAAGGGCATTGCCACCAATAGGACACCAAGGTTCTCTATGAAGAGTGACACTAGGAGAAGGAGCATCATCTGCACTGGGACCAGCTCCAGGACCAAAATTTGTCCTTATGGAGCCATGGGATTCTGGGTAGGAACCACGGCTCAGATCAAACTTTTTTAGGGAAATGCAGTCAGCTGCAGAAACACAAAATTATTTGGTCGGATCTTGGCACTTTGCCATTGAAGGGAAACCTGCCGCAGGCTTCAAAGGCAGCAGGAAAAGGCCTCTCCTGTCTGTCTCTTGCTCTGGACAAGGATGATGAAAAACACTCAAAGCAGCAGCAAAATTAACACGTTTGGATGATATCAGCAGAATCTGCAATTCTGTGCACTAGCTCCCGGGCAGGCCGGCAGGCAGCCAGCAGCGGTTTTCTGCATGCCAAACATTCCCAAACATTGTGGAAAAATCTTCCCATCCTTTCTTTCCCAAAACTGCTTGTTTTCCAAACAGTGGTTGAGTGTTGGCAATGTGGTCCTGGCTGCCTGGGTGTGGGCAGCCCCATTTGTGCTGCTGCTCTGCAAGGTGAAAGGAAAGATATTTTAATTCCAGAAGATGAATATGGCAGTTTCAGCTTTTACCTTCTCTCAGTCCAGATCTTTTATTGCTAATGAGCGTTAAACAGACTATGGGTGCGCCTGCAACAAGTCCTGTGTCTTTCCAAAAGGTCCTAGATCAGTTTTTTTCCCGTAAGATTGCTGGGGCTTTTATCTTTTCCAATGTGCCATAAAGTGTAGATTTTGGGAAAGTTTTGAGCACACATGTGTTGCTTTCTTCTCGTGGGCTGCTTATGTCTTGCTTGTCTGTGCCTTTACCCAAGCACTGAGCTGTTCTGTGCTTCTTGTTTCATTATGTCACGGGCAGCCCGGTCACAGAATCCGCATTGTGCTCACCCTTGCCAATGCATGATAACGAGAACAGTTGCAATTCTGCATGATTTTAAGGTAGGGTGAAAAATGTTCCAGCAAAGACAGGTCATGTAACATCCTATGGTGGCACTGCAGAGCCATGACTGGAAGTGCCTCAATCATTTACCAAAATTTTTGTTCCCCCCCCCCATCACATGTCCGGTGCAAATCCGGTTGTACAGCATCTCCATCATCAGAGGGGAAACGATGCTGCCTTTGGGCTGTCTGAACAATCTGTGTGCCCACGGAAACCCCCCTGCCTGTCCAGAGGATCCCCAGCACAGAAGGCAGTGGTGTGGCAGGTTGCAGAGTAGAGAAGGTGTTTTGGCTGCTGGCCCCAGTCAGTGCTCCCTGCTTGAGATGTGTGTCTCATACATGCCTTTTTTACAGACTTATAAGAAATCGCAGAGTAGCGATTTTATTGTGACATTCTGTTCTCACTGAAAAGTAAAGGTGATTGCTCCAGAAACAGCTGTTGCGGGTACTTAAACTATCTCAAGTATTTGTGTAAGAATAATATAATAAAATCAGAAAGCCTAGGTGTTATTGTACTGGTGAAAGAGCCAAGATTTGACTGTGCTTTGGTCCCAGTATAATATCCTCTTTTGCAAGAAAAGAACGGTGACCTTAAACACCAAAAAATGGAAAGTCTCAGTTCATGCATTAATTTGCATTTGGAAATAAAAATTCTGCTATAGACTGACAAGTTTAATGTTTAGGGCCAGACAGAACACAATATGTATTTGAGATATATATGAACTTCTTTTTAAAAGGATTGGTTTGATTTGTTCGTTTGCTTGCTTTCCTGCTGTAGTGCTTTTACACTGCTAGAGGCTGTAATACAACTTCTGAAATCTGCACTTTGGCTCTGGAATTAGAAGAAGGGAAAGATCATTTGGATGGGTGAATTTGTTATTTCATGTTTGATGGAAAGGCTTGGCTGATATAAATTAAGCTGTGCTGACTTATACCAGAAGAATATTTGGCCCAACAACTTAGTACAACATCACAGATGGCATATTATCTGTGATTTGACAGTAGCTTGCAATTTCATTACAGTGCAAACCACAGTTCGTTAAATAAGACATAAAACCTACATTTTTCTCAAGTTCCAGAAAAATGAACAGATGAATTCAGAAAATAATGACCACAAAGCTGAAGTGGTTATGTTTGGCATTAATAACAATAAAAAAGATTTGTGCAGTCCCCTACACAGAGCTTCTGTATGTCTTTCTGCTAGAGATTGATGGTGGAGATAAAACCTAATGTCACAGAGAGCAGGATTTCCCTGAGTGATACAAATGAGAAGGACGTGTCATTAGCACAGCATTGCGTTCAGCCAGAAGGCCAAGTTCAGTGTAATGTTTTCTGTTAAACAGGATCAGAAGTTGTGTTGTCCCAAGCCTATACTTTCCACAAACAATGTCAGACTTCATTGGCATGCATTACCCTGTGTCTCCTTATGATATACAGCCTGGCAACAGGCCAAATGCAGGTCTTAGGAGCCTGAGGACTTTGTGTTAAAGCTTCTGAGACGGTGCCAAATCAGCGTCCGAGCCCAGCAAGTACCTGGGTAGGTAAAAGTGCCGCTGACTAATCTAGCATAACTACATGAAGAGACTCCTAGAGGCAACAGAAAGAATTGGGAAAATGAAGGAAAGGAGTTCAGGCAGTTGGTGAAACTTGAAGGCAACCAAGTCTCTCAGCAGGTCGTGACATGAGATAAACCGTGGTGGCAGAAACTCAGCCACTTCACCTGGAGGAATAAGAGGCCACTGCAGTGTGTGGTTACTGCTGTCCCTGGCCCAGGTCCCAGTGGTGGTTATACTAACCATAATTATTATCAAGCAGGCCACCACAAAGTTCCCCTTTCTCAGCTGGATGTTAAAGAACACAGAGTTTCAACAAACCTCTGCAGAGAAATACAGACACAAGCTAAAATGGGCATAGAGGAGGATGAATGCTTTCCATCTCAGATCAAAATGAGAGGGAAACACATGCTAGAAAAGTCCAGGTCAATTTTTTCATTGCCAAAGAAACAACATCAGTGATCATATAGAAAAAAAAAACCCAACGTTATTTTGCCGAGAACACCTTCGATGATACATCCTTCTGTTAACTGAAGCATATTCAGCTTAAGACCATTTAAGTCCACACTTTTTCTATATTTACTGCTCTGTAACTGGGAAATTTTCCATGTTCTTTTTCTTCTTGTGTTTTCATCTTCTTTTCTTTACTTCCCTATATGCTCTTCTCTTCAGTGCTGCCTGGCCTTGACTTGAATCCTTTGAGCCTCTTCAGGCCTGTAGTAAGGCAGAGTCCTCCAAGCACAAAGACTGAGATCTCTTTTCAAGACTGTAAGCATCAATGCTTGCTGCATGAAGCATCCCCTTGTCTTTCATCTCAGTTCTCCTGTAATCTCAAAATATGACAGGCCTGAAACAATCCACCAAAAAAACCGTGTGAACATTATAAAATTATCCACATGAGGGAATATGCACCTGTACCTGAGTATGTGTGTGTGCATTTTGTATCAGTGGCGAGTTACCAGATTTGAAGCTGATCATTTTGCTGTTCATTATTGAACCAGTTTTATTGTTTCTTCTTGCTCTGAGAGAAGCACTGTATCACAAGCTAAAGTCATAGAGGTCACTAATTTACTCTCAAAGGTATTTTTATATGCTACAGCTACTTGTCATTTTGTTACTTCATTCTCTTGTTTCTCCTTCTCAGTTTTACTATTTTTTTGATAAGAATGCCGAGAAATGTCTAAGGGAAACACTTCATTTTTTTCTTGATTATCAAACACTACCATTATCTTCCAGTGCTTATGTGTAGTCCTAGTTGTCGCAGGTAAGAGGGAGGACTGTATTGATTGCAATGAGTGCTGCACTGAGCCAAGTCTGAAAGTCAATCCTTTGGCAGATGGACTCTTTTTAAAGTTCAGTTTTAAGGCAAACCTGAGTTTAAAAAAGAAGACCTGCTGGTTTATGTTTCATTCCTCTTGAGAGAGGTGAAGAGCACAGCTGGTGGCACCTATGGGGAGCATGGTGGGTAGGCGAGTGAACAGCTTCCCTTCCTCCTCTCCCTTTACAGACATGTGTTTCTGACTTTTGCATGAAATTTGCTTTAAAAATATCTTAAAAGCAGCCAGGTAGGAAACCATTTTGTAGAGAATAACTGCTGATTTTCTCTTTGCTTGCCTGGGAAAGGTATATAGAAAGACCTTCAGGAGGCAGCATCCTCGAGCACTCTCATGGTCTGGTGTTCTCTAATTCATGTTTTGTTATTTTCTTTCTGTAGCATTTTGATGAGGTTTTTGTTTTGATTTTGCTAATACAAAGCACTCGTCCTAGTGATTGAGTGCAGAAAATGGGCTTAGTGGTTAGAAAAGAAAAGCAAGAGCCAGGATGTCCACGTTCTGCTTTCCAATCAGCCACTGACTCAACTAGGGTAATTCATGTCACTCCTCACACTTCATTTTCTTCCTTATGGCACAACATTACTAATTTCCAGACTGTTGTTGTAATGCTAAGTTTATCCGTGACCATGAAGCCCTTAAAGATAGTGAAATGAAGGGCATTATGGGACACTACTGTACTATCAATATTATTTATATTCTTCTTACTTACTATTCATCATAAATGAAGATGGAAGGAAAGCCAAATAATTTTGCCAAAAAGTACAATTTTATAATTAAATTGTGTTCCTAAAAAGCGTAAAGAAATGTCTTTCCAAAACCATAATTTCAAGTTTAGATATCTTATTTTAACATGAGGGATAGATTTGACTTAGAAAATTAGGGCCTGACTCAGTCAGCCTTCCTGCAGGTAGATAAATTCACTGTGACTGACTAGCTAACAAGATGAGAAAGCTGTTGCAGAATTATACCCTTAATATTTTCCCTTGTAATTGCCTGCAGTAGGGTTTCTATTTCAATCAGTTACATTAATTTAAATATCCTGGCGTATATTATCTCTTTCAACCATACATACAATTAATGTTAGTAAGACTTAAGAGTTCACACCACAAAACTACTACAGGCTTTTAGCTTTGCTTCTGATGGTTCATTTCAGTATGATTTGCACCTAAAGAGCAGTACACTGTATGTTTCATCTAAGTGGGCTGTTTGTACAAGAACACTTTATTGATTTTCATATATTTCACTTATTGCCAACCATTCCTGTTTTGGGAGTTTGATGAGGAGGTGCTGCTAAATTCATACATACTTGACATTAAATGGTATGATGGAGATGTTGAGAAAGGAAATTTTCCTGCATAGATTAGGTAATATCTTTGCTTTGAAAAGTTATCTGAGTTTGACAGAAGTAGAATAAGAATTTCACTAATGCTATTATACTTTGGAGAAAGGGATGAAAGGATTTCTGCTGCCTACTATTATGTGTTCTCAGGCTGACCTGGTGCCTCTTACGCTATTAGTTTATTCATTTCAACTAGGGAAAAAAAAAATTGTCCCATATGAAGTGGACATGACCTTGGGCTGGATGGAAGAGGTAAGAATGCTCAGACCGAGGTCTGAACAGGGACCTTGCACTGAGACAGCATTTGGAATCAGGTACTTCAGACTCTTTGCACCTGACAATGTTGGAAAAGGACTTGTCACTTTTCTGGAGAAAGCCTTGGAGGCAAGTGTCCCAGAAACAGATTTACTATCATGTGAGGACTTTTTCTGGAGAAGTCACATAAAGGTATTTTCCATCTGCATTCTCCTACAGGATAGCTTCAGATGAAGGTGGGTGTTTTGCTTGTCTTCTCTATCCTCTTTGTATTTAGGGAGAATCTCATATCCTAGTGCATTTTATCTCTTTTTTTATGAGTTGCACAAGACGCAGTGCTACCCTTAGCCATAACTTTTGGAATAAGCTTTCTCATGTTGCCATATGAATCGCAATGTTCTTTTTTCTTTTTAGGTTACTTTAACTATAAGAAGCTGAAAAAAGCTTGAAATTGGAACTGTAAGTGCATGGACAACAGCTACCCACCTAGCTAAAGTACTTCAGCCATTTCACTCTGCTGGCTCCCACTTCTCTAACACACAGCACAGAAGTTGTCCATCTTCCTTTTCACAGGTCTTCCATAGCCTTTCTCTCACCCATTTGGTATGACAAGATCAGGTCCCATGTCTGGTCACTCACAATGATGTCTTTCTTACAGTGCTCCCGAACTGGATCTTCACACAAGCCTTTTTCTGCTTGTTGTGGTTTAACCTTGTCGGGCAACTGAGCCCCACACAGCCACTCGCTCACTCCCCACCAGTGGCATGGAGGAGAGAATTGGAAGGGTAAAAGTGAGAAAACTTGTGGGTTGAGATAAAGACGGTTCAATAGGTAAAGGAAAAGCCACACACTCAAGCGAAGTAAAATAAGGAATTCATTCATTGCTTCCCATGGGAGGCAGGGGTGCAGCTGTCTCCAGGAAAGAAGGGCTCCATCGTGCATAATGAAGACTTGGGAAGACAAAACCCATTACTCCAAGCATCTTCCCCTTCCTTCTTCTTCCGCCAGCTTTTAATGCTGAGCAGATCATGTGATCTGGGATATTCCTGTGGTCAGCTGGAGTCAGCTGTCCCAGTTGTGTCCCCTCCCAGCTTCTTCTGCACTCCCAGCCTCCTCGCTGGTGGGATGGTATGAGGAGCAGAGGAGGCCTTGACTCTGTATAAGCACTGCTTAGCAATAACTAAAGCATCCCTGAATTATTAACACTGTTTTCAGCACAAATCCAAAACATAATCCTATGCCTGCTGCTATGAAGAAGATTAACTCTATTCCAGGAAGAAACAGGACACTGCTTTCTGTTTTGTTGCTCCTTATGTCTCATAGGGGCACCCCTGCTCTGCCTCAGATCAGCCTCATCACCCATCTTCTTGACTGGTACTTGGAAAATCCTCCGTCTTCCTTAGAGCTAAGTTGCTAAGACTTTTTCTCATCAGGCTGGTTCTTCTCCCTCATAGTTCATTGCCTGAAAATGTTTGTATGTTTCTTTTGTCTTACACTAAGTGTCAATTTTTTGATAATGAAGTCTCTCTGTGCTACTGCTTGTACAGCATGTAGGTTTTGGATCATCAGTTTGGTTTTGGTTCCCTAAACAGGAACATTAGCCCCAGGAACATTACCTACAGGCAAGAGAACAGGAGAAGTGCACCAAGGTGGAACAGCTGTCACTGCTTTTATATATTGAAGGAACAACACATGGTGAGACTTCAAGAAATGTGTGTGAAATACAAAGGAGAAAGGAACATGGGCATAGAGGAAAGAGGAAGAAAAGGGAGGAACAGGACAGAAGATGACTAAGGAAAATTACACAAGAAATGAAGAAATGTGACAGAGACAAGAGGGAAAGAGGGGAGCTAAAAATGATGTAAGAACTATAGGAAGTCTGGGGAGGAGACAACAGGGAAAATTCCAATCTCAACAATCTCTGAAATTTCACTGATGTACCTGAATGTTTAAGAACTATATTACAAAGCTGAGCTGATGGATAAGTTAGACTTCTTACCATCTTTTTTCACTTCCTTGTAGAGAATCAAAAAGCTATTTCCACTCATTCATTGCTCATATCAACCCAGGCTGGATCTCAGAGCTGACAGTACCCCTGTCCTGGAAGACTGCTGGTGCTCAAAGCAAGATCCTCCCTTGTACCCCTGTGTGTCCATCCAAGCCCTCCTTGCACTTCTTGGCACAGTACAGTTAATTTTTAAAAGACTTTTTAGTTCACATGTTCCTATTCTTTCTTCCCCCAATTTTTCTGTACAAACAACAGATTGCATTGCATCTGACACGTTGGTTTGATCTACAAAGGGAAAAACAAACCAATAATGCTGCTTTTCTGTTCCTTCTGTCAGGCCTCCTATGCCTCTCTCTTTTGCCAGATGTTTTTTCTTGGACTTCCTCCTAAAGATTTCTGTTTCATTTTCTGTGCATTTATTTAGCTTGGCTTTCTATTGACTGTCAGTGTTTTATCACTTCTAAGTGCTTTACAAACGCCCTGTTAATTCTTCCATTCTTTTTTGAAGCAGAGAGAGATTATTCCCATTTTACACACAGGGAAAATGCAGGAGGTAGGTTGTGAAGTTCATAGAAGGTACTCTGCCTGCACCCAGACCGCAAAACCACAGGGTGTTCTTATTATTGCTATAACCAGCGTTCTGTGTCAGCCTCTCATTCACAAATTTCCCTTTCTGAGTATCATGGACACAAAGACTTCAGTGCCTATATGTTGTGGTCATGAACAACTTCCTCTGAGCCTGGAGTGCAGTGACCTCCATAGGTCAGGAGGCTCTCTCTGAACCTCCTATTGCCTGGCAATACAGCTACGAAATCAGCTACAAATATTGCGCCCCGGGGAATTGAATAAACTCTATTGCTTCTCTCTGCCTTTTTGCTAGAGCAGTGCAGTGTTGGAGGCATGAAAGGGTTGTTTTGGGTTTTTTTTTCTATTTTTGCATTCTTTGACCAAATGAAAGCAGAGAGAATTTTCAACAAATAGCATGGGAGAGAAAAAGCTAGTATTTCAGCTTAAAATACTTGAATATAGGGCTAATTTCTGTAGAAGGTTGTTTGAAACTCAAATACATATGACAGTACTTGTTTGCTGATCAAATAATGTATCTCTTTTTTGCCAAACTGTGTTCCAAATGCTGTTGTGGCTATAACAAAATTTGCTTGCTCCAATTCCTCTAAACCAAAAAACAAACAGAAATCTCCTATCCAAACCCAAATAATTCCATTATATATTGATTTCAATCCAAACCTAAAACCTACCAGTTTTTACACATGAAGGAGTTCTCTTTATATAAGCTGTTCCCCTTACACTTTCATATGTGAGATTGCTTTTTTGTGTGCTTAACCAAAAACTGAATTTTATAATTTGTATCAGAAGTGCTATCATGTCTGGGAACAGAAACAATGTTACTGCTATAACTTCACTGATTTGTAACAACTGACTAAAATGGCTAAGATTTAACTTATATCTATGTAATCCCTAAAGTAAATGGAACAGACTGAAATAAGTTTGAGAAAAATTGGTTCTTGGACATTTCAGAGCAAGGAATTAAATTCTCTGATTAAATTGCTTGGTCTTGTTGGTCCTTTGCTAATAATGTATTCCAGACAGTCTTCTAATTTGTGGAAAAGCACGCAATTCTTATTCCACTCACAGTCATGTACCTTCCATTCTTCTCTTTAGATTATGTATAGAAGAAAATACTTGTCCTATTGAAGTGTCTTCTTTTGAGGAGGATGTTTTTTAAACCTTGTCAGTCCTGGAGGGTGGTGGAAAACACTACTTTGTGCCAAGAAATATTACACACACTTTGAATGGCAGATGATTTGATCAGATGATCAGTAATTAAGTGATATATTATTGGCAAGCATTTTTTTGTCAGCAGTTGCTCATTTCACTTTAATCTATGGTATCTATTTTTACATTAGTAGAAGAGAACAAATTAGATTTATCATATGCCTGACATTGTATGATTGGAGCTGTTCTTTAGTAAAATCACCATCATTGTTGGTAGTCTTTGGAAGTTCCTTCTCAATAACAAAGAATGCATTTCATTCATTGTTGTACATCTAAGTACACACTGTTTATTACTGAGTCATCCAGTCTTTAATAACATTTGGGGCCCCAAAACACAGAAGTTCTTTCCCTGTGCCTTCAAAGTTGAATATGCATAAAAATAATGTCAGATTAGACAACCTGGAATGAGGCCCATGTCTCTCCAACACAGCTCTGTGTGAGAGCTCAAATTACTGCTTTTGGCAGTAGAAGAGTACTGACATGAAATCTCTGATGCTCTCAGAGGTTTCATGAGATTAGATAAACTGAACTAAGAAATTAATATTTTTTCTAAATGAACCTGTCATTTCGAAGATTCAACAAATTAGCAGAAGGCCCTGAAATCCCACAGTACTCCTTGTCTTCTCAGCAAATGTATCTAGTTTTCTATCTGTCTCAAAGCTATTACTGTACACATTGTTCCAGAGGCCCTTATAGGTAACACATTTCATGTTAATATTTTCTGTGGGAATAAGTTTCAACTAAATCTGGCCCTGAGGATTTTCCCCTGTATATAATTCTAAGCATAGTGTTGGTCTGTGCTGAAAAAGTGACACTGTGATTGTCATCTTCCAATGATTTCAGCAGCAAGAGGGTTCTTGCAAATTCCCACCAATAATTTCACTGTATAGCAATCTCTATACATTTACCTAATGAGTATTCAAATGAGTTCAGTCATGTAAAGTCATTGCTCTGGGATCTGCTTGTATTCATCACACTACTGAAACTCCTATTTAGCCATATTCTCAGGATGCTCAAAGACAGAGTGATGCTTGCCTAGACTGCTAATGGTCTGAAATCACTACTACCAATGGCATAGCAAAGCCTGTTTGGCTAGGTTATTCATCAAATGCTTATATTATGGCTTCATTCCTTCATCAAGATTATAATCTTCCCCATTCTATTTTATTTACATTTAGAGTAAAAATTCTCCCAATTACTTGCAAATGTGACTGATTGTACTTACTTCTTAATGGTTGCGCTTCTTAGCTGTTCTGTATTGATGAGTCAAAGCAAATTTTTAGCCATTTGGTTGGGCTGCATAAGGTGGCTTTGCATGTGGGTCAGCTGCCTCCAGCTGGGAAGGTAACAGGAGAGTCATGGTGTCTGGATAGGTGATGGCTTCATCAGCATCACGGGATGGTCAGACACATTGCCCAGAAGATGGTAATAAACATGCCTATCTTCCCAGGCATTTCACAGTAAACCCTCTCCTGAGCACATCTGAAAAAGGGACCCTAAACATTCTTCCCATACGTTATTTCCTCCTATGTATTTCCCCAAAGCCTGGTGAACACAATGGGGTATGCCGTAGGACCATCCATAGATTAATAACTCACTGTCTGGTGGCATCAGGGCCACAAAGACGCTCAGAGGTCTGGAGCACCTCTCCTATGAAGACAGGCTGGGAGAGCTGGGGTTGTTCAGTCTGGAGAAGAGAAAGCTTTGGGGAGATCTGATAGCAGCCTTCCAGTACCTGAAGGGGGCCTACAGGAGAGGTGGGGAGGGACTCTTTATCAATAAGATAGCAATAAGACAAGGGGTAATGGTTCTAAACTGAAAGAGGGGAAATTTAGATTACATATTTGGAAGAAATTCTTTACTGTGAGGGTGGTGAGGCACTGGAACAGGTTGCCCAGGGGAGCTGTGGATGCCCCATCCCTGGAGGTGTTCAAAGCCAGGCTGGATGGGGCTTTGAGCAACCTGCTCTAGTGGGAGG
>JAOXNO010000020.1:30031644-30043897 GCA_028565335.1 Limnodromus scolopaceus | reverse complement strand
GCAACCTGCTCTAGTGGGAGGTGTCCCTGCCCATGGCAGGGGGGTTGGAACTCAATGATCTTTAATGTCCCTTCCAAATGAAATCATTCTATGATCTATGCTGAAATATCTCCAGAGACCGAAATACATATTGGCTTAACTGAAGATCAACATACCTTACAAATACCTAAGCTAGTTTTTATTTCTGAGTCCCTGGAAGGTAGCTGGAGTGAGGTTTTCCTGTATTTGTACAAAGCCCCTCTCTCTCACAATCAGTCTTCTTCTTCCCTGAGGCTTCTAGTTGTGATTTTATTTATTATTTATAAAGCCGCTAAAGTATCTGAAGCATCTCTCCAACAAAGACATAGTTCCTCATATCAGGAATTCGCAACCTGAATAATGAAGCCTTGGGGCCAAATCCATTGCTGACACAGGCAGGCACAGCTCCACTGCGTTCAGCTGAGTTGAGCTTGCATATTCTAGCAGCAAATGCTTAATCTTCTGTTTGCAAACTCAGATGTTGCTACTGAAATAATTTTGATGTAGTGAATTCAATTAAATGGTTTTACAGCAAGAGAAGGTTGATTTGCTGTGTAGGTGTCCTTGTCTATTTGAATGGAGTTTGATAATTAACATATGAAACGACGACTTAAAAAGCCAAATAATTAGATACTTGCCTCATCAGGGGCATATAACTTAAAAAGCAATTTAGTGACATTGTATTCTTCTTTGAGTTGACAAGCAAGGGCTACAGATGTAAAAGATAAAAGAAAGTGAAGCTAAAACAGCATAGTCTATGGGTCCAAGTGCATATGTGAACCAGAGCATACTTTGTGATGAGTTGGACCTCTCATTTCTCTTGAATGGCTCCAACTGTATTCAGCTGTCTTTCAGTGTATCCTTCTGCCATTAACACGATAGAAGCAAAAAAGCTTTCTGTTTCTTATATTCCATTTATTATTGTTGCACCCTTCGTGCTGCAAGTAAAAGCACTAAGCTTTGAAATGTGTTGACAGTTGAGGGAATGGATCTTTTCTCAGTATGCACACCAGAGACGAATAATAGACTTTTAGATATTTGTTACTTGCAGTGGAAATACATAGCCATAACTTTCAGGACTGCTGTCTCCATGAGGGAAACAGTAGAATGACTGCCATATATTTTTCAGATCACATCTTCACTCTGACAGTTCTGGACAGTTATGGCCCTTGGTTTGTTTAGTGAGTATT
Source organism: Limnodromus scolopaceus (assembly GCA_028565335.1). NCBI lineage: Eukaryota > Metazoa > Chordata > Aves > Charadriiformes > Scolopacidae > Limnodromus > Limnodromus scolopaceus. The sequence continues at coordinate 30,042,689 of JAOXNO010000020.1, read as the reverse complement.
GTCTTTTAATGGCAGAATTTATTTTCTTAGTTTGTCAGATTTTGTACTGAATTTGTAAGCAGTGGTGTAAAAGGTCATCTAAGCCAAACTCCGTGAGAATATGAAGTGTTAAAGGAGAGTTATCAACATCTACCTCATTTCAGTGTAGTGGTTTTGGCTGTCTAAAGAGGTATTTGGGAAATCAGACATGGTGAGGGGATCCAGGGTCAGACAGGGGAATGAGGATAGGCCAAGGTGGGGATGGGGTGGAGGCTTGGTTCAGGGACATGGCTGGGCACAGATAGGGCAGCAGGGATGGAGCAACCCCTGGGGCAAGGGATTGGCACCTGGCCTGAGCCCCATGGCCAAATCCCCTGCTGGGGAGACGTGGCCTGACAGTAAGAATAGTGCTCACCTCTGTTCAGTACTACTAAAGTCCCTCAAGGCAAAGTAGCTTAGGAGATCCTGTAAGACACTACAGATAATATTTCACAGATCAATTTCTCCATCTTTTCCTTTTTTCTTCTCTGCAAAGGAGAAGGAAGCTCTAACACACAGCCCACCCTGCAGAAGACCCTGCTGAGGATATGGCTGCATTGGCAGGAGGTGCTGCCACAACGAGTCACTTCCATGGGGAGCAGCTAGCTGTTGTTCTGAACAAAGGAATGGAGACTTATATAAATCTCCATTTTTCAGTTTTAGTGCACCTGGAATAACTGTCATAGAATAACAGTGTAATAAAAGCTTATAGCTTCTGCCCTGGTAATCTGTGTCTAAGTCATAGGGGTCTTTAAACTCTGAGCCCTGAACTACAAAGACAAATTTAAAGCTTGCGTATACTGTGTACATTCTCAGACATTTCTCAAACCGTCGATAATTGCAGCATATGGATATTGGGTCTTTTCTTCAACGCCCATGCATTAAGTCAAGAGTGACAGGCATAATTCCTAAATTATTTCAGATTCTTCTATCACTCCCACCTCTACAATTTTTATTAATTTCTTGACTGAGCATAGAAGTATGACAGTAATTATGTAATGCTACAACATATGCTAAATGAAATTAAAAACACCATTAACAAAGAGTTTTTGTGAATCTTTTTTAATTACAAAGAATGTAAATTTACTGTCTCAAAATCTACCATGAGTATTTACGTTCTACTAGCAGTTCTTGTTGGAGGCTTAAACACACCACATAACTTCTGGGCCTCTCTCCCAGGCTGGGCTGTGCTGCGGGGTGTGCCTTTCCCCAGGCCCGAGCACTGGAAAGGTATTCTATCTGTAGGGCTGGTCCCAGCGTGACTTTCCTACTTTATCCATCAAATGTGGTGCGATGCCAGAGTCCTAAGAGGATGTTATTCAGCAAGAGTGAGATCAGCAAAACCTTGCCCTGAATGAACATAGCCTTGTTAACTGGAGTATACTCACCAAAGACCTTTCTGCATCTCTGGGGAGAAAGTCCCCCTTCATGCAACTCCATCCTTTTAAATCAGTTCTGCACTCCCTCATGCCAAGTCTGAACTTGGCCTGTGGTCAGGTTAGTGCTTTGTTGTGAAGCCTTGAACATATTTCTACATCTGCAACTCTGTACGGACCCTGCCCCATGGGTTGGTGAAATCATCACATTCCTGGCAAGTTTTTAGATCATTTTTTTTCAAGGGTTTAACACACTTGACATCTCAGCTACGATATTTTTTGCTATTAGTGATGAATTTAGAGATTAATCACTGCCACCATTTGGCCAGCATGATGTCATTTAGGCCAGAATCTGATCTATTGCACCACAAAGTCTCTGAATTAACTCTAAATGAGCTCAAAGAAGCTTGGAATTGAGCAAAAGCATGTGTATGTAAGCATATTTTTATATATTCTGTTCAACAAGTCTTTAAATCATATTCAAATCCAGTTCTCCTGCTTGTATGCTTAATGTGGCTAGTAGATATGTTATGTTATTAGAATTTCATTTTGAGTTTTGCTTTGATCTATACATTCCTTTTCCTGCAAATTAGATCAAAGCCTACAGGATCAAAAACAAATCTAAAAAAAAAAAATAGAAGAAGTGGACCATTTTTGTTAAGATTTTTTTCCATTATTGTTTCTACATTCAATTTATTTGAAGAGGTAGGGAGAGGTAGTATGCATACACAAACACGTATAGATACAACTTACTCGTAACTAATTGTGGGTAGAATCTGGCTCACAAAGCTCAGGAAAACAGCAACACGTAAGGCCTCCTCTTATTTTTATGGGTAACATGTTGTACTTTCTGTTAACTCCAAAAGAAAACAAATACCGTTTTCCTGTAGAAATCTTGATGGACTGGAAAAACAATGGAGGGATGAACAGAAAAACAAACAAATTCCACCAAGTGGATGTTGATTTTACCTCTCTCTGAACTATGTCCAGGAATTAAATAACTTAACCATAATGTTATAGCAAGTAGCTGGCACTTCTTAGATCTAGATGTAATCAAGTTTGTTTCCATACATTTTCTAACCTAGAGACACAAATTAAAATGGATCAGTAATCATTTGCAGAATCAGATTTGTTATTTTTTTCTAGCAACACTTTCAGTCCATGGTCTGTATACCCTGGGGTCCTGTAGGTTAGTTCTATGGTTTCTGAGAAAAGGATTTAAGGATGGCAGCTCTGCAGTCAATAGGTTTATACTCTCTCAACATCTGCTGGAAAATTTTTAGGGATCCTGAGACTGCACGCAGTGGAACCATAATTTCATGCTATTTCAAAATGAAGGTACCTCAGAAGTGTCACCAGAAATAAATAGTGAAATCATTCAAAGTTTGAGGCTTGGAGTGCTGGAGGTCTCTTTTTTAAGGGACAACACTCAGATCAACTTGTTCAGCCCTTGGGCAGGCTTGTACAGTGGTACACAACACCGAAGTCCCCATGTACTCCCTGTGGGCTGCCCCCCAGCTTGCATGCAGCGGGGTGCATACTCACCCCCCCTGAATGTACTGCTGGACCCTCTGCCAGCAGCCAGGGCACAGCTTGGGGGCTTTTGCAGATCCCCAGTTCCTTTCTCAGGGCCCCACATCCCTTTCACAGCCTGCTCTGCTGGGAGTCCCTCCCAAGCTGGGCTCCCCTGACCCCCTCCATCCTTCCCTCGCCAGCAGCACACTGGAGAGTAGAAGGTGTCTGCCTGATGGGTGTTGAACTGGAAGTTAACGCACTAAGATGACAGCAGGTTAATTGGGATCCTTTTCTCTATCTGTTTATACGTACAGCACAGGGACACCAGCTGTGGAGGAGAAGCCCTCTCGTACTAAGCGTATCTGCAGCATAGGATTTCTGTATTCTGTTTCAGCATGTTGCTGTGTGTCCTGGCCAAATGTCAGAGCAGAGACTATGCAAACAAATGTAGAGATGATTTTTTTTTTTCATTCTTGCAAGGCAGAGCTCAAGCAGCTGTGTTCGTGTTTGCTCAGCATGCATATGGCTCTATTGCAGTGACTAGAAAGTTCAAGGTTCTCTTTTTGTTTCTCTTTCCATTTTTTTTTTTAATAAAGAGGAAAGAATGGCTTTAACTTCCAACAGGAACACAAGAGCCTTCTACACTCTTGTTGACCATGCATCACTGCTAGTTTTTTTTAGCTTCTTGAAGCGCATCATCAGATTTCTAAGAATAGAGCTTTATTAGTTAGATCTTACACACTTTTCCAGAACACAGGGGGTTTTCCGAGTGTCAAGGGATGGGATTAATGTCTGGAAAATGCCATGTTTTTAGAATCATCATTTTTTATACAGAAAGAGAACATACTGCTGTGCACAGAATGATCAATACATGTGAAGGATCTATGGTAGCATATAGCTTATACACTAGTGCTACGACTTCATTGATACTATTTTTCAATTATTTGCTTGTTATACCCTAATGTCATTTTTTAAAGTTCAAAGGGAAAGAAAAATCCACACTACTCACATTCTGACACAGAGAGATATTAAGCTATATGCTCCTTCCCAGAAGACACATTTCTTATGTTACTTACTTTTAGTGCATTGGTACTAATACACTAAGGAGAGGCTGAGAAATCATGCATTACTTGAGATAACTAATGGAATTGGCAATTATCCCTTTCATGGAAAACCTCTGTTTCTCCAAAGGATGGTGCTGTGGAACATAACCCTTCAGCTCAGACCTCTGAGCCATGTGGAAAGCCGTCCCTAGGAAACCATGGTAAAATTGAATTGGTTCAGATGAGCATCCCCCCCCTTCTCATCACCTCTGGATCTTCTCTAGAGAGGAACAAGGTGTCTGTGTGCCGAGCTCCTTCACAGGAACAGTGCAGCCAGCACTAATCTTCCCTCTGACTATGTTTTTTATGCACTGCCCATAGAAGAAAGATTGTAGAGTCCACACACTTTTATTTTTAAAATTACAACCTAGACTGAACTCCAGCTGCCTTATGTTACTGAAACATTTTCATTAATAATATTTTTTCAGCTTATATTTACTTAGTTAGTAATAACTTATTAATTTGAGTGCATGTTCAGATCAGATATTTGATCCGAGAGAAGAATTAAGCTCAGGAAGAGCTCAGCAGGCAAGAATAATTAGTATGTGTTTCTAGAGTGCTTCTTTGATATAGAAGTTCTGTTGTTCTGGTAATTTTAATGTATTTTAAAAAATTACAATCACTCTGAATCGCAAATTATGTGTTTGGAGAAATTGTTCAAGGTATTTTTATTTAAAACAGTTTAAAAAGAAATCATTATGAAAAATTATTTGAAAGTTAATTTTGCCAGCATTTAAAGTAATATCACATTATGCATACTATTGGCTATGTGACAAGTGAATGACATAACAACAGCAGCATCAGCTTCTTGTAGTCATTCCAGCGCCTGGAAGCACTGGTTGATTTTGTCCTCTGCATTTTACAGAGCATGAGTACCTCTGAAGAATGAATGTTCATAATCTAATCTAATCTAATCTAATGGAAGGTATCTTAATCATATAGATCTTTTAAGAACTATTGAATTCACAGAAATATATGTGAGACAAATAACTGTTTCATTTGGGTACCACACACAGAGGAAAATTTCTGACACTCCATAAGATCTATTGGATCACAATACAGAGATTACTTTACCTGTTCTTAAAAAATGGTACTTTTCTTATTCTGTGGGGGAAAAAAAATCACTGCAAATTTGAATTTTCTTTAAAGACTGAAAACCAAAATGTGTTTCAACTAGCAGAGGGAAAATTCAATATTCTGTTTATATGTGCAGTGAAAAAAAAATTGCAATATTTTGGAGGAAGCTGATCATCTAACAGAGAATAATGGTTGCAAAAACAACAAAACATTTGACTAGAAAGTAACAATGAATTTCTTTAAAGGATAGTTACACTAATTGAGTTTAGAAAGTGGTTTACAAGGGGAAAGTCATTGCCAATATGTTGGGCAAAAAAAGAAAATTACCCTTAATGGACTATTGCACAGCATAGTTTAGTACAATTTTGAGTTCTAGCAACTATTTGGGAGATTTATTTTTATTTTAGCGTTTAGGTTTATATGTTATCAAGGAGCCTATATTGAATTTTTGTTCAAGCGATTTGTGTTGCCAGTAAGACTCTACTGAGAAGCACTTCCAACCCTAAATGCTCAACAAATACTTTTATTTGTGAATTTTCATTTAGACTATGAAGTCCATTAACAAAATGTACAGAGTTTGGCTAACCCACTAAATACTAATCTGCAGGTAAGACGTTTCCTCCAGTTACTGATTTTACAGTCTTTATCAGGTAAAGATAGTTAGAATCTCCACACTCTCCACTTTCTGTGCCTTATACAGAGAGCTTATACAGAAGATTTACTAATCTGGAGAAGTCACTGTGCTTTTCTAGTCCCCTTTGGCACAGTAAATTAAACCACAGAAAGGCACCCTTGATGCAGCACAAATGTGACCACAAGAGGAGCTGCAGCACAGAAACTGTTCCGCTACACCCATTCTGCACTATTTTCCTTAGCAAGGTGTCAGACTGAGCCTTAAAGTTGTGCAAACGAAGGCAGGAGCCATGCTGCACCTTTGCATGGTGAGGGTGACCAAGAGGAGATGAGCAGGATTCTGCACAATGGGATTTTGCTGAGCTGAAAGCAATCCCAGCAGATGAGAGGGGTGATGTGATACGGTCTGCAAGGTGAGGCAAGGGACTGAAAATCCCAGCCACCTGTGGACACTTTTGAAAGAGCTGTGGCCTTGAAGCTGGTGGCTTGGTTACCCCCCAGTCTGCCTATTTTGGTAATGCGCAGGGCTATGGCGTTGTGTCATTCCTATTAGGATCCAATGTCTAACACATTGTGCTGGTAAGGCCCCAAGACATGACTGGTGGGGCATGAGGCTGTGCACCTGCTTCTGTGCCAAATTTGTGTAACTCTGCAGCGCAAGCTGAACTTAACACAGTCACCATTGGGCTATTGGTGATAGCAATAGCAATGGCAAAACTCCCACTGGCCTTCTCATTTCCCCCATTTACATTGCCTACATACTGGAAACATGGGATCTTTATGGGGATTAACAACACAGGAGAATGGAGCTGTTGGAGGACCCAGGGTTAATGTGAATGTGAAGATGACTCAGTAGCAGCTTTGTCAGGGCTGCTTCAGCAGTTCGTATCACTGTTTCTGCTCTTCTGCTGGGGGAAAGCTTTCATGATTAAAGCACAGCATTTTGCCCTGCTAGTGTAGTCATCCTAGCAGGGATTCTTTCATAACACTCAAATGATTTACAGCAGCAGCAGCCTTGACTATAACTGGACTAAATCCAGAAAACTGCTCTTAAACCACTTTGTGTAATGGCAGCCAAATTCCTCGTATCAGTTAGAAGATTCACACAACATAGTGATCATCCAAGTGCTTGAGTGTTCTGATACTGACAAATATATTCAGTTATTCCATTTTAATTTGCTGCAAAGTCTTGGCAGAGTTCAGAATATATTCACTTCCAGACTCAGAGTAACTACAGCCTGGGGTAGGCAGCAGATAAAGCTCCATTTGCAAGATACTTTTCAACACTGTCTGTATTTCCCCTCCAGTTGTTAAGATCTACCTTGACTATAGTCTGAAGCTAGTCTGTGTTTTTAAGTTTTAATGGGCTGCTTATTAAGTTAGGAGTAGGACAGATTCTCTGCTCTTATTTCACTGTTTTCATAGCTTAAAAAAATTTTCTGCTGATCCAAAGATGCCTTTATTAGAATTTCACTTTACGCAAAACCTGAGCTTTTATTTCATTGATTTCCTGATGATTTCCTTAAGCTAGAAGCACAAGATGTGTCTTGTGAAGTGCTCATGTCTTCCAATTACAGAGAAGTCTAAGACTGTGATATGCCCCAGTTGTTCTGCAGGAGTACTCGCAGTAGCTGTTGAAGACCTGAGTGTTCACTTTCCATTACTAAGACAGGCTTTTTTGTTATTTCTGTGTCTTATTGTCCATGCAGTACAATCTCTGATTCAACGTGCAAAGTGCTATTCATTACAAACCTGCTCTGTGCATGAGGCTATTTAAAAAAAGAAAAAGAAAAAGAAATAATTTTAGTGAAAGCATTATAATTTAACAGCTTTTGCATCCCAGCCAACAGAAAGGCCCCATTACATAGTTATATTTGTTAAGATAGGAGGAGACGACTCTGCTGCGGAGTAGTGTACTTGGGAACCAATGTATTTAAATATTAACTCAGATGTAACCGTTTAAGTAAGCAGTCAATGCAAACACAACATAAGCGTCTCATTGTTCTTTTTTACTATACAGCTAATGGAGACTGTACACTTAGGTAGATTTATGAATCTTATTTAAGAAGAACTCTGTGTGGTATACACAGTTATGTATTAAGGGACATGTCAGATATGACACAATGGTAGATTTTGACTGCAGGGCCCACTACATTACAACAAATGTGGACAAAGTTATTTATAGTTATATATATGTATATTTACATAGTGTGTTTTATATATATGTGAGCATAATTGCAAACAAAAATGCCATTTTCTTAAGTTCTTGATGAGAAACATAGGGCCACTAAAGCTAAGACAGGCCATTGACATGGAATGGATTTGCCAAAATATCGGCAGCTTCCCGATCTGGTTTTCTAAATGACAACAATCGCACACAGAGCTATTTTGAAAATGGGCCCCCATTACAGGAGATCTCCACTTGTGGGCTGTGGGAGCCTTTGCAGGTTTACTCAGCACATCAAGCAGCAACCAGGACAATTTATTTCCCGAGTCATGCAATTCCCTTCAGAGCTGTGAAAGTCAATGCTCCTCTGCTGAGTCACAAAATGGTTGAGGTTGGAAGGGGCCTCCGGCTCAGAACAGGGTCACCAAGAGCAAGCTGCTGGGGGCCAGACGGAGTTGGGTTTTGAGTGTCTCCGAAGACAGAAACTTCACAAGTGCCCTGGCCACCCTGTCCACTGACTTGTGTATCCCCTATAGGCTTTATCCAGAGTAGAGGTTTCACTGAAGTCACTGGTATATTTACTTCTAGTCCTCACTGACCTGAGACGGGAAAATGTGCTGACAGCAAGTCATCTGAGACAGCGAACAGCCAGCCAGAAAAATGGCGTAGTCCCCAGGCCTATACATTACTAACAAAACACAGAAGCCAATTGGCAATATTAGGTACTTAGTATTAAAAGGGTTTTTTGACGGGCTGGGTGGGAAGGAGCTAAAATATGTAAAGGCAAATTATATTACTATCATCTCATTTTACTGACAGTTGCATTACAGATGAAATATAACACTGGCTTTAATACTTTAATTTCTGGTGTTCTCTATCTTCTCAGAGCTGCTTCATCCCCAGTCCAGCTGGTTCTTGATTAGAGATCTAGAAGACAAAACCATGAACTTTTTTCTACTAAGAAGTATGTAATGTGGTGTCTAAAGACTCAGACTGTTTCTAAATTTTCAGCTGCTTCAGCTTTTGATATAATCAAGGTGGCCTTCTGGATAGTACAAGCAGGAGTGTTGTTGAACACTCTGTCCTTAAAACTTTTCAAAACCAATTTTCTCTATTATCATTGTCCTGGAATTTGATAGTGCTTTGCAACAATAGCAACAAAACTCAACTTACGTTGCTCAGCCCTAGGAAGGAAAGCTTTTTAGCCCATTGCTATAGTTCTTGATAACAAGAGCTTAGTAGAAAATACCAGCTTTCACTCTAGATAAGTAGCGCTCCTACTGATTTTTTAAGTGTCACTAAGATAGACATTCTGCTTTTCCTCTGAGCTTTTAATGTCCATTTCTTATGTTATAGACAGTTACAGCCAGTTCCAGAAAAAAATACTTTGGATAAAACTATTTTAAAATTAATTTAAACAAAATAACACAATACACGCTATGGATCACCATAAAGGAATCTCTTTGCAATAACTTTTTTTTTCTTGTGAATCAGAAAAAATGAAGTTTTTTTCATTAAAAACTCTATGGGAAAGATTGCTGACATTTTCTGAGGAAAAAAGAAATTGATGTAAAATTCTCAGATGGCTAAGCTGGTTAAAAGTGCTAATGTTTTCTAAGTTTGAAAAGAGTACGACAACATAAGAGGCAGCAACTTTCCTTTTTAATCACAACATATAACAATGGTATCTAAACCCATTTCCGTTGGAGATGTACCTGAAAATATATACCTGTATATGCATCGCTGCTCACAGTACAAATGTCTCTCTACAATAAGAAAACAGTGTCTACATGAAACATTTTCAACTGCATTAAAAATAGGATGAACATTATACCTGTCTCTTGCTGTAGACTATAACAGCCCTCTGTAAAATGGCTGCTGATCTCTGCATGGCAGAGCTCTAAGAAGCAGAAAGCAGTAGCATACCAGAAGCAGGAGCAATCACAGTGGCGTAAGTCACACTCAGTAAATCCAAATAGCTGGAGTTTCAGTACAATTGTGTCTCAGTCCAAATTTCCAGCCCTTGAGGGGAAATCCAGAGTTTTGGAGCACGTGTTTATGAGGGCACGATATTCAAACTCAGCTTTTATTCAAACTCAGCTTTTATACCTGAAGTTTCAGTGCTCACGTCCAGTGTAATCGTTCATGGCCATTTGCTATTGCTTCAAAAAGCCTTCTGGGTCTTTTTTTTTTTTTTTTTTTGTCAGCTTCAGAATACAGGGAGGTGTCAAAACTAATTTTTCTCACAGCTCCTGCATGCCCATAGTTTGCTGTTAGAAGAGCTATTGGACTGAATCATTGTGCTATTTCTATCATCAAAATGAAAAAAAAAATGCTGTAGGGGATCCTCTTCTTCAAACAGATGGCAAATGTTTCTGAGAAATGCAAAACAGCAGCTTTCAACAGCACAGGGTACTACAGACCTTCATGGTCACTGCTATGTTTTGTGCTGGCAATCGTAGTTTATGATAATTGCTTACAAAAATTCATCAAAAGTTAAAGTCCTGTTGGAATGACACACAGGTTTGATTTGCACATGACCTCAAGTGGCCAATTATACATAAACTTCTGCAAGCAATTTTGGCAGGTGTTGGCTACCTTATTGTTAGAGGTGGTATTTCAAAGCTGCAGTTGGTGAAGAGCCACAGCAACAGTAAGAATTCAGGAAAAAGAAAATGCTCTGTGTATGGGTGTGCAAGTGGGTGTGCAAGCACCCAGAGCTCCCTACAACATGAGTGTGCTGAGAGGTGGTTTGGCCTCCGCTCCCACGGGTTTTGGCAGAGACTCAGGCCAGCTCTGTCACAGCCTGGTAAATGTCACCATGGATGGCAGCACAAGCTGGCACACCTGGTGGTGAGCTGCACAAACCTGCATCTCCACTGCCGGCACTGCGGATGGCAAACCCCTGGCAGTGGGACAGGGTCGGGCAGCTGGGGACTGACACCTGAGATTTTTCTGGAGCCTGGAGCTCATTGCAGTGGACCACATCTTCCAGAATCCTGTTTGAAAACTTTTTTGAACTTTTAGAGATGGCACTCTGCTCTGTAAAACTTTGACAAGTCTTTTGCTTCTCTAAAAGGATATTTTCACTGAATTTCACTGAATTTTTAGAGTTGGAAGGGACCATAGAGATCATCTAGTCCAACTCCCCTGCTG
>JAOXNO010000020.1:30001114-30019108 GCA_028565335.1 Limnodromus scolopaceus | reverse complement strand
CTTATGTAAACTTCCAGCTGAGCGTAGCTAAAGGAGTCAGCTGCTGGAGCATGAGATATAATGTGGAGTGAAATCTGAGTGTTGACAGGCCAGGAATTGTCTAAACAGACAGTTTTTTTAACACACCTCCATACTCTTCAAGGCAGAGTGGGAGTTGAGATGCCTTTCATCACCATGAAAGTCCTAAAACAGTAGTAGAAACAGACCCCTTGTCGCTGCAGAAGCTTTATTACCCTTCACCGGCTCTTATACTCTTTCAGATATTTTTGGTGAGAAAGAGACTAAGGGAGAGGGAAAAGAAATAAACAGGAGGATGGTAATTCTAGTGCCAACTGAGCAAGCAGGCTTTCACAGTGCTACAAGCACAGACATCTTCTGCAGCGTTCTCTAGAGCAGAGCTAGATTCCAAGAAGTTTCTGAAGGCAACCTTACATCTCAAATGATTGATCCTTTTATTTTACCTCATTCCTGTTCTCCCTCACTCAGTTGCACAGACCTTTGTCCATTAAGCAGTAGATTCTTAAAGCAGATGGCTGGCTCACATGATAAAGCACAGTGAAGATACCTATTTCAGCATTTCATTACAGTGGGTGTCACAGACTGGAGCCTTATGAGTTTAGTCTTCACTGAGTAACCAAATCTCTCTTCAAAAAAGAGCACAGCAAGTCCATGCCAGAAGAATTTCTGGGATCAGAATCACATTTACCCACCATGAACCAGATTTCCTTGACTAATGAGATAAGCAGAGAGAGCAAGGTTGAGGCTGAATTTTTCTTTCTTTTTTGGAATAGATAAGAGTTAGGCATCTTGTAAATGCTCAAGGCGCTCTAGCAGACAGAAGGCTCATAAACCCAAAGAGGTCCTATGATTTATTAACAGAGTCTAACCAAGGCAATTTAGTCATGAGAATGGAGCAAAGGCTGCAAAGTAAAAGTCCTCTTTTTCTGCTCATTTTTGTGTAATGCAAGCATATGTACATGACGAGGAAGAAAAAAATTCACACTGTCTGGCAATCTGATACATAATTGATGTGTCATTGTTTGTTGATATCCCCAGAGAAATAATTTTGTTAGCCTGGGTGTGTCAGCAGTAAGTAAGTAAAATTGGATTTGCTATTCTGGTTATTACAATGGGAGATTTTTAATATCAGAAGCTGGCCTCCCAAATACTCACCATTTGAACTGACACCACCCTTTCTTTCACAAACTGTTCTTCAGCACTCTTGTTTGTGATTTCTTTTGACATCACAGGGAGCAGGTATTTTGGGAACCCTATTGGAGGGTGGTTTACCCAGCCTTTTGTTGCACAAGGCCTAGCTCAGAACTGGCCTCTTGAAATTCCAGAAGATAGGGAGAAGGTAGGGTATACGTGGAGGAGATAGAAAGGGAGTAGATGGGTATGGGACCAAAAATAAGAAACTGAAATAATTTTTCAGGAAATTAACTATACCTGTAGTCTTAGTCAGCCCCTAATGGACCATTCTACCAGTAAAGCAAATGTATATCTTTTTGTTCTACTGAATCTAGAAAATTATGTACTCCTGCTTCACATTCTTTCTAATTTGTTCCCAACCATTTATTTTCAGATGGAACTTTCCACAGATGAAAGATTTGTAACATGAAAATTTTCACTCTGGTTCCATTCAAAACCTCATCAATTCATCTTTGATTACCCCAAAGCCCCAGTTAATTGTTTAGCACAGGGAAATTTTTTAAGCAAAGTAACTGGGAAAAAAAAAAAAAAACCAACCAAGTTGTCTAAAACTGCTTTTTCATTCTTATGCCCCAAAGAAACTTCTGCAGATGACGCTACATTATCATATTAATAATTAACCAGTCATATTAGAATACAGAGTTGCACTGGTTTCTATGTTAATTACCAGAGAACTATAAATTAGAAAAAAATTGCTCTTACCAGCATTTAGACTTTCAGCAAGCATTTCATGATGTTACCAGCACTGCAATTTTCTACAACAAAATTAATAACTGGAATTATAAATCATTTTATGTCACAAAATTATCCCAGAATTTAGGTAAAATGTATCCTGGGTTCTTATTATATTTTCCACAATATCAGTTTCCCAAATGTATCTAGATATTTGCATATCTAAACATTGTTTTGAGTGTCTCAGGTACCTGTTGAAAGAACGCTTTTGAAAAAATAGTTGAACTGTTTATCCAAGAAACAAACCACAGAATCAATCTGTCAAGATTTGGTGAGATAGTTCAGGTATTATCACAACTAGCAAGAAAACATCAGACTGCTTAAAAAGACAAATTAATTTTATTGTAATCTCTTTATATTTAGCAATAAAATAATGCAAATCTCTTATGTTAACAAAATTGGGGTTCTTTTCTTTCTTTACACTTTTGAATGTGTAATAATGTCTCTAAATATTGTCTAAAAAGTTAGTTTTAAAACATAAATGTCACTCATTCTATTCTTAGTAGCTAAAAGGTATCCAAGCAATTAGGCCAATGTGTTTGCACGTGTTGGTTTAAAGTGGGTTAATCTTTAAAAAATGAAGATATTTCTTATCCTATGGCCAAATATTCTCTTCACCCACTCAAAAAGTAAAAGAACCAAAAAACAGGAAAAAAATATGCTGTATAAGTATGGCATTCTTCAACTGATGAAATAGGACAAGGGACCCCATTATAAATAAAAGGCATCAGTACAGTTATATTGCTGTCATATGGCCTTCCTGATATGTTACTTTCAGCCTTAATTTCATCCATTTATTATCAGTGTAAATCTATTTTTTAACAACTGGGGTGGGGAGCTGTGCCTTTTTATTTATAGTAAAGACTGTTTTCTTAATCATGCTGTTAAAAATAACTTCATGAATGGACAGGAGTACAGAATATAACACAGTGCAGTCTGGGTTAGGGTCATCAACAGATTATCTCCAGATTAACTGGATTATGTGATTACCCTTGTGAAATGTAGGTGTGTTACAAATTAAAAATTAATCAGATTCTACGTAAACTATTATTATGTCAGGGTAACAACTGTTGGCATACATGTATTTAAGTCATGATGCATTTTAGTGTGGATTTCATTATTAACATAGTGAAGCATGTAAATCCTTGTAAAATACTTCAAATTCTGAAACTCATTTAAAAAGACCTTGCATTTACTGAACCAAGTAGTCTTGGTGTAGGGATTTTGCTGTTGTTACCCCATCCACTCCCAAATGAATTTCAAATATGTCTTTATCTTGACCATTTTCCCCTCCTCCAACATTCCTCCAACAGCTTTAACAAAGCCAACTTCATTTTCACTTGGCAGATTGGAGCCTTGATTCTTCCTGGAATACAGTGCAGAAAAAGGCCCATGCGTTTTCCCAGCTATACACAATTAGGTGAAAACTGTGGCAAAGGGACAGAACTCTGGATTTCCTCTCATGAACCAAAATGCCCCTTCCACAAGATCTCATTGTCCAACCAGAGAAAGCAAGTCCATTCCAGGGGATTCTCTGAGAGAGACTGTCACATAAATAGCCCTACTCACCAGCAGCCAACTGCATCCCTCTGCATTTCTTGGGAAGTAATAACTTCATGAAATTGTAGCAAAGACACAGTCCCGCACTGTGGACATATCTTAAAATCTGTACACACAGACACTGAAATGCTTCCTGTTTCTATTATATAACAGAAGTTACCCTTTGACTGGGGGGCTGGAAAATAAATCAAGACACACATTCAAAATTAAGTCTGAAATTTGCTTGCACTCCTCACTAGGAACCCATTATGATGGCATTGGTAATATCACTTATTTGAAGAGGATATATACAGAAAAATGTAAGCACAGAGATGGCTACTGCTGCTCTGAATGCACAGTGTGGGACCCGAGCCCACCAGAAGAACTAAATTAAAATGCTGACTTAGAAGTTGAATGAGATGCAAAGTATATGAAAACAATATTTTTTTGCTCTTCATCATTAAATACTCCCTGTGAAAGGAACCGCATTTTTTCCTGCCCAAGTAATGGTTGTCCATAATCTGTAGATTAGCAAGGTTAATATAAACACACTAATGGATCATGATGGAGACAACTCGAAAGCTTTTCCATGCATACGTAATAGGTAGTTGCTATTTGTAGCTTACCTATGTGTGATTTAGGATTTCATTATTTGTAATGCAATCTAATTAAAATTTACACATCTGCCACTGAAAATTCTCTCTATTATTTGTTTTAATGTGCATGCTATCTATGTTTTTGCCAAAATAACTTTCACATCCTCAGACGTAATCATTAGGTAATCATTAGGAAATACTCTGTCAAAGACAACAGCTGTCAGAGCAACCACAGAAGTACTGGGAGAGACAGAAAGGGTCACAGGTGGTTCAGGATTGATTTACTCCTGTAACAACCTGGTGACAGTGGTCATAAAATTCTAAATTATTTATCCATTATTATTCCCAGTCCTGAAAACCATGTCCTCAATGTTTTTTGACTCATGGCCCTGCAAAAAGCAGGCTGCAACTTCCTAGTTATTTAATCTTGGAAGTCTTCTGTAGATTTTAATGAGTTAGGAGCCTTCAATCTGCAGTGTCATAAGCTGCCTTGAAATGTTCAAGTATATACAGCCAGCTGTTAGACACTCCTTTGGAATTAAAGAATGTCACCACGTTAGTGGATATACGCGGAATCTTTCATGCTTGCTTCTTTGTGCATAAAAAGTCTAAGGGCCTGGCCTTTATTGGCATATTTTTTATGTTGCAGTTCTTACAGGGAGAAAGGCAGTCATATATTTCACTATTATGAAATATTAATAACTGGAAATAGAATATCATTGTTATATAAAAATTTATATCATCCCTTACTTTGTTGCTTTCATGATTAGCTTTTTTATTAAAAGAAAAAAAATATTAGTAGACTTCCTCCGTGAAACTTTAATTGCAACTGTGGATAGGACTGCTGATACCATTTCATGGCCCCAGCATATATGTCTACAGGATTTATTACCCAGTTCATGTCTGCTCTTTTATGGATTTCATCCAAGAGATACTTGAACACCGAGCTCTTGAAATGTCTCCCTTGTGGTAGTTCAACTGCACTGAGCTGCATCAGCAAATAGCATTGACAGTCATGAAGGCAGCAACTGTTACATTCCAGCATAGTTTGATTTAGTGCAGAATTTTTATAGATGTATTCTGCTGTAACCCTTTTCTATCCATTACTTGATGTAAGTCAGGTCTAAAAATCAGTTTAATGGAGTTTAAAAGACTCTGGTATTCCTCTGAAATTTCCTCTTGCAAATATGAAAAATACCAGCACAGGTATGGTCCAACACATGAAGAAAAATCAAAATGCATAATATTTTTTTTTAAGTCATACTTATCAACTTGCAGAAAAATTATTAAATAAATTAATCTTAATTATAAAAATATTTTTAAAGATACTTTAGATGCTTGAAAATATGTAAAATCTAAGATTATTTCTAGAAAGTGAAGCACAGGATCCCTACACAGCTAGCATCTACGGCTACATATTCGGTTTCAGTAATGAACTGTGGAAAGTGAATAACATTCAGTAAGCCTGCTGCATGCATAAAGGTACTTGTGAGTGAAAATTTGGGTGTGGAATCATGGAAACATCATTAAATATTTGGCTCTAGGCCAACGCATGCAATGATTATAAAGCAGGTTAAAGGAAAAGGTCAGTATACTGCTAGTTCACTAATCAGCCACTGGCCTCTTACCAGAAACAGCACTCAAATCTCATTAAACTGCTCTTTATCTAAGTGAAGGAAGAATGTACATCAGCTGCCTTCATTGAAGGACAAACGACATACAAGTGTTAAGGCTCTTACTGCTTTCAGTGGTAAAGGGGAAGAATAAAAATATAAACACAAATAGCACCTGTCAGGTGTTATATTGCAATTGTTAAATAATGAACAACACTGGAACAAGAAAATACAATGGCTGAAACCTGGTGACAGATAAGAATGAAGAGTCCTCGATTTTGTGGTTATAAAGTGCAGGTCTCAGAACTGGTAGATTAAAGTGAGGCTGGTAGCTGTCCCAAAGACTTCCTGGGCGATGCTGCCAAGTCACCCAGGCACTCATTTTCAAAATTCTTCATTTAGACAAGCATGAAGCAAATGGGAGACAGAAATTATCAGCAGCTCAGAATATCTTGCTCTAATTATCTCAAAGAAGACCCCCAATACAGGCAGACTCTAATGCATTAAAGGTTAATGGCCATCAAGTAGAATCTCTATTGCCTGAGGTTCCCCACCTGCAAAATGAATGCAGCTTCAGGTTAACAAACACGAGTTGAAGAACTTGACTCAGGCTGTTTTCACTGTCTCTTACTGCAGCATCATTCTACTTGATCTGTATAATTTTAACTTATATTGTCTACCTGCCATAGAAATATTTATTGAAACCTTAGACAGACAGGTTTTGGTGGCCATCCTTCCCTTGCAACCTCTCCTCCCTGCTGACAACATCACTCCAGAGACTGATGCCCAGATGATGCCCAGAGAACTAATGCTCCTCTTGGTCCACTGTGATTCTGTAACCTGTTCACTTTCTGTGCCAGCTTCTCCCAGCTGAGGGCAGGCACTCCAAATTGATAGAATTGCATCAAAAATAGCAATTTGCATTTGTAAAACTTACCCAGAGGAGTGAGAATACACAAGACTGTGCCCTTAAAGTCCGTCCACCACCTGTATGAATGCCCAAGGCCACGCTACTCCATTTCTGTTTTCTTCAACATCCTTTCATCATCAATGTAACCTGTTCTACCATGGCACTCATTTCCAAAGCACTGTATGATCATCACGGCAGACAGAGTGCATGTCAATAATCTTTCATTCATGGATTCTGTTCTGGGAAATTACTAGTTGTGCTGCGCTACAAAACTAATGCACTAGAGCTGGGGCATTATTTGGAAATTATCTCAAATGATGTAGTTCGTGTTAAATAATGAAGTAGATCCTCTTATTGTTGATTTTCGACAATTTACTGCCATCACATTGTCACTGAGAAAAGCACAGCAATAGCAAAAGAAATGTCTAAAATTTGAAAAAAGTTAATTTTCTACAAACAAGCCCCTAATAAAAACAATGCAAGAAATTGATTGTAACATAGAGCCCTTGCTGCAAAGAAGGAAAGCTAGATCCTGAGCTGCACTAGGGTCAGTATTGCCAGCAGGCTGACAGAGGTGATCCTTCCCCTCTACTTAGCACTGGTGAGGCCACACCTGGAGTACTGTGTCCAGTTCTGGGTTGTCCATTCCAAGAGAGACATGGACATACTGGAGAGAGCCCAGCAAAGGGCCACAAAGATGATGAAGGGTTTGGAGCATCTCTCCCACAATGGAAGGCTGAGAGAGCTGGGACTATTCAGCCTGGAAAAGAGAAGGTTCAGGGGAGATCTTTTCAATAGATATAAATACTTGAAGGGAGGGTACATAGAAGAGAGCCAGGCTCTTTCCAGTTGTGTCCAGTGGCAGAGGCAAAAACACAGAAGGTTCCCTCTGAACATCAGGAACCACTTTTTTCCTCTGAGGGTGACTGAGCCCTGACACAGTTTGCCCATAGAGGTTGTGGATTCTCCATCCCTGGAGATCATCAAAAGACTTCTGGACATGGACCTGGACAAAGAGCTCTAAGAGGCCCTGCTTGAGCAGGGAGGCTGGATCAGATGACCTCCAGAGGTCCCTTCCAACCTCTACCATTCTATGTATGCTATACATTATGATTTGAAAAATATGTTCAAAATAAAATAATGCCATTTATATTGAACCATATTCTGTTATGTATTCAGAAACGAGATTTTCTCACCTAGAACTGCCATATGCTTCTTTCCTTGACAGCAAATCATCTGTCCATAAGTTCAAAAATTCAGTATACCAAAGGAATGAACAAAACAAATATTAAATTGACTTATTGTACCTCAACACATTTTCTGGTTCATAACAATTTTTTTTCTAGTTTACATGTTGGGGTTTTTTTATTTTTCAGAAGTGATATAGCACAGTGATAGACACAGTAAATTAGTATTGAAGAATTATATCTCTCTGAAAGCCTCTGTGTGCCTTCCTGGAAATATCCTTTCCGATCCACAGGCTTGCAGAAGCAGAAGGGAAAGGACCACAGCTATACATACCCTCCCCACTCCTCCACCTTTGAGATGGTGGTGAGAACCAACAATATTCCATGCCCAAAGATACAGAAAAGGAATAAAAGGACATCATGTAGTCTCCACCCTTTCATATCTGTGATAAGATTGGGCACAATTTGGTCACAAACAGTGAAATTATTACTGCTTTCAGCTGCAACAGTAAGTGTAAGAAAGGTTGTGCAATAAATGCCTACTCCAGTAATCTACAGGATGATTCTGGCCAGCAACCAGAATGAAGAATTACACGCCAAAGCAAGGGGGTATCATGAAGAAATACATGCCAAAGCAAGACCTCTGCCACTATTCAACCAAACTTAATTCCTCAAATACTGTAAATTTACTTAGCTCAGTTAATGATAGTTTAGAACTATGACTTTTTTTCATGCTCATCTGTGATATTTTACAGAGAAATATTTTGTCCAGGTAAGGTCAGTTAATATCTTTCTAAACATGTTGTGTTAGCAAGAATATTTATAGCTTGTACTGGTACACTTTCTAGGGATATTTGTCTATTGATAAATTTTGAACATCTAAGTAAACACAAGTCCAATTACTCACACTTTTGAGGCGGGGACAGGGACAGGGAGAGAGAGTAGTTTTTTTCTTTCATGCCTAACATATTCATCATTCTATCTTCCTTTTTGCTTGGTTTTTTGTTTTGTTTTGTTTTGGTTTGTTTTTTTTTTTAAATCAGCTTTGAACTCGTTGCAACAAAAATTTTTATTAGGAAGAAAAAAGAATGATGCTTTTAAAATTATACTTGTGATGACTTGATCAAGGGATGCTATTAGATTTTTCAAAGGTGGTTGTCACAGCAGTACTGTAATTCCAGAGCTCCTTTGGAATAATTTTTGTAAGTTCAACATAAGCATTTTACTAAATATTTGATCTCATTATTATATCTAAGGTGGATATTCCTATATTTAAACAGTTTGTGCCCTTGAGAAATCCAGCTCCATGGCCTTTTGGTCTCCATTGGGCAATGACTGAAATCCTAGCACCACACAAAATGTGGGAATGCTGCCAATGTTTTTGATTCAGCCAGAGTTAGTTAGGGATGATGTCATAATTTTATATTTACTGTACAACTTTCTTGGCTATCTAGGTCTGGATATGACTTGGATATTGTAATATATTTTAAGCTTCAATCATGAAATGCATACAATTTCTTCTTTATATCTGTAAGCATAACAAAAAAAAAAAAAAACAGAACAGAAAAGCCACCTAACCTTGTTTGTAATAATGAGATGTTTCATAATAGAGTTGTTGTATTTCATTCAATTTGCATTTGTCATGTCATTGTTTTGGCTTTTAGTATTAAGTTATTTACAAATATGACTTGCTGGAATGCAAGCAATCAATTTCTCTATTTTTATGTCATCATGGCTGAGCATTTTGGAACCATGCATCCAAATGTATCAGTAATTGTGTTTCTTCTTAAGCATACAGTATATGAGGGCACATAGAAATCATAGTTGCATCAAAGCTAGCACAAATCTAACCAACTTGATTACAGATGGAATTTGGTGTTTTTTTCATTCACTAGATGAGGATCCAATTCCATCTCTTTGAGCAGAGTTGTGAGAGACAAATCAAATTACTATTTTATTTTGGCAAAATACTGCAATATGTATTTTCATCAGAACATTTTGGGGCACATACAGGTGTGTCATTGGGTCTCCTTTTTATTCAGACCCTTGACACTACTCCTGATCCCTTTTTAAAGGATTTGGTAATCACTCCATACCTCCCAGTGCATTCTTTGTGCATGGGACTTCTGGCTATCATATGAACCAATAATAACCTCTGCAATTTCTAGGCCAACCTTTTCCAAAATCTTTTTAGCCAAAGACACTTTTTAAAAATGAGCTGTATTCCACAGACTGCTTGTTCAGCCTCCCATACCTGTCACCACCTCTCCTTTTCCCTGCCTGCTGTACTGCTGGTGCTGGCAGGACTCTCGCCCAACCAGGCTCACCAGGCACATAGGACCCTGCATCAGCATTGCAGCCATCTGTGCCATGGCTCCCCAGAACAGCGGTGCCAGAAGCACCATGCAACAACACCCAGGCTGCTTCTTCAGGTCCAGGACAGCTTGACCAGGTACACTCCATACCTCACCATTTGGAAAGTAGTGCTTTAGGATACAGCATTTTATAGAAACGTAAAGCAAAGTGCAACAAAATAAGATATGCAACACTTCATACACTTTATTCTAAGAAATAATTAGGTAAATTAAAAGGAGGAGGAGAAAGCTTACAATCCTCCTCCTCTTCATTTTCTTTGAGTTCTTTTTATTCCCAATGCCACTGCTCACATATTTTGGATATCTACCTAACATCCTCACCATCTTTTTCTCTCTTTTATATCCCTTCTCTTTCTTCTACTACCTTGTCTTTTTTTAGTTCTTCTCCACAAAGTTTTTTTCATATTTCTCAACTTAGCCAACCTCTAACCTCTCACAGTATTTCTTTTCTTTTGATCTCCACCAGCACCGTTGTCTGGGAGACAACTCACATACAGACCTTCACAGTTGGTTAGTGTAGTCACCATCACTGCTTCTGAAAAGAAGTGGGGTTTTCAGCACCCCTTTGTTGCTGTTGCTTTCGCTCACTGTAAGACAGAAGTGGTCTATGCCTGTGTCACTACACCACTCTTTGTAAACTTTGTCACCCCCCTCATAATAAATGTTTGCCTGGTAGGCACTTATATCTTTTATGCTGGTTTCCTCTCACAGGAAAGGAGTTGAAAACTTTTGTAAAACACAGCGCTAGTGGCAACAGATGACATTATCTGTGCAGCTCATTCAACTCCTTCAGATGATCTCCAAAAATTTCTTCTATGAATTTCCACCATTCCTAGATGGACAATCAGTAGCTTTATGAAACAGGAATCAAATCTGATCCAATGTACCGAAAAAAAATAGCCAACCAAGAGCAACATGAAGATAACAGAAAATGTTAATGAAGAATTTTCTATTAAAAGTGATACCTGGACAGATGATGAATTTGTTTATTATGTCTGCAACTGTGACCAGCCTTGTTTTACATATTGATGGCCTACTTCACACATTCTCCCTATTCATTTATTTAACGTATCCACTTTTGACCTCTCTGATCTTCAGCCTGCCCAGTGAAATTGTATCCTTAAAGCATATATTTTGTTTGTTTTAGTTTAAAAAAATTATAATCAATACACTTTTACCTTTACTGCAGAGCATTTATATTTTAAATTCCACTTAAAATGTACTTGGCATCCTATGACTAATCTCAGAGAAATGGCTGGTGTAGAGTGCTTCGGGCAATAACAGCTTTAGTTGCTAGTGCTAAATTTATCTTCAATTGTGAATCAAATCCTTTAGGAAGGCAGCTTATTCCTTTGTAGTGATACAAAATAGAAACTAACTTGAGATAGATCTCAACAGCTAACATTAAACACCATCTTGCCTGTATGTACTTGAAGAAATATTTTTAGCTTAGAAAAATGTGGATCAACTTCTCAGAAGCAGTAATCAAAATATATAAAGTTCATATGTCATTTCTGTTAACAGTGAGTTCTTTCAGTCCCCAGCTTAATAGATAGTTCATGAATTTCGCTAAAATGAAATGCTCTTTGGATAGGCAAAATAGCAGAAATATTTCATATTCTTGTAGACCAGGAACCAGTTAAGTTAGTAATTTTGCACATCCTGAAGGTCAATGGAAAATTTTGTCTATGAAATCAATTAATTAATCTGTGATATTTCTGTCCGAACAGAACCCCCAGTTAATCATGTATTTCTCACAGTTAGTGATCAGTTCTTGGCCACATTATTCATCTTACTTTGTTCTCACATATAATGCTTCCAAAAGATGTAAACTCTATACTATTGAACAAATCTTGCTGTATTCCACTAGCGTAATTGTCTGTACAAAAATATATATTTCATTAACTACCTAAACTTTCCTTCCTTCTGTCTGTCCATCCAACCATCTTATTCTTGTCATTGACTTTAAAACAGTTTATTAATGCAAATACTCACATTTGCACCTTGTTCTCTCTTTTCAGGACAGCAGTTTTCTGTTAGATTTCTTGGTTTTTTGCTAGGTTTTTTTATCTCAGTTATTTCTTGTCTAGGGAACACAATAACTGCTAGTACTCTGACAAACCCACCCACTTCAAGCAAGAATAAACATTCCAGCTACTAGTGATGGAGAATCACAATTTGGTTTTCACTGACTTTTATGGTCAATAATACAGTATTATTAACTTTTAAATATGGGCCCTGACCATCTAAGTTGGTAGAAATTGAACAGTAACACCTCTTCCATCTGTTGATTTGAAATTCATAGACTCTGGCAAATATCACAACACCTTTACATTAATATCAAGGTTTTGTTCAATTATAACTTTACACTTCCTTACAAAAAGAAGAGAAAACATTGGAGCAATCACATGGCACTTTATCACCATCCATAGAACATCTCAGGTTGTTTCCTATTTCTCTGTTCAACAAACGAAAAATTCAATTAAGTGATTCTTTGTAAGCTAGAGAACAAATTTGCATGGGAACTACACAGTTTCCTTTATGACTAAGAAAACTGTTCTTGCATCCAGATGACTTATCTCCAATGCTTGAACATGCCAAGGAAAACCAGATGCTTAAAAAGCAATTGATTAGGACAAAAAAATGATTGATAGAGAAAATAACTAAATCTGCTCAAAAAAAAAAAAAAAGATCTGCAGTCACACAGACAGAATTGCAGCCTCCAATCAAAAGACAAAATTAAATGTATGTCTGTATAATGCACCAGCCAGTGCAATGCAGAGATGATTAAGCTGGTTCCAAATGAACTTAGGAACTGCCTAGCACAGAACTTCAGCTTTCTCAGGCAAACCTATTCTATTGAGAAAATGGGTAAATTAGCTCATGGTTTGCTATGTGCAGTCACGGCTAGGCTGCGTTTAGTACCCAGGTAACTCGCCAACAACAAACTGCAGTGCCTGTATATGAACATGGAAACAAGGTTCAATTTTCAATAACCCATTTCCTTCATGCACTTTTGACAGAACATCAGCACTACCTGAAATGGACCACCAAGGGAGAACTTTCCTTTGTACAGAAGATACCTTTGGATGGACCCTTTCAGGTGATGTTGAGCATGCATGGAAAGCAGAAACTATCTAAACATATTATGCTGCTGTCTATCATTAGAGGAAAAAGGAGATATAACATATAGTTTTATTGGCCATGTTTGGGTACAGCAGCCTGGTGCATCAAGTCTGAGGTGTATTTCAATGGAGCCTAGCTAACTGAAAATCCATTGCTTCCTTATAGTACTTAATTTTATTAAAACAGAAATCTGAAGAACGTTTTCAGGAAGTTAGCACTCTGCATTTTCTTCAAATCTTGTTTAAGTTAGGCAAAGGTAACTCTCATTCTTCCACCTCTTGGTGTCCAGCCAGTGAAAGGACACATTAAGCCTTGATTGTTTCAATTGTGATAGCCACCAAAATGCCTGTTCTGCATGCAATTGGAAATGGAGAAGTATAAGGGCAAGGTGGTCACATTGGCTTCCCTGTTACTTTTAGCAGGAATAGTCAAGTAGTTGATTACACCACTTTTGTAGCTTTCTTGTTCTATGACCTGGTTTAAAACAAGGAACAAGGACATGCCCCATAACCTGAGTATTTCTAGTTCCCCCGCAAACCCACTAAACCTTCTGTGTTACCACGAGCTCCTTCCCACATCTTTGGACTGAGAACAGGGCCAGAAACTGTATTATGAGTCTTGTTTTAGATTACATGTGTGGGGCAGACTAGCCACTATTTTAGTACTGATAAACTGGCAGGATATCAACAGGCAGAAACTACCCCTTCCAACATCCCCTCGTTAGTATAGTCCCTCTCACCTACCTGGCTCTCTGCTGGTTGTCACAAGACTTGAAAATTCATTATCTTCTGGAGACCTCCACCTGTCAGTCAGATTTGACTGCAGCTGACCAACTGCTTGAGAGTGTTAGGAAAAGAATAGCAGAGGACTCTGGGCATCCAGGCAGACATCAGAAGCCCACAGCACTGTGCCAGGAGGAAAGCAGGCCAGGATTCGACAGATGCCATAGGAAATTCAGAGAGATATCTTTTGTGAATGAACTACAGAAGCATGAAAGCTACAGTTCCCTGGATTCAAAGTAGCTGTTGCATTTTCAGTGTCTATTTAGATCTTCTGACTTGGGTTTTGTGCATTAAGTGTGAAAAGTGAGAAAGTTAAATGGGACCATTTTGCCTACATAAATGTACACCTTGTAAATGTTTGCCACATGTCACCACATAAAGCAGGCAGTGTATACTATGCAAATATATGGCAAATGCATTTTTATTGTTGCACTGTTTAATCTCTTTTCAATTGGAATATTTTCTCTGTTTCTTCCAATATAATAAAGTATTATTAAACAATTTTAACAATTTCTGCCAGCAGCTTTTACTCTGACCTGTCAAGTTTCATGTTTCCAATATAAGACTCAATAATTTGGTTCTCATGTCCTTTTTCCCAGCCACAGTAACTGCAAATAACACATTTGCATCCTAGCACTACAGCAGCTTCCCTGACAGAGCTGTGGCTGGCATATAGATTCCCAAACATGAGGAAAGCTATAAGACTTACGTTTCTGCACTCAGTGTCCTGCTTTGAGGTAAACCAGAAACAATTTTCTTTTTTGGTAATTTTACTTTTCAGTTAAGTCTCTTTTAACTAACTGCCCTTTCTGAAATTCATGGTGCATTTTTCACTCAATGTCTGCTTCCAGATTGGTAAGTCCTGATGTTTATAGTTAATGCCAAGGAATGGTATACAGAGAGGCTGTTGCTTATACTTACTGCCAAAACAACCAAGGTCAGCTAACTTTGCCAAAACAACCAAGGTCAGCTAACTTTGTTGTGTACCACATTGGAGGGTCAGAAGCAGAAAAGCATAGAGACGTTGCACCTGTGGCGAGGAGTGGAGAGAACAGGTGACCCAAACCTGTCCAATGGGGTATTCTGTCCTATCTGCATCATGCTCAGTTCAAAAGCCGATGGATCAAAGGCGTCAGCCTCTTTCTTCAATGGCCAGTGTCCATTCTTCTGCCTTTGATCTGTATACGTGCATTCCTGAATCCAGTTCCTGAACCCAGTTCCTATCCGTCGCTGAGTCCAGACTGGGACTTTCCCAATGCCTGCTGGTGGTGTGATTGTCATCTTGGGAGCTCAATACTGGTTTTGTATACATTGTATATATTTCATTATTTTCTTTTTGATATTATTATCTTTTATTATTATTATTAATACTTCATTAAAGTAGTTTTCATTTTCTTTTCAACCCATAATTCTCTCTCCCTTATTTCTTCTCCCTTCTGTTCTAAGAAAGGAGAGAGAGAGACTAAATAGAGCATCTGTTGTTCGTTTAGTAGCCAGCTCAGCCCAAACCACAACACTCAGGAAGGATGAACTGGAAGACATAGTCTCATGTACCTATTTTCATGTTAGCTGAGAGGCTGGGATTTATTGTGAGGCTGTGGATATAGAGTGATTGTTGTAGATATAAGTATTAAGCTATAACTAAATAAGGTCTGTAACTATGATACAATCTGCTCTGAACACTATGCAGTAAAATAACACGAGAAAAATAACAGGTTTTTAATTGGACTGTGTGGGTAGGCCTTTTTATAGGGGGAAGCAGCCTTTTGAATGCACATACAAATTTTTCAGCACAAGGAGGTCTAGACATAGTACTGAAGTGTTAGTACTTGCAAGATCACCAGACTGGTCCCACGAAAATCATCAAATTGGCATAAGCATTGGAATAATAGATGGTGGACTTGTTACGGGTATAAACTCCTGGTGTTCAGCCCAGTCATGTTTTCAAGTTTTCCTCACAACAATGAAGATTAGCAAATGACCTTTAAAAGCTATTAAGTTTAAAAAGTGGAAGTAGCCCGGCACAACACTAGAGTTGATGTAACACAGCAACATTACAGCGCTGACTTAGACAAGCAGCTGGGAACGCAGCTCTCTTTACGGAAGACACTGTCAAGGGGTTTTGGTTGTTGTGAAATCATGCTAGCATGTGGGGGGCTGGGAGAGGTATGTGAATGCCTAACAGGCAGACAGAGAGCACTGGCTGTATGAGCAGAGTGCCTGAGAGAAAACCATGTGTCCTCAGGACCCACAGATGCACAAGGGGACCATGAACAGAGTTATGAACCTTCAGTTTGTCTCAAGACTATGCTTTTCTAAGTGCTCTGTAAGCTTTAGAAATTGGGTGAAAAATGTTTCTTTCATGGTTTAACAAAAATGTACCTAGTGTTTACAGTCAAGGAGATAGGATTGCAGCACAAGTAGAGATTGACGCTGTCACTTGCTGGATTACCAACAGCCGTGAATGAATATGCAGTGGTCTTCTTGCCATGACAGCTGGCCACAAAAGCCATAGAATCATAGAACCACAGAATGGTTTGAGTTAAAAGGGATCCTTAAAGATCAATCAGTCTACACCCCTGCCATGGGCACGGGTACTTCAACTAGATCTGGTTGCTCAAAGTTCTGTCCAACCTGACCTTAAACATTTGCAGTGAGGGGGCATCCACAACTTCTCTGGGCAACCGGTTCTACCCTCACTGTAAAAAATTTCTTCCTTATATCCAATTTAAACCTACCTTCTTTTAGTTCAAAACCATTGCCTGTTGCTCTGTCACTACAGACTCCGGCAAAACTTCTGTCTCCTTCTTTCTTATAAGGCCCCTTTAAGTACTGGAAGGCTGCTATAAGGTCTCACCAGAGCTTCATCTTCTCCAGGCTGAACAACCCCAACTCTCTCAGACAGTCCTCATGGGAGAGGTGCTCCAGCTCATCATCTTTGTGGCTCTCCTCCGGGCTCACTCCAACAGGTCCATGACCTACTTATGTTGGGGGCCCCAGAGCAGGATGCAGTACTCCATGCAGGGTCTCACTAGAGCAGAGTAGAGGGGCAGAATCACCTCCCTTGACCTGCTGGCCATGCTTCTTTTGATGCAGCCTGGTAGACAATTGGCTTTCATCGATTCAAGCGCACATTGCCAGCTCATGTCCAATTTTTCCTCAACCAATACCCCCAAGTCCTTCTCCTCAGGGCTGCTCGCAATCCATTCACTTGCAGAAAAGTATGGGAGGATCCTGGCTATGCACTTGTGTTGCCTACTCAAGATGAAATCCAGGATGCTGGACCTTTGCCGCCCTAGCCCTTAGCCTCATTCTTCATTTTTTATGACTTTTGACAGGTGTGTCAGCCACCTCCTGTGGAGTCTCTGCAGCTCTCTGCTGCTGCTGGGGTTGGGGTTGGCTGGGGGCGTGGGGGAGAGGAGCCTGGCCTGCGGAGCTTGGCGGGCCCAGAAGGAATGGCGCCTGTGAGGAGCCCATTTGTGCTGGTGGGCCAGAGGGACAAGGCACTGCTGAGAAGGGAAGACAGCTGCCTTTTGGGGGGTGGCTGCTGCCCAAGGGGCTGGGGGCCCCCTCGCACTTGCGCCTCTTTGAGGGAGGTGGTGGCAGGTCGGGAGAGACGGTACATCTGAAGAGGGCAAATGCCTCCCTGTCTCCAGGGGGATCACTACGGGAGACAGAGCCTGGGCAGGAAGCCTGCGTGCGCCCGCAGCTAAGAGCCTGGCGGGAGCAGGCAGGCGCCAAGGCAAGGTGTCCCTCAGCGTGCGAGCCCGGGACGGGCCGAGGGCGGGATCCGGAGCCGAGAGGCTGGGTGGGGCCGGGCGGCCATTTCACCGCCGTCTCCATCACACCCGCGGCCACCGGCCCCAGACGAGGCCGCCGTTGCCACGGTGACCGGCCGGCGGCGCCCCCGCCCTCCCCGCCG
>JAOXNO010000020.1:29983404-30001104 GCA_028565335.1 Limnodromus scolopaceus | reverse complement strand
AGCCCCGCCCCCCGCCCGTCCCCCGGCCAATCGGAGGGGCGGTGGCGGCGGAGCGAGGTTCCCTTTGTTCAGCCATTTCAGGGGCCGGAGGGGGATCGGGTGCGGAGCTGCGAAGGGAGAGGACGGGCCGCTCCCTCGCCACTCCCCTGCCGCCGGGCTCTGGGATGGTGTGGGTAGGTGTCCGGGCTGGGACGGGGCGAGGGGCGGGCTGGGACGTCCCGTACCCGGCAGCTGCGGTCTGCCTGCCTGCGGGGGGCCGGGTCGGGTTGGGGCGGCAGCCGCTGCCGGGGTGCCCTGTCGGTGTCAGGGGCCTCCGCGCCGCCGCTGGGAGGGGAAGTATGGGGGCCCGGCCGTGGGCTGCCCCTTCCCCTCCCGCCGTCGCAGTGGGCTCCGCCGCCTTGTGCGGATGGCTGGCTGGCTGGCGAACGGGAGGGAGGAAGGGAAGGAGGGACGGAGGGGCGGGTGGCGGCGACGGCCTGAGGGGGAGCCGGGGCCTGAGGGGCCCGGCACACACCACTACCTCTGCCCCGGCTCCTCCCGGTGCGACGGCTGATGTTGTCTCCGCAGCCGGGCTGCAAACTCTGGCTATATGTTAGCGAGCCGGAAAGTGAAAGTCGCCTCGGGATGTAGGAGCGTTGGCCGTGTTTCCTACCTTGTTTTCTGGAGTGTTTGGGGTCCCCACTGTACAGATTTGGCTAGATGGAATTTTAATTTTTTTTTTTTTTTCCCTACGAAATGTTAGAGAGGAGAGAAATCTTGTGTCTGTGTGGTACTTTTGCTTATTTGCTTTAGGAGGTTGTTAATTTAGGCGCTCAGTAGAAATAGCCAGTGGTACTTGTAAAGCTTTTGTGGAGTGACTGTGTACAAACAAAGGGCAGGAATGCTTTTAGGGTCGGCTTGTCTAGTCTGTGAGATGTTTATTTCCTTGCTATGAAGGTAATAATTCCCTTCACTTGAATTTCTGCTCAGGACCTGAAAGATACTCCTACTGTGAGGATTATTCTGCAGTGTGTTCTGGCCATCACAGCTTCCTAACTTGTTTGCTTGCATTCTTGCAAGATACCACATTAAGTAGTCCTTAATGTGGTATCTGAGTACTTCAGAGATGTTGTTCAGTCCTTAAAACGCTCATTGAACAAAAAAGTGACTTGTGTCCCTTCTGTACCTGAGTAATTGAGCAGAAACAATAATCACATGCCCAACATGATACAAAGAGTCTTTGGTAGAATTGCAAACTGAGCCTATATTACTAATGCAGAGTCTCAGCTATGTTTAAAAATGACAGTACATGGTTTGTTTCTGAAAGTCCTCATTCTGCATCTGCTGTGTGAACTGTAGTTATTTTTTAGTTATATGTGGGTGGATGGAGGAAAGGTGCCTACAATTGGGAAGAATCATTTCTATATGATCAGAATTACTTTAGGATGCATTTCTTTAAAATCTACCTAGCTTATACTCAAAGCAGTATAATAGAAGGGGATAATTATGATCCTGCAAAAACAGGATTAAAAAGGCAGTTTATTGCCGGTCTTAAAGAAAAGCTCTAGTTAGAATTAATATCTAAGGACTGTGTTTACCATGTGATACAGGCAGTGACACACACATCAGTGACTTCAGAAATTCATACAGATGTAAGCACAACTGCTAAATTGGGCTAAACGTGCCTTGTGACAGGAAGGTGAAAACAACATCAATGATGGGTTTATGAATGTAGGCTTTTATTGGTTTATCTGACATATTTTTCTGTTATATTTATTTAGAATCCAGTTTAACAGTCCTTGTGCGTGGATATTCAAGAGAACACAGGTGTGTGTGTGAACCTAATTTTAGGTTCATGGTGGCAACCCCCATGTGACAGGTATGCACAGAGCTGTTCGGCTGACTGGCAGAGCTGGAGCTGCCTTCCTGCTCCTGCTTCAGGCACACCAAGATGCTGTGTCTAGAAGGAGGGTGGTAGAAGGCCAAGTATAATTTTCCTTCATAGAAGCTGATATTCTGATCTGCGCAGTTTGAAGGCTTGGGTTGAAATCAAGATTGAGATTTTGTCTTTAAAATGTCTCATTGGTAGAAATCTCCTTTTGTAGACCAAGTGTTGTGTTGTTGCCACTGTCATAAAGAAAAAAAGTACGAGTTTGTGAAATTGATAAGCACTGATCAATGTGTTATTGTCAATGAAGTGGTGCCAGTGAGATGCAACAGGGGGAGGATTTTTTTCTTTGCTTTGTTTTTGAAAGGATAGGACTGATTTGCCATTATTTTCATGCCTTAATTATGTCACAACTTCGATTAGTTTTGACCACAGAAATTAATTTTACCAGTTAATTCAGTTCCAGATTCTATGAACATTTGAATAGATGTAGCAGTAGTATGTTTTGATCGCCAATTCCACTTCTTTCCACTGTTTTATCGTATTGATTTGGATAGTTTCAGTAGGTTTCCTACATACACTGATAAATTTCAGATATATGTAATAAAATATTCTTAATTATATGTATTATACATATATGAATATAATATATTTTTATACATTGTGTATAAATATGTTCATGTAGGTATAGTATGCAATTCATACAGAAATTTTATTTTTTTAAAATCTCTCATTGATAGATATGTATCTGTGTAGATCCAGTGTTGTTGAGTTTGTGTATGGGATCTATCATATACATGATAAACCAGTGTACATAATAATCTATTTATGCATATACACATGGATACCATGGAATATGGCATCTTTTAATGATATGAAATAAAATTCCAAATGTCACCTTGAGCCTGTAGAAGGTTTTATTTTCCAAGCCAGACTCCAGAGTGAAATTTAAGTAAATGAAAGAATTCCCTGTTAGTGTCTTGTTTACTGAATGCTTTTGAAATTTTGAGTTTGTGTATATGTGTGTGTCTGAGTGAAATCTGAAATAGGGCATAAAATCAAATAAAAATTTGTGTTTAAAGAAAACTTTGGGGTTTTAAACCTTGAGTTTAGAATAGAAAGTTACTCTTAAATTATTGTCCTATTAAATAATTTAATTTTGTAGAGCATTTTCTACAAGCCATTGTGGGATACCCTTAAACATTCAAAATGTGCTGCTTGTGATGAACCTGCCATTAAGTGCATTAATTTAAATAATAGATCAATGCTAAATATAAAAGCAGAGGGAAAGGCAAGACAAAATGTTTTTGGCAGAGAATAGAAAATGGGTAGTAGGTGAGTAGGTACAAGATAGAAAAACAGTGTTACTATATTAGAACCCGAAGAAGACACACTTGCAGAAATGGAGCAGTAGCATAGACCAGGGGTTTCCAAACCTAGTTATTGGGTGTATAATCATCATCATCAGTAGCTTCTGGCAACCAGGGTCACATGCTTTTCTGACCACAATAAAACCAGAGCCTCATCTAAGTCTCTTCTCCCAGCTTTCCTGTTGCATGTTCCTGTGTTGCAAGCTAGGATTGCAGGCCAGTGCTCACACTTAACTTTCCCTTTCCATTCATGCACTCACAGAAGTTTAGTCACAGACTTCAGCCACATCCTTTCTCTGGCACACACCCAAATCATGAACCTTCACTCCCAGCAAAGCCAAAGCAGAACCTTGGTTTCCCCTGTGTGCATGCTGTCTCCCCAGTCCCCAAGTTCTTCTACATGTCTTTGTCTGCTTCGTGTATCTTCAGCCAGAAGTGTAGGTCTGCCTGGGGGCAGCAGAGCCCCCAGGCTCTGCGTTATTGTTGAATGCAGGTGGTACTGCAGTAGTTTCTAACAGTATTTACACATGTTTTACAGGACCTAGGAGGCAGTTACTGTGCTGCCTGTATGAGAGGAGTGAGCCCCAGAAGCTGTGGCTCGGTTTAGTATTGAATATATCATGAAGGCAGCATCAGTACATCAGTGGCATGTGCACTACAGTTTGGCCACCTCTTTTACAAAGAAACAAGGAAAGTTGACAGCTAACAAGTGTGGAGAGGCAGGAGTCTAATTCTCATCAGAGACTAAAAAGCATGGATCTGCTTTTTGTACCAAATAAGCTAAATTAGTGCAGAAGTCCAAATAGATACCTGTATTTCTGTCTGTTTTACATCAGTTGAGCTTCAGTCAATTCCTCAGGGAGAAAAAAAGAAAGAGGCATAAGCCAACCTTAAATGAAAACAAATTGTTTTTCACAGGATTTTCCAAATTGATGTATAAGCAAGTTTAAGCTAAATTGGACTAACTTGCTTGTACAGGCAAGCCCTGAGCTACAAGGCTGGAAATTAGGAGTGACTTCACTGCACTCCCCTAGGTGTAATGTAAGTGGAGTTGGTATAAGAGGTGAAAGCTTCAGGAGTTGAATCTGGCCCATGAGAAGTAGTTAAAAACAAACAAGATGAGGTGTGAATGGAGCTTTTGAACAAACAGGAACCAATTGCATTAACAAGAACACAAGAGTCATGTAATTACATTCTTCACTTGTATGTGAGAAACCAGTCAGCACTACTTTGAAAACATTGGAGTCTGAAGCAGAGATGCTTTTGGAGCCTCTTGGAAAAGAAGTAGGCCAACTGAGGACAGGAAATGGTTCGTTTAAAACAGTTATAAAATGTGTGGTTATGTCATGATTTTCTCTAACACAGAAGTTCATACACCAGTGCAAGGATGTGTGTGTTTGTGTATCACATCTTTGGATACCTGCTTAAGATCTTTTAACCTGTAAAAATCCAGTAGGTCATTTGCTCGCATTGCCAAATGACTTCAGACACCCTCCCTCCCAAAATTCTCTTCCTCTCTGTAGAAGACTTACTATAGTCTTCCTCTGTTCTGCCTCTAAAAACTGGGTAACACACTATAATTTCCCATAGTTCTTTGCTTCTGGAAAATACTGTTCTCCCGGAAGAGAACCCTCTGAGCCAATGAGTACTTGTAATATATTTTACAATTTCTGATGGTAATATGTCTTTCAGTTTAGCAAGGAAGCATATTTTAGGTTAGGCACTGTCTGTTCTAGTGATTCTACTTATTTCTTGACGATTGCACAGAATCAGAATAGCAAACAAAAATTAAATAAAGCACAATTGCCAGTATTCACAGCTTCCCTCATTTACAGTGTACATTTCAAGGTATGCTTTTTTTTTTTTTAATTTGCTACTTCCATTTGCAGTCTTTTAAACTCTGGGTTGGAAAAGATTATACTGATAAGGGAATTCTATGAGACAGAGGTTAATCTTGCATGTAACCACCTGGAGTTCAGTGTTTTTTAATTTATTAATTGTTGTACAATGTGTTTGAAAAATGAGATGAGTTTCTTTTAGATAAGAAAAATATGAATAGAATATGTGAAGTTGCATCCTTTAATATTTTCCTGGTTTAGAATATAGGTTTTTATATTGCCGCATGAGATTGAGAATCAGCAGACATTGAGATTACTGTCCTTGCTTTGTTTTTTTTTTTTTACGCTAGGTAACAGGGCTAATGTATCCTAGTGAGTCATTGGTAACCTCAGATCCACTGGGCTCACTGGGGTGGGACACTTTTTTTTTTTTTTTTTTTAAAAAAAAAAAGATAGCGGAGGCTGCCTTCTAAGGATCTCCTTGTGGATCTTGCTTTGCATAAATGTTTTTCAGGCTGTTTCTAAATTCAAAAGTAATGCAGATTTAACTGGAAATAGAGATGATTTAAAACTTCTTTACCACATTTACTTCTTGAAGCTTTGGAAAAAGAGC
The DNA here is from genome assembly GCA_028565335.1 of Limnodromus scolopaceus. Taxonomy (NCBI): domain Eukaryota; kingdom Metazoa; phylum Chordata; class Aves; order Charadriiformes; family Scolopacidae; genus Limnodromus; species Limnodromus scolopaceus. The sequence continues at coordinate 29,995,416 of JAOXNO010000020.1, read as the reverse complement.
ATACCCTTGAAAATAAATAACTATCCTAAATTATCTGAGATTCTATAAGTTGGGCCTATACTATGACAAATTTTAAAAGTTGGCCTGTGAATTATTGGTAATCTGAGTTGTTTTCAGCAATAAAATATGATACTTAGAAATATTTCATTCTAATGTAAAATTCTGCAGCTAGAGAGAAAAGTAATAGGAAATAACATTTATATTTTTCATCCATTTTGCTTGGTGGTCTTGTTTTATCAGAGGTAGTAGCAGAAATCATAAGGAAGTGTTCAAATTGAGAGATATGGTGATAAAGTGATAAATAAGGAGGTGAGGTATTAATTTCAAAAGCTATCCAGTATAGTAGAATTTGGTATCTGCGATAAAACGTTACATCTGTCAGAAGGAATTCTAGAAAGGAACTATAGTGTATGCTTTTGAGCTTTGCAGCATCCATTATAGCTTTTTCTGTGGAGCTTACAAGAGATACCTGAAGTTCAGAGGAAATTCAACAGAATGGTTATATATAATGTAATGTTTTCATTTCAATTTAATCTTTGAGCCCTCTAGAAGATGATTTCAATTCAAGATAATAAAATTCATGACACTGTTGTGATAGTATTGTATAGGTGAATTACTTCAGCCTTGCGTGTAGGAAGACCTGAATGAAGGCAAGCAAATGAATCATTTTACTTGAGTGAAGTTTAGCTGTTCCATCTACGCTTTCGGCAGGTGTATATTAGAGAAAACTGTTTATTATATAGACGGTCTCTAAGATTATGCTAGTTTTGTCATAGGTGTGTTTGGGACTGAACTCTGCTTTCCTGAATTAGACTTACAAGTTCAGTTTTAAAATCCTGAAAAAATACTTAATTTTGGTGTTGGTTTTACCCATGCTGAGCAACTTTAACACTAATGGTATCGGTATGCTGTGATAAGACCACATTTTACAAATGAATTTTTTAAATTGTATATGAGACACCATTTTAAAGGTTTTCAAGATAGCTTGAAAGAAATTAAAAATAAAAAAAAAACTAAAAGAAAAAAATCAGCTGCCATGTCATGTAGAAGATAGCCCAAATCATTTTGCAATTCAATATAATATTTTGTAGTTACTATTTGAGTTATGAGAGTACCCAGGAACTCCACATATGAACTAAGGCTCTAACACAGGCAAGCATAACAAAACAACGATCTTTTTTGTATGTGGCTTACAACTGAATTATGAAACAAAAGATAAATGTTCTACAATAAGCATATACAGGGAGACTGAGAACTATTAAGGAGTCTTAAGACATCTGTGAATGTTGCACGAAAGGAGAAAGGAAAATTTTCACATAAAATGTGAGAAGGACAGAAAGTATTTTGTAATGCCGTTTGCATTATTTTATTTTTTTTAAAGGCAGCTTACGGGAAAGCGTGCTGCTGGTCAGTAAATTGAACCTCAAGGTGAAGACCTTAAAATCACTAGCAGGAAAAAAGCACAAATTCTGGGTCATGATAATATATGAGAACTGATATATAGGACTGAGACATTAATTTATTCTCTTATCTACAGGCAATTTAACCTATGACTGTGGTTTCAGCTCTTCATAGTTTTACATTTCATGTTAGTGGTTACGTTATTATTTTAAGGCAAAAGATGATATGTAGGGTGCTGGCAAATTTATTTAGTGGAGTAGGTGAAGTTACTTGCAATAGGCTTCTATTAAAAATCTATTAAAATGGCCTTAAAAGTAATTAAATGACCTGTGCATTTAAGGTAAATTGAATTATTTTAAATTACAATTTCTCCACTAAATAAGTTTCCATTACCTTTGGGCAAGGGAAAAATAAAAACGCTTAAACAGAAAAATAATTAAATTCCTCATCAAATTACATTTTCACATGTTCAGATTCCTTAGGTCTACCTGACTTTTCTAACCTGAATGCATAATTTACATTTAATTTTTGGTTTCTAATGAAACTTTGGCGTGAAGTGCTGGATTTCAACTAGAAAAAGGTAAAATAATTGCTGAGGGGACTTTTAATGTCTGTCATTTTTGGCTGAGGCTGCATTAACTGCCCAAGGAATTTTACCTGATAATTCAGCTAAACAACAACAATCTTTATCGGTGTTGAAACAGTAATGCAGTCACTTCAGTGTACAAGCTTTAGCTTGCATTCAGACTTGCTTGCAATTTCCTTTACGCTGGTTCAATATTGATTCAAAGCTGGTCTTACAGATACAGTTGTGAGAATGCTTTTTCAAAAAACACAAGGTAGAAATGAGAGAATACAGTAAGAATTAATGTCATTATACATTACTTTTTTAATTCCTGTGTTGTGTCTTTGGGTTTTTTTGTGGTTTGTTTTTGTTTTGCTTTTTTTTAACCAGACAGTGTAAGTCTACCTGTCTACCTAGAATTATTCAGTGATTTCTTAAGACCCATTGCTGGAAAGGATTATGGAGATCTATGTACAAGAACTGCATAGGCTTTCTTGGGTGATGTCTGTTGGCTTCAGGCTGTAGCAACTTGCATGTCTTATTTGATTGAAAATCCAAGACTTCTCTTAAATTTCATCTTCAGATATCATATCCAAGAACATTTAGAATATGACTGAATATGCTTAAACTGAAAAAATTGAAGCATTCTTCAGGTAAAATGTCAATTTGTATTAGATACTCAGTGTGCATCTATTAATTGCAATAGTCTTCACTGCTAAGGTTATGTTCTTTTACTTACCAGGTTATCTAGTGAGTTTTATTGTTCTAGTGAGATGAAAATGGGAAATTTTCTACAGGAATTTTTAATTTCTAATGATATTTCTCTATTCTTTTATATTTGTCTTACATAATTACTGCTGAGTTAATGTGGAAGCCCTTGGATCACACTTTTTTATATTAAACAATAATAAATTAAAGTCAAATTATTATTTGCCATCTAGAAATCTGATATTCAGAGGAGGCAAATACATTGTTTTTAATGTGTCTGCCAATTCCACTGTGTATATATATGTAGGAACAATTTGGGGGTGTCAGGCGAGTGTCTATACTTCTACCTTTACCTTTTGTTCTTTTTTTGCCCTCTTCTTCATCTGAGGCTTGAAAGACAAGGAATGTCTGTAGTCATTCCTTAGCAGTCTCAGTAAGACCAAGCAAGTCCTACTTGCTTATTTACCTTAGGAGTTTTGCTTATTTGAATAAGGTGGTTAGGGCATCATTTATTTTGTTTATGTGTATGATTGGAGCAGTTAATTCCCCTCACAGATGATCACATGCACAGCTTTGTCTTTTTTGGAGGTATCTCTATTCCAGATCAGTAATTATTTTCTCGCTTTTCCTGGAGGATGTAATTTTAGAATATTTATCTGACATAAACTGTACTCAGGCTCACAGGATAAAAGATGAATTCAGTTTCTGTCTGAACCTTTTTAAGCCTTCTTCCATTTTTGTTGGTACCAATTCATACATGGCTCCCATTAGTCCCTATGAGGGACAGACAGCAGCTCGCTGGAGTCACACAGGGACTAATATAAACCCAAATATTGTCACTTTCTTGAGGCAACAGCATCCTAAGAACCTTAGATAAGCCACTTAGTGCAGTGAGGAAATTCAACAGCCATCCAGAGAACAACAGTACATTAGCCTTCTGTTACAATGACCAGTGATGATGGTTTAGCCTACAGTATTGCAAGTATCACCAAATTACCAGTGTTGCCACCAATAGCAGATCTGATGGTGGTAGTGTCACTGACAGTTGTGTGTCTTAATGCATGTTTGGTGTGTGAATGTTTTAATATGCACGGAGTATTCAGAAAAAAAATGGGGAGGAATGTAGGCGAGTGTGTGATCCTGAATTATGTGCATCCTGGGTGCAAGATATTTTGCCAAGAAGTAAACCCAAAACCTAATACTGACTAATCAGTTCTTAGTGATCCCAGTATCATTTTTATGTTGACCCCTATGCTGAATTCCTAATAATATCTGATGAGTTTTGACCGGAGGAGACTCCTTATTTTTTTGAGACACCCTTTATACTCATTTCTTTACAGTTAGTGATGGTGTGTACTGTGAAAAGACAGCGGTCTGATTTAAACAGTGTGAAATAATGAATTTTAATAATTTAATTTAGAAGGCCAAAAAGTTTAATTTTGTGTATTTGGTTTTAATTTTCCTTTACACTTGTAGCTTTTCTTTTCCTCAATAGATCATTCTCATCTCATTTGTGCATCAAAACACGCTTGCAAATAAATATACTGTTTGTCTTGCATTTGTTACTTCTTTCTACTAGGAAAAGGGCCTCAGCGCCTTTACATGTTCTGTTCCTTCTTTAACGAGATTCTTAATTTTTACATTTTAATGTAAAATATACTAAAGGTGTTTCTACAGCCTAATTATTATTTATGAATGTTAAGATGGTGTTGTACAAAAAAGCATTTAAACTGATGAACTTTTGTGGGAGATACATAAGTGATTTATGCATAATTTGCATTAAAATTGGTTGGTTTATTGAAGTATGTATTGACTACAGTTGGAGAACTGATGATGTATTTTGGTTCATCATGGTGCAGATTTTTCGAAGTTAACTTGAAAACAGATTGACACTTGCTTTTTAATAATTGTGAATAACTTAATTTTAAAGAAGCAATGCACTCTTTTGAAGGCCAAGAACTTCCCCAAATTTGGCACCACCCTATGGCGAGGTGTACTCTCCTTCACATTTGCTGTGGTGTACTTCCTTATTGTCAGAGCAGGAGATGACTTCCTCTCTGAGTGATTTTGAAAAAGAAGAGAGATGTTTACCCCATGCCTGTGCTAACAGGCCTCCCACAAAGGCTCTGCCTGTCACGGCATTGTTAGAGGAACAGGGACCGCAGAGCCTCTCATGACTTTCCTTCCATGGTTTGCGGGCGCTAGGACCACTTTCTCAAACATACAGTAAGTGGAGACAGAACTCTCACAGCTGTTTGTTTCTTTGTTTTTACTGATCTCCTTTAGTTGAAAAGGATGAGTGCATAATGGAATGAAAGTAAATGCTAGAATTTCAGGGACTGCATCTCTTTTCTCATAGTCCTATATCATTCCATCTATGGATGTGGCCTTTTTTAGCCGTAACTTCATTTTTAAATTATATCAGCTACTTTTCTCGGATATTTTTGAAAGTTTCAGCTCTGATCTATTAATGAGGGACCGGTTCAAAAGCAATTTATCATTTTGGGTTTATCTCTTTCTTGGGGTGGCCTGAATCATCAGTTACAGAAACTTAAGTTTGACCAAAATCCTGCAGCAGACACCAACTGCTTTGCCTCCTACAGCTAAGAGAAAGAAACCTTACTATATGCTTAAGTAGGGAGTTGAATACAGTGCATATGCACCTGATGCTAATCTTGCTTGAAAGATTTTTAAGCTGGCAAGAAGCACATGCTGAATTACAGACATGAAGTTTGACAGTAGAGATTTAATCACAGAATGATAGAATTGTCTACGTTGGAAGGGACCTTTAAGGTCATTGAGTCCAAATATTAAACTAGATTCTGGCTCCTCCAGAATGACTCCTGCCTTTGCATACCCACTTACTGCTTTGTTAATGGATCTAGCCAGTTACCATAATGAGCAGGGCTTGTTACCCAGGGCAGAGCATTTCACTTCCACCTCCCAGTCCATAGTTAATCTTTATTTTCTGTCCCTTCCAAAATCTCTCTCATGATGGACAACTGCAGAGGTTCATATGCTACATGCTAAGTAAAGTAGTCTAGAATTTGAAGAAAGAACTTTGTGTCCTGGTGGGGGAAAAAAAAGGGGGAAGGGGAGAGGGAGGGTTTTACTTCTTACTATTTTAGACTTCAGCTGACAGATTTGATATCTTCTGTCATAAACTCAGGAGGTGATAATTTTCTCAAACAGCCCTCCATTCAGTTTCAGATTGTTTTATGACTGCCAGTGTTAAGAGCACGTACTGCCATTTTCATATCTAGCATGTGTGATTACAGTGGGGCAGATCATTAGCACCACAGTATCTTTCGACTTGGTATCTCTAGCTGTGGAAACGAAATAACAGCAAATTTAAAGAGATGATGCATCCAAATGTGTCCTTCCCCAAAAGATTAGTTGATCAAAGACCTTTTAAATCCAGAGATCTTTGCCGTTTTGCACTACGTCTACCACTTGTTCAGTCAGCTGGACTTTTAATGAATTATAAAAATGGTGTTTCATCCTATCAAAGTAAAATACAAAGCACTTCTGATGGTTTCCAAATTGGTGAAAGCTTAACAGGTTTTTGTCTCTGCAGCTGACAATGTCATATATCTAATTGAACCCAACTACAGTAATAGACTTGGTTTTCAGTTCTGACTTGTACATCAGCCAGTGCTATGTGTTGATGTTTGTAAACCTAATCTGCATTAAGACTTAATTAATTGTTCTACAAAACATCAAATGTTAGGGCATGCTCTGGCCTGTCATCCATCTTATCTGCAATGGTGTGGTGGTTTTGCACCTTCATATGTATGGAAACTCCACTGCTGTACTCTTTCTTCTATGCTTGTTGGATGCATGGGGAGCAGAGGTATTTGTTAAATAAAGAAGGAACATACTTCTGTCAGAAGAATGGAATTACAGGCTGTCAGATTATCAGCCATATTATTTCACCTGCTCAATGGGATGCCACAGCACCGGCTTTTACAGACGTTATCTGCAAAAAGAAATACAGCTCATCGCCTTTGGGAAAAGAAACTGTGAAAGTGTGGACAGGGTTAACACAACAATGATGAGCCAGAACAGCTCTCACCTTTCTCACAGGCAACAGTGTAGCAGATTTTCCCAAGCAGGTACATTATCATAGCTGTATGTAGTCTTAGAAAAAGTCCATCATCAAGCTGATGTTCCACGGAGAGCAAATTGCATTACAGATTTATTTGCCTCCAATATTGAAATGACCAGTGTTCCAGGACATTTGAGTTCAGCTTCATTATGAGGTGTTGTACTATGGGTTCAATTGTACACATACACAATTTCTAGTGTGATATGCAACATAAGAGAAAACCAATTATAGCAAGAATTGTCTCAAGAGGATAGAAAGCTAACATAATTTCTCATAGTTTCTTCAGCTTCTTATTCCACTCCTAGACCTACTAGCCACAGGGAATGACAGTAGGAAATGAAGGTCAATTAACTGTACCCAAATCTGAAATTATATTATCTGAAAGCACGTACATTTGCTGCTTTGATAGAAAATCTTAAACCTACCAAGAAGCATATTTTTATTTTGGTATATTCCACACTAAATGGGTACTGTCTTAGTCAGCCTTTTTTCATCCTCAAATGGCAAAGAACTCTTAAAAATGTTTTTATGTCCTTAGTTACCAGAAAGAGATTCCACTCCTGCATATGGGAATTTAACAGCAATTTTGTGAATATTACCATGAAGTCCTGTGTTCCACAGAACTGCACTTGCAGCAGTAAAATTAGGCTTACAGCCTCTTTTGGCTAGTGTTTTAATATAGCTCTCCACAAATATAATGTTGAGATCCCATTTTAAAAATATTTTTCTAAAGTTCCTCAGACTTCTCTTTAAACCAATCCTTGTGTTGTAATAACCAACCACCAATCAAAAAGTAGAAAATTAATTTCATAGACATTTCAGTCTTGGGTGGAAGATCCTTTCAGACTGCCTTTCCATCTATCTCCCTAGTAACCTCTCTGGTCCTTCACAGGGTCAAACTATCTTCTAAAGACTATTCAAATAAATCATTGTGTAATAAATACTAATCATACGGATGAACTCAGGAAGACCGCACTAAATGTTTTAGCACGGATTCTCCTTTGATATGCTGGATGTGAAGACTACAGGTATTTTTTTAAGTGAAAACTTAAGGCATGTCTTCAGGCAGAAGGCATTGCAAAATGATATAGCAGTAGCTATTCTGCATGAGCTCCTTTGCATAGACACATTTATTCTGTGTTATGAGAGCTTTCTTTCTGCTTAGCATAATCCACATCACTCTTAGCCTGAAATATGAAGGTTTACACAGAAAGCTATTACAGCGTTTCAGTTATTTCCTCTGTGCATACAAACCGTCTATATGCAGAGATACGGAGAAACACTCTAAGCAGTCTGCATGGAAATGTGGAAGCCTGAGTTTCAGCAATGGATTTAACGATTGATTCCCATAATTAAATACTAATTTTACAGGTGGCAGAACCTGAATTTTGGGTAAGGTAGCTCTTCAGAAATCTCTCTAAAAGAAAAAAAAAAAAAACAATATTACTAATGTAGTAAAACTAGAGACTGGGTAAAATTTTTCTAAATGGCAAAGTGGCTGAAACTGTCTAACAATTCTGAAACTAGGACAAATTTGAGAATTTATTTTGATTAGAGAATAATTATTTGAAAATAGTTTCCAAAGTGCTAGCAGTGAGGAGTTGTACTTCCCAGAGATACAGCTTGGAGACTATGGCATTTAAAAGATCGGACATCTTCCTAGTAATGCAGATCTTTTTTTTTTTTTTCTTGCAGACTGTTGGGAGGGATTTGCACTAGTGTCCTGTTTCTCTTTTCAGTGCACAGAGGGGCAGGGAGGGTATTCTGTTATGAATCTCCTATTTGTGCTACCTACATTTGTTGCTTAACTGTCAATTATTATACAGGTTGCTGATAAGAAAACAGTTCCTTTATAATGTAATGGAAAGCAACAGGAGAGATTAAAACACCTAGCATCAAGTACGCTGTAATGTGTTGGTAAGGACACCTTCCAGGAAACAGGTTGGGTTCATCACCCTAGGAGGAAGCAAAAAAGCTTCTGCAAAAAAGCACCGTGTACTGCAAAAAAGTGCACTACAAAAAAGTGCAAAAAACCACTGCCTTGTGTGTACAGAGCTACTATTCTAGGTACTGGATTTTGAATGAGTTAGCAGTGCTACATATTGTTGTTACTCCTTTTGTTTCCTTGTATGACAAATGCCAGGTATGTGTCATTTCAGCCTGATCTAATGGGACATTCTGAAACAGGGAAGAGAGTATTGGCAACAAAACCAAAGATTAAAAAAATAAGGGTTTTTTGTGGGTAGTCAAGTAGAACGTGGCAAGGTTTGTGGAGATAGAAGTGAATTAAAGATAGAGATTATTGTTTGGTAGCATTTTTTGATTATGTTTTTTTGATGTTGTACATTGTTGTTTTAGCAGTGGATTCTGGTATCCAGCTGGACATCTGAAGCTTGGATAATAGAGAAATCAGAGATTAGTTTCATCATTTGCTCAAAGCTTCTGTCTTCAGTGAACTTTTGTCTGTTTAACGTATGTAGGTGATGTGTTTCAAATTTATTTCTGCTGCATTCTACTGATCAAGTGGGATAAACCAGGCTGTCTTATGTTTTAAATGGTAGCTTTCATGCCTCTGCGTGGTACTTCACTTAAAGTTGATTCTGAATTCCTTTACACAGGAGAAGATTCTTGCTTGAGGGAAATGGGTAGTAGAAAGCAAAGAGGCAAAGTTGTCCTGGTTTGAGTGGCACAGGACTAACTTTTCTTCATGCTCTGGGGAAAATTGCACTTTTAGAAGACTCCAATGTCTGAATTTGTGAAAATATTTACTTCGTAGCCAGCTCTGTGGGATTCAAGGTCCTGGTGTTTTGAGCCTTGTCAGGTGCAGGGATGAGGAGGGGGTGAGACCTGAGCACTTGACCCAGGCTGGCCAACAGGATTATTTCATATTGTCATCACATTCAATATAAATAAGAAAATTTTCTGTGTAGCTCTATCTCTCCCTTGATGGCGGTGGTCCAGAGAACTTCTTGCCCGGTGCTGGATCCCTGAGCCCTTCCCTTCCTTCTGAAGCTGTAGTGCTCACAGTGTTTGACACTTGTTGTCCGCTGCTGGGAGTGCCCAGCTTCTACTGATTTAAGTGGCTTAGTATAATCCTTGTATATTTTATATTAGTATCAGGATAAATACTGGTTCTTTAGTATTGTTGTTCATTATTTAGTCTTATCCTATTAAATCGATTTATATTTCAACCCTTGTGTTTCCTTATTTTCCCTGGTTCTCCTTCCTGGGTGGCGAGGGGTCATCGGATGATAGAATAATTGCCTAAATGACAAAAAATTGTTATGTGTTTCTGAAACCATAAAAAAAGGATACAATAAAGAAATTACTTTCCCATTTTTTCTATACTGTTCTCTGATTTCAGTCTGAAGGTTTTTTTCTTGACTTAGTTAAATTATTTTCCCATCTCCTGCTTCCTTACAGAGTTTAAAGGATTAGAGATAGGTAAGAATAACTTAAAGGTAATGGTCAAGAGGAGCAAGATGCAGTGTCTGCTTTGATTTTTATATATGCTAAGTAGTTCTCAGTGGCAAAAGATCCTGTATGGAATGTAAGAAGGAACCTATCTTGGAAGATGATCGTGTAAAGCATTTAGATGTCCCTACTAATTGTAGAGGCTCCCATTCCTACTGTGATTTGTAGGCCTTTTTCTCTCCTTTCTACTGCAGAAAGAACTTACCAGGATTTAATTCTGGTCACATTAATGCCTTGCTTGTTGCCCATGATGGTTCCTTTTGCTGCGTTGCCGGAGACTGTGGACTACTAATTTTGTCTCCTTCAAGAATAGCAACTCATAGTAATAGAAGGAAAGTTGGCTCAGGACACATCCTAGCGCCTGAGACTGGGCAGCTGACTGTCAGTGCTGGGGTGGTGAGATGAAGAGCCAGGCAGCAAATTACCTGGGACGTGCTGTTAGGAACCACTTGTCACGGCTGTGATGTGCAGAACTGGCACCGAGTTCTGTCCTGCAGCAGAAAGTGAAACTAGTTTCCATATCGTTGAGCAAGATTCTTACAAATGCAGTGACTAAGATCATAAAAAGCTGGGAATTAATTACTGTTTTTCATATTTTAGGCCACTTTTAAGCAGCGTGTGTTCTTATTTCATCCATTAGCATATGTATAATATATAGAAAATAGTTATATGTATATAAATGTGTATATCATGCATATATATTTTATATATATACATATACATATGTGTATCTAAATTGCTAATTTTGACCTGAGATCTCCCCTGATATATTTTGAGGCTAAGGATAAGATACACTAGGTATTCAAAGCAGTTTGTTTGGAGTTTGTTCACCCACACACCCGCATAGTTGATCCTATTCCCTCCTTACACGTGGAACTGAGAACTTCTGGTTTCTGCCCAGCCAAATCATGTAGAAGCACAGCCGGCGGTCCCGCGGTCCCCGCTCCTGCCTCTGCCTTCCCGGCCCCGCTTTTTCCCCGCGGGCGGCAGTCTCCCCTCCCCGCCGGCTGCCCGGCCCTGCGGGAGCGCGGCCGCAGCTCTCCCGGGAGGCTGGGGCCGGGCCGCCGCTTCGCTCCCCTCTTCCTTTAGCCCATCGCGGCGGCTGGAGGGTTCTCTCCGTTCTCGGGTGGGTGGCGGAGGCGCCCCGTGTCCCGCCGCCGGGATTGAGGGCCCCGCCTTGTGTCGCCCCCAGGCTCCTGACGGTGTGGGACGCACCGGCGAGAGGCTGACGGCGGCCCGGGCGGGCGGAGGCGTGCCCGGCGCTAGGACCCAGGAGGACGCCGGGCGGCTCTTCGGGCCGGATTACAAATTCGCCGTGACTCAGACTGCTCGGCGCGGAGCGCAGCGGGCGGCGGCGGGAGCAGGTCAGTGGCGTCTGACCGTCGGGGCCGGGCGGTTGGTGAGGGCGCGGTGTTTGCGGGGTGCGCGCTGCCGGGGCGAGGGGCAGAGCGGGCTGGACTCCGCGGTGCCCCCTCCCTCCGGCCTTCCTTCCTTCCTCCCTTCCTTCCTTCCTTCCTCCCTCCCTCACCGCCTCCCCCGGCCTGGGCCCTGCCGCGCCGCTGAACGCGGCCGCCCGTTGTCTGGTGTTTTCCAGTGAGACAAGATGGAGTACGAGTGGAAGCCCGACGAGCAGGGACTCCAGCAGATCCTGCAGCTGCTCAAGGAGTCCCAGTCCCCGGACACCACCACGCAGAGAGCCGTGCAACAAGTATCCTTGGCCGAGGCCTGCGCCGCGCGGGCGGGGCGGGCGGAGCGG
>JAOXNO010000020.1:29967471-29983304 GCA_028565335.1 Limnodromus scolopaceus | reverse complement strand
TGTTGATAACACAACAGTGTTTTGGCTACTGCTGAGCAGTGCTCCCACAGCATCAAGGCTGTCTCTCCAACACCCCTGTCCCAAAGACCAGTAGGCTGGGGGTGGGCAAGAGACTGGGAGGGGACAGAGCCGGGACAGCTGATCCAAACTGACCAAAGGGGTATTCCATACCATATGATGTCATGTTCAGCAATAAAAGCTAAGAGAAAAGAGGAGGAGAGGGGGCATTTGTTATTAAGGCATTTGGCTTCTGGAGCAACCGCAATGTGTATTGAAGCCCTACTTCCCGGGAAGTGGCTGGACATCACCTGCTGATGGGAAGTAGAGAATAAAATCTTTTTGTTTTCCTTTGCTTCCACACATGGCCTTTGCTTTTCTTTATTAAACTGCCTTTATCTCGACCCACAAGGTTTTTTCATCTTATTTTCTCCTCCCTGTCCTGCTGAGGAGGGGAGTGATAGAGCAGCTTGGTGGGCACCTGGCCTCCAGACAAGGTCAACCCACCACAAACCCCAACTCCCTCACCCTGTCCTCACATGCTTGTCCTTCATGGCCCTCCTCTGGAGTTGCTCCAACAGGTCCATGTCCTTCTTATGTTGGGGGCCCCAGAGCTGGACACAGTATTCCAGGTGGGGTCTCACGAGAGCAGAGGGGCAGAATCACTGGGCTGCCAGCGCACATTGTTGGCTTGTTACCAAAGACAGGCCTCTGCTTTGTTTATATCCATGTGCTAACTAAAATGTTGTTTGCTTCCTACTAACCTTCTTACTGTGTGAGAAAATAGTTAATTACTGAGCTTCTTACTGTGTGAGGAAATAGTTGGTCACCCAGCTGATAGTGATAAGGAAGGGATAACAATAAGTAGTTAATCACCTCAAAGTTCTCTCATATGACAAAGTATGTACTCCTGTATCAACTATGACAGAGCTGTGGCTACTTCAAGGAACATCCTTAACATCCTCAAGAAGTTGGCAAACTTACAGTAAACTTTTACTGTCCTGAGATGACTCAATACCTTAAAAGGATAATGTGAGGAAGAGTATCCCTACCCAAACAACTACCGAGGAGCTCACGCCTGCGCAGAAGTGTTTTGCTGATGCTGCAAACTTTAATACGTGTGTGCAAAAAGGGCTATTGGGTCACACTAATGAATATGTAAGCCTAGGTGGAGTTATGGATTAGGTAGGCAGAATAATGAGAATCTTTTGTGTATAAATAATGGGTGAACGTCCCCAGTAAGGTGTGCTAGATTTGTGGATTTCCACCTTGCACCTGATGTCGAATAAAGCAATATCTCCTCTCAAAACTGCTTCTGTTTTTGAGAGCTTTTGTTTCAGTTAACAGGTTCATGTCCAGTTTTTCATCCACCAGTATCCCCATGTCCTCCATAGGGCTGCTCTCAATCCATTCATCCCCAGAGAAGTCCAGGAACACCCTAGCTATGCACTTGTGTTGCCAACTCAAAATGAAATCCAGGGTGATGCATCTTTGCTGCCTAGCCCTTTGTCTTGTTTTTGATTTTTATGATTTTTGACATGTTTGTCAACCAGCTCCTGTGGAGCCCCTGCAGCTTGCTGCTGCTGCCGCCATCGCTCCCCTGGTATGGGGGGTATGGGGAGAGGAGCGCAGCCTGGGGAGTCTGGCAGTGCCCCAAGGGAAGGGCATCTGTGGGGGGCCTGTTTGTGCTGGTGGATCTGAGGGAGAGGTACTGCTGAGGAGGTAAGAGAGTTCCTTATGGGTGGGTATGTGCTGCCCGAGGGTTCGGTGGCCCTTCGCATTAGCGCGTCTTTGAGGGAGGCGATGGTGGGTCGGGAGAAAGGGGACTGTGTGTTGGTGCCCCTGAGGGAGGCAAATGTCCCCCTTGTCCCCAGGCAGGAGGCGGTGCCTGGGCGTGAGGCCTGTGTGCATGTGTCTCCAGCAGGGAGCCGTGCGGAAGCAGGGGGTTGGCAGAGACAAGCGGCCCTGTGCATGGGAGCCCGGGAGAGGCCGAGGGCGGGGGCCGGGGCTGAGAGGCTGAGTGGGTCCGGGCAGCCATTTCAGTACCGTCTCTATCACACACGAGGGCACGAACCGCAAACTAGGCCGCCGTTGCCAGGCTGACCGGCCAGTGGCGCCCCCGCGCGCGTAACCCCGCCTCCCCCCCCCCCGGTCGGCCAATCGGAGGAGTGGTGGCAGCAGAGCGAGATTCCCTTTGTTCAGCCATTTCAGGGGTTGTAGTGGGTTCGTGTACAGAGTCGTGGAGGGAGAGGACGGGTTGTTCTCTCGTCATTCCTTTGCTGCCGGGTTCTGGGATGGTGTGGGTAGGTGTTCGGGCTGTGAGGGATGTGCTGGGATGTTTTATCTGCGGCAGTCGGTGCACGCGGATCAGGTCGGGTGGGCAGCCGTGGGTCCGGCTGCCGTTAGGGGTTTTCGCGCTGCCGCTGGGTGGAGAGCTGTGTGGGTCCGGCTGTGGGCTGTTTCTTTGCTTCCCGTTGTTGCTGTGGGCTTTGCCGCCTCATGCCGATAGAACGATGGATGAGTGGGCGGTAGGGTGGCTGCGGCACGAGGAGCATCTGGTGCCTGGGGGGTCGCGGTCGGGTGATCAGGCACTCGCCCACCTCCCTAGCTCTCTTGGCTCTTCCCGGTGCTAAAGCTGGTGCCGTCCTTGCAGCTGGGCTGCAAACTCTGCCTTTGCAGCGAACTGGAAAGTGAAAGTTGCCTCGGGAATATAAGAAAGTGGCCATATTTCCTGCCTTTTTTTTTTTTTTTTCTGGGGTGTGTAGGGTCCCTGCTGTCCAGATCTGGCTAGGGGGGTTTTCTTTATTATTATTTTTTTTTTTTCTAAGAAACATTCGAGAGGAGTGAAATCCCGTGTTTATCTTGTACTTTTGTTTGCTTGCTTGGGAAGGTTGTTAATTTAGGTGCTCAATGAAAATAGCCGATGGAACTTGTAAAACCTTTGTGGGGTGACTGTACAAAGGGCCCAAATGCTTTTTGGGTTGGTATAAGTGGCTTGCTCAGTCTTTGAGCTCTTTATATCCTTGCTGTGAAGGTAACAATTCCTCTCCCTTGAATTTCTGCTCAGGACCCTGAGAGATCCTCCAACTGTGAGGCTCGTTCTGCTATGTACTCTGGCCACCATAGGTTCATAACTTGTTTGCTTGCTTTCTTGTGTGTTTAAGTAGTCCTTAATGTGGTATTTGGATATTTCACAGATATTGTTCAATCCTTACAACACTCATTGAACAAAATGTTAACTTGTGTTCCTTCAGTATCTGAGTAGTTAAACAGAAAAAATAATCACATGTCCAAGATCATGCAAGGAGCCTTTGGTAGAATTGGAAACTGAGGCTATATTTCTAATCCGGAGTCTCAGCTGTGTTTAAAAATTACAGTATATGGCTGTTTCTAAAAGTCCTCACTTTGCGTCTGCTGCGTGAACTGTAGTTATTTTTGAGTTATATGTGGGAGGATGGAGGAAAGTTGCCCACAATTGGGAAGAATAGTTTCTACGTGTTCAGAGTTACTTTAGAATGCATTTCTTCAACATATCTAGCTAGCTTATACTCAAAGCAGTATAATACTAGGGGTTAACTATGATCCTGCAAAAACAGATTTAAAAAGCAGTTTATTCTCTGTCTTGAAGGAGGAGGGCTCTGGTTAGAATTAATATTGACTAAGGACCATGTTTACCATTGGATATAGGCAGTGACACAGGCTTCAGTGACTTCTGAAATTGATCTAGATGCAAAATTGAGCTAAGCATGCCTTGAGGCAGGAAGGTGAGAATAACATTAATTATGGGTTTATGAATGTAGGCTTTTATTGGATTATCTGACATACAGTTTTCTAGTATGTTTATTTAGATTCCAGTTTAGAAGTGCTTGTATGCAGATATTCAGGAGAACAGATATATGTTCTTAATTTTAGGTTCACGGTGTAAATGTAAAACCTCAGGGACTGAGCCACCTTATAAAATTGGGTGATAAGTACACACAGAGCTGTCCAGCAGACTGGCAGAGCTGGAGTAGAGTTTAATTCAGTTAAATTTCCTTCCTACTCCTCCTTCAGCCACACCTGATGCTACAGCTACAAAGGAGGGTGGCAGAAGGCCAAGTATAATCCTCCTTAATCAAAGCTGATATTCAGAATCTGTACAGTTTAAAGATCAGGGCTGACATCAATACTGAGACTTTATTTTTTAAATGTTTCATTGTTAGAGATCTCCTTTTGTAGACTCAGTGTTGTTGTCACTGTCATAAAAACTTGGACCATGGGTTTGTGAAACTTGTGTACCAATCAATGCATTATTGTCAAAGGAGTTGTGCCAGTGATATGCAACAGGGGGGGATTTTTCTTTGCTTTGTTTTTGAAAGGGCTAGGACTGGTTTTTGGTTGTGGGGTTTTTTTCCCCATTATTTTAATGTCTTAATTATGTTGCAACTCTGATTAGTTTTGACCGCAGAAATAAATTTTACCAGTTAATTCAGTTCCAGAGTCTATGAACACTTAAATAGGTGTAACAGTAGTATGGTTTGATCACCTAATACGCTTCCTTAAACTGTTTTATAGTATCAGTTTGCATAGCTTGGATAGGTTTTCTATATCTTTTGATAGATTTCATATCTACAGATAGTTGAAAAATAATAAGTATTTTATATTTATATGTATGTATAATATTCAGAAGCTATAGGGACCCAAGATCAGGCTGCAATTCATACCAACATTTTATTTTTAAAATATTTCATTGGTAGATATATACTTGACAACTTCACCTGTCAGCTCCTTCGGGACCCATGGATGGATCTCATCAGGTCCCATGGATCTTCAGGTTCCTTAGAAGGTCTAGAACCTGGTCTTCTCCTACAGTGGGCAGTTCTTCATTCTCATAGCCCCTGTTTTTGCCTGGTCCTTCAACTTGGGAGGCGTGAGGAGAGAGGTTGGCAGTGAAGACCGAGGCAAAAAAGTTGTTGAGAACCTCAGCCTTCTCCTCGTCTGTTGTTACCAGTCTGCTAGTCTTGCTCATCGGGGGCAGGGGGTACGCTTTCTTTAACCTTCCTTTACTGGTTGACTTACCTGTAGAAGCCCTTCTTGTTATTCTTAGCATCCCTTGCCAGGTTCAGTTCCAGCCACGCCTTGGCCTTCCTGACCTCGTTCCTACATAACCGGGCAGCATCCCTGTGTTCTTCCCAGGATTCCTGATCCTGCCTGAACTGCCTGTGCAGTTCCTTCTTGCCTATTAGTTTGACCAGCAGGTCCCAACTCAGACATGCTGGTCTCTTCCCTTTCATGATCGTTATGCCCAAGACAGCCTCCAACCATCACCTCACCCACAAGTCCTTCTCTGTTTACAAAGAGCAGGTCCAGCAGGGCTCCTTCCCTAGTCATTTCCCTCACCAGCTGTGTCAGGAAGTTATCCCCAACACACTCCAGGAACCTCCTAGACTGTTCCCTCTCAGCTGTATTGTATTTCCAGCAGACATCTGGTAAGTTGAAGTCCCCCATGAGATCAAGGGCTAGCGATTGTGAGACTTCTCCCAGCTGCTTACAGAGTATTTCATCTGCCTCTTCATCCTGATTGGGCTGTCTATAACAGACTCCCACCATGATATCAGCCTTGTTTGCCCCCCCCCCCATTCTTACCCATAAAGACTTGACCATCACCATTGTCAAGCTCTAGGCAGTCAAAACTCTCCCTAACATACAGGGCTACCCCACCACCTCTCCTTCCTTGCCTATCCCTTCTGAAGAGTTTATAGCCATCCATTGCAGCACTCCAGTTGTGTGAATCATCCCACCGCGTTTTTGTGATGGCAGCTATGCCATAGCGATTGCGCAGCTGCAAAACTTTGAGCTTCTGTTGCCCATGCTGTGTGCATTGGTGTAGATGCACTTCAGTTGGGCTATTAGTCATGTCACCTTTTGGCTGGGAGAAGCCCTCATTCCTATGTGACCATTCTCGGGTGCTTCTGTGGTTTCTAACAGATCAATAACCCTTGTGTCTTTGCTGCCACATGGCTCTCCATCCCCTGCCTCCCCTGCGATGGCAGACTGAAGGACCTCACTAGCACACCATCCCTGAAACAGGCTTATCTCTAGCAAGCCTGGTGTTATCCCTTTCGCATCTAGTTTAAAGCTCCTTCCGTGACCCCTGCCAACTCCTGCACAAAGATGCTATTCCCCCTCTGAGACAGGTGTACCCTGTCAGTTGCCAGCAGGCCAATGGCATATAGACTCTTTCTGTGTCTACATGGCTCTTTCTGTTTCTTCCCTCATCATTCCCCGCAACTGGAAGGATGGAGGAGAACACGACTTGTGGTCCTGATCCCTTAACCAGTTGTCCCAAGGCCCTGAAGTCTCTCTTGATTGCCCTTGGACTTCTTGTTGCAACTTCTTCGCTGCCTACCTGAAAAGTCAATAATGGATAATAATCTGAGGGCTGTACCAGGGTAGGAAACGTTCTCTTTGTGTCTTTAATCTGGGTCCCAGGGAGGCAGCAGACTTCCCTAAGAAGTGGGTCTGGTCTGCATATCTGGCCCTCTGCTCCCCTCAAGAGAGAGTCTCCTATGACAATGACCCATCTTTTTTTCTTTATGGGAGTGCTTTTGATGCGGGGCGTAGGTTGACTTAACCTTGGCAACACCTCCTACCTAGATGAACCATCGTCTGCATCATTGGGCAGTTCCACTTGCAGAGCCTCACATGTAGCATGCAAGGGCACCTGGGAAGGTTGGGTAGTCATGGAGGAGATGCACCTGCTGTGCCGGGCAGGAACTTGCTGCCATTGCCCTTAAGTCACCACAATCAGCCGGGTGGAGAGAGGATGGGGAATCCTCCATATCATGTATCTTGTCTGCCTGTTGGGCCTGTCCCAGCAAAGGTAGGGTACAATTCCTGTAGTTTATTTCTCTCTCGCGCTCCCTTATACCCCTCAACCTACTCGTGTCCTCCCGGAGCTCTGTCACTAGTCACTAAGCCGCAGAGTTCCTCTACCTGCATATACCTCCCACAGACATGCTCACTGCTGCCACCTGATACTGGCATAAGGGTAGGGTACACCCTGCAGTCTGATACCTGGGTGGTAGCAAGCTCCTACCAGGGCTCTGTCTGGGAAGCTGCCTCAGTCCTGCTGGGTGCAGAGCTTGGAGAGGCCAAGGCTTTCTGCTGGGTGGATACCATGGCTCTCTAGTCAAGCTGGCAGCGTTTCAGCACCCTTCTGCACAAACTGCCATACCACACCAGGCCCCGGTCAATAGCATTCCTCAGGGACTTCTTTTATATGTGTCGGGGGGCTTGGCTGCTGTGTCTCCTGGCCCTGCCCAGGTCTTGTCAGCCACTGTCTCATGAGCTGTGGGCTCCTGGCACCTCTCTTATCTCCCCCTGAGATTTTCCTGGTTCAGGAAACCCCCCTGTGCACTGCACTAGAACACTCCAATGTGGATTGTGCCAGCACTAGAGCTGCTCGCCTCAGCAACTGAGAATACAACAGTTACTCCTTCTGCATCAGCCAGCAGTATCTTCTTGGGGTGGGGGGGTGAAGGAAGTCAGAGTTCTAACTAAAGTCTGATTAGAATATGGTACGTTAGACATTATTAGTATAAGTCCTAGTACAAAAATATTACGTATGTAAGGAAAAAACATTCATCCTTTAGAATGTGTAGGTATGATCACAAAAGAGACAAAGCAACAGCTTCAGTTTAACCAGAGATACAGATACTACGAAGTTGAAGGACCTCACTAGCACACCATCCCTGAAACAGTGGCCTGCTGCCCCCAGGCTTCTCTCTAGCGAGCCTGATATTATTCCTTTCACATCTGGTTTAAAGCTCTTTAAACTTTATCCTGCTGTATTCAGCGTTGGTGCGGCCTCACCTTAACTTGTGGGCCCCAGAACTGCACACAGGACTCAAGAAGGATGTGAAGGTACTTGAATGCATCCAGGAGGGCAACAAAGCTGGTGGAAGGGGCTGGCAGGCATGTCCTATGAGAAGTGGCTGAGGACTCTGGGCTTGTCTAGTTTGGAGAAAAGGAGGCTGAGGGGTGACCTCATTGCTCACTACAGCTTCCTGAGGAGGGGCAGTGGAGAGGGAGGTGCTGATCTCTTCTCCCTGGGATCCAGGGACAGGATGCATGGGAATGGTTCAAAGCTGTGCCAGGGGAGGTTCAGACTTGACATGAGGAAGCATTTCCTTACTGAGAGGGTGGTCAAACACCAGAACAGGCTTTTTAGAGAGGTGGTCGATGTCCTATGCCTGTCAGTGTTTCAGAGGAATTTGGACAATGCCCTTAATAACATGTTTTAACTTTTGGTTAGCCCTGAATTGGTCAGGCAGTTGGACTAGATGATCATTGTAGGGCCCTTCCAACTGAACTATTCTATATACACAAAAATTGCTAATTTTGACCTGAGACTTCTTCTGGTAGGAAGGCTCGGGATAAGATACATTACATATTCAAAGTAGGTTTTTTTGAGTTTCCCCTCTTCTTGTGTAGTTGGTCCTATTCCTTATTTACACGTGAAGTTGAGAGCTTATGAAATCTACCCAGCGTTAAACCAAATCACATAGAAGTAAAGCAGACGGCAAAGCAGGTACCGCATTCTTAACTCCTCGATCTGCACTCACATGCCCCTGCTCCCCTGTGGACGGCAGCGTCTTAGCTCGTTGTCCAGGCCCTGCGTATGCGCGGCCGCAGCTGTCCCGAGGAGGCCGAGCTGTGGTTCCACTTCGTCCCTCGCTTGTTGGGGCTGCTGGAGCTTTCTCTTCGTTTTCGGGTGGTGGGGAGAGGGGCTGTGGAGGAGGCGCCCCGTTTTCTGCTGCCCGGGATTGGGGGGCCCGTGTTTTGTCGCCCCTAGGCTCCTGACGGTGTGGGACGCTCTGGGGAAAAGCTGACGGCGGCGCCGGCAGGCCTGAGGCGGCTCGGGCTGGCGGAGGCGTGCCCGGCGCTAGGACCCAGGAGGACGCGAGGTGGATCTTAGGGCCAGATTGCAAATTCGCCGTGACTCAGTCCGTTCAGTGTGGTGTACAGCGGGCGGCGGTAGGAGCAGGTCAGTGTTGTTCGGCTGTGGGGCTGGGTTCGGCGGGGTGCGCGTGTGAGACCGGGTCGGGCACTGCGCAGCTACCTAACTTGCTGCCGTCTCCTCCTCCTCTCTGCCCTCCCCCCTCCGTCGGCCTGGGGCCTGCTTGCGCTGTAACCGCGGCTGCTTGTTTGGTGTTTTTCAGCAAGCCAAGATGGAGTATGAGTGGAAGCCCGACGAACAGGGGCTTCAGCAAATCCTGCAGCTGCTCAAGGAGTCTCAGTCCCCTGACACCACCACGCAGAGAGCTGTGCAACAAGTATCCTTGGTCAAGGCCTACACCGTGTGGGCGGGTGGGACAGGCAAAGCGGGTAGACCGGGGGCACAGGGTGTGGGCGGCGCGGCCATAGGCCGGCGCTGTGGCGGCCGGGCCTGCCCGAGGAGCCGCCATAGTGAGTGCTGTGGGCTGAGCCTCCGCCGAAGCGGGTGGCAGTGGCGCGGTGTTTGAACTGCCGAGGCGGCCTGTGGGCCACGGGACCACCTTCCCCTGCCGGGATCCCGGGCGTCTGTTGCGAGTCTGGAGCCAAGGTTCGTATTTTTCTTTTTAAAGCCCTGGTGTGGTTGCTTCGGTTTCTGCTGCTTTCCTAGGTTACCCCACGCTGGGCCGCTGCCAGAGCCTAGCCCTCGGCTGCGGCAGATCCCGCCGAGAGGGCTGGAGCAGGGGGGCCGCTGCCCACTGGGCTGAGTTGGCGGTGTGGCGCAGGGTACCCGTCTCCCTTGTGGCAAAGTGGGAGTGAGCAGGGGCTTCATAAACTAATCCGGTGCTGGGATTCAAGGCGAAAGCTGTAGCCATTGGGAGGAGTGCCCCTGGTGGAGTCGCTGCCTGCATGCTCTCCTTGGCCTGCTTTCTCTGACACTATTTTGCTAAGTTGTGAGGATTTTTCTGCTTGCCTAGAATCCTGAGCCTGAAATACTGCTTGTTACGCTCTACATTTCATGAGAAGAGGGAAATTACCCTATGTGGCTTCTTGTGCAGCTTTGCAGTTGCTTTTTATGTTATTGTTGTGGATTGTTGATTTGTTGTTTGGGTGTCATGTTCTTCCCTCCCTCCCCCCCCCCCCAAGTCTCTCTTGATCATAAAAGTGATGAAATAAGAATGTTTTAAGGAACAAAGATTGAGAGAGGAACGCTTTACATTAAGACTAATGGAAGCGTAAGGCTTGTAAAATAAAGCTCTCATCTCCCGTTTCCTACTCCTTGAGCTAACTATGTGAGTGCTTTAAAATATCTAGAAGTCCTGAAAGGTTATCCTCTTGTGAAGGATAGGAGTTTAGTATCCTGATCCCTTTTTAAGGCATTTGCTTGAAGGTCTTCACAGAAAGCAACAGAATTCATGTATGTAGGTAAGAAAATACATACATGTGTTATTTTAAGAGTTTAGCTTGAAGCCAAATTTGCTTGACTCCTCGGCTTTCCTAATGGATGCGGTCAAACTTTGGAAAGTTTCTGTTCTTATCTGAAAGGTAAAGGTAGTTTTCATCTTGTTCTTGTAGCTATGTTTCAGATTCTTAAGACGCTATTGCTTCCTTTGAAAAATACTATACAGAAATGGTTAAGTGAAGTGTTCTGATAATGCCCCAAACCTAAACAGATGCTCTTCTTTAGTATTTCAAATACAAAAGTGTTTATAGCGGCAGTGTTTATAGTGTAGCTTTTATGTAAAATTACATTTTAAAGCCCTGCTTCAAATAACTTAAAGGCATCTGGCTTGGTTTTTGAAAAATAGCAGTGTATGTGTAGGATGGGCAATATAGGTGATGCTGCCTGTCTTTAAGATGGGTAGGAATTTACTGAACAAAAATGCTATTAACTGATGTTTGAAATACTTCTTAAAAGGCAGTGGTAACTCCCTGCTGTGCTGAAATACCTGTGCCTTCAAGGAGGTCCTCATATTTTGGCCTGTAAAGTGGATGGAGAGGTGTCACTCTAGAAAAGTTTGTATACAGGAGGATTTTTTTAAATTTTTTTTTGAGACCATGGATAAGCATGAACTACTTGGTACAAATATCTGGACATTTACAACTAAACAGATTCTCACTGTTGAAAGCTCAGGCTGTGGCTAGTTAGCATCATAAAAAATATATGATTAATATTAAAGTGAGTAGCTTATCAAAATCATAATAGCTGTTGTATTTTAATACTGAAATGCTTTTATTTATTGTGGAGAAAAAAAATGACATATTATGGGGTTGTGCCTCAGTAGATTTCTTAGGTTTGGCTGGCTTCTAAGTGTAAATATTGAAATCTAAAACTGTACAGAGGAAGGTGGGAGGGGTTGGGGTTTTGGGTTGGTTTTTTGTTTGGGTTTTTTCTTTTTTGGGGGGGGTGTGGGTTTTCTTGCCTTTAAAAATATTTTAAAGTATCTATTAATCTCTGTGTCTGTCCCTAGATTTTTTTTTCAGATTTCAACATAATTAAAAGCTAATGCTTCAGTATGAAAATTAAAGAAACTTTTCAGATTATAAATTCACAACATACAGAGTATGAACATTCACAGCTGTTTGAAATAACACAGTAGTACATAACTCAATAATCATAGTATTCAGAAAGATATAAATGCTGTGTGTGAAGATTCAAATTTCCTTAACAGTTTCTCTCTTCAGAAACTTGAACAACTCAATCAGTATCCAGATTTCAACAACTACCTGATTTTTGTTCTTACAAAGTTAAAGTCTGAAGGTAAGTTCTTGAGTTATTGACTGTTTAACTTTTTTTTTTTCTTTCTTTCTTTTTTAAAATTTATTTAGCTTGAAAGAAATACGAAGCTGATTTCTATAGTCAGTTCGCTGGTTGGTTGATCTCCATAGTCATGTAGAACTCTTCTTATCCTCTCGGGAGTCTTTGTGGAAAAAAGATCTGATAACGTGTTGGTGCTTGTAGTTTTAGTCTTGGAATAGATTCCATTCTAAATGTCCTATGAAATCTTCCCAGAAATGTGGGAGCATCACACTTCTATCGGACTATAGTGAAATTGTGGAATAACTCTGCATTTCATGGTGATGAATCATGACTATACACATTATAAAATGTACTGCTAAATCCAGTTGTGATCATGATCTCCCTAGTAATCAATCTGTTTAGTGCATGATCTTCAAAACATTTGAGTTGTCCAAAGATTATATCTGTCAGAATCTTCATTCTCGAGTCTTAATTCTAATAAAATGTAGTTACTTACTGTTGGCTTATTTTTATGGACGTTAGTACAAACTGTTTATGGCATACTGTGTAGCCTCTTCCAGTTGGTAAATTCAGGCAGTTCCTTAGTAATGATCAGGGTGTATGAAAGACTTTCTTTCCAGTGTACTACAGCTACTGATTTGTGAGGTCTTTACCAGTGAAAGAGACTTATTTCAAGATCTGTTTTGGCACATCTTTTGTATGTACTTAATGTGTTTGATTTTTCAGGGGGTGTGTTTGTTTTTGTGTTGTGTTTTTTGTTTTCCTTAGTGTCCTGCTACCAGTGCTTTTTCTGCCTTCGAGTGCTTCACCTCTGAGTTTTTGAATGCTTGCTTTTTTCACTTTGAATTAGATTTTACTTACATGCGGCCCTGTAGCATTCAAAGTATCAGCAAGAACATTCATATTATATTTGAACTAGTGTTTTGGTTGTGCTGTCAGCTTACTTTGGGAGGAAAGAAAGAGAGAGGAGGAAAGTATATTTTCATATTTGAAGGTTGGAGTATATCCAAATGTTTTTGTGTGTTCTATGTAGGAGATCTGATAATCTTTAAGGCCTTGGGAGAATACCTCAAGGTGGAGAGAGCGAGCACTTTCAAGACCTGAATCAGTCAGGATATTAAATTTTTGAGCAAGGTGCTAGTGTAGATATAAAGTATTCAATACTTACTTGTTAATATGTATGCTGTCATACTTAAATTGCTCGTATGCTTTATACCATTAACAGAAAAATGAAAAATGGAGTAAGTCTGGTTGTGGGATTTGGAGTTTGTATAAAAGATGTGGTGAAAGGGTTGCTCCATGTCTCTCCCCCTCAAATAGATTTCCTAACACTGCCGTACTTGCCAATTTCTCTTTCTTCATTTTGTTCACCACTTGAGGTTCTAGATATTGATGTGTGTTTAGTGATGTGTCAGAATCTCTTTCCAAAAGCTCTCCTTAGGTTATCTGATAGTCTTTTTTTCCCCCTTCTTAATGTTTACATGCATCAGTCTGTCTGGAATGGAGTGAAGGGTAGGAGATACTGACCATTGCAAAATGGTTGTTTTAAAGTATTTAATCTTGGGGGGTGGGTGTTGTGGTTTAACCCCAGCCAGCATGAGGTCACATGGTCTGGAATATCCCTTTGGTCAGTTGGGGTCAGCTGTCCTAGCTGTGTCCCCTCCCAGCTTCTTGTGCGCTCCCCAGCCTGCTCGCTGGTGGGTATGAGGAGCAGGAAAGGCCTTGATGGCTTAGCAATGACTAAAAACACCAGTGTGTTATACCGGCAGAGGTGTTTGGGATCAGACTACACTGATATATCTCACAGGTACATCAGGTAGGTCTTCTGTGAGACTACTGAGAAGCAGCTGTTGCTTCAGAGAAGCTCATCCTGCATCAGTGACATTTTTAGTCATAATCTTTTGTCTGAGGCAGCTGTTTGCAACTTTGTATTTCTAGTTCAGGAAACTCAAAGACTATTGAAGGTGCCATAACTGAGTCCAGTGTTGATGCTTTTCATAGTACTTGTCAAGTTCCAAATATTCTGTTACCTTGCTTGGGTAGGACTAATGAGGGATGACAGATTTACTTTGAATCCAACCAACAGCCCTCTGTTGTCCCTCATTATTCCTGTTGAAGCAAGGTACTGCTATTCAGTAGTTAAAATACTCTTGCATCCTCTTTTGGACCAGTAGGGGAAAATGTACTGAAGATAGTTATCTACCTGATGAGTCCATCACAATTAGGAAAGTATTCGTTCCTCTCACCTCCTGAGGAGGATTCTGTTGGGATTCTATTCTACAGCCTTGCCAAGGTTGTTGGGGAAAGAGCTAGTGTGCTTTACACCACAGACCAAAGTAGAGATATTTGTACTGTTGGAAGTTCACACTTCTGTTATAGTCATACTGTTTCAGCAGGAGGAGCCGTGGAAATAAGCTTCTAACATCACTGAGAGCTTATTTAATGGAACTTAAGGTGGTTTGATAGCTAGTGCATGAGAGTGCTTTGATAGCAGGTGTGACTAACCTTTGATTCAGTTTTTGCCACTGTTGAAATAGCTGCTGAGAAAAATGTGCTTAAAGAACCATTTAGGTGACAGCTCTTGAATGTGGGAATTCTGTAATGGTTGATTAAAATGTGTGTTAATGTCCCGATTCTGGCAGGGATAGGGTTAATTCTCCCCAGGCTCTAGCAGGGACAGGGTATCCCATCCCATGTGAGCCATGCCCGGGTGTAGCCTGGAGCTGGCCGGGGGAGGGGCCAGGAAGTCCCTGCTGGGGAGCAGGGCTGGGGGTGTCCCCGGTGGTATGGTAATTGTGGTTGTATATTCCTCTCTGTGTTGTTTTCCTGTTCCCTTTGCTGTTCTGTTAAACTGCCTTTGTCTCAACCCACGAGTGTTGCCTTTTCCTTCCCATTCTCCCCTCTCGGCCCTGGGGGGGTAGCCAGCTGGTTCTTTGTTGCCAGCTGAGGCTAAACCACAGTTAAATACTCTGATTTTACTGTGATGGAGGTTGTACCAAGGCGCCTGCAGAGGCATAAGACTCAGGCCAAAGACAAATAACTTTGCAAGCAAACTTTTATTTGCAAACAAATAATTTAGCTTACAAAGCTGTCTGTTTAGCTGAGACCTGCCTCTAAGATACCTCATGTGTAGGTTAGGGTTTTGATTTGGTTTAGCACCAGAGGTATTACTTTTCAATTGTAAAAAGTGTAATTATCTTTTTTTCCTCCAGTTTTAGCTTTATCAGGTTCCTGTGTCTGAATGCCTGTGGCTTGCTGGATTTAGGTCTGTTGTGGTACTCCTACACATGTACGTGGTGTTTTTTCTGTTTTTAAACTT
Source organism: Limnodromus scolopaceus (assembly GCA_028565335.1). NCBI lineage: Eukaryota > Metazoa > Chordata > Aves > Charadriiformes > Scolopacidae > Limnodromus > Limnodromus scolopaceus. The sequence goes on along the minus strand of JAOXNO010000020.1, from coordinate 29,968,251 downwards.
CTATGGGCTTGGTTAAGCTATCACAGAATGATAGGGGTTGGAAGGGACCTCTGGAGATCATCTAGTTCAACTCCCTTGCCAGAGCAGGGTCACCCAGACCAGATTGCACAGGAATGTGTCTAGGTGGGTTTTGAATGTCTCCAGAGAAGGAGACTCCACCACCTCTCTGGGCAGCCTGTTCCAGGGCTCTGCCACCCCCAAAGTAAACAAGTTCCTCCTCATGTTTAGATGGAACTTCATATGTGCAAGTTTGTGCCCATTTCCTCTTGTCCTATCACTGGGCACCACTGAGAAAAGACTGGCCCCATCCTCCTGACACTCTCCCTTTAAGTATTTATAGGTGTTGATCAGATCCCCCCTCAGCCTTCTCTTCTCCAGACTAAAAAGGCCCAAGTCCTTCAGCCTTCCCTAGTAAGAGAGATGCTCCAGGCCCCTGATTATCTCTGTGGTTCTCTGCTGTACCCTCTCCATAATCCAGGAGGAAGTAGTTAATGATTTACTTCTGCACCTAGACACACGTAAGTCTATGGGGCCAGATGGGATTTGCCCAAGGGTACTCAGGGAGCTGGCGGGAGAGCTCACCAAGACTCTCTCCATTATCTATCAACAATCCTGGTCAACGGGAGAGGTACCAGATGACTGGAGGGTGGCAAATGTGATGCCCATCTACAAGAAGGGCAGGAGGGAGGATCTGGGAAACTACAGGCCTGTCAGCCTGACCTCAGTACCAGGAAAGATCATGGAGAGGATCATCTTGAGTGAGCTCTCATGGCAAGTGCA
>JAOXNO010000020.1:29947425-29961646 GCA_028565335.1 Limnodromus scolopaceus | reverse complement strand
TTGCTGTACCCTCTCCAGCAGTTCCCTGTCCTTCTTGAACTGGGGAGCCCAGAACTGGACACAGTACTCCAGATGGGTCTCATCAGGGCAGAGTAGAGGGGCAGAATAACCTCCCTCAACCTGCTGGCCATGGTCTTCTTGATGCACCCCAGGATGCCATTGGCCTTCTTGGCCACGAGGGTACGTTGCTGGCTCATGGGCATCCTATTGTCCACCAGGGCTCCCAGGTCTTTCTCCTCAGAGCTACTCTCCAGCAGGTGAGCCCCCAACCTGTACTGGTGCATGGGATTATTCCTCCCCAGGTGCAGCACCCTACACTTGCCCTTGCTAGCTCTCATTAGGTTTCTTTCTGCCCAGGTCTCACTGAGTGGCAGCACAGCCTTCTGGGCTGTCAGCCGCCCCTCCCAGTTTTGTCATCGTCAGACTTGCTGAGGGTACTTTCCATCCCTTCGTCCAGGTCATTGATGAATATATTGAAGAGGACTGGACCCAGTACTGACCCCTGGAGATCACCATTTGTTACAGACTTCCAGCTGGATTCTGTGCCGTTAGTAATAACCCTCTGAGCTCTGCCTTTCAGCCAGTTTTCAATCCACTTAACTGTCCATTCATCTAACCCACACTTCCTAAGCTTAGCTATGAGGATGCTGTGGGAGACTGTGTTGAAAGCCTTGCTGAAGTCAAGGTAGACAACATCGACTGCCCTCCTCTCAACTATCCAACCAGTGATAGATCCAACCAGTGCCACCATTTAGGTGACAGCTCCTGAATGTGGGAATTCTGTATTGATTGATTGAATTGTGTGTTAAATAGCTTCATTTTACTACAGTGGAGGTTGTACCAAAATTGTATTTGGCCTGAGTCTTAAACCTCTGCAGGCAAATAACTGTACTTGCAAAGCTGGCTGTTTCACCAATGCTTGCCTCTAAGATACTTACGTAAACCTTATCTGTAGGGAATTTGCTTTGCTTTAGCACCAGAGGTATTACTTTTCAGTTGCGAAAAGTATAACTTCTCTTTCCCTCCAGTGTTAGTTTCATCAGTCTTCTGTGTCTGAATGCTTGTCACTTGCTGGTTTTAGGTCTATTGTGGAATTCCTAGACATATGTGGTGGTTTTCTTGCTTTTGCTTTTAAATTCAGTGGGTCTTGTCAAGCTGTCAAAGCTTCTTCAGCTTGAGTCTTCCTGGAAACAGGTGTTGCCCTGCTACTATTTCATCAGTGAAAATACATGGCTTGGCTTGCAGATATGGCATATACATGCCCTAGCTTTAAGTGCATCTTTATTTTTTTCTTTTTTTCCACTTAACTAGTGTGCATTTATGAAGATAGCATTGTGAATCTGGGCAAATGCCAATATTACAAACATCACAGAATATAAAAAATGTCGAGGAAACAGCATTCAGTCCTGAAAATCAGACAGTAGGTGGGTTGATGGGATAAAATATGATCCCAAGCCATTAAAGTTTGAGGTATAGGTCTCTAGAATGTACTTTCCAGGAGCCATGGTGATCAGAGATGTGATCTTAGTTGGGTGAGATGGAGTCCAGATTAACTGGAAAATACCTGAATTAGAGAAGCTTGTTTTTATTAATGTATCTGTAAATGAAAACATTACTTAGATGCTCTGCTAGTCTAGCTGTTCATTCTTGGTTTGGCAGGTATAAATCCTCTCAGATAATGTAGCGGCACTGCCCTGCCTTAGTGTTGGTCTTGTGGTTGAGGTTTTTTTGTTGTTGTTTTTTTTGTGTGTGGTTGGTTGTGGTTTTTTTTCCTACTGTCCTCTGAGCTGAGCTCAGAATCCTGTAGGCTTCTATGTTCTGTTAATGAGTTGTTTTCTGGAGTGCATGCATGTTGCTGCTGCTTGTCAGGTCACTTTCTGTATGTTACGTGTGGTTGACTGAAACAGTTCAGTGCTGCAAGGGAGTATCAGCTTTGCCTCTGTTGTTAATTTCTTCTCTTACCTGCAGCTTCTCTTCTAAGTTCTGCATCTAAATCTTCCTTTCCTTGTTCACATTTTTGTTTCCATAGTCCAAGTCTGTTCCCTTGAAGGAAAATATAAGGAAAGAAAGCATGGTCGTAATTTCAGCCTTATTACTGTCTTGCTGAGGCCAGTCCCTGCGTCTAGTTGAGGTATATTGCGGCAGTTGTCCAACAAGATGTCAAAGCATGAGGCAGGTCAGACAAAGGACCTCTGGGTGTCATAATACAGACAATTCATACTGTAAGCAGAAGTTCTAAGTGTGTTTTGAAGCTTTTTGACCATGATGATGAAATCCCAAAGTTGTATGTATCAAAGCCTTGCTTTGTTTATACCTTCTGTAAATGAAGGCTTGTCAGATTCCTTTTCCCCCCATCTAAAACAGACTGACAAAAATAGCATCCTTCTTAATTCATCTGTCTTGTCCTTTTGTGGGACAACTTTGTAAATTCCCTGGTGTTTTCTTCTTAGTATTTTTAACCTGGAATTACACCATGGTTTATCTCATACAGCATCCTGAATTTTGTGAATGAGAGGTGGATCTGACTCATGCTAAATTATCAAAAGATAATGTCCATTGTCATTCATCAAGAATACTTTCTAATCTTCATAAATTCAATTTGTCAGGGAGCATTGAGTGTGATGACTGTCATAATCCTGCCATAATATTTTGTTGATGTGAGGTTGTACTGTGAGATAACATGGCCTACTTGCATCAGCAAAGACTACTGTGTTGCCTTCTGGTAACCTTTCTCAGTTTAAGGAGAACTTAAATTGAGACTTTGTAGGCTATTCTGCTATGTTTCTGCATGTATCCATTCTTTCACTCTGATCTTCACACCTCTAGGTGAAAAAAAGGGAAGCTGTCTTTATGGGGTGAGAATTAATGTGGCATTCTAGTTGGCCTAATGTCACCTTCATGTTGGTGGATGTTTTGTATAAAAATTGCAGGAGCAGAAGTGGTGTCAGAGCTTACTGCTTTTTAGGTAAGATTTAACATACCTAATGCTTCTTTATGTGGTGAGAAAAAGAACAGAACTACTGATAACTGACAGTATGTCTATTCTAGCTAAGATTCAGGCTGTCTATCCTAAAACACAGAAGTCTTTTCTCAGATAAAAGGTTTATCCTTTTGTCATGGTTTAACTCCAGCCAGCAACTAGGGTGACACAGCCGCTCCTTTGCCTTCCCCTTTCTATCCCCCAGAAGGGTAGGGAGAGGAGGGATAAATGGAGGGGAAAGGATGAAACAAAAGGGGTTGAGATAAAGACAGTTTAATAGAACAATAAGAAAAAAGAAAAATAACAACAATAGTAATGGTAAAAGAATAAAAAAGACACAAGTCACTATCACTGCCTGGTGAATTGGTTGCCCAGCCTGACCTGAGCAGAGATCGTTGACTATGATTCTATGATTCTGTTCCTCCCCCAGCTAACCCCCATTTCTATACTGAGCATGATATTTATGGTACAGAATATATACCATTGATCATTCTGTTGTTCTGTCTGTGCTCCTTCCCAGTTTCTATGGGAAACTCATACTAGTCAAGGGCCTTTTTCAACATCACTTAGCAACAATATGCATTATTGACATTCCTTTCTTAACAAATCTGAAAAAACAGCAACCACTAGAAAGAAGATCAACTTCTGTCAGCTGAAATCAGGACACCTTCTTAGACAAGAGACAGAGAACATGATTAGTTTGTGCACAGCTTCTGTAAAGTTTTGTATTTGTGTTCCTCTCCCCTGTCTGCTGGGCTCTTGGCAGGACCTAGACTAATGGGAAAATACTGAGACAAATGCGTGATGGTCCTGGTAGCTTTCTGCTGGCCTGTATAGCTGTAGTTATCTATCTTGTTGCAGCTATACAAAGCCTTTGTGATTCTGGTCTTGGATTGCATTTTAGTGACTGACTTCATCTTAATGTGGGAACTCCAGTCTTTGGTCTCAACAGAGTGTTATCTCAGTGGATTGATTGTGGCCTGCTGTAAGGCTATCACAGTCAAGGATCAGAATCCTTGAGATGAACTTCTAGTCTGAAGGTGAATGAGCTGAGATAGAGAAAACTGCTTTAGTACTGCCTTTGTCATAGGCTTTAAGGATGGTCTTTTAAGTTTATTTCCAAAATGCTTTGGTTTTTCATAAACTGGTTGAAGGTAGAGCACTATCTCTGCAACTTTTGGTCTTGCTCATATGATGACTTAGTCACTCAGAGTACCTTACTTTGACATGGAACATTACCATGGAGGAAGGTCCGTGCATTCATGCGCTTAAACGCATTGGTTTAGGTTCTTCAGAAGTGCTGTTCACTGTAAATATTTGGGAGGCGAGCCTTGGAATATATATTTTCTCTCAAGTTGCTTGTGTTTCAGTCTTTCCCTTGATTCTTGAGGTTTTCAGACTTTCAGTTTTGTTTGCTATGCATTTTTCTGAAGTTCAGGTAGTAAGACCTGTTTTAGCCTCACAATAAATGGGACTTTTTTAGAGTAAGTTGGAGGTATTTATCCAGCTATTTGAAGCCTTTTGTTAGTGTGTCTTATGAGCTGAATGTAGTTCTGAGCTGCCTCCTACCTGAAAAAATGGTGCCTGCTACTTGCAAGGTCACATGCTGGTATCTGATTTAGGCTGTGATGGCTCCTAGGAAGCAACATCACCACCTGTTTCTAGATTTTCAGAAAGCAGACTTGCAGTAAGGCATTAGGATGATAAAACCGTTTCAGTGTATTTGTTACGTTACAGTGCTGGGACTGGTCAGCTGGAGTTGGTTAGCTGACCACTTCCATGAAGATAAATCTAGCCCTATAGAGGAATGTCTGTTACCACTTCTCAGGTGCAGGTAAAAACACTGTTCCTTTAATGCCAAAAGGAAGTGTAATCCAGAAAAAAAAACCCAGATACATTTCAGTATCACCAATAATAGTACCCACAGTATTTTTGGTCAGCTCCAGAACTGAGTGTCTTTACTGAAAGTAATCTAAAGAGCCATATAAAAGCACGTCTTGATCCTGTAGTTTGTTTTGCAAAACATTAAACTTCTTTCTTCTCCTTCTATAATAGCATAATTCTCACTCTTCAGAACTGCATAGAGATTTTACTTGGCTGTGCCTTCTGCTTTCAAAAGGTATTCAGGTGCAGTAGTGCCATGACAGACCCCTGAGAACCAATACTGACTGCAGTCTGCGTTTAGTTCAGTGTAGGCGGCTTATAACAGTTTAGCTCTGCAGCACTGGACGAGGCAACACTGTTCCTTCCTAGTGAGGCTGTCTGCTTCATCTGAAGTGGCACACAGTGGCTGTTCAAGTAAGTAGTCTCACCAGTATAAATTTTTATTTTGGTATTTCCAAGAAAAAAGCATTTGCATGACTTCAAGTGATGGATGTTCTCCAAATCAGTGGATATACTACTGGTCTGAGGTAATTCCCTCCAAAGAAAGGAGGCTGATGAAGTCATAACTAGAAATTAGAGACTGAAGATGGATTTCGAATGACGAGGAAGAGCAGCATAGTCACACTTCAAAGCTTCTTAGATATAGTCTTATTTTCACTGGTACTCTGAGTAGCAGAGGATCAGTCGCTTTGTTCCAAGGAAGAACTCTTGCATACTCAAATACTAGAAAATAATTGTTTTTAAAATACTAGTAGTAGAAGATGAAATTGTGTAAAGGCGCATTGAATTAAGAGCATATCCGTGGTCTCTGTTTTAGTATTGTAGCTAAATGTACGGCTGCTTAGGAAGAACACCTCCACTACTGTCAAAATGCTATTTCGCTGTTCATAATTGAAAATCTGATTATATTGTCCAGAAAAGTCAGCCAGAATGAAAAAAAAAAAAGTGAAAATAGGAAACACACTTGAGTACAGGCTTAGGAAATAAAAATGAGAAGGTTTTGTCTTGAATTAATTGGGCATTATAGGGGAAGGGTATACTGGCAAGGAAGGATATCAGAGAAACAAAGTAGTCTGGCTTTAAAACAAGACCTGTACATGCACGCCACCACACAACTTTCTGTTAAGTTATACCTATAGGATATAAACAAAAGGAGTAGCAGTCAAAACTTCCAATGTACAGCACCCTATACAGCACCACTGTTGGTGAGTGTCCTGTATTTTGTGCTTCCCAGTACTGACTTAGTGGTTTGAGCAGTATTCTGAATTATTCAATTTAATAACACTGTTTCATTGTACTGAACCAATTAATCCTTGTTTTACAACAACTAGTCATATGACAGATGGTCATGTTTTAAAATATGACATTCACCTTTCATATATTCAGAGAGTGACAAAATGTTTATTCGTTTGACCAAGTTATTTCTTCGGATAGATTAATTACCCTAAATCCGAATTCACTTGCAGCCAAATGCTGTCTAAGTAACTTCCATTGAGAAGCTCATAATTTCCTTTTCCTATGCACTTGACTTAGTGCGAAGGTACTTGTCATCTGTCCCCCTCCCCCCAACAAATAAACACAAAAGAGAGGTGGCATTACTTTTTAGATGTTCTCAAACTGCAACAATACACTGCATTTGTTACATAGTTTGGAATATTGTAGTGAATCCTACTCTCATCATACTGAATCTCCATTTCTTATTAAGGGTTCTTCTGCTCTTGATAGAATTCTAGTACTGTAGGATCTAACTGCAGGAATTGGAGTGCTATGTAAAATGGCATTAGAGAGAAAAAGAGCTGAGACAACCAGTTTGTGGAGATATGATAGAGAAGCTGAAAGTAAGAATGAAACCAGAGGATTAGTTCTTTAAACTTTTTGTGTTTTTGCAAGCCTGTAGGGATGTACAGATTTTGCCATTCTGATTGACCTGTGGTCATTGTTAGTTAGAATGCAGAAACCAACAAGCTAATTGTTGATCCACAGTTCAACACCCTTCCCTTATTGTCCACAGCTCAGTTTTATTTACAACATGATCTTCAGAAGCATAGCTGTTGCTACTTATTATTCAATAAATATACACCACTCAGCATCAGTAGAACATTTCTAGCTTTGTTTTGGTCTTACAGACGTTCCTAAACTTAGGCAGTTGTGTCAAGTTATTTTCCATGACTCACATGAGTCAATTGAGCACTGATTAATTTCAGGCTACCTACTGCATTTCAAGGTCATTTATGTATTCAGGTACACTGACTGTTTTAAGCACTGTCAGTCCTGCCTCTGACATGATAATAAACCATACCAGTTTAAGCCAGAAGTCTTATACTTAAGGTTACTTAAAAGTCCAGCATCAAAAAAAAATCCCAACGCCAGTAGGATTTCTTTCTGCTAGGAAGCTCATGAAGGTGTCTCTGTACGGTATTCTTATACATTTGGACAGAAGAAATTATTTGTCTTCTGCTTTCCATATGACACTTCTCTGGTGGGATCCTTATTTTTTTATTTCAGCTCTTCTAAGAGACAGCCAGTCTCTCATTAATGGATCAGAAATCTTTGTGTTCAACAGTGACACTAGTAATGATTTTTATCACATTTTGTATTTGTACTTATTAAATCCATATTACTAGTTAAAACACACAGAATGGCAGTTTATTTCTGAAAAAGGCTTAATAGCTTTAAGATTGAAATTGACAGAGCAGTTTTCCTTTAGAAAAAGTCTCACCCTAACTTCAGAAGAGTAGCAGGGCAAAATATAGCCATGCTTGTAATCATTGTATTGGTCTGTGAGTGGATGAACACTACCCTCATCCCAGGTGCTCAGTTCTTTTAGCAATCTAGGTAGTTACTTTCTACAGAAGAGAGGATGAAAAGGCATGGTGAGACAAATGGTCACCTGGACTTGCAGGTGAGCTACAAAAACTTCGTTGCTTTCACATGTGCACCCTGTGTCATACAAAGTCTTGTTAAAGGAAATATGTCTGTTTGAGGACACACTCTAGTTATTAAAAGGACTTCAGTAGCCCTAAAATAATTAATATTTGGGTAATACGAGTATGTGTCCATTTGCTCTATCTGTATACTATTGAAATCTGGAACTAGTATTAGAGTCTTGCAACAGAATTGGAAAATTACTGAGAAACAAATGATGATTATGTGATATGGTTTTATTGCAAAGTGAGGCAATGTGAGAGGGGAGTCTTCCACTGATTAACTGATTTCGCACCAAAGATGATATCAAATGCCAGAGGTCTGCTTTGCTTTCCTTCTTTTTCTTGTACTATATGTTCTTGTCAACCCTCTATACTTCCAGGTTGACTGAGATGGGAGGAGGCAAGACTGTGATCTTTTGTGACGGCTGAAGCATATGGCTGACAGAATTTATCACAGAATATATGAAGACTAAAGAGTGTCTTACTCAGCTTTTAGGCCATCTGCCTGTAATCTTGGTGTTACAGCAAGAACTCCATCCAGACCTATATTACAGTCTTCTGACAGTGTAGCTGTTAAGTTGTTGAACACCCTGGATTCCATAAATATACTTGTGCAGTCATATCAGAAAGTTTGTGGGTTTTTTTTTCCTCAAACTAAGATTTTGACTATGGTATGGTTTGTTTATTGTTTGGTTTTTTGGTGGTGCTTTTTTCTTAAGTGTGTGTGTGTCAGATTCTATAGTGCTTCCCTAGCTCAAACGATTGGTGTTTGTTTAGCACTACATCCATCTTTGTGATTTCTGCTTGTCACCTCTTAGTATGCTGGTAATTGGGTTTGCTTTTTGTTTCTCATCTTTTTCTTGTTTCATGATTCTTTTCCTTTTGTCAGAAATGCAACTTTCACTATGAATCCCGTGAAATCTTTGTTGTGGGTCTGTGGGATAATCACTTACTATGAAGAACAGCTTTTCTGTTATCTTGGCTGAAGGAATGGATTTAAGATGTTTCATGCTGCTGTATACCATGGGATAGTTCATAAAGAAAAAAATGGTGCTGAAGTGTCACCTTAATGTGACCTTAATTTTTATCTAAACCAGCTGGCTGATCTGCCTATTCTGACACAAGGAACTTAAATAGTATCTGTATCTCTGCTTGGCTAAATTGAAGCTGTTGCCTTGTCTCTTTTGTAATTGTAACCAGGCATTCTAAAGGATAAATGTTTTGGCTTAATACACTGTTTAGTATTTTTATGCTGGAGTTCATACTAATAGTGGCTAACATACTGTATTCCGGTCTGACTTTGGTTGGCACTCTGACTTCTTTTACCCCAAGAAGACACTGCTGGCTGATACAGAATGAGTAACTGTTATGTTCTGTGTCTAACTGGTTGCTGACAATGATAGCTTATTGTGGTTTGCAAGGGCTTTAGATCATGTCAAAATTAAAGCAAGACTCCTTTGGCTTCCTTCTTCACCAGACACAACTTTAAATCTTAATAATAATTTATGGACAACTGGATTTCTTGAAGATGTGTATACCTATCGGTGGTCTACAGTTACGTAAAGCAATCAGAGTTTAACATACTATATTGGCATAAGGGTTGATGCAGAGATTTTACTTTGAATTGAGAGTATTTCAGAGAAACCTACCAGTGATCAAGAGAACTTATCTCTTCAGGTCATTCTCCACCTGATCTTTATTAGTGATATCTTTAAAACTTTAATACTAATTGTCTTATCTCACAACTAAGTTCTGTGGTTGAGACAAGTTTGTCCGCTCATCCAGTCTTTAATATTTTTATTTAAAATACTAAACCCTTTTTTCCCTCTTCCATTCTCCCCAAAAAGAAGTTGGCCCTTGAAATGGAGTGCTCTGCAAGTGAAACAACTTTTATTTTTGTATTGTTTAGAAGTTGGTGGGTATTTAAAACATATAGTGTAGGTAAAGTTATAGAATTGTTTCAAATACATGTGTATTGGGTGGCTTCCTGGTTTATAAAGTTACTGAATTCTACGTAAAGGACTTGCTTGTTTGTAAATCAGTCCATTTATAGCTATGGAGCATGAGAAATAATGCTTCTTTAGAATTGAGATATGAACATAAAACCAGGATGATGACAGTCTGGTTTTAGCACTCAAAATCAGTTTATTAAAATCAGTTTTAGTTTCTTATCAGCCAAACAGAACCCCATCTTCTGAAAAATGCTGGTTTTGTTCTAATGAACACAGATCACAATACAAAGTGTTTTTAATGTCTGTTAGTCAGACATCACAGGTGTACTGAAATTCTTGGTGTTGTAATGCAGTACCTTTAGTTTGAAATACTTTCAGTTTGGAAGTTGTATCTCTTACTCTGCTTATCCTTACTTCTGTTGAAATGTGGTAGTTTTGAAGGCCTGGAATAGATCCACATGTAAACTAATTCTTGGCACAAAGGAACTTGGAACATCCTTTTTTCTTGCCCAGCTCAGGTCTTCATACAAAAACAATTCAAACAAGTGGCTAAAATGCTAATTAAAATTAGTTTCTTGTGCTGATTAGGGTTGCTGTAAATTGTAAATTTAAATTTTCCTATACTATAAACTAGTCCTTTATGTGTAGAACTCCAGATCTCACTTTCAGAAGGAATACCATGTTACTTGTGCTCTTGGTTACTCGTGACATGCGTCTGCTCCAATATAAATTAAAAAACTAGACTGTTCTTTTTCTGTTCCTCCTCTTGTCTCAGTAATTTAGAGAAATTAGCAGGCAAAAAGAGCTCAGTGAACAGAACTCTAACTTTTGCCTAAATTTAAATTCTTACTCGGTTCAGGTCACACTTTTCTTATGGTTAACACTATATAACACTTAACCTGTGAACGTTATTTAAAGACTTTCTTTTTCTTCTCCCTCTGATTTTTAATGTAATAGATCAATAGAACAGCTGATATGTGAAGGGATTACAATACCTTATTGTAGAAAAATGGAACACTATTTCTCTGGGAATAAGGAGTGGAGGATTTACTGCATAGTCCCTACATCATTTCTATATCTTGCTACAGTGAAAACGGATTTGTCATCAGCTTCGTGGAGTGTCAGTCAGTATAATCAGAATGTCTGAATATCTCTAGCTGACCGATTTCTTTCGTGAGTCTCCTATACCCTGTGACTTCAGATCTATTCCTTGCCTACTTCTATATACAAAACTTTCTCTTAAAATGTAGAATTTGTAAGACTGATATCCCAATTTTGAATAAATAGAAATAGTGAACTGTGAACTGAAAAACTTTGCTATGTGAATTGATGGGTGTAGTTGGAAGGAGAAATATGGAAACAAAGATTACTATCGCTATATCAGCTTTCCTATTGTTGCATTTTCTTCTGGAAATCTGCCTTACTCCTATGAGCTGGTTGAAGGCTAACTGTAATTATTTTCTGTTGCAGATGAACCGACGCGTTCCCTGAGTGGTCTCATCTTGAAGAATAATGTAAAAGCACATTTTCACAACTTTCCCAATGGGGTAACTGACTTCATTAAAAGTGAATGTCTGAACAACATTGGTGACTCCTCCCCCTTAATTAGAGCTACTGTAGGTAAGTGTGCTCTTATTGCTGACTGCTAAAAATGTTACTGATATGGGCGAGAGCTGCACTAGTGATGTAAAAAGTTATTTAACTCCTTAAAACTGCTTGCTTCTGGTAATTGTCACAACCTCACCATGTTTTAACGCTGATAATTATTCGATGTGAATATACAAAAGTCACATTTACTTTTGCTTCCTGTTCTGTTAGGACTGATTTAGCAATTCAGTTCATATCTCTTGAAATGTAACTGAATACTAGTTTATTTGAATCAACTGAAATTGAGCTTGCTGCCGATTTCTATCCCTAAAAACAGAAACAAGGTGAAGGTCTGACTTAAGAACAGTTTCTGTACTCCACTTGCATCAGTGAAAAACTTCTGTTAGTTAATTTCCGGCACCCCATCCCCCTTATGCACATGCATACCCCCATATGCACACACATATCCCCACATGCACACATCCTTTCAGGGAATCATCATGCCATGCATAGCACGTTCACATAATGAGTTTCTATTTTTAAATACCTTCTGTCAGAATACAGTACATAAAGTGTGGCATACAGAATGTTATAGAATCGTAAGAGTGGTTTGGATTGGAAGGGATCTTAAAGATCATCTAGTTCCAGTAAGAAGTGTTTTGTTACATGGATTTCTGATTTTGTAGATACTTTGGTTTTGTGCACCTCTTCCATAAAATATGCAGATTTGCATTATTTTTACTTATTTCTAGGTAAAGTTGCTTTTCTAACTGCTCTTTGAGAATATGATTTCATCCTATTACTACAATCATTGTAGTAATTTTCCTTGGCCCCTCAAAAAAATAGAGCAGAGTAAAATATTTACTGAAGGACAGTAGAGAAAATGGGTGTAGATGTCACTTCAGAAAGAAATTCAGCTTGTATCAGCTGACTCCTTTTATAAAATAACCTACCATTTACTGCTCATTCAGAATCCCTTGCTTCATGTATAGGATTCCTTCTCCAGACATCTGGGATATGGACTACAGACTATCCTCATCTCTTAGCTTTTTCCTGCTGCTTGTCACTTTTGAAGCTGCTTTGCTATGAATTTTATTAATGTCCCGTTTTCTTAATGACAGTAGAAACCAGTCTTCAAGTGACAGGTACTTTAGTGATTTCAGGTTGTAGAAGAGTCATGCGTGCTTGTTAGTTCAGAGTTGTCAGCAGAGTACAATGGAGCTGACTAAAGAATATATTCCAGCTCCATTTGGATTGCTGTCTTAGGTTTGTTTGGTGGTGATGGTTTGTGGGGTGTTTTTTATTTGCAGGGAGAGGGGAAGCTGTTTGTTTTCAAGCAGTTATACTTCGATTTCTCCTACTATGCAATGTTTGTGGATAAGTAGCTCAATTACTGTTCAGCTTTAAGTGATCCTTGCTGGGATTATTCAAGCACGTCTGAACTTTGAAGATGAGTAGCAGCCAATGAACTGTAAGAGTTGTGTAAGAGTTGCTATTCAATGTATGCTTTGCACCCTGCCATTTGAACTAAATAAACGTTGGATCTTTGTAGCCTTCTGTCATAATAGTGAAGTTGGTCTGGTAGCCCCCGTCTCTTGGTACTCTCTAGGTGTAAATATAGTACTACCTACCTAGGCTGCCCTGTTAGCATATGCTTGGGACACGCTAGTTAGAGCTGCTTTTTGAGATGCATACGTTTTTTTGCAGTTCAATCACTGTCAACTTAATGACCCAATTGAAAATAAGATCTCTGGAATTCTGAGAGGAAGGTGAGCAAGTACATCAAAATAGCATTAGAGAAGATTTAATGCAGCATTCACTCTCCTTTGTGGTCTCTAGCATCTAGTGCTAACCAGACAAAAGTTGGTACCTTTTGGCCAAGATGGAGGCAAGCTGATGAATCCCATCCTCAGAAGTGACCTCACTGCGGAGAATGAGCGTGGCAATTGAGCGAGTTTTAGAACTGTGACTTGAGACCAAATGGTAGCTACATGTTGTTGTATCCTTACTTAGCTTTTCCCTATTTTAGTCCCCAAATGAGTAGAAGTGTGGAACTTCTCTGTGTTGTGTGGTACAGATTTTAAAACCCCATGTGCCAATGTTGAATACGGGTTCAAGTTAAAAAAAGATGGCTGCATGTGTTCAGAACCCACAAACTTACTTGGAAATAAGTGCATCTATTCAGGAAGTGTCTGTAACTGTTAAAAATTTCAGGGGCGGGAGGGGGGAATGGATGGATGGGACACCCTAGTGTAGTCTGAGCAGGACCTTACTGTAATTCTTATTTAAAAGCAAGCAGGGGAAACAGTTTTGAGTGTTTAAGAGTAGTGGCGGGACTGGAGAGCTTCACTGCAGAAGGAAAGGGAAAGCTAATGAATGCCCTAAGAGGGAAAATTTTGTTGTGAAGTTCAGCTTTTTAGAATTAAGGAGTTCAAAAATCAACTTTAGGAGCTACAGAGGCAAAACACCACCCCAAAACTCCCAACCTTCCCCTCGAGCTGTTATTGGCATGAAAGTACTGAAGCATTGTTACTTTTTCTTTATTTTCAATTTTTTTAGCGTAGAATTGATGCTGTAAACAGGGATTGCATGTAATTGAAACAGTGACGTAAAAGATGCTGTCATGACAATTGTTTTTAACAATTTCAGAATCCCTCTGGAGTTTGGTCTCTTCTGTGTTTACTGCTCAATTAGCCCAGCTGCTATATCTGGTAGATTTCACATTTGACAAGTGAAATACCAACAGATTCTGTAATACTGTTTTGAAGTTCATTACAAATCAAAGACCATCTATAAAGACTTTCCTTTTCAGATAGGTAGGTTTAGACTGAACATTAGGAAAGAATTTTTCACAGAAAGAGTGGTCGGGCATTGGAATAGGCTGCCCAGGG
>JAOXNO010000020.1:29919991-29941414 GCA_028565335.1 Limnodromus scolopaceus | reverse complement strand
CAGTTCTTAGCAAACCAAGAAATTTCTTAAACCCTTAGATATTTGAGAGGAGAAAAATTGGTATGAAACAGGTGAAGGTATGTGAGATCTTATTTCTTTCATTCCTCTGATTTCTTTAGGCATTCTGATAACAACCATTGCCTCAAAAGGGGAATTACAGAATTGGCCTGAACTCTTACCGAAGCTTTGCAGCCTGTTGGATTCTGAAGATTACAATACCTGTGAGGTAAGGAGACTTGTAGAAAATAGAAGATTATCATCTGAATTTGATTATTTTTATCTCTCTTCATAGGCACTATGTATATGTATAGGGTGTGTGTGTATACATGCACATATATTCTCAAAAAACAGTGGCTCAAATTTGATACTTTTTCTTCTACCTGCATTCCATGTTCTTACTGTTCAAACAAAATTTGTTGTCTTTGCATACAAGTGGAGTAAGACTGCAAATGGGTAGTTGTAGCGTCTCAGGTGAGAAGTGTCCTGACGTTACCATTCTGTGATGCCGAATCTTTTAGGCATCATTAGCATCATCAAGTTGACCCTGAATTCTCTCTTACTTAAAAGTAGGGTTCGTTCTTCCTGTAAGTTAATCTGGAAAAGTGATATGTCATTCTATATCAAAGTGAAATGAACTGTTTTGTTCAGTTTGTAAGAAATACCAACATAACTTTTTTAAACTATGAGGAGAAAAAAAAGCCTTTTCTGATTTTAAAAAAATAAAAATCCAGGATCACACAATTTTAATTACTTGATACTGTCTTCATTAAAATGCGTGAAGCATTTTGTATAAAGTAATTCTTAGAGACAGTGTAATGGTCCAAGATGCCATGCTGTTATGTGTCTTTTAGTGCTGCTTTCTCAAGAAAAAGAAAAAAAGCCACTTGAAAATGAAACTCAAATTGAGCAACATATCCAGGATTCTGTTTTGCTTCATAAGAAAACATGAAAGAAAATACAATTATATATGTAATGAAATTGGATACTTCTGCACCTGGACATTTATTTTTCAAATACAAACTAGATTTTAAGCATTTTTAAAAATATAATTGAATAGATGAGCATTGAAAGCTAAAATTAAAATTACCACTTATCCATTACTGACTCACCTAGCTTGAGAGTTTACAGATGCCAGTATAAAGTGCTTAAATAAAAAGCCTTGAATGATGTTTCAGTTTAACTCCATATTTAATTAGCTGCATTTACTTTATTAATTAGCTGCATTTACTGTGTTGTGCTGAAATTACCTGTTCTGTACAAAAGCTGAAATTTTGCTTTCTTCAGAATGTGAGCAACTTTTTTTTTTTTTTACACAGGGTGCTTTTGGCGCTCTTCAGAAGATATGTGAAGATTCTGCTGAAATTTTAGATAGTGATGTATTGGACCGACCACTCAATATCATGATACCTAAGTTCTTGCAGTTCTTCAAGCACAGCAGTCCAAAAATAAGGTAGGCTTAGGTACTGTACTACACTTACCTGTTAAAATTTTTTTTACGTGCGAAATTGCTATTTTGTAGATCTTTTTAAAACATACGTCATATTTAATGATCCTGCAGGGATCCACAGAGATTCTGCACATCCGTAATTTCCATGTTTATCTGCTTAGTTAATACAACAATCTCATCTCTTTATACACCTTCCAAATATACAACCAGCCTGTGATTTTGAAAATCGAACTGTTTAAGTTTTTGTGTGTTATTATGAAAAAATCAATGCTGTTGTTAGAACTTAATATACTGATTAGAAAAAACAATTTTGCCTTCATTTTGTAATGACTTCAGCAATGGGAGAGTCAAAATTATTTTGCTGAAAATAGTTTGAGTTCTTGCAGAAAATTATTTCTGCTTTAACTACACCAAAACTGAGAAAGCTTTCACATTAATCAAATTCAAACCATTCATCGTCTTTTCACTGTAGAACTATATTGATCTCTCCAAAGTAAAATAAGTATAGGATAGAAGAAAAATTCCAGAATTAAATTGTTATTGCTAATATTAATTGCAAAGAGCAGTAGCTTTTGTCCTCAAATGAGCTAACAGCATGCCCTTGTCACAAAGAAGGCTGATAGTATCCTGAGCTGGAGTGTTGCCAGCTAGTTGAGGGAGGTGATCCTTGCCCTCATCTTTCAGGTGAGGCCACACTTGGAGTGCTGCATCCAGTTCTGGCCTGTCCAGTGCAAAAGAGATATAGACATACTGGAAAGAGTCCAGTAATGGGCCATGAAAATGATGAGGGGACTGGAGCATCTCTCACATGATGAAAGGCTGAGAGAGCTGGGACTGGGGGAGCTTATCAATGTATGTAAATGCCTTGGGGGAGGGAGGAAAAAAAGACATGGCCAGGCACTTTCCCATAGTGCCCAGTGATAGGACCAGAGGCAATGGGCACAAACTGAAATAGAGAAGCTTCCCTCTGAACATCCGGAAACACATTCTTTCTGTGAGAATGAACCAAGCACTGGTGGAGGTTGCCTACAGAGGCGATGTTCCAGAGAGTCTCCATCCTTGGAAATATTCAAAAGCCATCTGGACATGGTCCCAGGCAACCAACCCAGCTGGCCCTGCTTAAGCAGAGGGGTTGGACCAGATAACCTCCAGAGGTGCCTTCCAAGCTCAGCCATTCTGTGATTCTAGGAAATAAGGCTTTTGACTCGTGTTTGAAAATTATATTGAAAGATTCTACAACTTGGAGGTGGCAATTCTTTATTGTCAACAGTATTAGATGGTGAAGACTAAGAGGAAGAGTATAACCTGGAATATTTCATTATAGTTTTCAAATAAGATTTAGAAACTCACCTAAAATAGATGCACACTAAGAAAAATAGATAACAAAGCCTGAGTTTGCTCTTATGGAAAGGTAAACTTCATACTTCTCTGAAGCTGGGAGGTTGAGAAAAACACGCTTTTTTCCTTACTACACTATACAATATTTCATTTTTTAACTATGCTGCAATGTTTGTGCCTTTGAGACGGTTAAAACAGTTTTGAGTTTAAAGTGGGCTACCTGCTGACCTACAGCCTGGTTTCAGTACATTGTGCTGAAGTATGAAAACTATTAGTAGTGTCAGTAAAATACATTATATTTAAGTCTGTCTAGAGACAAATTTTGAACAACGTTTTATGAGACATTCTTCCAGGAAATGTCTGAACAGAATACAAGTTTGGAGTTACATTAGTAAAAATATTTTAGTGGCTCTTCAAGGGCTTTTACAGGTAGTTTTGCCTTGTGCCTTTACTTAGGAAATTTGACTTTTGTGTCTCTGAGAATGAAAAAGACCTGTCAGTAATGGCTTTGCATGACATGAAATAGAAGAACCAATGCTTCACTTTTTACTATGCTTCTATCACACGTATTTTAGTATGTATCCTCCTATGAGAGTGTGTGTGTTCTAAGCTACAGCTATATTATTGACATACATTGGTCTCACTAAATACTAAAAATATTGCAAAGGCAGTTAGTTACTTAAGAACTAAAAAGAGCATGCTGAAATTTCACAGTGTTGACTGTATGGAATTGTTAATCATGATATACTTGAAAAGGAACACCCTTGCATACTGTTTGGAACAAGTATGCCAGATGTAGTCATCCTGTTCTGGTTTCTATTCCTGAATATTTAATTTTAAAATATCTATTAAGTACATCAGAGTACGAGGTGGCACTTAAAAAGTGGTATAGTAATTTTGCTTGGTGATACTATAGATATGCAGATTTGTTCCTCCTTGCCTCTAGAAGGTGTTTGGACAATGTAATTTCCTAATGTTTTTGATGTCTATATACAGTTTAGAAAATGTTTTTAACTAATGAAAAATATGTATTTTAACTGTTCCATTTTAGGTCTCATGCTGTTGCCTGCGTCAATCAATTTATCATCAGCAGAACTCAAGCTCTTATGTTGCATATAGATTCTTTTATTGAGGTGGGTGTGCATTCTTGGTTGGGGCATTAAGTCAAATTATGTATCTGTTTTATTACGAGTTTTGAATTATGTTTTGTGACCACTTCTACCCCCAAACTCCCAATTTCTGGATTCCCATTCTTAGCTTCAGTCCCCCATGGATTGAATTTCATTCTGTAGGTTTGTGCTCAGAGTTGAGCACTCTCCAAGACCGAAAAATAATATTTTGAGAGATGCTTCCCCTTCGTAAGTAGAGGAAACTCTTGTTGCATAAAGGAGTAATAGTAACGGCAGCAGTCTGTCACTTACTTGTGATGGAAAGTGCAGTACAAGGATCATCATGTCACTGAGTCCATCTGTGTCTCTCTGAATACTACTATTGAATGTGGATTAGAAGGGTGGTATTTTGGGTTGGCTAGAGTATTTTATTTGCTGCTGTTATGTACT
Source organism: Limnodromus scolopaceus (assembly GCA_028565335.1). Classification (NCBI taxonomy): domain Eukaryota; kingdom Metazoa; phylum Chordata; class Aves; order Charadriiformes; family Scolopacidae; genus Limnodromus; species Limnodromus scolopaceus. Next base: position 29,937,070 of record JAOXNO010000020.1, on the reverse strand, counting down.
GACGGTTTTCTGGCTTCAGGATTTCATTTATGTTTAGGAGAAAAAGTAATCCAGGAAATACTGTTCTTGTGCCAGTGCTAATATTAGGCAATGTTTTTGTTATATGTACAGTACAAATTAAGAGTCTGAAGGTTCATTTGCTAAACTATATGTCTTGAAGAAATAAAATGGCATTCTGAGTTGTGGGATGGGAGACTACAGAAGTACATAATTGCATACTTTAGTTTCCCAGTAATGTCAATTTAAATGCAAATTGAACTAGATGAACTGAGGTTTTTCAACTGATACTGCTTTCCAACAGAATCTTTTTGCACTGGCTGGTGATGAGGAGCCTGAAGTACGCAAAAATGTGTGCCGTGCTCTGGTGATGTTGCTAGAAGTTCGAATGGATCGCCTACTTCCTCATATGATTAGTATAGTTGAGGTGAGTCTCATTTCCCAGAATGCATGCTGAAAAACCTGTTTGTGGTTGCAGAAATAATGACAAATAAAAAGCATTTATCAGAACAGGTATGTTACTCTTGCATATAACTACTTTTCATTTTCCTTCAAGACTGAGATTGTAAAACTTTCTTCTTAGCTGATTGCCAACTTGACATTGTGTTTGACAGGCAATGCATATGGCAATTGTTTATTCTTCATTAAGTTGATTGATCCTGGCCAGCATCAGCTATACTGTGGAGCAGCCAGGCATTGCTTTGACCCCAATTGAAAAGATTATGTTAAAAATCTAGTGCTAGTTTTGATACTGCTTCAGTTTACGCATTGAAGCTGTCATTTTTTTGGGATGTGTTGACCGTAACAAGGATAAGGCATGTTATTTTACGTAGCTGAGATGCTCTTTGAGCTACTAAAAGTGTTGCCTCCCATTCAGTTGCAGAGTTAAATATTATTTGATAGTACCTTTACCATTCCAGATTAGTGCAGACTTGTCTGCACTGCACGAGGACCAATCAGCTCTGTTTTTTTGTCTGCTCAACTGCTTGAGCTATGAGTAATTTCCACATTTCTGGGAAATACTGTGTTTTCTAGGTAGCATTTATGTATGCTACTTGCCAGACTGGAAATATAGCTAAGATCATAATGTTTCTCATGCAGATTTCATGTGGACAAGTGGGTCATAATCCTGTGTCAAATTCCATAAGGACTATGTTCAGACAACACAAACAAGATGTGAAGGTTTTTTTGCTCCTCTACACAGACATTAGAGATGCATAAAACTGAGATAACCCTTCACAGCCTGGGCCTGCTATCTAATCTTCCTAAATGTTTTCTGGAATTCCATGACACCGGCCTTGTCAGACATGTTCTCATATAACACAGGACAAGCAAGAATTGTTGGTACTTGGTGGTGGGGTTTTTTTGTTTGGTTGATCGAGAGATTTGTTCTCACGTAAGCAGTTAAGAAATTTAGACTCTGAATCATCATCTGGCATTAAGAAAGAAGTATTCTAGCTTATTCTCATGATAGCGTTTAGTAGTCTTTTCTCTGTTTTTCCTCCTTGTCTCAAAGAAACAAAATTGCTATGGTAGCATAGTCTGGTTTTGTGAACAGTTTGCAGTGTCAGTAGCTTCTTCTAGTCAGTTAAAACTTGTATCTTATGCAGGTAATTTATTTTTATTTTGTGTAGTACATGCTTCAAAGAACCCAGGACCAAGATGAAAATGTGGCTTTGGAGGCTTGTGAGTTCTGGCTGACTTTGGCTGAACAGCCAATTTGTAAAGATGTATTATGTCGGCATCTTACTAAGTAAGTATTAAGAATTGCAACTCCTATTTATTTTGAAATAGTCAACTTTAAACATCATTTGACTTGTTCCTGTCACTAGTGCTGGGATCAGTCCATGGTATTTATTCGCTTGATTTGGCTTGTAATACATACTTTTATGGATTTTTTTTTTTCTGTGGAAACACGGTCTTATCTGAAGAATTTTAGTTTTTTATGTTGGTATGTTTTTTTGCTGTACATCTGTAAGTTAGAGTCCGATAGCCATAGCCAGTTTAATAACTAATTAAATCCTAATACAGGTTATTCAAGATCTCTGCAATGTTGGGGACTTGTCTTACTAAAGTAATCATGAAAGGATAGGAGGGCTTAATGTAGTTAGGCTCCCAGCTTTAAGAGTAATGAGGTAGAGTCTTCAGCCACAAGTAAATAAAGTGACAAGTACTTTTGGTGAGAGCCAACTTTTGTCATGCGTATTATGGGAGTTTGAATTTTAACTGAAAACCTTTGGACTTAATTTCTGAAAGGTGATTCAGAATAAATTAATCATATGGAAGAATATTTGCTTTTTAAAGTTTAAAATTCAGTTATGCTATCTGGCTACCTCTAGTTAAAAGTTTCTAATTTGAAATTACCTTGTAATCAGAAAAAGTGTTATTGATGAACCTTGTGACATGGAGCTTGGTTTAGGTACTAGCTTTTGTTACCAGGCTAAAGGTTGGGTTTTTTTATTTTGGATTCAGAGAGTGAGGTTTACAAGCAAAATTATGGCCCAAGTAACTGAGAACTGGCTTGGGGGGTTTTGTATTATTTTGTCATGTATCAATATTTCTTTGTAGGCTGATACCTGTGCTGGTAAATGGTATGAAGTATTCAGAGATTGATATTATTCTGTTGAAGGTAAGCATTGATTTCTTTTACTTTGTAAGAATACCTGTTTAGCTTCTGACCTATAAATCAGAATGATTCAGATCAGAATTGTGTGCTGTTCCAAACAGTAAATGTGACTGCTGCCATGTTTGTTGGAAAATAATCTGTGGGCTTTCCTCTTTGCCCCTGACTCCTCCCACTTAATTTAGGCAGAACTGGGATACTGTTACCTATGAACTACTGCAACAATGCAGCCTGAAAAAAAAAATGTTCAGAATGAGTTCTAATGCCTTCTAGATTTAATACACATCTTTTTCTATCACTACCTTTTAGAATGTGTCTGCATACGAGAATTTATCACCTCTTCTTTCTATTTCATTCCCATCAAGAGTAATCTCTAAAAAGAAGGACACTTCATGCATGAGCTTACCTCTCTTGCTTCTGTCTTTCTGTCCTATTTCTGGTAAATGCAGCATCAGAATGCAGAAACAATGACATTTTTAATTAGCTGGGTAGCACAAGTGGGGTGTGAATCTTTTATCTGCGTATAAAAATCTTGAACTAGAACTACATTCTTGACTTTCTTGAGAAGTGTAATTGGACTAGTTTATATGATAAAACATTTTGATGACAGGGGGATGTTGAAGAAGATGAAGCTATTCCAGATAGTGAACAGGACATAAGACCTCGCTTTCATCGTTCTCGGACAGTGGCTCAGCAACATGAAGAAGATGGTATTGAAGATGACGACGATGATGACGATGAACTTGATGATGATGATACTATTTCTGACTGGAATTTAAGTATGTCAAAGTAACATGTAGAATGTTTTAAAATGGAGCTACTTGCATAATACAAGAACAACAGTAAAAAGAGTACTATGTGTATAGGAATACTGAGGCTTTGCTTTTGAATACAAAAAGAACTATCTGCTGACATAATTGGTGGATGGGTGTAGGGGGAGTCTTTTAGGTGATACTTTGACTACGTAACTGTATTGGCAAAAGCTAGCCATCTGTAAGCTTATTTCTTATTTTGACTATGGCACATAAAGCTACAAACATTAACTGATTGTAATTCAACAGAACTTCTGGACTTAATTCTACAAGATAATAAAACTAGTGTATAACCTATTCAACTTCAGTTTAAAAAAAGAAAAGATACTACACATTGATAGCTGGAGGAAACTTGGTAACGCTTTCTTCTACTTCAGTCTTCCCTCTACAGTTGGTTTATGTGTTTTGGTTTGGTTTCTTTTTTCCCATGTGAATATGTTACTCCTGACAGTCGTTACCAATAGTTCTTTTTCATGGGAGGAATTTGCTTCTAACCAGAATATAGTACTTCAGTTACAGAGAAGAGGTAGCTATGAGGAAATCACAGTTCTGATGGCCTAGTGAAATCCTGACAACAAATCTGACTTAAATATACTGTGCAAGCAGCCTCATTGTAGAATAATGTTTTGGGATTTGGACACATCCACATAAATGTTTTTTTCTTCCAAGCCCCCAAGTTTTCACAAAAAATGAATGTATCTTGAAGTTTATGGTCAAAACCATTTTGAGACTAATGATTATTATTATTATTATTGTTGTTGTTATTGTTATAGAAAAGTGAGTGTGAATCTCTGTAAAGATTCTTTTTTAAAAAAAAAGCATAGTTTTAGATTCATAATGCTGTTCTTGTCAGTCCTGTGAGTAGAGATTGAAGAATTAAATACATATTTTCTGAAAAATATACCTGAAATGACAAAGGGTGTCCTGTGGCCCATAGTTTAGATTAAGATGCTGAGGAAGATAAAGTTGTCCATGAATGATGGCCAGAAAGTGAAAGAGCAGAACAGTTAAGAAATCTGTATTGACATACATTATCAGGATTTAAGGGAATTTGGATTATTTGAAAATCAAAATTGTGTGCCCTGTTTTTTATTCAGTGTTGTATATTTGACTTCCAGTTTGAACAGAGAGGAAGCAACATTGCAGCCTGACAATTGGCAGCATTACTTACTAATGAAACCAGTTGGATCCTTTATGACAGATTAAAAAGGAACTGAGATCATAATAAGCAAAAAGTGCAATATAAATTCTGTAATCCAAGCATTCTTTATAAAGCAACCTTAGCATTATTTTTTCTAGACATGACAACATGACAGCAGAAAAACAGAGTAAGGATTTCTGAATCTTGTTTTACAGTAGTTCCTGGCGTTTTTTTGTGAGCTTTTGTTTGCTAAAAACATGGGATTAAAACTATCAAACAAATTTTGAGGTATTCCTCGTCATATTGGTGCATCACAGAATAGGAGTAAAGGACAAAAGCTCAGATCAGAGGCCAGCAAATTCCTTTCAGTCTCTAGAGTTGGATGATTTTGCCTTTTTTTTTTACTTTGAGACGTGGATCATGTTTGAGCATTTTCTTTTGAATCAAATGCTAGTATTTTTAGGCCATTTCTCTTTTGTTTCTCCATTATGTTACCATCCATCCTCCTTAGCATTACACCAGCGTGAAATCATGTAGTGTATATAACGGTGCAATTTAATGGTGTGGTTCCTGTCAGTGAGGGTTTTAATATCCCAAATGTATAAGTCCTTTTAGTGGGTATTTAAGTGCTGCAAAACTGGCTTTCTAAGAGCTGTGGCATTACACCAGAGCACAGTGGTTCACTATGTATTGTAATTAAATAGTAACATCTTTCCTCCTAATGCCCTGAATCTTCACTGGCAGCTCAAAGTTAAAATTGGGATTATATTGCCTAACTACAACTACTTGTATAATAAGCAAAGATTAACACTTTTAATTCCCCTCAGGGAAATGTTCTGCTGCTGCTCTAGATGTCCTAGCCAATGTATTTCGTGATGAACTTCTGCCACACATCTTGCCCCTTTTGAAGGAATTGCTCTTCCATCCCGAATGGGTAGTTAAAGAATCTGGTATCCTAGTTCTTGGAGCAATTGCTGAAGGTAAGGCAACAGTGCATATGATGTTGCTGAGTTTTTGATTGGTTGTAAAGCAGCTCTGTGATTCCTTCCAGGTGAATTTACTTATGCAAACGAGTGTATGTCCTTAACTGGTTTGGTTTTGGTGATTAATCTCTATGTCTACTAATAGGTGACTGCAGTTACTTAATTTTTCATTTTCAAATCTATGCACGTTTGGGAGACTAAATAGCTTAGGTAATTTCTTTTATTTCTCCCTTTCTTAACTATGCAGCATATATTTAATGGTGTCTCATTAAACACTAGCTTGATTTCTTAGAAGAGGAATATTTAGTAAGTTTGAGCCTTCATTTCTGAAAACACTTGAATGAAATGTGAGAAGACTGCTCCTGTGACTGCAGTACCCTGAGCTGCTTTTTATGAATGGTTTTCCAATTTAAATATGATAACTTCCGTTCCTTTGTACTTACCCATAGTGTTGCTTGGCTTTTTGCCTGCATTTCCAGCATCTCTGTTCCTTTTGCAAGCTGAAAGAATACATTTGGTTCCATGCATGGATTATCTTTCTTTTCCCCTAGTGCCTAGTGAACATACTTTTTTCTCTGTTGCTAGAAAACTTTTTTGTTACTTTCGATTTCAAGTCAAGCAAGGTAAAAGTTAGTACATCTGGCAAATCTCAGTGTATTACTGCCCTTGCTGACTTGAAACATGTAGCTTTTATTGCTGGTCAGTATTTGTGTGGTGTTAGGAGAAAACAAGAGGAAATTTAAATTTCTTAAGGAATCCTTTTTAATGATGTGAGGATTTGTTGTCAAGACCAAATCTTTCTCTACTTGGTGTTTTGGTTACTCTGAGTACACTGACATAGAACCTCCAACCTTTACGAACTCGTTTTATTTGGATGTACTTGCCATACTCCATTTAATAAAGCAGAATTTGTGGAGATTGGGGAAGCACTGAAGTAGAAATGCAGTTCAAATGAATGTAAGTTTAATTGGGGATTTTAATTATTGTTTATGTAAGTTTTCTTTTTAGGACTTAATATAAATCAGGTGGACTTGTGTTGTATGTTGTTAAAATGTATTCCTGCTTGACAGGGAATGAAAATAATGTCCCTTCTAGGAACAAGTAAACAATAGAGCTTTTTGTTAATTCTGGTACTGCAATAGCTGTATTTTTCCTTCTAGGCTGCATGCAGGGTATGATTCCATATCTTCCTGAGCTGATCCCTCACCTAATTCAGTGCCTGTCTGACAAAAAGGCTCTTGTGCGCTCCATTACATGCTGGACTCTTAGTCGCTATGCACACTGGGTAGTTAGTCAACCCCCAGACACATACTTGAAGCCATTAATGACTGAGTTGCTAAAGCGTATCCTGGATAGCAACAAGAGAGTACAAGAAGCTGCCTGCAGGTAAGCCAAAGCTTCAGCAAAAAGCAGTGTTCATGACAATGCTTTTTCACGGGAAACTGTTTTAATGCCTTTATCAATGAATGTTTGACTCCATTTCTAGCTCTTAATGTACTTCTTTCGCTCGTAAATTGGAGTAGCTTCTTCTGGAGTAGTCAGAAATTACTTCAAGTTGTAATAACCTGAAAAAACTTAATTTGTATTTCTCTTGTCTAGCTTGTTTTCAGAGTAATATGAGTCGCCAAACTAAATAATTTATTGTTGTAAAAGAAATTATCTGTTTGTGACATCATATAGTTTTGATATATGATGTTTCATTGACCAGAAATCTGGAGCTTTTTAATATGCCTATGAACAAGGGCAATACTAGTTGCAAAGGAAAACTGTCCTATCATTGAATTACTGATGTTGTTTATATTTATCTCAGGATTACCAAAACATTTGGGTTATGATTATTTCAAAGGATATTCTCTTTTTTTGAAGGGGGATCCTGGGAGATAAGATTCCCTTCTCCCCTTTGTCTGCTGACATTTATAGTAAATAAATAAATAAATAAATGTCTCCATTAATGGACATATCAGTAACGGAATGGGAGTGGGTGGAACTCTAGTGCAGGAACCTCATCAAAGGAAGCATGTCAGTTTGTGTGGGGCAGGAATGTACACAGCAGACTGCCAAGAAGGTTTTTTCATAAAGCAGTGTTAGATCTGTAGCTGATTTTATTCTTAACACTTGAAATATGTAATAATAATATTATTGTTATTATTTTTACACCCCACCCCCAAATATTAGTAGCATGTGAGGACAAGGCTGAGGTCAGAGCTCTTGTGCTAAGCTTTGCACAAAAAGGTTAGATGTATCCTTGCCTGACAACAGATACTATGAATTTAATGAAATGAACTTAGTGAGATTTGAGTATTAAACACTGTTTCCTTTTTGTCTCTAAATCTTTTCAAACATTGGGCTAGTAGATTGTTGGTCTGTGATGTCTGCCCCATTCTGTCTTCTGTTACTTCCTGAATGAGCAGGAGAATGGTGGTATAAGACTGTGTGCTTCACATGTTTTCAGATCCAAAGAATCAGATTATGTACAGATTCTATAAAAGAAAAAAACCACCACCACCACAACAACAAACAAACCCCACTCACTTCTGTTCATACTTTACTTGTCCAAAACATGGTTGAAATGTGCATGTAGTTGAACACAGCTGTGTTGCAGTTGTTAAATAACCTCATTTAGTGCTTATGAAAGAGGTGCAATGGGCAGCGGAAACTGTGAAGGTAATAAGAAGAAGATAAAATAGAAATACTAAAAATAATAACACATCTGATTATTTTTTTTGACGCTCAATACCAGATTTATACAGTGTTTTGAAATGCTTTCTTTAGAGCAGATATTCATTAAAATTACTGTTGCAGCTAAAAAATGAACTATCTGGAAAATTCCACTTCAAGGAAAATGTAGAGCTGTTACAAGTCAAAGCATACTTACTAGCTTTCTAAATTGCAAGAATATACAATGATCTTTCTTGGGGAGGAGCAAAAAGCTACATCCCTACAGTGAATAGTTGCACAGATCATTAATGTCTACCAAATTGAAAATTGGTCATAGGATACTGTATATTTTCATTGCTAATTTCTGTGTCATAGCAGATGTCTAACGTTCATTTCTGTACTATCAAGAAACTGCTCCTTTAGTTGGTGACACCCAAAGTTATATTTTACTGAAACATGTTTTCCTGCTCACATTGTATGCCTTTCTGAAAGAATACTTCATAATAATATAGTTGAATTAGTAAATAAAATAAGAATGCTAGCCACTTAAGTGTTCACAGTTGGCATTGTGTTAAGAAGGCATTTCTGTGCTTGTTAGCATGCTAGTAGGGGATTGTTCACCTCATGCAGAGATGCATGCGTTTTTAGCGCAGGGACAGGCTAATAATAAACTTGTTGACACACGCTAGGCTAGTAAATCTCCAGTTGCTCATAATTTTTTCCTTTCCTTAATGTTTCTCTGAAGAAGCATATCTGTTGTGGGAAGAGTTTTTTGTTTCTTTTGGGAGGGTTTTTTTAATGCTGCTGTTAAAACACTTGGCAGACAACATGAAAAGTTTCCATGATGCCATGATGTGTGCTTTGACCATGACTGGCTAAAATTCTTCATCCCCCGTCTTTGCTTTTAGTTTCCATGTCTTTCTGTATCTGTTTTTCTATGTAGTGAACTGCTGAGATTACAGGTTGATGTTGGCATTGTACTTGCATAACAGCACTAGGGCTTCTAGGTGCAGCTGCAGCATACATTAAAGATAGTGGGCCACTTTTAACAGCTTTTGTAACAGTTCCTACTATTTAATTTAGTATATTGTAATTTGTGTACAGTAGTACTTTTCTTGGTGGGGGCTTCCTGCATATACATCACAGGTTTTACAGCAATATTTTAAAATTCTGTTCATCACAATGTAAGACCTGAATCCTTATATGCTCCATCAAAATAGATTGAGGTTGTGTCAGTAATACCATCTTGAAAACATATTTTGGATAAATTTCAGGACTAAATACAGTTTTTTGTTTAAACAGAAATGAGTAGTGTGGGGCTTTTGGGGGGTCATCTTGATTTGTTTTTTCCAAGATACTAACTGATCTGTCTTTTTTTTGTTTCTCAGTGCCTTTGCTACTCTAGAAGAGGAGGCTTGTACAGAGCTTGTTCCTTATCTTGCATATATACTTGACACTTTGGTCTTCGCATTTAGTAAATACCAGCATAAAAACCTGCTCATCCTTTATGATGCTATAGGAACTCTAGCAGATTCTGTAGGACATCATCTAAATAAACCAGTAAGTATGCCTTATGTTCTGTAGAAGCACTCATAATTGAAAAACTGGTTCAGTGGTTTTTGTAGTGTGCTTACAATTTATAAAACAAATGCTGATATTTCTGTGTATGTTTCAAGAATAACGAGTATTTACAGGTAAAATACATAGACTGCATGTAATTTTCTCACTGCGCAAATATTCACCATTTTGAATAAATAAATAGGTGTGTCATGGCTTCTGAAATGTGCTTCTCATCGAGATTATTTTTTTTTTTTTTACCTCATGCTCAGAATTTGTCAGGTCAGAGGAGATACATAGAGAGACTTTAGAGAAATTGGTGAAATGCGTATTTTAATTTCTAATGATCACACTTTTCTTTGTAATGACTTCAAGTATAGCTAAGCTGCTCTATATGTTTCTTTCTAATGTACTGGAGCAATCATCACTAGAAATTGCTTTATTGGAGAGTGAGACAGGCATTCACTTTATATATAAAAACACAATGCTTTGGACAAAATACAGATAACAGGCAAATCAATGTACACTAAAAAAACCCCAGTATATTAATTAATAGAATATGCATACATGTCACATGTGCATCTTCTTATGATGGTTACTGAAACTTGTTTTATTTCTCTATAATGCTTCACATGACCTAGACACACTAGAATGAAACAAATTGAGTTGTTTCCATGGCATTTTATTTGCCAGCAGAGACCCCAAACCATCAAAGGACCTCTTTTTCAGTCTGTCTCTGGCCCTGGCCACCTTGGCTTTTGACAGTACTGGAAGGAAGCTCCTGGTCATGGTGGAACTTTCTTCAGTCACTTAGAGTTTTGTATCTTTGGACATAGTAGTAGCTGGCAGCATCTGTTGGCTACTTTGATACCTTCTGGGAGTAACAGCACTGTAGGGATGCCTTGCTCAATGTCCATGTGGCTGTGGCTGTGCAGTGGCAGGGAAGATACAATGGCTTTATACAGAAGGGGTGTGTCCTTCTGGAGGCATAGGAAAATACTTTATTCCTGGATGGCTAGTAGCTTGAGGAGGAAGTTTCAGGAATTTGAGGGGATAGGATCAGCATCAGGGAAATGGGAAGTGGTTGATAAAAGTAGATGGCAGATGCACAGTCAGACTGCATTGCTAGTGAAAGCATTTTCCCTAGGCCCCGAGGCAATCATGCAGATTTGTAACAATGCAGGCAGCTAGACTGAAAAGAAACTTGGAGGAAAAGATTCACTCTGGAAAGAAACTTAATGTGCTTCAGCAAAAAATCTTAAGACACAAGTTGTAAATTCTAATACTAAACTATTTCTATGTGTTGCAGCAGTGATTGAGTTACAGAACAGGTTTTGCTGAAAAAGTGGAATATTTATCAATTCTTAATATGTCAATTTTCTAGTTTTGCAATAAAATAGTATGTAGTGAAGTGTTTCAGCAGCTGATTGATTTTCATCCTAAACAGGAATATATTCAGATGCTAATGCCTCCATTAATCCAGAAGTGGAACATGTTGAAGGATGAAGATAAAGATCTCTTCCCTTTATTAGAGGTAAAAGTTAAAATTTGAGTGTTTTTTACCAACTTCTTTTAGGAATTATGCTTTCTACTAACAATGCTCGTACTAGGAAGTACGACTATAAAAGCTAAGTGTTAGGTATTTCCCATTATAGAGAAGTTATTCTGACTGTAGTTAGAAAGATTTGTTACTGAGGAAATGTCATTAGGTTTAGCAGAAATCTTCCAGATTTTTTTTCTGCTATTCTAGAGCGTTTTCTTTGATGGGATTCTTTTAGAAAAAAAGCAAAGAAAAGAAATGTTCCATCCTCCTTTTATTCTTGTCTTCTCTATCCTTGCTCTCCCTTCATCTCTGTTGTCAGACAAGCTGAAGGTATGAACCAGACCATGTAGTCTATTCTCTGTACTTCCCAAGTGTGAAGCAGGAAAGCACCATAACTCTTAGATAATATTAGAGCTCGCATGTGGTCAGGATACTGAAGATTAGTCTAAGTGCTGGCTGAAATATCATACTGGTTTTGCATGCACTTTCTTGACTACCTCTAACAAGGTGCTTCTGCTGAGAAATTTTCTCACTGGTGTGTGTAGGAGAGAGTAACAACTTGCTCATAGTTGCCTTGGTTCAGCCTTTCTAGATTGTGTTTTCTTAATCAGTTACATGTGGGTATACTTAAAATGCTGATATCTTTTAATTTATCTCTCCCAAGTAAGTAAAAGGCATTTCAGAGATGTGAGGAAAGGTAGTGATGGTTTTCTCTTTTGCTTGTATTTCCAGTGCCTGTCGTCAGTTGCTACTGCCTTGCAATCTGGCTTTCTTCCATACTGTGAACCTGTGTACCAGCGTTGTGTAAATCTGGTGCAGAAGACCCTTGCACAAGCCATGGTATTTTTCTATTGCTATTCCAATATTTTCAGAATATCTCCTTAAATCAATGTATTAACTGTGTAAAGTTACAGGTTTGCAGGGAGATTTGTGGTATAACCATTGAATACCTAAATGAAGCTGCAGTTCTAAAGCTCTTTCTTTTTTATGCATAACTCTAAAAAAACCTAATACTCATTTTGAAAATGTGTATTTATTTGTTGCAGTTGCATAATGCTCAGCCAGACCAATATGAGGCTCCAGATAAAGATTTCATGATTGTGGCTCTTGATTTACTGAGTGGTTTAGCTGAAGGACTTGGAGGCAACATTGAACAGCTAGTGGCTCGCAGCAATATCCTGACACTAATGTACCAATGCATGCAGGTGAGATGAGTAACCTGTTTGAGCCAAGGATTTTGTTTCTTAAAAGAATGAGAAACGCTTCTAGAACTGTCACTATTTTCTTCCTCTCTTTAGGATAAAATGCCTGAGGTACGGCAGAGTTCTTTTGCGTTGTTAGGTGATTTGACAAAGGCGTGTTTCCAGCATGTTAAGCCTTGCATCGGTATGTTTCTTTCACATGTTAAACAATTAACTTGTTTTACAAACTGATCAGAGGCTGCTTTTGCCATTGTTAATCTCCCTATTCTGTTGGTTGCCTTTTCGTGGTGTTGTAAGTTTTTCATTTTCCTTTATCAGCAAGGGTCTGTAGTCTTTTGTCCTTCTAATTGTGTGTTTAAAAGACATGTTCTTATTTTTATGGACTGCAAAAATTCATTTTTCCCCTTGATTTTTATAATGTAACAAGCTACCTGTTGTGCTGGAGTACAGCAAAACAGATGGCCTTAGACTTCAGTTGGAATAGTTGCTAGCTTTGGTAAATTCTTGAATTTGTAGCTTTTTTGTTCTACTAGAATCTATTTTTACATAAACATTTATATATATTAAAAAATATAGAAGTATATTTTATATTATTTTTATATTTTAAAAATAAATTTTCTGTATATATAAAACTCAGAAAACTCGGTTACAGGGTAGGTTTTGGTTTGGGTTTTTATTTTGCTTTTAATTTCAGTAGGGAAGTAGCATCAGTTACACACTTCCATGATATTTGCTGTCTCTTCCCACAGATAGTCTTGAGATATGCTTAGCTTGCCAAATGAATGCTTGGATAGGCTTGGAATTTGAAATTTATTTGGCAGATGTTATAATTTATCTTTGTGACTAATATTTTTTGTTAAAATTTAATCAATGATGTGACTGCCTTCTAGGCTTTGGTTTTTTAAGCATAGCTGAATACATAGCTATCCAGGTGATTTGCAGGTTGTTTAACTGTATTATAAAACTACAAGTACTTGCAGCTGCCTTTTCTGCTTCTTCCCTCTTCCCCTCTCTTCCCGGCACCCCAGTGAGGGAAGGGGAAAAAAAAAGGGCTCTAGAGTTACATAAAGATGAAGCCTATTAGAAACATTTTAAAATCATAATTTGAAAAGATTTGCATTGATCTGCTTAGGTTCTAAAATCCAGGTTAATCTGATATATATCAGAAATACAGCACTTGTTAATTCATGTGTAACACTTTCCAAGCATTTAAATAGGCTTACATGATTTATTTTTTTTACATTTCCCCCCGCCCTGTGATTTCACAGTAGTGGGACAAGATGGTTGTATTGTGTGATGAGATTTTAAAATATTGTTCTTTCTAGCTGATTTCATGCCAATTTTGGGAACCAACCTAAACCCCGAATTCATTTCTGTGTGTAACAATGCCACTTGGGCAATTGGAGAAATCTCCATCCAGATGGGTAAGATTTATTTTTTCTTTGAATCTCTGCATATTTGGCATGTTTGTTGGGGGCGGGAGAGGGGAGGGTTTAGTGATACTTTCATGTTAAAATTTAAATTATATTTGAGATTCTTGTCCTTGTTAGTAAGTTCAGTGTACCTGACCTATTTGGATTATGCATATTAATGGTCATTTTCTTCTGAATCTTCTTCTTTTTTTTCGGCTGTTTCAGGTATAGAGATGCAGCCTTATATTCCAATGGTGTTGCACCAGCTTGTAGAAATAATTAACAGACCCAACACACCAAAGACGTTGTTAGAGAACACAGGTACCCAAAAATTGAACCATACCTGGTGAAGGGATTTAGAGATATTTTTTTAATAATGATTTAAAACGTTGTGTAGGGGAACCACACCAGAACTGATTTTATTGCTATGTATTTGGCTTTTATAAGCAAAAGCAACTCTGTTTTGCAGAAGCTCTTACAAGTCTCAGTCTTGCAGCAAACTATCTATCATATATCTAGATTCTTAAAGTTACTCCTTTCTCACTTTTATGACATTTATTATATTTAGAATCTGTTTAATTAAGTAATCTTCCAGTTTTGTTTATGTATTGAATATGACAAATGTATACAGTAACACTTAAAGTTTAAAGACTTTGTTCACACTGATGTTAGTGTATGCATGTCCTTACACATGTGTACTGTATATATGTGTCTAATGTTTGAAACAAATGTAATTGGCATATACAAAACAAATAATGAGCTCTTTGAATTTACAAAAAATTCACTTTTTTAAAGAGATAAACTTGTAATATCACCCACAAAAAATCTAGATCTGTGATGGCAGTTTTACCACAACATAACTGAAATTATGTATAACTTCTATTACCTGGTCACTTGGTAATAAATATCTGAAAAGAATTCTAATCATGGCATGCACATTTTCTATTCTGGTCCACAGCTTTGCCTTCCAAATTGGGAGCAATCCCAAAATGCCTTACTGAATTGGAATTTCTGAGGCTTGTTTCTTTTGCATTTATAGAGGGCACGTTCTGGTATGAAGAGCACCTTCCATACTTCAGCAAAACTTTATTAATAATTTGACAGGTTTCTAGTTTACTGTGTTACTAACTGATTCATGTTTTCTTTTTCCTGTTTGAAAACTGTCTTGTAAGAAAATAATGGTTTAGTAATTATACCTGACATGATTGAAAATAATGCAAATTCAGTGGTGCAGTTATGTTTTTTGAGCTAAGCAAGAGATAAATTGGAGAGAGATTTTCAATGCATATTTTTTGTCCAATATTCTCTAAACTTAAAAGCTGCACTTTCTGTGCCCCTCTTTATCCCTGTATAGTATGGAAGGTGAACTTGAATGAAAAATGATCTAGTTGTCTGGCATATTATAGATACTACTTCTTGAAAAAATAATTTTGGAGCAAATACCTACTTGTTGTGAAACACATTATGAAATAGTATAGCAATATAAATTTTCTTTCCCCCTGCCTCTGCCCTTGACCCCCTGCCTCTGCACTGATGGATGTGTAATACCTGTAGCTGAGAGGCATCCAATACTTAAATGTTTGCTTCCATCATTGTTAGAGAATTTTTGGAAGCATCCAAACACTGACTTTTTTTTTTTTTTTTAATTCTCTCAATAGTTACTTTAAATGTGGATGCATAACTGCAAATAAATGTTGAGTGTGGTGTAATTATAAGTTTGTTGTGGGATATTGTGCTGCAGGCCACTAGTATGTACAAGAATATTTCTGTTTTCTGCTTTAGCTTGCTATGTAATGAGCTGTGAAAACAATTCTATAGGAACATGAGACCATCTTAAGTAATTGTGTAGAAAATAACCGGTACCTGCCAAAAAGTTGAGCTTTGACAGAGATTACTATTCCTTGTACAGACCGTAGTTGACAGAATTTACATAAAAAACTTAAAAGTGTATTTTCATTTGAAAGTAGCTCTTCAAATGCAGTTTTATAAGTTAGATCTGCTGAAAATTTCAGATGCTGCATATTGAAACTGAGTAACATCAGGGCAAAACAGTACATAACCAGTGAGCTGCAGCTTTCATGGAATTAGTATATTTCAAACTGCTAGTATATCCTACACCAAACTTTTATTGGAGAAAGCATCATCTGCTTTATTGCATGTTTCATGAAACTGTTCACAAATGCCTGTTAATTAGAGTGTTGCATAGTATGTCCCTTGAACATAGGTTTCCTTTTCTCTGCTTCATTTAAATCTGCTGGATTTTAGTATTATTCATGTATTTTGCTTCAAGTAATCCTGATACATTATTCCCCACCCTCTCCTTTTTCTAAAGATTAATCTTTCGTGAATTGAGCAAACACCATTAAAACACATTTGCTTGATGATATTTTCTTCGGTCTGTCCCTCAGAACAAAGGACCAAACTACCTAATCATGTGATGAAGTAATTTTGCTTTTCATGTGTCCTTATGCCTTGGTAGCAGAAGTCAGATTCTTATATGACTTCTATGAGGAAGCCTTTTGTGAACTGGAGAAATATTGGGATTAAAGAATTAATTTTCTGTAGCCAATTGCTGTGAGTTACCAACCACTTTAAATTATGAAAGACAAATGTTTGGTGCTCTTTGAGAAGTGTTTCATCTGTTCAGCATTTTTAGGTAGACTGCAATATTTTCCATGTGAAAGTATTTTTAAATGTATTTTATTGATAGAATAGATCTAAAAATCCCGAATTCTGAATATTGAAAAAAATGTCTAGAATACTTGATACTAAAACTGAAAATGATTAGTTCATTTTTATCACAAATATTCATAATAGTACATTTGATAAAAACTTCAAAATATGTGGTAGGTGAATTTACTGTATGAGATTACTCTAAAGAGGGCAGAATGACTGCTTACATCAGAAAGCCTTTGGATTTTAAATTGTGTTTTTGGTGTTCTCTCATTTACTTCTTTAATTTTTCTTTTGCCCTGGAGAGTATACCATATATGTTGCTGCCTCTTATTTAGGGGGTGGTAATAAACAGCACTGGTGAAATCTTATGTTTATTATCATACACAGATTCTGTTGGTTTCTGTTTCTGAGTTATTTGTTGTTTTTTCTTTATTTTTTCTCCTCCCCCCTCATTTGCTCATGTCTTGGTTGGCGT
>JAOXNO010000020.1:29895491-29907039 GCA_028565335.1 Limnodromus scolopaceus | reverse complement strand
GCTCCTTTCATTTAGGGAAAAAATTAGAATAGTTCATTTATTTTAACCAGTGCAAGCAAAAATAATCAATTTTGTAAATTTTTTCCAAAGCTTGATTATTTTCTAAATCAGTGAATATGTATATATTTAAATTGTAATAAGCTAATTCTTATGCTTCAGTTTATTGCTCCTTAAAGCTTGTACTCAAAAGATCACTTTTAGAAGAATGGGTTTAAAATTTATAATCATTATAATTTTTAAAAGTTATGAAGTAGCATAAATTTTGTAACTAACAATATTGATACACACTGTGATTTATTTTTGTTAGGACTTTCATGTTAGCATCAATCTTAATTACTTAAACTGCATATATTGTATAATAGTAAAGTGTATATTTTAAAACTTCAAGTGGCTTTCCTCAAGCGAAACTCATTGCTACTTAGTCAAATACTAGCTTTATCTCAGGTGAATACTCTTGTACCCTTTTTGTTCAGAACACATGCTAATAAAAATGTGTCTTAATTATATCAGTTCATGTATTTCATTTAGGCAGCTCCTCTGTCTTAAACTTACTCTAAATTAACCTTCTACTGTGGGACAATAATGACTTTTGCTTCACCTATTTTATTCATATTGAATGTATTAACAGATAAGGTGCAAAACCATTCTTCCCTTGAGGAGAATGCATCCATGTTCAAACAACTGAAATATTTCTTGAAAAATGCTTTAAATGCAACATTATATTGGAAATTGTTTGTTTCATATTTTGTCAAGGAAAGAAGTTGCAACTTAACACTAATTGCTTCAATACTAACGTTTTCATGGGGATGATAGATGCATAAAGCTTCTATATAGGGTCTAAAGAGTAACTTTTTATCTTAGATAAAGGTTAAGCTCTACAGTGAAATGGCAAAACATCCTGCAGTTATCTCAGATAGACGCTGATGTAGTTTGCATACGTATTTGTTATATATTACCTAAGTATTTCCAGTAACCTCATTTTGCATAAATAAAGCTTGATCAGTAGCTGTGTATTTCACTCACCTATGCATTCTCCAGAATGACTTGCATTCATTAGTCTTCTAAGTATTCTTCTTCAATAGAAACTGTTTTTTGTTTGCCACTGATGCTTGCTCTTTGCACTTAATGGTTGGAGCAAGCCAGTTTTTAGATTATTATTTTATATGGGGAACTGAGGCGAGTACTCTTGTTGCTTGCCTTGTAAGAGTATATTCTGCTAAAATAATGATACTTTCTCACTTGAATGTACTTATATGAGGGAAGTTTAAAATGGCTCTGTAAGATGAATCCCTGTATGGTGTTACAGTATACTTTAAGCCAAATCCACATCGAAGAATTCAGCACTTACAGTATAGTATCATTTTTTCTATTAGCTGGTTCTATTGTGTTACTTTCGCCTTAGGTATCTATTTCCTTACTTTGGGTGAGCAACAAAATTGAGAAGGCCTGGGTGTCTTTTTTGAAGACAGTGATTAGAAAGAAAACATTGGTAAAGCAGGTTCATTTGGCTGTTGAAATCTCCACTGTAATACTATCTTTTTTCATGGGAAGAGATAGGTAGTTATGTTGTATATTGTTTGACTTACTAATACTAGACACTTTAAAATTTTAAATTGGATGCAGTAGACAAAATAGTTTAAAATGAAAGATGACTGGATCTTTCTGCTGACAACTTAGGTTGTATGAGTTTTGCTTGAAAGCTTTAAATCTGATGTTTCTGTATCTGACACAATGTTGGAATGTTTCCTTCAAACATATCCTCCTGCAACCTCTCAAACTGTACTAAATTGAGTGATATTTCTTGAAGTCTGCCTATGTGCTAACAGAACTTCATTTTAAATAGAATATGGTTTTAATTTTTGATAAGCTGCTGAATTTTAAAGAGTTTTTGGGGCCACCAAATATTTTGGATCATGCAGAGAATATATATTGTACTGTAGTAATTTTGTATTTACATTTGTATGATGTGACATAATAGATGTGAATGTTAATCACTGCTTGACTATGTTAATAAAGTTGTTTAAATATAGATGTTGCATTCCAATCTTTAATGAAAAATTAAAATTTTGTGTTCAATTTATGTTTTGCCTGAGCCAGCAGTGCACTCTTCTGGTTCACACATGTAAGTTCTGGAATCTCTTGAATAAGAACTTTAATTTTATCCGAAAGAAAATGATCTTTGGATAAGTTAGGGTCAGTTCAATTTAGATGCTTCATGGTGCTTGAGGGCAGATCAATGTAGAAATAGAGGGTTTATGTGAACTGATATTAATGCCTGTTGGGCAATAACCAGTAACTGCTTTACTCCTGAGAAATGGTATATTGACTCTATTTTTGTTTGAAACAGCTGATGCTCGCTAGGTGTGACCAAATGGGAAAGGGGGGGAAAAGAAATCGTGCTCATCTTGTGCTATCAATAATGTCAATAAAAGAGTAAACTAGAAATAAATCATTTAAGATGTTGAGCCAAAATTTGCACTGGTCTTAGGCTAATTCTGTCTAGCTTTTATGGGACCGTGATAATACAAACTATTTAAAGATCTGTCCTTCCAGTTATATAACTTCCTGAAACAAGTCTCTAAAATGAAAGTACAAAACTAACAGTAGTAGCTTTCTGGACAAAATTCACCCATGTTAATTTGAACATTTCATGTTCACTTCAATATTTAACAGTTGCTCGATGGCATGTAGACAGTTTAAACTATTGCATATGTCTAGCACAGATAGCTTCCAGAGGGTAATGATTAAATTCAATATTTAATTAGATTAAATATTGGTTGATATAATATTTATGTAATAGATAATATTTATGTTATTATTATACAGCATTGTTACAGATACTGTAATAAAATTTATAGTAAAAATAAATTTACGTAGTTAAATTTGTAGTAAAAATCAATTGCTGCATACTGTCCTCAGGTGCAAGTCTGCTTAACGGAGGATTTCAGTTCCTGCCTCCAGAGAGAGGGGCAGCGATGGCGTAGCTGTTAACAGCAGCGTGGGTGTGTGGAGACAAGCGGATGGGTGGAGAGGTCAGTTCCCATTGGCCAAACGCACCAGTGGCTCTGTGGGAGGAAATGGGGGCAAGCTCTGTTTTCTTTGAAATAGCCCTCCCCACTCCCCACACGTTGTGGGGTACCAAGGGTAGAACACCCTGCTGTCAGTCAGACGTTTTGTTCGAGCCTCCATCAGTTTAGAGCCTGATCTTAAGCGGTGGCCTCTAATTTTGAGTCTGAGGTTAATTACCACCTGTGTTTACAAACAAGAGTTGAGTAAGTACTAGCATCTTGAATAAGTGAAATGAATGTGATGACTAAGTTTGTGGTTAGATTGCAACAGTGCAAAGGATTGTACTTTCAATGTAGGTCATGCTATTTCTTTGAAAAAAAAAAATTGCATCTAATTTAAAGACATACTTGAATGAAGAAGCATTTCAGTAGGAATATTATGAGTGTAAAATAACTTATATATGTTAAGTGTGCACAGAGTAGAATTTGGTAGCTTTTGTTATCCCAGAACGACTCATAATGAAACACACTGTTTATATAAAGTATTAATACGTAAAATGCATTTCTTTCAGAGGCATTTACCCTTGTTTTGCATAAAATGAGCAGTATTTTCCATTGAAACTTTCCAAGACACACAAATGTTAAAAAGAATAATGGCAGGCTTAAAATGAAATTGTTTCCGATAATCAGTCCACTTTTTAGGGAAAACAGATGCAGTTATGCTGCACATCTACTAGTGCACGTATGTTTAAGTGATGATATAAAAGGAACTATTTTTGAATCATAGTTTTTCAGGAGTGTTTTGTGGCAACAATTATTTTTTACCAGACTCATTTGAATCATAAAAGTGAAAACTGGGGTATTTTGTAGCTTCAAGTATAAATAATTTTTGTCAAATCTTAATTTATATTTAAAATATTGAAATAAAACATGTTGAACTGTTATGCTGAAAGTCTTGCCCATTTTTTCCTTATTGCCCCTTGGCAAAATGGATAGTCATAAATTTTCTCTATGAAATATACAGGGGAACTTAAAGTCTTCTCCTGTGTTTACAGCATACAGGTTAATTTGGATGCGTAACTACTGCATTATTTCTATAGTGGATATCAATATTTTAAAATTCGGCATTATTTCTTTCTGCATCCCCAGTGCTTAATACAAATGCCAAACAGAATTTTGTTTCTCTGATAAAGTACTGTACACAATGCGAAGCGATGTTAATTTGTCAGTCTTCTTACCTTGAAATGATTGTCAAGGAATGTCCTTGCATGTAGGGCATATTTAATTTGCAGTTTTCTCGAACTATCTTTCAGCTTTACATCCATGTTGAGTTGTCAAGGGGGTCCTGTGGCTTGCAGGTACAGAAACTTGAAGGGTTCTGCAGTTTGAAAACTCAAACATAGTGAATGAAACCATAAAAAAAAAAAAGGAAAAGAGGAATTTACTTTAACACTAAAAACAACCACAAAAAAATGCAAACTTTTATCAACTAAATTCTGAGGTGGTATTTTTCTTCCCAGATCTGCATCTTGACACAAAATGTTTTTCAATGTCTTCCTTTAATTTAATCATTATCTCAGAAAGCAATTTTGAGTCATCTTAGCTGCTGGGTTGGTTTTTTTCCTCCTTAACACATCAATAGTCATTGTCTTGCATATACATTTTTTCATTTTAAAATGTACATGCTCAAATAAACATTTTGGAACCACATCCAAAGTAACGCCAGGCATGTAAGTATGTGCACCTTTTCCTTCTAGCTTTGGAAATACTTCAGAAGAACAAGGGAACCATGTGACAAAGTAAGAATTCAAGTATTCCTATTCTTTAATCCGTTACATACCTCAGCAGAAGGGAGGAGGACAGTTGCATCTCTTTTCTCCAGCGCTCTGCCATGGGAAGATGTAGCCAACTTTAGATTTGCTTATTCCCATCCTCCTTATTGAAGGCCTTATGCACCAAAACTGTTGTCTTTGGGCCAAAACCAGGTGGAAGCTCTCTGGAACGTTAGACCACAGCTCTTGTATGTTGCAAGTATTCACTCCTCTGTGTAGCTGTTTCTCAGTCCATAAGATGGCAGTGTTTAACAGGGGGCTGTTGGGCAAATAATCCCCCAATGTAACAACTCAGAGTTGAGTTTGTCTGAGAGCCATAGGCATCTTGGCTACTTTTATTTCTTCAAACAAAAAGCCCAAATCTCAGTATATTAACTTCAAATTTAGCAGAAATAGCAGGATGTTGCTCCATATGTGTGGAGACAGGAGGCCCTCTAAATCATTACTAATACGAGCCTGCACATCTTCGTAAGCACTTAGGCTGTAAGAGTTTTATCAAGGTGATAAGGACACTATGAAGTCCACGTCTTTCTTCCGGTTGCTCAGGCTGATGGCTGCCATTAGTAAGCACTAGTATGTATATCTATGGATGTTGTGAAGAATCAAAGGTAAGATTATTTCCATACAGTGTGACTTTATGCCCAAATGCAAACCATTCACTCCCCATCCTGTTCATACTGCCATTCTGATTTTTAACGTGAAATCCTAATTAAGTACCTGTATAACCAAATCATTTTACCTCTTCCACAACATTTTAAATAGTTGCTTCTTCCCTAGCCATCTAAAAAATCTTTATAGACTGGTATCTTTCATTATTTCATTTACTGTCTTCCATAAACCCATTCCCAAACCTTTGCACTTCCTCTTTGTTAGTATTGTAATAATTGTAAGATGTGTTTGGCTTAACTAAGAACACAAGCACCATTTATGCCACTATGCTATATTAAGAATACTTGCCTGAAATAGTATGTAATCTTACTAGTTTAGCTCCAGACCTTTCTGCCACCACTTCTGTTTCTGTCTTACCTTAGAACCACACTGGAGAAGATCTTTGTGATCTGGACACCACACCTCGCTTGTGTAGTAGGCACTATGGAGCACTTTGGTACTAGGTGACATTATACAATCAGAGCTTGCTCTTCTACACACTTCAGGTTTGATTGCTTTTCATTGAATTCAGTGCTTTAAATACATCAGTCTTTTTTTCATTTAGGTTATTTTTACTAATTGACTGCAAGTAAGAAGCTGCTTCAAGTTCATTGCTTGGCAGATTTGCAGGTAAGTGTCAAAAATATGTACGCAATCTCAAATATATTGATACATCAATAATATAAATTCAGCTAGCCATTGAATGTATTCTTGACAGTTTCACAGCATAATTTATCATGTTATTTCCCCATCTTACATAGAATATAGATGAAAAGATCTCAGTACAGTGTTTCTGTAGTAACACACCTCCCAAATACATTAGACATCTCCCAGAATTTTTCATGCAAAGCTGAAGTGTGACTAGAAGAAGTCAAAATGGAATCTACAACCATTAAACTATTCCAGTTTGTTGTTACTAATGCTCACTAATGCTTTCTAATCCTTCCATTCGATTGGAGGTTTATTTGATGAAACATGCTTTTGGCAGAAACAGGGCAGAAGAGTAATAAAGGTGGAGTATTGGCAGCAGGTGACTCACTGTAAAACAATGCTGTTGGGCTCATAATTTAAGTAATTGAAATAATGAATGGGATGTGATCGAGCTTGGTGACTAGATCAATAGAAGTGTGCATTTAAGCACGCAGTGAGTCAGATGGTGCAGCCAAACCAAATACAACATTCCGGGGATGCTGAAAACACTGTCATTAAAACTTGCTGTAAATCTTCAACAGAACACAGAAATCATTACTAGCTTTGGAAGAACTTTGATGAGGTATTGCACCGAGTTGAAAAAAAATTTAGTTGATCTCTTACTGTAATAAATGTGGCTATCTATAACTTTGTGCACAAGTTATCTTAAACTCAGAAAAGACGTTGGAAACATCCATCCTATCCAGAAGTGTAATGTAGGCCGTAATCTCACCAGTAATCTCTCATCAAACCACAATTTAGTGTGTGCATACATTTCAGAAAAGGGCCTAGCCTGTCTTAAGATTTTTTTGGAGGATTCCCAATACTCTGAATAAATTATTTCAAGTTAGCGGTATTTGCTGCTAACTTTATAATCTCTTTCTCCTACTCAGATTTTTTTTTTTTTAAGCTTTTCAAGCTTTAACTTCTGTCATTACACTTTTTTTTACAAGAAGGCTGCAATAAACGGCTAGTCATGAAGGTCATGTGTAGGTCATAAGCAAGTGAATTATTAAACTTCTGGCTAATGTCTATAGGTATTCAGGTACAAATGCTTTGTTAGAACATAATCCTCGTGTTTTTTAAATCCTAGACAGTAACCTGACAGTACTTACAAAAGTTAAAGGATTCTTGAAAGGGACTTAGCTAACTATTCACTCTGCCTTCCTTTTCCCCATCTTTTGCTCTCCACCACAGTGGTAAAACAACTCTGGCTTTTTGTATCTCTTTCTGGTGCTTATAGCCTTCAGAAAATACCTCAATAGGCAGGACAAATTCCTGTTTACCTAGCAAGATTCTTTGTGTAGCTCTTTTTAGTAAGGACAGTAAAGAAAGAAAATGCATTTTTCAAGACACATCCTCAATCCGGTATATGAAATATACATCTGGATATAAAATGGCTCCACCTGCTTCTTCAGGTTTTCTTTAAAAATAAACTGCAATGTTACATTATGTATTTCACCTGAATCAGTTTCTTACTAATTTTTAATTTATGAAGAGCTTTAAGTATCAACTGGCTCTTTGGCAGTTCATTATGACATTCAGTAATGTAATAATCTGAATTATTTTTGGCAATTATTTGGATTTTTTTATTCCTTTTTTTCATCTTAAAATATTAGGGCGTTCAGTTGTAGGTTCAGGTACAAAGGGTTTTACTAATAATTGAATGCAGTTATTTTACCTAGAGTTCATCGTCCGCTTTCAAATGGATTAGACATAAGGCAAAGGAATTTAGTTGCTATAGGTAAAAATACAATATACAGTCTTTATTTTTCAATCACATTAATGCCTGTAATCTAGAGGTACTGTATCTTTAGTATCATATTTGACAAATTCTTTCAAGTAAAAACTTACTGTATATAATGACACGTCGCAGATGATCTACACCCTTTAAAAGAACTGATTGTTGAAAGAAAAATTGGTATTAAAACTTATAAAAGCAGAAGCTGGAAATACAGGAGGATGGGTAAATTGAGATGCAAAGAGTAAACTGCAGAATCAGGGATGCTTTTCTGGGAGGGGCATTCTGGCCTAAATACCTTCTCTCACATGTGTGCAACCCACATTAATGCCAATCGGCATGATTTTTCAAAAATTAGGATTATATTCATGAAATATAACTGTTATCTAGTATAGCCAAGAAGTCTCTTTAGTTCTTCACGCCCTTCCTACGAGGTTTCTTGTTGTGGTTCTTACCTTACAGTCATGTAGATGGCAAAAATAGGAGAGGAGCCGCTTTTTTTAACTCCCTACTAAAAATGTTGTAATCCAAAAAACTATTTGGATCTTCTGTGAATTCTGCCGAAAATATACACTAGGAATGTTTGTTTTATTATACAGGACCCAATGGGTAGTCATGGCTATCAAAACAGAGTTCCTTTCTCTCCACTCTCATTAGACCAAGAGAACAAAAGAACAATTGTACTGGGACAAACAAAGAGCCTACCTAACTCAGTATCCTGTCCTTGGCAGCCAATACCTGGGGAAGAGGATAAGATTAAAGTACTATAAATGATACTATTGCAAAGTATTCTTACAGGCTTCACTAGCTCGCAGATCAGGGATTTCCAGAATAAGCATTATTGTCTTTGTACTTAGTAATCCATTATGGATTTCTCTGTCTAGAAACCTAGAAACTTTGTCCAGTTTCCCCTTCCTTCTAGCTTGACTGAATTCTCTGCTTGTGCTTTTGTTAAGATGTATTTCTCATTTTTAACTCATCTGACTCATGAGTTGTCTATATCATATTCTTTCCTGGTCATTTCTTGGGAATCTTCCAGTCTGAAGAATTTCAGTATACCTGGTGGATGCTAATTCCCTAATATCTTGGATTCTTTTTTATTGCTTTTATCTCAGTTTTCTAGGTGGTTGTTTTTTTTTTTTTGGTTTGCGCTATTGTTTCTTTTTTTACTGGGGGCGGGTAAGATAAGGGGTACTAGTACCGTGCACAGCACTTATGGTGCAGGGGCCCAGACACACAGGTTTACACACTGGATGAGGTTCTCTGTTCCTTTCCTAATATGTCTAACAATTGGGTTTGAATATGATTGAGCACCAGTCTCTGGTTTTAAGAACTGTATTTCGCTGGTCTCATAACTTCAAGATCTCGTGTGAGTGTTGCTCAGATGCTGTCACCTTCTAGAATTACCTTAATAAACTGGCTGTTTATTAACCCAGCACATAAAACCGCCTCCTCATCACACCTCCATATGCTTCTTTACACTGAAATTTAAATTCAAATGCAAGACTGAGCACTGATATCTGCTAATACCTGCTGCTGGGTGTTATGCAAGAAGCGTGACCGAAAAACTGTAGAAAGACCAACTGGATGGCACTGGCACAGTACATGGACTAATTCTTCAGTCACACTCACAATATAACATCCAGCACCACACAAAAGAAATAATTGAGGATTTTCTTATCCAGGCCAGTCTCCATAAAAGAAGCGTGCATAATGGGATTCTCCTTAGTAAGGATTTTTCAGCCTGTGCTACCTTAAAAGATAAGGCAGGACAAGATTGGCATGCAGCACGTTGGATGGTAAAGTTTAACAACAGCCCTTTGTTGCTGGTAGAGCTCATTTTATGATAGGATATGGAGTTTAAGAGAAAGTTCACTCTTAAGAAATTAATTTTATCATGGGGAATTAAAGTGTGCCTTAAGAATCTAGCTATTGATCCTGATTGTTATCCCTATCAAAGTGATTTTCTATGTAACTGTACCTATGCTGCAGGTTCCCTTAAAGTTGAGGTCTAAGATTTTGAATTTCATTCAAATTTTTGTGGAAAGCTGCTGTTAAAAACCTGAGGATGGGTTTGATATTTGTGCGATGGTAGAACTGCAGTACTGCAGCAGTTCCTCCACATCTAGATGTAGCGGTAAATAAGGGATTACTGTATAGCTTTGAAAACGTGGGCGATGGGAACTTCTCTATGAAATGTAAAAGTGGACTCACCTCTCCTTCCATCATAGCATAGTATCTGTCCCTGTGAAAGGTATTTCAGCTTTGATCACACAACTTTTATCTGTCTGCCCTGCTGTTCATCCTTACAGATAGCAACGCATACTGCAAAAAGTACTATGTTCATATCTCTCTTCAGATCATAAAGCAGAATATCATAAAGCATCCATCAAGTAAACAAACATAAAGTAGTTTTTCTTAAATTTAGTCCTATAGCATGTTGTTACTGTTTAGAATTATGGTACACATGCTTACTACTCTTACCAGAAGAGACAGAAGCAAATCTAACAGTCTTGGGACTTTTAAAGAAATTTTGACTACAAAAGAGGTCCAGAAGTTTTCTCTGTTTTGGCATTGGCAACTTAGAAAGCTTTCCTTGCACTGAAACTTCAGGAGAACTTTGCTAGAAAGGAACTCCTAAGCCTACCATGGAGCTACAGAAAGCGATGAACAAAAGCTACAGTCAGTTACCAATGACTGTAATACCTGTTCAGAATGCTATTGCTCATCTTTCATTAAAGTATTTTTGGTAAAGGTAGTTGAAATTTCTTAATGCAGAGTGAATAACACAGATTTATGTTGTTATGAATAGTACAGATTTGGCTGTCTTGTTTGCCCTAACTATTATTTTTTTGCCTAATGACATGCTATAGTTCTGCATGAGGGAGTAAGGGAGAAGAGGAACTCTCCGGGGTCCCAGGAGGAGACCAGGGGTGCCGACTCTGCCGTGAAGAATATATTAAGATACTCTCACTGAAAAGCAGCACTGCAGGTACGGACTGGCCGCAGGCTCTGTGTTCTGCTCCAGCAGTCGGCATCACCCCCCTCCCCGGCTAATAATCTACAAACAAAGAGTCTGGAAACCAAACTGTCATTGAAGAGGACAAGGGGGTTGAAGAGTTTCTGCAGGCCCTTCTCGTGAAGAGCATGGCTTTTTGGGTCCTAGCACTGGGCCTGCAGCGCCCCGCGAGAGGAGGCCTGGGTGAGGGTCAGCTCCTGGCAGGGCTCCTCACCCCCTGCTCTCATAGACCACATCCCGCTTGGCTGGAACCGTGCCTGGCTGTGAAGTCACCTTCACGCACCACCACCCTCTTCCTCCTCCACACACACACACACCGTTTCCCGCGCGTTTCTGGACACGTTTGAGGAGGTTTTCACTCGGTGTTTCCGAGCCTGCCCTCAGCAATTATTGTTCGTGTCCCCACCAGACCGGGCCTTCTTCCCTCACGAGGCGGCCCTGGCTCTGAGCTGCCGGATCACGGCCCTGCTGGGGGCAGAAGCACCGTGCCCGGCTCTCCGCCAGCCCGGCTACGGCGTGGCAGCGGCCGCCTGGGTACGGGCAACAGGCCGCCACCGAGGCCCTGCCGCCACCGGGAGAGGCCTACCCTGCTCTCCACGCCTGCGCGGGG
>JAOXNO010000020.1:29877401-29894968 GCA_028565335.1 Limnodromus scolopaceus | reverse complement strand
AGAGGGAGGCGGTTGCATCGTAACGGGAAGGGCGGCGCGCCGCGGAGGCGCCCCTTTCCTTCGGCGGCTGAGGCGGCCGGGACCGGGCTCGGACTCACCGGTGACCTGGCGCGATGATGGCGTACTTCGTGGAGAGCTTCTGGGTAGGGAAGTTCGCCGCGGGCCGGTTCATTAGCGGCGCGGGGGGGTGGGGGTGGAAGGGGCAGGTCAGGGCAGGGTGCAGCCGGGGTCCCCCGCTGCGGGAGCAGCCTCGGCTCCTACGCCACCCCCCGGGACTGGGCCGGGGCCTTGCCGCGGGGGGGATGGTGGCCGTCGGCCCCCCTGCGCCCGCCGCCGCTGGTTTCGGCCGGGCTGGGCCGTGAGGGAAGCGGGGTACCCGGCCTGCGCCCAGGCAGCCCGCGGCGGGGCGAAGGGACCGCTGGCCCCCCGGCCCGGCCCGGCCCGGCCCGCCGCCTCCCGCGACGCTCAGTGGAGAGGCGGTGGGCCGAGGGATGCGGGAAGACGGGCGGGGACCCTGTGGTTGGCGAGGGGGTGAGGGGATGTCGGTCTGGCAGGCACGGCGGTGCATGGATGTGGATCGGGGCTGCGGTCGGATCTCTCCGGACAATGCGGGCTGTTTGTGGGAAGAGCAGGGAAGGGTACGAACTCAGCAGTTGTATCGCGCAAAGGCAGAGCTGCGCCCCTGGGAGCTCCGTGCTTTTGTACCGATGGCTTGTCTGTGTGTGTGTGTGTGTGTGTGTGTGTGTGTGTGTGCATGTCAGAAGGTACAGCCTGACCAGCAGCCAAGCTGGCGAAACAACAGCCTCTCCAGTCTGCTTTAGAAACACGGTTTATCAGTCCTCTCTGCACAGCTACCTGTGTTTTAAATGGGTGGGCGTATATGGAGGAAGAATTAAAACGTGGGTTTGGATTATGGTTGAGCCTCGCATGAGGTGACACTTGTTTTCATTATGACCGTAGCTGGTCTGAAACATTAAAGTATTCATGTAATCGTCAGGCTGCTTACAGCCTTGGTGCTTCTTTGCTGTATGTTTAATTTTTGATGTCTATCCCTACCAACTAACAGGGGAAACATAAAAATGGCTATTTGTTGAAACTGAAAGGAAAAAAGGAGGAGAGAGAAACTATCTTTTAGAAGTGCATTTTGTGTGTAAGCAACAGTTATCCTTAATGTTTAGGGAAAGGTAATCAAATGCAATGCACTGTTCTTGAATATAAAGCATAGCTGAAGCTGGGTTTCATATGTTGTTTGCAGCATTGGGTTTACTTTTGACTCTTTAAGTGTTGCTTTCCACAGAGTATTAAAACTCAATGAAACAAGGTGTTAGATTTGCTCTCTTGGTATACAAATCTGCTTAATTTGAAGCCTCAGTCTGGAAGATAAGTATTAAACTAATGTGTGAAAAATTTTTGTCGTTCATAAAAAGTACTGTCAGAATTAATATGAAAAGTCACGTTTTCATTGGAAAAGTTACTGTTTCCTCCTAAGATTAAAATGAAATAGAAGTTTTTTCTTTAGCTATCTCAACTGAAATCAAACACTTTTCTGTTTAACTATGTTAGGCCCTATGGTATCTTCATTTAACTGTATGTCTGATCAGTTTTATTTTATTAGTAAGTCAATAATTTTGTTAAATCAGTGAGGGCAGTGAGCCATTCCCATACATTCCGTTTCTCTGTGTCTTCACAAATGCTACCAGATAATCTGAGGTAGCAGACATTTACCCAAACTTCCTATTCTCTCTCTCTGCTCTATAAAGTCTTTGCCTTACAGCTCTGTGGGCAAAACTCCCAGCGTGGGTCAGCAATGAGTGCCCAGAGAAGGAGATTTTCCTCTGTTGGTGCAGGTTGTTCTCCAACCTCCAAAAATTATACAAAGTAGGGCAAGAAGTGTATTCTTCTTGATTGTCTTGCAGTGATGACAAAGACATTACACAGGGTCTTAAACTTGGAAAACTTGACTGAAAAACCTTTGTAATACCATGGACAGGGTTTTGTTTTGTGGAGAAGTAAATTAAAAAGAAACAAGGACTGCTGTTTCTTTGCTGTCGTGGGTAAATATCTTTCAAGATTAACTGTATTGTTTAAATTTTAGAAGTAAGAAAGTATTTCTGTATGTCCTCAGAACCAAGCATAAATTATAGCTTTGTGCATTTTGAATCATTAGACTTGCCTATTGCTGCTAACTTTTTGAAATAGGTTATTGTTCAGTGTCGTTACTGCAGTGCTTTGGAAGGCTTGGGATGCAAACTATATATGCTTTGAAATGTGGTGAGAAAGTTAAGATGGGTATTAGAAGATTGCTGTTAAAATCCACTCAGTGCATACTGACCAAAAATAACAAAGACAAATCTGTAAGCAGAAAGAAAGGGTAGTATTGTGTAGAACTTTAGAAGAATTGTCTTGTTTCTTGCTTTTGCCTTGCCCTTCTAGGTAACACCAGGCAAAATGTTTTTGTGACCTATGGAATCGGATAACTATGCTTTCTAAAGCACTGATGTGAAAACTAATCCAAAACATAATTAAATATTAATTATTTGATGTACATGCTGTCGTCAATTTGCAGCTGAAATTATGCATTGGAAATGGAAGTGTTGAGCTGGAGGATGCTTTCTTCTGTTTTGGTAATTTGCTGTAACTGTTAGGAAAAGACATCAGAAACTTGAGGGACTTAACTGATTTCTTCAGAAAAGGGGAGTGACATATATGTGAACGTGTACCAATTTGTTATACACTGTTGAGGCTGCTGTCTTTTAAGAGCTTCCTAAAAGTTCTCATGTAAACAAAAATCTTAGCTTCTTTATTGTAATAGTCTTGTAGCCTATCACCAGACTTTCATCTTGTACTGCTTTTAAAAGTGTTTGAATAGTTGCAATTTTTAAAATATATTTGAATTTTTTTTAGAGAGTGTAAGAAAAATGGATGTTTTATGGGCCTCCCATCTGTTGAGTGCTTCTAAGAGGTCACTGAAAGATAAACAAGACTATTTTCAGGATGTGTAAAGTTGAAGTACAGAGACCTGTACTGCCTCCTGAAAAATTTCATTATCACTTGAAAAATGTAGGGGTCTGCTAATAGAGGGAGACACTCTAGAGAAGCAATTTTCAAAGTCAGTGGGATACAGTTACTTTTTTGTGGTATCAAAAATTATGAACGAGTAGTACAGGCTGTAAATGGCTTTGATTCTTATGACTGAGTTTTAGGCATTCAAGTCATGTGGCCAAACATTCCCAACTCCTAATTAGAATGTTGTCATAAAACATTGGGTACTTGCTGCTATGTATGTGCTACATCAAAACAACGATGTAATTTAAAGGGAACACTCTCATAAGTTATTTATATTATATATAGCTATGTTTTGTCACTTTGAATACACTCATACTGGTACAATAGAATGAAAAGCGTTTGTTATCATTGTCTTACTGTTTTCTTAACAGTGCTTAGGAAGCGTTGCATAATTTTTGACATTGTATTTAAACTGACTGGTTGAGGTGATACTTTTGTTAGTTCTCAGTCTGTGAAACCATGTCAAGTCAACAAAAATAAGCCTGGCCACTTCTAAAGTCAATTAGTGTTTATTTATTAATAATTAATTTGATAAAACTGTTAGAAGGTCTGTGTATAGCTGAAACTGGTTTCTGTGTAATGCTGTGCTTGGTAACTCTGGAAGTTCTGGGATATAACAATATGTGTTTAAATTGGCTTTGTCAAACTCCTTTTACTTTATCTTTTAAATCACTTGTGTTACCTTTGAGAATGGCTGTGAGGAGGATTTCTTTCCTTTAAAGAGCTTTTGTAACACGTAAGGGCTGGCAGTATCCAGGGTTAGTAACTTTAGCTTTGTGAGGAGGATTGCTCTGGTGGAGTGTAAGACGTATTGTCTTATGCACTTACGCGATATGAGTGACACTGAGACTTGTCATGCTTCCATCAGGATTTCCATTCATGTGTTTACACAGTGCTACTCTTCTGCTTGGCATACAGTTGGATGCTCAGTTTCAGGAGAGCTGTTGTGCAATATTTATGTAGTCTCCTCCCTCTGCATGTGTGCATGAGTTGGCAACTTTCCATCTTTTTGTTGAAAAAAAAATAATTTAATTATCTAGATATAGAGGAAAATATCTGTCCTTCCTCATAAACGCAGAGATTCTCTGGAGCTGATTCTTATTGAAGCTGGAAGGAGGAAATTGAAATTGCCAAGTTGCTTTTGTGTTCAACCTTCTCAAAACTTTCAGAACTGAAGAAGATACGTTGCCCGTATAAACACCGGGTGATTGCTTTTTTCCATGTTCCGATGCTCTTGATTTTCTGTAGCTCTTTCAGACACTCAGAAATTGAAATTTACTGATAGCTAGCTTTCAAAAATGTAACACCATAATATTAATCACAGGAATATTTTCATGTATGCGGGGCCCATCAAGGTAAGTAATTGCCCAGGTGGAACTGATAAAACACGTATTAGTTATTTGAAACTGCAGCAAGGAGTAACAGTTTAAAGAAAGTTACAACAATGCTTTTCAGAGCATCTAAATAGATTTTACATTTCCCTGTAATTAGAAGAATGCTTATTTCTTTAAAGAAATGCTTTTTTTCTTTGAAGTGTTTCTTCTTCGTGAGTGAATGAAAAAAAGTTGACAGTATAAATGGACAAACTGTAATGAGTAGCGTATGTCTTTCTGCTTTTGTGGGTAAAGAAAAGATTGCTTTTGGTTAATACTTGGAACTTTCATTTTAGAATTACAGGAATGAAAATTTGTACATTAACTGCTAACAGAGAATATCTTTTAAGCTGCATAAATCAAATCTTAGAGTTGCTGAACGGTTGTACCTAATTTTAGCAAATACTGAATTTCACCTATATGAGGGAGTTGAGCTCCTCTACCCCCCATTAATGGATTGTCTACAGTTATTACTTTGCATTTCAGTGCAACTCTGGAATTTTCTTGATACAAAATACTTCACCAAAAGAACATGCCATTATGATTTATCTGTATTAGGATTTTTGCATGCATAATCTGTTGATCAGGGGTGTGGTTTTTCCATACTTGTATCTGACAGAGGAGCACAAGCAATAATTTAAGGGTAAAACTATCTGTAGGACAGTTTCTCTGGATCTGACCAAAAAAAAAAAAAAAGAGTCAAAGTCAAAGGATACAAATAGAAATAGAAATTCTTGCCCCCAAAAATGAAGCAATTCTATTTCTCACATTCAATCTTTTCTCGACTTTTCCTATTTAGCATCTAATAAGGTAGAGGGACGTTGGTCTTATTTCATTGGTATATCATGCTTGCCAAAGGCGAAGTGGTAAGATTTAAGTAGGATTTGGAAACTTAATTTGGAGATTATCCAGTTTTCATTTTCTGGCAATTTGAGGTAAATTAGGGACCTTAACTTTTTTATGGTTAAAAAGAAATCCTGTAATTAAGTTGAGTACCACTTCCAAGTGTTGCAGTTTGAGTATTTGTCTGCCTGTTTCCTGGAGAATAAGTTGTGGGCTAGGTAGGATGTTTTAAAAAGAGGATTAGGCAGGTTATGACTTAAATGGTTTATAATCAACAGTATAGTTTTCTCAGCCTGTTCCATTTCTTCTTTGTAATGTGGTGATGTGGTCACGTTTAAAGGGTTGAAGGAATGATTGTGCATGCTTAGCCACTGCTAATGGATGTTCTAAAAGCATAGTTTGAAATGACAGTAATTCATTTATTGTCAAATGTTTCTTCACTTGCTGAACTTACTTAGAAAAGTCAAACTTTGCCTGAATTTCTGTCATCAAGCTTCTAAAGTTTGACCAAAGTCAAAATGTGTTTAAGAACTGCATGAGCCTTTTATTATCTCATATGCTTAGTTTTGCTGTGAAAACATTATTGCTGTCCTTTTCTTGCGCCTCACACTAGCTATAAAAGTAGTATGTGTCTGGCCAGTCTTGGGAATTTTAGAATCACCTTAATATTTGAGGAACATTTGTTTACACTGGGTAAAAAAGGCAATGATATAATAGAGAGTATTAACTTTTTACACTAACAAATGTTAATGTTGAACAGTTTTAATCCAATCTTGCACTCATAGAATTTGGTTAGAAATGTAAGAAATAAATACTGCTGCAGATTGCCCAGGAATTTCTGGGTACTTTACCAAATGTTTGTTTTAAACTCAGAATCATCTTTATATGCAAGACACAAACTTATTCCTAAGAGTTTTCAAAGTCTATTAAGTAGTTTAGTAAAACAGAGTTCCTGTAATCTGTTTCCTGTTATGCACAAGTCATGGAAATGCTGAATTCTGACTTCACATTTGCTGACAGGGTTACTTTCATTTCCATGAGAAAATCATTGCAGTTAGCTCTTGATGAAGGGAAATGGAGGGACTCTGCTCTTGCTTTCCGTGACTTAATTTATTTTGTATGCAAAGTTGGTCAGTAATGCCTCATTGTAGGCTTATTTAAGTGAAGTGTTTACTTCTATTTGAAGCCTCGTTCGTTTCCTCTTACAGCTTGCTGTCAGGAGACATCTATACTATATACACAAAAGAGCTGTCTTACAGCAGCGTAGAATAGGAAACCTCAAAAAGAACACCAGCTTGTGAAGAGAGTTTTTTTAGCTCTGGAGAAGAAGGAGAAAACTGCTAATGAATTTCAAAGTAATTAGATGCAGCCTATATGGAGAGGGGACCACTTACATTTTGCATTCTCGTGTACAGTTATACAGTTGTATAACAGATGGTGTTTTACCTGCAAAATGACATTCAGAATGGTCTTTCAAACTAGTCTGGGAGTCTGTTCCATAGAACCTGATGTTATACTTGACAACAGAGGTTCCTCTTTCTCGAAGATGCAGCTTCTAGAAGAATCTGCATCCAACTTCACTGTCTGTCATAGCAGTGGATGGCAACTGCTTCTGAATGGAAGGTCTCATCAGTTCCCTCTGCTATGTCCTGCATTTATTTATTTTAAAGTAGGCTGGTACTGGGCTTTTAGTGATCCCAGCTATGACTGTTGCCACCAGGAAGTAGGAGGTGAATACACTTAATGAAGAAAAAGTGACTAGAGACTCAGTTTCCATGTACAGAATTATATAAAAATGTCAGTGGGGAGGGACAGTGTTGAGAAAAAGCAACCAAAACACAAATGAACAATATTGATGGCATATGTGCATGTAAGAAGAAACATACTTGAATTTTGTAAATTGAACTACTTTTCCTCTTAACCACAGCATTCACCTCTGTCTTTATCCTAAATAGAGAGCCTTAACTCTGATGCTTATTGTATTAATTATTAATATTTTAAATAATTTTAATAATTAATTATTGTATTAATTACTGTTTGTGAATGTAACTACTGAATAAAGTTGTGGATAGGCCATGTAGCTTTTCCAAAGCAAGAAAAATGTATGCTCTCTGCCTTGAGATACTGTACTTAATTTGACATAGGTATACATATGTCTCCAAACACAAGTAGAAGGTAATTTAAAGAATCGTCATCAAATTAATCATCAGAACTGTGGATTTTGTAAATTACTGAACACTTTTGAAGTCTAGATGTTTGTGCTTATAGATAGAGCCTGATACTGGTAAGCTAGGCAACACTTGACATTATATTCACAAGGGAAAATATCTTTTAGTTTGCCAAGCTTAAAGGCCCTCAAATCTGGGAGCCTGCTTTGGACTTGCTGCTTTGTTTTATCCTAAACGTATTTTTCACGTAGCCTCTTAGCCTCTAGTAACTGTTGGTAATGTATAAAAAAGTGACTTTCAGGGGACTTTTTTTAATTGAGGAAAGTATCTATTCTGTTTCTTTGTTGTGCTTTCTGCTATTCCGTGTGAAGTCAGGAACAAGAGTAGAACTGATTAGAAAATCAGTTAATTGGAACGATTAGTTCCTTTGCAGTAACCTTCAGTTACAGTTAGGGAACAAGATGATGATGGGGATTAGTTGTTCTGGCTAATTCCATTCTCTAGAGGTTTGCAAAGCTACACTTCTGGTAGATTATCAACCATCAGGAAGGCCGCAGCCAGAGACTGGGTCATGGCAATGCTACCCTTCCTGTGGCAGGAAATTTGTGGAGCTCCAGGACAGAAAAATCCCTATAAAAGCTCCCATTATGAAAAGTTCAGAAGCAGTCTGTGTTCAGTATATTTTGATCAATGTGGTGGTTTAGCTAGAAGAAACACCTTAAAGCAAAGGGAAGGAACATTTCATAGAGGAGAATGTTATTAGTTTTTCTGTAAGAAATGCTTAACACTTATTTGTAAATGTTTGTCTCCAAATTTGGGTACAGTAACAATTTTGGAGTAGTTAAATAAGAATTTTATTTTGTGTTCAAATTGAAAATATCGGTGAGGTCTTAATTATGGAGTTATTCTGGTGTTTTTGTAATGTTGTGGCATTCAGGATTTATATTGAGTAAATAGAGACAGTGAATAAGCTACCTATTAGTGCACCAGTAGTAAAAATTACTGCGAGCTTCACACTTTAAGAAAAAATGATTAAATAGGAGTGAAAGGGGAATGAAACTGTTTTGACTGGTACTTGAAAGAGTAAAACAATATTTTAAAAAAATAAATTACAGTTCCTACTAATTGGTGTTCTCATCCTTTTATTTTGTAAACTTCCTACTAATTGGTGTTCTTCTATTGTGCAAACTTAACTTGCCTTACACAAACTCCTTTTGGAATTTGATGTATTTTCATGTATTCAATTTAGTTCTGCCTTTACTTTTTACAGACATTTCTGTAATTGCACTTAAACTAAACTGATCTTCATTTTAAAGAACTTTTTCAGATTACAATTTACTGTAACCTTAAAAACTGATTTCATAGGAGTTTTTTGTTGTGTTTTGTGGCTTTTTGTTTTGGGTTTGTTTTTTTTATTTTGGTTTTGTTTTCCTCAATGCTTGGAAGAAGTAAAGCTAGAAATCCTGGCTAGTAATCTGAATCAAATTGCCTTCCGTCAGCTGTTATTTGCAAATCATATGTATGTGTCTATGCATGAGGTACTTTAAAGCAACTTGCTCTATTATGGACTGATGTATTACCCAGTGCAGTTAACACTTCACAGAAGTGGGCCTACTACCGTGGCTGCTGCAAAGCTGTTCCCTCCACCCATGGCTGCTTCCACATACTTAAGTTGGCAGATCCCTGCGTGCCTTCTCCTCCTTCCTCCCACATCTTCTGCTGAGCAATGCAGCTGTTCATGTCTTGATAGTGATACGGATCACCGATACTTATTTTTATTTGCTAGCTTTATTTTTCAGCTGTATAATCTCCCTGATCGTGTGCACCTTATGGCTGCACAATTTATCTCAGAACAGTAAGGACAGAAATGTTTGGAGAAGTATGTGACCAAATCCTTGGGCTCCTCTCACTGGAAATGTAGAGCTGCCATTGTGAAAAGTCCAGAATTTTAAGAAAGATGTGAAGGTCCTCAGACGTGTCCAGAGAAGGGCAACAAAGCTTTGAAAGGACTGGAAGGCATGTCCTGTGAGGAGCTGCTGAGGACTCTGGGCTTGTCTAGTTAGGAGAAAAGAAAGCTGAGGGGTGACATTGCTCTCCACAGCTTCCTGAGGAGGGAACGTGGAGAGGAAGGTGCTGATCTCGGCTCCCTGGAATCTTGTGACAGGACTTGTAGGAGTGGTTCAAAGTGTCACCAGGGGAGTTTTAGACTGGACAAACACTGGAACAGGCTTCCTGGAGAGGTGGTTGATGCCCCAAGCCTGTCAGTGTTTAAGAGGCATTTGGACAATGCCCTTAACAACATACTTTAACTTTTCATCAGCCCTGAAGTTCTCAGGCAGCTGGGCTATTTGACCATTGTAGCTTCATCCCAACTGAAAATATTCCATTCTGTTCCATTCCATGCCATCCTTCTTTCCCTTCCACTCTGAGCACGCATGCACTTTTCCTGAAGACATGCTTCTGCATCTTTTGTAGCAGCAGTGTTATGGATCTGAAGCTTTTGGAAGGGAGGAGGGGAGTGGATATTTTGACAGGAAAACTTTTATAGTAGCAGTGCTGTTATGCTGTGCCTTCCTCGCCTTCCTTTCATTTCTATTGTTACTTACTCCTGTCTGGAGGAAGTTCACCATAGTGCCAGAGGTGATAAGCTGGCTGAGTTTATTAATCAGTGTTCAGGGTAGTGTCTCACTTTTAATGGTGAGGTATGCTTTACTCACTGGAAAATGTTTTTAGTTTTAAAACTAAACTTAAGAATAGACAAAGGGAAGCTACCTGTTAGAAGGAACACATAAGTGTATTTTTTTACCCATTTTACAGAAACAAGCCGAAGATAAATGAAGTATGAAGAACTGGGTAGGTGGGATGTCCAGTGATCCTGAGATGTGAATTTTAGTTCATGGAAAATATTGAAAAATATGAGAGAACGAAGAGAGAGTACCATATTATGTATGTGTTTAATGAGTCAGAAAGTGAAAAAATACAAGACCTTTAGAAGTCTAGAAAACAAATGGCTTTGAATATGTTCTAGAAATATGTAATAGAAGAGTTGTCATTTAGAAGGGTAGTAGTAGCTGCTGAGGTGATTTTAGTTTGTTTTTCATATAGGTGATTGAAGGGAACTAACAGCAATTTGTAAAAAGCAGAAGTATTAGAAATCATTCACTTCATGGAACTTGATCAGTTATTAAAATGCATAGGTTCTATACTATGTTCTGTAATTGCTATAGTGTGTTTTGTTTCATAGTTTTGCTTTCTTTTTATTAATCTTTAGGGGGAAAGGAACAATGGCTTTGATGTCCTCTATCACAACATGAAACATGGACATTTGTCAACAAAAGACTTAGCGGACTTTATAAGAGAAAGGTAAGTATTCATCCTCAGTAATCCTGGCTCTTTAATATACTGTTTGTTTTTTCATTTAGGTTTATCGCTGTGTTTAACAGTAACATGCAAAATATGTAAGAATCGATGAACATTTAAAAATAATTCTTTTATCCTACAAGAATATCTAGGTTTATTCCATTCACTTAGAACTGAATAGTGTGACTCTTAAGCATCAATTAACACAAGCTTCTAGCTTTTCAGGTTTGAATTAAAAAACAAGAGTAAAAAGCTACAAGTGTCACATTAGGTGTCCAGCAGTTTATTTAAATTAATCCAAATTTTTCATCATATTTGGAAGAAAAGCAGTAATTTAAAGTAGCAAAAATTATCAGGCTTACAAAGTTTTTTGACCATATATGTAGCAACTGCTAGTATGATCTTAAAAGTTATGCTTTCAGATTAAGATGTTGAGAAACTAGGTTTGTTAAAGAAAAGGGAGTGATACATAGGGCCGAGAGAATAATATGCAGAAAATAACACAGGTTCTTCTCTATGGCATGGAAGGGACAGAACTGAAATCTGCAGATGTGACAACTTCCAAAACATATGACCTAATGCTGATTTTAGTTCTTTTTTTTTTTTTTTTTTGTGGAAGAAGGCTGCTGATGCTATGTTGAACATAAGAATTTCATTCTGGACAAAATTAATTGTATGTCTGCTTCAGAGTTTTGTCTTAGTTCAGTTACTGACACCAGATAATACATGGAAAAAAGTTGCAAGGGGCTGAGGACCTGTTTCAGTGAAGGGGTTTTTCTGAACAGCAGTAAAAGCTGTCCAGAAAAAATGGTTTTGTTTTCTGGGATATTTCTTCAGAATTTCAGTTTTGGCCTGAAATAGATCTCAACAAATTGGATTGGATATTAGGAAAAATTTTTACACTGAAAGGGTTATTAAGCACTGGAATGGGCTGCCCAGGGAAGTGGTTGAGACACCATCCCTGGAGGTTTTCAATAGACGGGTTGACATCGTGCTTAGAGACATAGTTTAGTAAGCGTGGGGGGTGGGGGAGAGGCGATTTGTATGGTTTTCTTTTGGTTTTTTATCAGAGTTAGGTTGATGGTTGGAGTAGATGATCTTAAAGGTCCCTTCCAACCTAGATGATTATGATTCTAAATAATTTCTTTTGAATGTAACCACCACAAATCTGGCAGGTACTTAGTTGCAGACATTTGCATGGTTTCAAAGTGAATTAGAAAAAAGGACAAAAATCTTTCCACTAAGTAGAAACACACGTGTTCCAGAGTCCAGGTGCTATGGGCAGTCTCCTGCTGTTGACCACTACTGCCCTTTGGATGCAACTATCCAACCAGTTCCTCATCCACCAAACAGTCCACTCATCAAATCCGTATCTCTCCAGCTTAGAGAGCAGGATGTTGTAGGGACTGTTTGAAAGGCCTTAGAGAAGTCCATGTAGACAACATCTGTAGCTCTTCCCTTGCCCACTGGTGTAGTCACTTCTTTGTAGAAGGCTAGTAGGTTGGTCAGGCAGACTAGCCCTTGGTCACAGCGCATAGACTAACCTCAGTGAGAGATCAAGAAATATATTTTCTGTTCTTATGTATGGATCAGGATGTGCCATCTTATAGCATCTTTGGTAAAATATGTGAAAAGTTTCAGTTCTCATTAACACACAGAGATTCACTAGAATCTTAGTGCTACATGTTAATTTATTTGACAAGGCTTCAGTGTAGTTCCTTAAGAGTAACTTGCCCTGGGATTGGAAAGCATCTCAGTGATGCAGACCAGCAGCAAGTTCAGTCCTTTCCAGTGACTTTCTCCCACCAGGGTACTAAACCTAGTATTCTGTCTGTTCTGTTGTGTTTTCTTCAGCCCTGCTTTACTGATTGATACATGTCAGTATCCCAGGCTGCCATTAAAAAAAACAGTTGAATGCCAAATAGTTATTTCTTTTCAAGTGAAGGGTGCATCACTGATCAATCTTAGTCTAAGGTAGCAGTAGTTTGTGGCATATAGTTTGTAGTTTCAAAGATACAGATGGAGTTTAAATATTTGGTGTCCTCACTTTAGTAAAAATGTTCATGAATGTCCATATCTAGGCAATGAAGCCCTTCACTAGCATTGCGAAGTTATTGTGGGATGTCAGACAATTTCCCAATAAATAAATATGGTTCAGTAGCACACATTTATTCACATAGGTCAAATTATTAATCTCAGAAGAAATTAGATTGGGTGGTACTTCAGCAATATTTTACAACAGTCCAGTTGTCTTGACCGTGTTCTATTTTGCGTCTTTGTTTATTGCAAAGAAGTTAAGAGATGTTGCACACAATTATCTGTTCCCCTCTTTCCTCCACAGAGTATAGTCTGAATACTGTATTGCAGTACTGTTTTCTAGAAATAGAAATACTGAACAATATTTATTAGGAGTCTTCTACATCTAGTATTTTTATGTACTGACTTTTAAGTATCTGATTTTCTGAACTGTTCCCTGTGAAAACTAAACTTACATACATATGAACTTTCTTCATTATCTGTCCTCCCATTCCTTTTGAACATCGTGGCCTTTTTTTTTCAGAAATGGAGAGTGAAAACTGAAAACTGCTGGATAGGTAGAGGAGCCAGATCTGAGTTGGTGATAATACTTTGAACGAGTTAGAGTACTTAACAGTGTGCACTGTTTAACAGTAGTCACCTGGTTAGTTAGGGCTGCTGGAGTCTCCAGGCTAGCCAGAGAATTTGGGATTTTATGGGGTGATCTCAAGATAGTTGAGTATATGCGGATATACAAACTTTCTGCTTAGGGCGCAAAGGACACACGTCTGTATGAAGCCATTCTGTGTTACTTACGCTGTTCAGAATAGGATTTGGGTTGTGTGCAGCTGAATTGGAGGAGTTTGGTTTGTGGCCGGCAACCTGCTCCATGTCAGTAAATCTTGGGTGGGGTAGTTTACCTATCTGTCTACTCAAAGATAGGTATCTTTGTTCTGTTCTTGATAAAGCATGTAGAAATTTTAGGTTTAGAGAAGTGAAAATATAAAAAGGTTGCGCTGCCTCCACAGGTTTTTTTCTTTAAATACTTGGAAGATTTTGTAGGTGAACTGTCTTGTGTTTGTGTGTATTAATAAATACCTAAAATGTTTACATGTAAGAAACCACTGTGCACAGCTAAGAACTGAATAGGTATTGTGTTGGCTTTTCTCCAGAAGTCTTTCAAACATTTTTCTGCAGCACTTCCCTGTAAACGTCATAAAAAGAATCTCCTTCATCAGGAGAAACCAGCAATGCATATATTCCCATTTAACTTTTAAATGTTTAACAGATCCCAAGCAAAGACAGATTTTCAAATGGATGAAA
Organism: Limnodromus scolopaceus; assembly: GCA_028565335.1. Taxonomy (NCBI): domain Eukaryota; kingdom Metazoa; phylum Chordata; class Aves; order Charadriiformes; family Scolopacidae; genus Limnodromus; species Limnodromus scolopaceus. Next base: position 29,880,819 of record JAOXNO010000020.1, on the reverse strand, counting down.
ATTAATTTACTGAGGTATTCATAGTGTCTTACTCGTACATCAGAGTACTGTGGAAAGTCAGTTGATAGGACAAATGCATATATAGATGCCCAACTGGTCAGTAACAGCATCTTTCAGTTGTTAGTGTTTGTTATATGTTGATATTGTGTGGTAAATTGCGGAATTCCAGTTTTGTGGAGATTGCTCAGGTAAGTATGCTGTAAATTGCTTCAAAGTAAAGGGGTCTGGATTTTAGTCAGAAATCTTGCTTATTTAAAAAAACCAAAAAGGCACTGAATTATCACATCTGGAAAACTTTGATAGAAGCTATTTAGAAGCCATTGATAATTAATCAAAATATATTGTTCATCTTGATAATTATAAAAACTTCTGGGTGTCTGTGCATATGTACTTGTTGCTGTGCAGAGAGCAAGAATTCCTAATATTGGAAACTTAAACTTTTTCTTATCATCAAAAGTAAGTACATACGTGGAAGGAGGGTAAAGTTATTTGACTTTTTTTTTTTTTTTTAAATGGTGAATAACTTTGCAGTTGTTTGTAAGTGAGATTTAAAACATAATTGAATTACTGCATTTTACAGTTTAATCTCTTTTTCCAAATTGATTGTTCAACTGACAGGATAATTATTTTGAAAGTTCTGTAGGTTTAAATACATGTCCCTCTGTTTCGGATGACTAGTGCTATTTTGTTTCATATTTTCATAAGAAAATTCTTTAGCTTGGAAAGTGTTGCTGTAAAGGAGAAATGACTATAACCACTCAGCAATAAGTGGTTATAGTCATGGTATAACTTGAGACCGGGGTGAATTGTTCATTACGTTTTTTTCTCTCTTTTGCCCCTGAATAAAGGTATTACACATCAGGAAAGAAAATACTTCAAGCTTTTGCATTTTCAAGAAACAGAAATGACAGTATTTACTTAAATTCAGGATGCTTATGAATCTGAGATGACACTACATATTGAATACTGATTTAGGGTAGAAAATTAAAATAGTGTGTATCTTTAACTTAATAATAGGAGAGTGAGGAAGATTAATGGGCAAAGGACTGGCAGCGACTCAGTGCTGTGGTATGTTACGTGTCACTGCTAATGCCCTAATGCTCTAAGGAGAAAATATGTGTTGACCCTTGGATTTTCAGTCTCCAAAAGACAAGTGAAAATGTGGGTTTGAGTGCAGGGAAATATAATGGAAGTTTATGTAGGGAAGATGTTATCTAAAATAAATCAGAATGTATTGAGACAACCTTCTTTAAAAATTAGTGTAAACAGTAGAACACCATACTTTTCATTGTGTGTTATTTTACTGTTTTCCAAATTCAAATATCACTATGCAAAGAGCTGAAACAAACAAAAAAACCACACACACCCCGAAAAAAGACTAGACAAGCTCCCATTTTATTTAATGTGATTGCTCAGTAAGTGTTCAGTTTGTTTAATGTTTTCATTACAAGTATATTTGATTTAGTTGCTCTGTACATCTCTGGTGTTTAGATATGATAGGCGAGTGACAGTTGTGTAATTTGTTGTCACTGTTACTAAACAATGCTAAAGGCAGAGGGGAACAGTGGAGAGTAGAGAAAGGGAAGAATTGTCTCTTGCAAGTGTTCTTACATTATTTTTTAGAAATATACTTCTCTTAATTTTGCTTATAGTGTTGGGGGATTCATTAACATGGAGTAATTTTCAGCTGAAGTAAAACATCTTCTGTTTTGTACCTTGAGAATGCATATTCATCTGTCTTTAAATATCTTCAGCATTTCGATTATGCTTTGGATGGCTTCCTTTGACAGGGCTGCAATAGAGGAGGCGTATTCAAGGTCAATGACAAAACTAGCCAAATCAGCGAGCAATTACACACAACTTGGGTAAGTAAGTACCTAAATAAGTAACTGCATACATGTTAAGAATCAAGTTTGATTCTGAATAGTTAATTGATGTTAAAAGTCGCATAACTTTGCTACATTTAAAAGTGATTGTTATTTTTTCAGTAACCGTGCAAAATGTCGTGCAACTACAACAAAAACAAAGACAGTACAGTTCTTTATTCACGGTTTAAAAAAACAGCAAAGCCCAAACACGCAGGAACTGTCTGTTCCTCTGTGTTTAAGGTTGAGTTCTTTTCAGACTTAATAAAGAATGTGACTTTCTATTCTGTGCTCCCAAGCCTATGGTAATTATTTTGAAAAGAGAACATATGATCCGCAAATGTCGAAGTAAATTTATTTATTTCTGTTATTTCTGCTTTCTGGAGTGTTATCTCTCTCCTCAGAGAATGAGACTTTTCAATAGATTTATTCCATAATTTAATGAAAGTTTTATACATGGGCGTATGTTTTTAAAAACTGGAAGTATTAATGGATGTTTTTTTCCGTAGAAAAATAATGCCAATTATTTTTATTAGAACTTGGGCTTTTTAGATGAGACTAGATTATTTTTTTTATTTGTAGTAATCACAGCTAGTAACATGGGTAGCTTTTGTCAGTGGATAATTTGATACCATTTGTTGCTGCTCTTTGAAGGTTCTGTATCTGCATGTTACTTTGAACATCAGTTCTTTAAAGGCTATGTATAATTTTTGTTTTTCAGCAGCATTAACTAGGAAACTGAGGTAGGACTGTATCTTTAGAATAGATGGAGAAGTCCATTCAGTATAGAAATCTGAATCTGAGGAAGGACCTGTTCCCCACCTTCCTTTGCCATATGGTTAATCTCTGTTAATCAGTAAATCCCTTTTAGTGGCACACCATCTTTGCTGGTATTTTTTTCCTGCAACTTGTGGCTGTAATGATGCAAGACAACTAGGAACTTAACTAACCAAGTAATTTCTGATTTGTTTGTACTATTCAAGTATACACATAAAAATACTTTTACATCTTAAATTATTTTGAGCTGCTCTTGCATCATCTTTAGGAGTAACACTTGGCATTATTGTGTGCTAACGATAGAGAAGATTAAGTGACCTTTGCTGTGTTTTACTCATTAAATACAGGTAAAACATAAAATGTGAAAAAATTAGTAGATGGGATTCCAAGTACATTGGAAACATATTTAATAAGAATTTATAGCAGTTGTTGGAGTTTTTGTTTGTTGTAGGAACAGAAATGAACTTCTGTAAACTTATCAATTATACTGTAGCACTATTTTTAAAAAATCATAATCAACTAAAAGTAAAAAATCCAGATGAACATTAAATATTATTTTCCTCAATTTAGGACATTTGCACCAGTTTGGGATGTTTTCAAAACCTCAACAGAAAAACTAGCAAGCTGTCACTTGGATCTTGTGCGGAGATTACAAGAGCTAATAAAAGAAGTTCACAAGTATGGAGATGAACAAATCAAAGTTTATAAAAAGGTTATTTATTTTTTTCTTATGCATATCCAATGACTTGTTAACACTAAAATGAAAACGACTTGGT
>JAOXNO010000020.1:29841812-29861103 GCA_028565335.1 Limnodromus scolopaceus | reverse complement strand
CTTTCATGACTAGTTTCTCTAGCTGGTCAGCAATATCTTGCCATAATTCAGCAGCCCAAACGGGTTTACCCTTGCGCTGCCAGTTACTCTGCTTCCATTGTTTTAGCCATCCCCACAGAGCATTTGCCACCATCCATGAGTCAGTAAAGAGAGAGAGTATTGGCCATTTTTCTCATTTAGCAATGTCTAGGGCTAGCTGGATAGCTTTTACCTCTGCAAATTGACTTGATTCACTTTTGCCTTCAGTAGCTTCTGCAACTCGTCAAGTAGGACTCCATACAGCTGCTTTTCATCTTTGATGCTTTCCTACAATACGACAAGATCCATCAGTGAATTCTCATTATCTGAGAGTTCATTATATCATGGAGCTCCCTCAGCTCATAATGTGTAGAAGGAACTTTTTTCTGTTTCCGACCCTCTAATGGGGCAAATAACTAAATTGTCTGACCTTGGTTGTTACAGCAAGAAGTATAAGCAAGGGCCTCTCTGCATACCATTCCTTTGCGTGTAGCACAAATATTGGCCTTACCATTCTGAGAGCGAGCAATTTTCTCCACAATATGCTGTTAATTTCAGAGAGTTAGAAGAGGCCTAGCTAAGGTGTAAAATTACTGAAGAGAAAATTGTTTCTGTTTTACTTCAAATGGGGACATAAGTATACCTGTAAAAGCATCTACAATTTTGGCCGTGGAAAACACAAGCCCTTAAAAATACTTCTTTTCTCCTTTCTGTATCCATTTAATAAATTTAAACGTCATAGAGGTCCTAGAAGTAGTTTGCATTTTTAAAAACATGGTAAAATTAGTGCCTGCAATCCTTCATCTCTTTGCATTAAATGATAACAAAATGATGATAATAAATTATGTTTATTATGCATAGTTGCTGTTGATCAGCCATCACTGGCCCTTGTGCTTACAGTAAATTGTCCCCCTTGTCCTTTTAGATATTAGGAATAATAGTGTAGGTTCTTTTAATCAAATGGTGTTGCCACAGATAGCAAAATTTAGAAAAGGACAGATGTAAAATTTCTACTTCATTGCTTACCTCCACCAAATCCAGAAATTGGCAATTTGTTTAGTAATTGATCAGTAATGCTGGTTAAAAAAATGTTTGGTCTGTTGCTCTTGGAGAGGCTGAAACCTATTTTGCTTTATTTGCCCATGCAGAAAAAATTGTCTCAAGGCTTCTGGTAATTCCAGTCATGAGAAGGTTTCAGGTCATGGATGTCAAATGGAGACATCAGTTCAGGATTTTATTTTTTTTAATCAGTTTGAAAATCTTTCTGGGAAGACTATCAAGTATTCTAGAGTTGAGAAATATATTGGTGACTTGGGACAGCTATAATGTCAAGATCTTCACTGCCTCACAAGGTAGCGCATATCAGAAAAAAATATCCTGGCATTCTTGTCAATGTGCTGGTGATCCTTGTCTATTTTGAGGGGACTCTCTTCCTGGAGAGCTAACACGTTTTGTGTTTTGGAGTTCTGAAAAATAATGGTTGATTTAGGTATGGCATTCCTGCTGAAAGCAATGTGGACTTTTCACAGGGTGCAAAACTGTTGATAAAACATAATGTTTACCATTTGGGTGGCAAGCAAAGCAGTTTGATTTTGATTCCTTACAAGACAAGTTCATTAATGCTGCCAGCAGTGCCTCTTACCAGAATCATAAAGCATTAAAGCTTCAACTTAGTAATCATTTAAAAAACAAATTTTACCTACACTTTTTCAACTATTTCTGATTCAGTGAATTTAACCGAGTTCTTGATTATTTGATTAGATTAATGTTTTATGTGGCTGTCTGTTGGTGGTGATGAGGGGGGTCAGTGTAAAGTTTTGTGTGAGTTTATGACATGCTATGAGGTCTTTTCTGATTGCTTATGTGGGCATTTTAGTCCTAAATGCCTGTGGAGCATACAGCTTATGGTTTTTTCCAAAGTGAATGCAAGAGCGTTAAAGTGAGCATTCGTTCCTCCATTCGCACTGGGAGGCTAGTGCGAATACTGTAAATGCACAGTTGTGCTCACTCTATATTAATATTCATATTTAGTTAGTGTATTGTGTTATACTATATGTTTCCTATCTAGTGAAGGAATGTACAAGATGAACAGAATAAAGCAGGAAAAAAAGGGTTAAGAATAACTGTATTACTCCTAAGAAATTCTAGAAACAAGTTAGTCCTTTCCCAGAGATTGAGAGGAAAAACAAAGTCCATGGAGTATTGAATCTTGCTTTGATGAAGCTACTAGCTTTTTATGTGCTTGAATAATGAACTTTGCTTTGAGAGAAAGACTTGAAACAGTGCTGGGTGTGGCATTTATTTTTTTCCATGGGTTTGTTTGATAACATAATAGTTTATAGCATTTATAAAAATGCTTTGCTAGGAGGACACTAAACAGCAACAAAGTAGGTGGAAATAAACACTGAAAATGGTTAATACTAATGTTTGAACAGCTCTGCATGACATCTTTGAGCTTCTTTTGCACAAGGAAGTGCAACAAAGCAAGTATTTATTTTATGTTCTTATAAATGATTTTCTTTATCTTTTCTGTAAATATTGTGAATATTTTAATGCTGCCAACACTTGTGATTAGGTGCATAAATAGCCTGAAGTGTTACAGTTTCCCAAAGCCTGTGCCCACACATAATTCTACACAGAGACTAAGGAATGAGTTTAGTTTATCAACAGTGACAGTACCTGAGGAATTAAAAAAAATATTCTTTGTAAAGGAAGGCAGACCATTGCTATATTTCAGAAGTTAATGGAAGAAATTAAGTGTAGATGTCTTTGAGGATTTTTATGAGAAGCTGGGCTTGAGGCAGGTTAAATAGTATGTAAGAGTCCTGTGCTGTAGAGCTGTTTTCGATGAGGAGCTGTAAGCTCAAGAGCTGTGCCAACAAATGTGTCTTAATTCCTGTCCTAGATGCCTATTTTATTTTGCTTGCAAAAATTTGGTCTTTTCATAAACAACAAAACAACAAAACTGCCAAAGCTGATGTGGAATTTAAGAAGTCTCATCTGCTAGCATAGATTTTTAGTGGTTAGATATACCAAAGTTGCAAACTTGTTTTAGATTGGGTTCATTTAATTTTAATGTTCTGAAGAGTTATATCTGTACATGGTTTTTTAATGCAAGTGGAAGACTAGTAAGTAGCACTGATGAAAATACCTTAAACAACATCTCTAAATACAACAGGCAAAAGCTGGGTTTTTGGATGGTATTGGCCACTCAGTAAGATGAAGTACTGTTGAGTCCTCTTGAATTTTCTTGCTACAAGCAAACAAAAACAATTGCAGCCTGAGGCAAGTAATTTTTCAGGGCTTTGGGAGCAAAGCAATGTCCAGTAACTTACATAGGAAAAAGGTATTAGGGGATGGTAATCAGAAAATGCAGTAATACGCAGGATAGGTGCTACTATGATAGTAACAGAAATGTTGAGGAGCTTTTAAACACCTGAGAATAGAAATAACATGCTGAGATATGGTTTATGCTAATAAAATAAATTAGGACGTGTTCTTTAGCTACATGAAGTAGCATAACCTTATATAGAATTAATATTATGGGGCTTGGGGGTTTTAATTTGTTTTTCTTTAAAATTGGAAATAGTCTTTGGACAGAATTAACTAGTCATTAACTAAGTGGTCTTTTCAAACATGAAATTTTCACAGGAAGTATACTTAGCAAAATTAGAAGGAAGAAGTGTATTATTTTCTATCTTTTTTTTTTTTTTTTTCTTATCAGGAGATAAAGCTTACAAGTCAGTGAAACTTTCTGAAATCTGGAAATATTTAGAAACTCATTTATAAGCATCTGCATATACATGTAGTTCATTCTTCGTAGACTGCAGTGTTAGAGGTGGGCAATGGCTTGAGTCTTGTAGCACAGGCTTTTTGGCGAAAAATGTGGTTTTAAACTAGGGAAGCAAACACAGGAAGGTAGAGTTGGACTTAAAAACAGACTCAAAACCACCTATCTTGTCTAATAGTCTACCTTTCTAATAAAATGAAGTAAATCCTAAACTGTGCATATAATAGTCTTTCTAGCATTAGTGGTCACTAAGTTGTGTTGCATGGGGTCCCAATGCTAATTAGCTCAGAATTTCATTGACAACAATACTGGGACATGATAGTAAATTATACCAGAACAAACTGTCATTGGACAACGTCTGCATTGAATTGACTGACTGGTCAACTAGGTCTCTATGTCATACTCTTTTTAGAACACAAATATTGATTCTGACATTTAAAAATGAATTCTCACTTGACTTGTATTTGACCTTGTGTATCCGTGGTGGTTCTCAGGAAGTACAGCATCTTTTCTGCTTAGTCCTTATCTTTTTATTGTTGTCTTAATTGTTATAGATCACTTGGGTGGCTTTCTTCATCAGTAATTCCTTTTTACGTGATGGGTTTCGATTTGTCTGCGTTTCGGCAACATAGGTACAGTGGGGTACCCCTTGACCTGTTGCCTGAGTAGTATGAGGGTAGGAAAAAGGAAACTGTCTAAACAGTAGCTAATTGAGATAGCCGCACAGACCTAAGCCCAGGCTTAACCATAACAATAACATTTCAAATTCCTGTCTTTTGTACTATATATGTAGAAATGAATTCATTTTGAAGAGTTTTCTGTATTGGTTGCTCTTTTCAGGGGAAAGGGAATATCTAGAAAAAACAGTATAGGAAATGCTGTTACTATCATTTAACTTCTTCTCTAAGCCTTGGGAATTTAGTTTCAGAGAGTGCCTCTCTGGTTTACTGTTATAATTGATACAATAGTTCAGAGGATTTTGTGGTTCTGTTTCATATTTGGTAATCTGGTTCAAGAAGAACAGACAGGAGTGGAAAATCGGGATCTTGTCACATGCATTTGTCCTCTTGGCAACCACTGAATTGGATGCTATTATGGGTAATATTGGATAATAGTACTCATATTTTGTGTCTTGAAATGCTAAGACATATTTCAAAGTCAAACCTGTACTGTATTGGGCTCCAAGTAGCTCTTTGGGCATAAATGTGAGGAAGGGAGATTTTGTGGTACTCCTTAATAATATATCTCTCAATGTTATTCCTGTGGTTTCAGCTTTCTTCCCCCACAAAGAAGTGTCTCATACTTGCGACGAGCTGCAGAAAAAGCACGCCAAGAAGAGTTTCACATTGACTTTCTTTGCTTATTGATGCTGCATGTGTGGAAACTGTCATACGCTATTAATACTTCCCGTTATACGGTTGGGGTGGAGAGGTGGTTAAGCATGTATGCTTTTCTTCCCTTGCCACAGAATGAGTCTTCTGTACAAGTAAATACGAAAACACTTTCAAAGCACGACAAAGCAGGAAAATGTTCCCATTGAGAGGATTTTGTCTAAGTAAAAAATTATTTTTCTCTCTGAAAAATTCTGGTTACTATAAATTGTATTACTCTCCTTCTGTTTAGGAAACAGGTCCCATTAAACATCTTAACCTCTGATGATTTCATGGGTTTAAGTTCAGAACTTCAGTAAGAAACTATATCCTCTTGGTTCACAGGGACAATGTGTGACTGCTGCAAAGACATGATTCTTTGAATCTTTGAAGCAGTTTTTAAACATGAGAGCTATAGTTTCACAGATTTGCAGTCTAGTGTTCCAAAATCTTAGCTGACTCTTCTTTAAGAAGAAGACTATTTGAATATGTCTGTGCATTTCTTTCATCACTGCACACTTGCATGGTCCGCCTTCAGAAGGTGTCATGCACCATGCAGTCAGCCAGAGCCATTTGTTACAGATAATTATATTTATAGACTAGACTTAGGCAGTTCTGCTGCTTCTTAGTATTTTTCTCCACATACCAGTATAGCTTTCAGAAGACTTTCAACCCAATTTGATGGGAAAGTAGAAGTTTCAAAGAGTTTTTAAAAAGTGAGGAGCCGGGTAGAGAAGAACCAAACTGATCGTGCCATGTAAGGGAAAGTCAGTTGTAATGATGCAAGTTACTCATTTCGAGAGTCAGCAACCAGCTGAGTGTGTGTTTGTGTGTATGTTGGCCAGGAAATATGGGGTGAAGTTCAAGTACAAAAGAGAAGAGTAGAAAAGGATGAGAAAAGGGGCTGGGAGTGGTGTGAAGAATGGGACTTGAGGAATGTAGTGTTCTGCAATTTGGTGTCTAAGCTGACATTAATTTTGCTGCTCACAGACCTCGTGCTTACATAAATTGTATCAGAAACGTCCAGTGTTGTCATATTCAGGTGTTGCAAGCTAGTGGAATCTCTGAGTTGAAGCATTGGCTTGGGTATGTGTTTAATGTCTTTTGTTGAAAATTCTTGTGTTATCTGAGCAATAAAAAATATTTTCTTTGTAACTGAAGACCTTTGCCACCATTTTAGTTTAGAGTAAAAAAAAAAAATCTCTCTCCTTGCTGCTGACAAACATCTTATTTGATAATAATTATTTTAAAGCTACTCAGGTTATGATCCTTTTCTGCTTTGTTTTTGTTCTGTAAGCCACATGGAAGTACTGCCCCTTGAGAGTAGTGTGCTGTATTCACAGAGCTTGTACCCGCAGTACCAGAAGAGCCTGAATAATGTTTCCTTTGATCTGGTGAACTGAGTGCAGTGCTGGAAGCCCAGTAACAGAATCAGGGTTAGAATTGATTGCTTTTTTAGTAAACTGCTCTCCTTGTATGTTAAATTTTTTGCCTAAAAACAGACTTTCCTTGGAAGACTACGTATGTTGCTACTGATGATTGTAGTTATTTACGCTGCCGCTATCAACTCTTTCTTTTCTTTTTGGAAAGGAGTACTATCACCATGCTATAGTTTTCTTTTTTCAAGACGAATTCTTAAAAAAAAGAGGATTCAGTCAAAACTTAAGCATCTCTAGAGGCTATATATCAGATAGGCTGATATATTATCCTGAGGATTTAGCAAAAAGTAGTCAGTGATTAGTGTGGTTGAACTGTATATTCGTAGAATTAGATTAAAGGATACAATTTTACCAGTATTATTTCAATATTTCCTATCAGATTGGCCTATTAACAGGCCACTTGTATTCCCTGTCCCTTCTCTTTTTGGCAAATTAGAGCTGACCCAATCCACAAACTAACGTTTGCTTACAGCAGTCTGGTACTAGCATGATAAATTTATCACAAATACGTTACTTACCTCAAAGATGGTGACAGCTGGTCATCTTCAGTCTGCATTCCTATAAGTAAGATATGCTTGAATTTGGTTTTGCTGCTTCTTTTTTTAAAGATACAATAAGAAGTCCTTTTCCAGGGAAAAATAAAATTCTCCTTACCTTTTTATAAAATCCCTTCTCTTTTTTGGACAGGCTATAAAAATGAGAAGTTAGTGTTCAAAACAGTAATGTCGAGAAAATATATTTTGGCTTCCTGTCTTATAAATTTGAAAGCTTGAAATTTTTTTGACAAACATGTCACAGGATCAGATGATAGCAAGAAAAAGATTGCTTGTATGTTTGTGTACATACAAAATTGACCTTTGTGATGCAGCTTAACATCTAAACACTAAAAGCAGTCATTTGTTTTGACAGCAGAATTAATTGAGGCTAAAACAGTCGAAATTCCACTTGTATCAAGCTGTTCATTAGGAATTGCTGTCTGGCTTTAGTGCTGTCAGAAAAATAACCTGTTCTGCTATGATTAAATAGCAGAATGATGGTCGGTCCACTGAATTTGAGAGAGAGGTTGAATAAACTTTCTACTGCGGAAACAATTCAGAAGTGACACGCTGCAAGGGGGGTCAGAATGTGCATTGATATCCAGCTGAGCTGTCAACTGGCACTGAGCCAGGCACGCAAAGCTTTGCCATTTGAAGCAGCATGTGAAGCATATGCAGCTTAAAAAAAATTGTCCTCCTTTCATGCATGATTTACACTCAAAGAGACAAACTTTTGTTTTTATCAAAAACAAGAATATGGTTTGTTATTGTATTTGTAACTACAAGTATAGATTTATGTAGTTTTTTTAAAAGCTTTTGCTTGAAATAGATATGTTAATGTTTATGTGTGTGCATGCGTGTGTGTAAACTGATTCCTCAGGATGGGGGAAGGGCACTTTTTTTGTTGTTTTTGAGTGAGTGTTTCCAGTTATTGTAAATTAAATGTAGTTAATAAAAATACATGCTTGGGTGGGATAATGTTTCTTTCTGTTATGCATACCTCCCTTAAACTAGAAAGGAGATAGTTTCCAAAAACAGATGCAAACATAAAGCAGTTTTTAGTTGATTTGTTGACTTCTTGATTTGTTTACTTTTTTAGCTCTGCAGGATTTTCCAGTTCATTGATATACTTACTGGGGGCTCTTTTTCAGGGTATGACATAATATTATGTTTTCCTTCCTCATAATAGTAGTTGGCTTTTGTATTTGCCTTGTTTGTTTAAGAATCCAAACAGTAAAACTATTTTTCCCCTCTATTGAGCAAAGTGTAAATTACTTTATTGTTTTGACCTTAGCAAAACATTCTCCCAGTTTCTTCCTTACAGAGGTTTTATGTAAGAGGTAGACAGATAGGTTAGAAAACCTATCTCTAGGGTTTTGTGGAGATAGGTTTTGTAACTCTTTTCAAGGCAGTTGGCAACGAACTTGACTGTCTTCATGATAATTAGTGTCACTTTGTGGATAAATTAAGTAGCAGGTGTAAGGTTGTTATTTATAAACTCTCTTCTGTAGTTGCCCTGTGTATACTTTGAAAATGCTGTTCTGATAGACATAGGATAAATATGTAGTAGATACTGCAATATAATTTACAGTGTAATTATGTTTTTTTCATTTATCTCTGAATAAGATCGGTATCTCCTTATTGCTAGCCATCTACTTTGTTTCTTAATGTTATGAAAGCCCACATACTCGCATGCCTCTTGCAACAAGAAAAACAGTATGTGTATTTTCTAAACAGTCTAGCACCAGTGAGTCCGCATTCCGAGCTGCAGACTCACTGGTACTTAATTTATGCCAGTGTCACTTATTGTAAGTTACTAGATTAATTAAACTTAAAACATTCAATTTATTCAAATTACCTTTTGTCTTTTCTGTTCTAGTAAACCAAAGCTTCCTCATTTTTAAGAGCTTAAGAACTGACCCACTCCTGATTTCTTTGTTTCAGTCTCTTGTCAAATAGCAGCAGCTCTCTGCTTCCATGTGTCTGTAAAACCATTTGCCTTTTCTTCATGTCCATATCTGTCCTGACTGGTAGAACACTGTGACCTGCAGCAGCTTGCCTTGGAAAATGCTTTAGGATGATAGTTGGTGGGAACATTTACATACAGTTAGAGGAGCTTATCGATTTTTGATGCCTGCTCCGTTTGTAGAATACTAAATTCTCATTATAATCCTGATAGCTAGGTATGTATCCTTAAGTGTCTGAAATCACACTAGGTACTCGTATCTCTTTCTGTTATAAAGGCTAACCTTCATTTATGCCTTGTATTATTTTTTTCTGTTCTATGTGCGGACAGTAGAAATATTTTGAAGTCTATGTACAGGTATTTGAGATGCTTAAGTTGTAGTTACCATTCTATGAAACCATGTAGCAACAGGCCAACCAGACTGTAAAAGAGTTATGTTGAGCCTGAAACTATGCATGCTTAACCCAACAGAACATTAATTCAGAGACTTTTGCAAGTATCTCAGCCATAATTTTTTACTTACTCCAATAAGTATCTTAAAATATATTTTTGATTTGTACAGTGCTGCTTTAGTTCTAGCACCTGATTTTATTTGGTGTTCATGTTAATGCTTGAGAATTGGCTTCCATCTCAATTCACATTGTTGTCTTGTCTTTTTGTGAGGAAAAGAACAAAGGCAATCTCAATGCTTTGACTGTAGTGTGGCAGAATATGATTACTATCATCATTATTATCGTTATTGCAGTATGGCAACATCTGGATGGCCCTTTTCAGTGCTTTGGGCTAGCATGTGGCAGGGACTCTGGAGACTGCTTCAGGGAATGACTTCAGTCCCCAACATCAGCAATACTTCCTAAATGTGAAACAACTGCATTTATTTCTTTGGGTGTTGCACTGGACAGTGAGTCTGTATACTTGCTTCAGAAATTTTGGCCATTGTCGTCTTCCAGATTTTGAGCTGAAATCCTTGTTGGTGTTAAGCCTTTGCGTATACTTCAATCGTTGGGCACAAGTCTGTTAAAACTTTTCTGCCTCATAGAGAAGAGGTAATGCATCCTCCTTAAAATCTTTGTGTAGCTGTTACAAGAGTTACTGTAATACCAGCACATGAGTTTGCATGCTTTTACTTGCAGCTATATATATTACACCTGTCTGGCAATCTCCATTAACACCAACCCACTCAGCATTTTTGACTATACCGTCTAATGATTAAGGAGTCAGGAATCAGAAAGATAGATATTACTGTGCTTCAGAGAAGAAAGTTTTTCTAGAGTTTTTTGCAGTGATAGTGCAGATGCTTTTATACACACAAGTACAGTGGTCAATGCAGGGAAACTTCTTAATAAAGCATCTGAATTCCTTATTGGTGCTACGCTCACTTAGCAATGTGTGCCTAAGGCCTTTTGGCTCACTATGAAACTGCAGCTGGTTCTAACAGGAGGCAATGTGGTCACAGTACGCACTTCTGGCTGGGTTATAGTATTATTACATCTTTGGGCACAAAGGCATCTGACCACAAGAGACTCCAGCTGTTATGTGGGCTACCCAAAGCTCATCACAGCTATCCTGTTTTCTAAGTTGGTTTGCCATAGAGCACCACAGAAAATGGCTATTTCTGTAACGGTATTTTGGTTTAAAAATACTGCTCCCCAGGCAAAACATGGTACTCTTTACAGCAGGCATGTAAGAAGCAGAACTGCTGGGAGATTTGAAGTTACAGAACTAAACTCTAAGAAAATCAAAAACTGCTACAAGTTTCACTCTACTCTGCTCAAAAGGGAAAAATCTTCAGGCAAATAGTGCAGCCTGTGTTATATTGGTGGGGACGGGTTAAATACAAATTGCACAAAACCAGCAACCATCGCTGGGCATTGGAGGAAAATGCTAAACTTAATTTTGTAGTGTTTGTGGATTCATTAAGGATAGCCACTGGCACCTTAAAATTCTGAGATCCCAAAGGATGAAGGGCTCTTTAGCAATTTGTGTTAAGTAGGAAAAGTAAGTTAGCATCAAAAGGTGCTTTCAAATTACAATTGATCCTCACAATTTGTTGTAAGTAAATGCTGTTTTCATGGTTGCTATTTGTCTTTACTGCAGTAAAGCAGCTAGTAGATGCCAGGGAAGGAAAGAGTGTGTGTGGAGGGAGGAGGGACTCCTATGATAACTCTGCCAATTTTGGTGAAGTCCAAAATGAGCTAATAGAGATAATTAAGAAGAAAGAGTATTTAAAATTTCCAAGGTAACTTCATAGACCTTAGTGAAAAGTAGGATCTGGTTACTGAAATTTTTTGCTCAGCTTCTGTCTCATTACTATCACAGGCAATTCTTCAGTAATCAAGATTTTTTGAGATTGTGTTTTATATCTTCCCTATGAGAAAAGAATACATTGTTGCAAGAGTGAAATGAATTTTGGAGGGGAAAACCAGCTTTTGTTACCTCTAGCTGAAAGTGTTAATCTGATCTTTGATCTGTGCGTTTCTGTACTAAGTATGTATGTTTGTCTCTTGAAATAAAAAGTTTATCAAGCTGTAAAAAACCTCACCTTCAAAGACAAGTGTTAGGCAAGTGTAATAGGTAAAATACAGAACCCTGTATGTGTTGTTAAAGAAAATCTTTGCTTTCTGCTTGGGTTAGAAGTGAAAGTTAAAGGTACTGATCCAAAATAAGAATGAGTTTTACCTGAGTCTTGAATATTTTTTTAATCATTAGTGTAAAAGTCTTAAAAGTCTGGGGATCAGACCTAGTAACAGGAAAGGGTAAAGGAAAATATGGTATTCTGAAAAAGCTTGGGTACTGTTTTTCTCTAAAAATATATTTAAGTCTCTGTTGTTTACAGTTTTTTCCTTCTGTTTTTGTTTTGGGAAGGAGTGTTTGTGGTTGGTTTGGCTTTTTTTTTTTTTCCCCCTGGCCAAATGGGAATATGTATAGAAGCAAGAAACAGAAGTAGTTGAATCCTTAGCAAAGTGATGAAAAATGTATTGTCTGAAGTGCAGTGCTGAAGAAATAATGGATTTGTTCTTCAGCTTGTTTTACCATGTTTTATGGTATTTTTCTTAATTTCTTGCTCAATATATTTTGAACAATAGAGTTTAAATTCCTAAAATAAAATGTTGATGAAATCACTGTGGGGATGTAGACATCTACAGTTCTCTAAATCCATTTTTCTGTATTTTTTTTTGCTTTTTCATCCTGTTATATTGAATAGTTAGACTTGCATTTGAAATTATTTTATAATTGAAATTTAAAGGGCAGTTAAAACTGTCATTTGAGGATTGTTTTTTTGATATTCTGCTCTTAAGAGCTTCATTTGGACGCGAAACAATTACATCATGATAGATGGCATATTGATGGGTGCTAGTCCCGGGTTCTCATCCTGCTGCTAGTTTTACAAGCACTCAGATCCTTTTTACTGGCAGACAAAATTTTGCAGACTTGGTCTTTAATTACAGTAAATACAAGTAATTCTTTTGAGCACACCTGTTTTTTAAAAGAACACATTAGAAGTCTGCAAAATTTCAAAGAAAGTATCTGGTATATTTTCCCTAATTTGTCTAGAATGATTCAGTTTGCTTAACATCAGCAAGTATCGAGTTATGCCATCAGCTTCTCAATTGTTTTTCTATTTGTTTGACATAAACATGAATTTTGTCATTGGCAGTTTTGAGAAACTGTATCAAAATGTAGTGTTTATATTGAGTTGAACACAATTTTGCACTGCAAGAGTTAAATATACATACTGGGGGTTACATTACAAATAGAACCATTTGAGGTATTTAACTGCATGAATCAAATACAAATTAATGCCATTTGTGTAATTTACAATGCTAATTCACAGCTAAATTATTTTTTACTTTCATTGTGGCATCTCTAATTGCAGCACAATGATTTGCTATGCTGTATTATTTAAAATCAAACTGAAGCTTGTAGTCTCCATGTTTCTTGTATCTGAGATCTGTTTATATCAGGTATTTATTTTAGTACTAAGAGTATGATATATTCATTTTGCAAAGAGTACAAGTGAAAATCCTGGAAAATGCTTTCAAGTACACCTTTTATTTTATGTGAAAACACCCTGCAAATTTCACAGCTCTAGGTTCTATGGTGGATGCTCACAAATAATCGTACTAAATTTCATAATAAAGATAAATAAATCGGAGCACTTACTAGCAGGTGTATTTTGGGGCAGGATTGAAAGTGGTTTCTGTATTTGAGGTTTCCACAATTGCTTTACTTCCAGTTGGTTTTAATGGAAATTTTCAAAATTTTAAACTCACACTTGTAGTTGCATAAGTGTGAGGAGAGGAGTGGGGGAGTGGATTTTTTCTGCCCTCAAGTATAGAACTGGTAATGGAGTTTTTTCCCCTATATCTTACCTGTAATGTGCCTATAAACTTGTATGCACTCCCTCAAAATGATTACAAAGAGATAAGTAAAAACCCCCCTTTCACAGTGCTAGCATGCCAATTTTTTTTTTTTTTCCCTTGGTGGTTAGACTTGGAAGCTACTGCTCCAAACAGGGTCCAAAGGGCTCATTCTTAGTATGGGCTGAAAGTAATGGTGCCTGCCTGCATGTGGTCTCTGTTTTCTTTGCACTTCCACAAGTGCTGGTGTGATTCTGCCATTCCCTGAAAAAGGTCCTACAGAAAATCACTGGTTTTTTTCTGCATGTTTGCTCCCTAAAATGGCTCAAAGTGAGGTTAAATAAATTCTAGGCCTGGCCAGGATGAAGGAATTAGGGTTAGGACTTTGCAATGACAATTGTCTGTTACCTTGTGTCAACTCTAATGAAAAGCCATAATAATTAATTTATTTAGATACAGAACTTAACTAGTGTTCTCTGCTTTTTTTATTCTGTTTAGTCAATAATGTTTTTAAAGTTTTTAATCTTCTTTATTGCTATGTTTAAGATTCTACATGCTACTTTTAACTGTCTAGGTAATTGACTGTGAAGAGGAATCAGAAGGACTAACAAAAGTGTGCAAAAAGTGTGAACAAAGTGTAAACTAACAAAGTTAGCAAAAGCATGAATCTCAGAATTAGGGTTATAGCTGTGCTTTTTTCCTTTTTGATTTTTCTTTATGTAGTTCTTGCTCATTAAAAGAAGATAAATTGAAAACTTTTCACCAGTACTATATTATAGATGCAATTTTGAATGGGAAGAGGACACCAATTGGAGATGTTTCATGTGGTTGTAGTAACATAGGTGATTGGATTGTTTTAAGACCGTGTGCACTAATACTTCAATTTTTCAGTATGAAAGAGTGAAAATAGTTAATGATTTGCTGTATATGTATGATTTTGCAATCTGTTTGACCATTGGCAAGGTAATTGTGCTTTTCAGTTACCATCTAAATTTATAATTAGATTATCTAGTATTTTCAGGAAATATTATTAGTCATTAAAATATCTTAGATTAAATTTGACCTAATGTTAATCTTTATTGTCATTTCATTAAGGCCCTATTGAATTTGAAGAATGTAACACATCCAGTGCAGTTGAAGGTGAGTTGTTGTAGCATAGTTATTTACTTAAGAATGCTGTGGATAAGGACCTGAAACTGTGGAGTGAAGGGTATTCAGTGCATGAATCTGTATAACTTGAAAGTACTCCAGTAGAGTAAAAACCAGTTGTCCTTTTGAGAAACAAGCTTCAACAAAAATAAGACCTACAATACCTTATAAGCCTAACGCAGAAAGGTCAGAAAATTTTAATGTGTCTTATAAATATACTTTGGCTAAGACCCTGTCGTTGCAGAGGTTTGGATTTGGTTCATTTATGACTGTTGTAACTTAATTTACAAGTGTCAAAACATGGCCCAGGCTCTTTCCATTGTTACCATGTTAGTTACACCAAGTCTAATGCAGTGTTACGGTCGCAAAGCCTTTCTTTGTTGGCATAGCTTATTTTGCTTAGGGGATTGTTTTAAGTGGTTAAGAACTGCTTTATTTGCATAAGCTATGTATTTAATTTTGGGACAGAGGAGTTGACAGTATAGCTATAGCAGCCGACAACTTTTTAGTTGCCAAGACTGCAGCTGAGACTTAAAATCTTTTTTGACTGAAGCAGAGACGATCCATGTTCAGAAACTACTCTCATATGCTATTTGTTGTTGTTTTGGGCTGCATAATGCACAGAAAGAAAATAAAGCCCAGACTAGCATTTAAAAATAACTTCAGAGCAAGTTCTGTCTCTATTAAAATAGAAGATAGGCTGAGTTTACAGTTACCTGGTTTGAGAAGTTTTAAGTTATTTAACCCAGAAAATTTCTAAGTGTGGAGAGATTCCTTGTGTGCTGTGGAATGTATTTCTGTAAAGGGGAATGTAATGATTTTTTTAAATCGTGGGCTTGAATTGTCAGTTGTTAGGTTCTGGAAACCAAATAATTTCCACCATTTTGCTCAAAAGCATGCTGTTGGTAGTATCATACATCAAAAGAAAATTGTAAACTAGTTGGATCAGATGTTTGCACTTAGTCATTTTGTTTGGCAGTCTGTTTTGCTTCAGCAAAAACTAGGGAGAGAAGCAGACGTGCCAATAAATCTGATGGAATATTTAGATGTATTTTAATTTCAGTACATTAAGCAGGTATGAAAGCAAACTTTTTTTCCTGTACCATAGCTGTATGTATCGAGTTCTAAAAACAGAGAAGAAAACAACAGAGGGGAGGCATGGTTCCAGACGCAGAGCAAGCCAGCCTCACAGGTGGCTACAGCAGTGGGAAATCATGAACTCAGCATCAGCAGGAAAGCCAAGAGACATTCTCTTTTCCTACAGGACCAAGATCCTACTTGCTGGGAGAGACGGAGGCTTGTAGCCACCAGAAACATGCAGGGAGATAACAACAGGGTGTTGAACTGCAGTAGCTGGGAGAGGCAGGGTTCAGTTTCTCATCCGAGTGCATTGGCTATTCAGGAAGCTCCCGTTGAGCTTCTGTGATCAGAGTCCCTGTCCTCAAAACTACACCGTTTTTCTATTAAAAAAAAAAAAAGATAGTCTGCATATCCAAGTTGGAGAGTTGGACATACAATTCAGATCAGTTTTATAAGGACTTATTAATATGTTGAACCATATTTTAATGTAATTTTTTAATTGGTATGTTACCTAAGAGCAAATTGGAATAACTTAGTTTGACTCTATACCTATCTCCACTGTTAGATTTTTGCATAACTTGTTGCACTGGTATGCACCCATGTTTGGCATTGCTAAACATTGCTAAATACATACTTATCTCTTTGATCTTTGAATGAAAAGTGTTTCTTCCATAGGGATAAAACCACGGAAGAGGAAGCCTTTTGGTTTATCAGGAATAATGAAAAAAGAAAAAGATACTGAATCTGTGTAAGTATATTTCCATCTTGAAGCCTTTTCTTGTATGAAAACTAGTAAAAGGATTGGGATAAACATTAGCTGATGTTAACAAAAAAAATGGGTTTATACAGGAAGTTTAGAGGAATGTTATAAATATTTGTTAATATTGGTGTTTTAAACAGCTCTAGTGCCCTTTTTAAAAGTAATCCATTCTTTCTGGGAAGTTATTTACCACACTTTTATTTTGAGATGCAAAACTGTTGCCGTATCAAATAGCAGCAAGAATATATGCTCGATCATTCACCTTCTATGTCTTGCATTTACTTAATTGGAAAGTAGTGATGTTGATAGCATTGTTGTATGGTTGAATTTTGTAGCTGTCAGTTTTTATTGTCAAACAAAATAATTATTTTGCTACCACGTGGGTTATTACTCAGGCTAATCCCATGGCCCGTATGTTATAAACCTCCTTGCAAGCCAGGCATCTCCTTCCATTCATTCTTTGGCAGATGATGAAATGTAATCTGGCCCCAGCAAAGATTTAGGGCTCTTAATAGTAGTTTTGTGGAGCCAGTAAAGGCCTGGAAGCTTCAAATTAACTCTTCCCAGGTGTATGACTCAATGTATCTTTACTCAGGGATCATGTTTTGCTTTGACCTATAACAGAAAGAAAAATTTCTTGGGCACTGAGGGCTGAAAAAACAGGCTTATACATTATGGGAAAGACATTCTACCTTTGCAAGCTTACCCATTGTAGTATCTGAGCACTTCTCAAAAGCTGGTTTTCCCCAAAGACATTTTATTTAGTGTTGAATGAAAGATAATGTAGGTGTCGCTTTCTAGAAACAAAATTGGTTTTCATGACACAATGATGTCATCAGAAAATATAAATCAGCTCAGCTACTCTGAAATGGGAAAAAAAAATTGCCTTGCTTTCAACAAGTTGGACTGAAGTTTGATTTATGCTGTTAGTATGATGGCATGATATTGACCTCCTATGTAACACATGCTATAGGCTTTTACAGAGATTAATCCATAAGTTCTAAATTAATCAGAACATCAAAAATAAATATCAGAGGATTCATTATGTGCTTAAATAGAATATTCTGATCTCCTTAAAAAAATGTATTGCTAGTCTAAATTTTGTCCAATTTCATCTTCAGCTGATGATCCTGTTGTAAGCTATACGTGTTAAAAACCTGTATCATCAGAAACTTCTCTGCACATAGAGGTCAAGTCCTTTCATGATCTCTTGTTAAATTAGGCTGTAGGCTAGTTTGTGTAGTAGAGCAGGCTTTCCACATCTAGAAAACCCCTCATGGTTCATAGGTTTTTCAGTTTATCAATGCAATTTTTAAACCTAAACTAGATGTTGTGTCTAGTAATGGTTTTACTCATGGAAATACTGTGTATTCTATTATGTATTACTATAAAGGTTAATCAAGAATTTAATTTCTTTTTCTAACCACTGCTTTGCGTGATTTGGTTGGTTTAGTTTTTGTCTACAATCCTTAAATTCCCTTACAGAATCCCCATTTGCTGAAATGTTACCTTATACTAGCAGCATGACCTAGTTCTTTAATCTTAAAGATCATGCATCTAGTGATGTAAAAGCACATCTGTCTAAAACCTGATATCCTCATTTTCCACTTCACCAGAATTTGCAAACTATTGAGTTTTTCTTTGTATCTAAAGAACGGATCCTGAGATGTGCTGTTGGAGGTCATCAGAATTATACTAGATCTGCTGTTACTTTTTGAGATCTATTAGCTCGCTAATTTTTAAAACCTTCATTATGAACTGAATTATTTTCATTGTAGTTTGCCTCACATCTTTCACATTTCTTAACTTTTAGGGACTTCAGGCTGTCTTGTTTGAGTAGACACTTTTTAAAACCACGTCAGAAAATCTGTTTGTTACATCTTTTGAAAGAAGTCTAATTAATACTTTGTCTCTTCAACCTGTAAAATTACTTCTAAAATAGCTCTTTATATTGCTACGAATTCAGTTTAGCCAGCAGAGGGAGATAAGACTAAGCCAATTAGAAACTTGGACACATATGTTTTCTTTTGTGTGAGGCTTTCAGAGGAGACGGGGTCCTTCATCTCACTGTCAGCTCCTTAACAGGCTTTACTGAATTTCATATTAATGCTTCCATATTAGCAAGTTTTCATACCTGTTTTTAAAGACACTGTTGTTTTTACATTTACCCTATTTAGCCTTTCAGAGAAGATGATTTAGATTGCAATTTTTTTTTCCTCTTTTTTCTATAAGTGCATGTTTAGTATGTTCAGTTTGGTTATATAAAAACACCGTTGTTCAGTGGCACTTAAGGCTTTATTTGTCAGTGTGCAAATTAGAGGGGGCTTGTGTGCTATTCAAGTATTCCCACATTCTGTAAATGTAATTGCTTCTGCTTTTTGCAGACATCAGAGAGAATCAGTGTCATTCATTTTTTTAAATACTATTGCTTAAATCAAAGTTATAGAGGAAGAATATAACACTTGTGAGTAATGTGTTTGCAATCACTGCCTTTCTGCTGGTGCCTTTTTTTTGGTTGTTTTTAAAGTGCTTTTTAGGAGGGTACTCTATATTTTTTTTCTGACATCTTCTAGTGCTTAACTGCAACTGTGCTTGAGAAACACAACTAAAGAACGAAATTCCAAAAGAGGGAAGCTCTGAATTCCTCTAAGAATACTCTTAATTTCTTTGGGAACAGGTTATTGTACAAAATGTTTTGCAATTGCATGAGTATGTACTTGCTAATGCAGAATCAAATTCAGGTGTTTCCCTGTATTTACCTTGTCTTTTCCCTTTGAGTGTGTGAGAAATGCCAGAACCCTCGACACGCACTCAGAGGCTGT
>JAOXNO010000020.1:29823171-29838588 GCA_028565335.1 Limnodromus scolopaceus | reverse complement strand
CATCCAGAACACAGAGTGGTACTCCTGGCTGCATTTGATTTTCTTTTTTTCATTTTGGTGTGAATTTGCTTTTTCAGCATTTCTTTTGAGTTTTTCTGCTGTGGTGTTTTGAGCATAAACTTTCAGCTTTTATTTAAATCTTATTCAATTGAATGTGGATTATTTATAGTGAAAATTTTAACAGAGTCTGAGGGGCAAAAGGGTCAAATGCAGTGTTTCAAATTAATTGAAAATACTATGAAAGTACCAGAATTGTATGAATAAAATAATTTGTGCATTTTATAATTGGGTTTTATGTTGTTGTTTTTTTTTTAATAGGGAATGTCCAGATGCAGACTCAGTTGTAAGTAGACTTATTTCCAAAACAAATTCATATGGTAATATTGTCAAGCACTACAACCTGATGAAACTTATGTACAAACCCTATATGGTCCCTGCAAGGCATTATTCATCTGATAGAGGATTTAGTACTTCGATGACATAGTTGAAGTGTTAATTTTGCTGAGTACATCTTTAGTAGTATATGCATATAAGTTTCAGTAATACAGTTGTATTTCCCAACAATTTTAGATTTTAAACAAGGTGGTTTTGCTGCAAGTATTTGCTACTTTATTTGTCAAGTTAATAGTTTAAATTGTTTGGCTAATAGATTCTAAGTAAGAAAAAGGTTCAGTTTATGTGGATCCAACTTTGCATCATCAAAATGCATCATCATATTTCTCTGCTTACTACTGTTTCCCTTGAGAAATCATTCTAATATCAATGGGGTTCTGCTTCATCACTGCCACTAGAGTGTAGGAATATACTTTTTAAAATATGACTTTAAATGCAGTATCTCTAGATGCCCTTTATTAATAGCATGTTTTTCACTGCTCTCAGTTTGATCTGTGGTGCCTCTTACAATTTCATTTATAAAATTCAAATAAGTGACAGTAGCAAATTAAATTGATATCGTAATGCTTTTTTATTTCCTTAATTGAGCCTTTTGTTTTTATTTAAACATGTATGTTGTCTTGAGTTATATGTAACAGAGATTGGAGTTCAGTATAGCTATAGTAGGGAGTAATTTACAGAAAAATTTAAGAGATTTTCTGTAGAGTGATTTGTTTTTCAGTTCATTTATTTAGATGCCAATTTTGTTAAACAACTTTAAGTATCCAAGTTCACCTATTTTGTGGATTTTCTTCCTTGCATTCAATATCTAGGAGTTTTAGTACCTAATATTAAAAATTCTTTTGAGGAACTTTGTTTAAAAAATATAGTAGAACCATCCATCTAAATGAGAAGTAAGTTTTGCCCCATAATAGAACTGCATGTGTAAGAACAGCCTTGTGAGCATCATCAAGACAGTTATTTTATCCTGTGCAAAGTCATCTTGATTAGAGCAAATTTCTTTACTTGTGTACATTTAAAGTTGAATAATTTTAGAATTATCCCTATAATTATCAGGCTTTTCATAGAAATAATAGCTTTTGACAGCTCAGATTGAGTCACTGGAGTGAACCACAACTTAGTTTGACTTGCAATTTTTGTTTTCTTATCTTGGTCTCTACATTTTTTAAAAGTTCAACTGTAAATGTGTGTGGCATTCTTTCTGGCTGTATTAGTCACACCATATGATCATCTAAATTAATTGTCCCATCTAGATGTAATTTGCATTTTGTTAAAAAAGAAAAAGACCTAACTTTTGTAGTGCCTAACAACAAAACTGACACTTCTTTTTTTTTATGGCCAACATTTTATGACTGCATTTGGAATTTTAGATTTCAACTATAATTTCTGCTTGCTTTTTACAAGCAACAGTATTATTCTGCATGGTAGAATGCTTTAATAGCAGAAACCGTTACAGTTATTCTCATAAAAATCATGCAGCATACCATGGATGAGATTCATTTCACCTCTTATGAACAAGCACCTCAAACTCCTTATACATTCTAAGGTTCTCTTCTGAACCACCTCTTCTGAAAGGTTCCATTTCAAATGTTTTTCATTTTTTTTCTCCTTTAAGAGTTCCTTTCTGTTTAATTTTTCAAACTTTATACAAATAGTTATAGCCACCTTTGTTGGTATCTCTATGCGGATTTGTTTTGTATGGATCTTTGCAGTAAGTTACACTTTTCAATACATTTGACTTGGAAAAGTATTATTAAAAAATAATAATGGAAGCAATTATCATTTGTGTTCAATTGCTAGAAAATATTAAGGACCAGGCCTCAGAAAATTCCCCTTATTTAAGGTCAGCTTTGGTCACTCACGGAAAATCTCTGTCTGGCTTTTATATTATTAACATGATCTTTTTACAAAAGGTGGCTTTTCTTTATATGTCAAGAATTTTAATTGTGTGAAAGGAATGTAAGGGATAATGATGCTACAATTATTCCTAACTATAAGCACTGAGGTAAATATATTGAAATTTTAGAAGTTAAGGATCCGGTAAGAATTGTTTTCAGTACTTTACCTACAAGTTCTGTATGATATTGTGGACCTCTGAACATACAGTGGGTAGTCAATAACTTTAGGACCTTCTTGTTAGTCCAAAAATGCATTATGCAGTGTGTTTCAACTTATATTCTAAGTTTCCAGAAAACAAAACAGTGAGTTGATCATAAATCTTGTCTTTTGTACCAAAATCTGAGTTCTCAAATTTAGCTGTTGCAAGCCATCCACTTACGCTCATCCTTTTTGTAGCTGCTAGGTTACATATATTGGTAAATGTGATACATTTGAATAAATTGTTATTTCCTATCAATTATTTTTTGTAACAGCTATAAGAGGTGTTTGTACACCCATTAAGAAGAAGGCGGCTGTGAACTGAGAACTGCTATTTGTTAAAAAGGTTGACCCCTTCAATAAGCAGTCTCTGTTTAAATACAGATGACAGTATGTCATGAGATTCAAAATTCCTGTGTTGCTATATGTCAATCTACACTTCTAACTTCCATTAAGCTCGGCATTGATAGTTAAGAAAAGTAGAAAGTTGTATGTGTGTACGCTAGAAAGACACAGCAACTGAAGTCTGGCTCTGTATGTGTTTATTACCTGCCTTTTCTAAAGACAGAACTAATTGTCTTGTTTCCCATGGGTTTGCCATGACTTTAGGAAAATATGAGCTCTGGTAGAAATTTTTCTTTTGGGGAAGCATTTACAAGGTTTCACTTATGTCCAGTAAGATCTGAATTCGGATTGCAGTCCTTTGCTTGGTTGGGATATTTGCAGATCTCCTTCTTCTACTTGAATGCCTATTTTCATGGAGATCCTAATTACCCTTGAGTCCTCTGTCTGTCAAATCCATTGGAAATTGTCCAGTAAGTTCAAAAGTAATTAAGAAGGGAGACACAGATGCACTGAACATAATGCTGAAACTTTTTTTCATAGGAAACTGGAATGCAGTATATATATACATCAATGCAAATATATCAAGGCATCCAAAACTTTTCATTAACCTCTTTTCATATGAGTGTAGCACAATTATGGTTGTATGGAATTATATATACGCCATTTTTATTGCTGGGGACTGATTAAATTTGGAAGCATCAAACTCTAGTTAGTGGAACACAAGTGTAGCCATATATTTAGTGAATTTCAAATGTTTTTCTTTAATTGCGTTTTTTAATGCTTAGTTCTGGCATATTTTGAATAGCTGCTATTGATACATGGTACATGGCTTTGCAGTCAGAGCACAAGACAGGGGCACTTCAAATAGCTGGGTTTGGTTTTTTTCATGCTGCATCTCTGGCAAAGGAAGAAACTGACTAGCTGCTCTCTTCTTCTGTGTCTTTTGAGTTAATGAGCATCCTAAGGAGAGGCTGCTGATAACGTGTAATAACTCTGTCTTAACCTAAGGATATACCTAAGCCAAATATATCAAAAGCGGAGAGGCTTTTTTTAGTCTTATTCCAGGCTATGAGCTCCAACTGCTTACTTTTGAGTTTGCTTTGGTCCTCATCTGGATTACAGGAAGTCAGTCCAGTTCGGTAATAAGAGAGAAAGTTCATTTGACAGAAAAAGAAACAGTGAGCTGTTCAGCTGTGCTGTACCTTAAAGCATACCCTGAGAAAAAACTTGGTAAGGAGCCCTCATAACCACTGTAGAAATGCCAAGAGAAGAGAAAGTAGTCAGAACCAATCTGAAGTGAATGTTCTTTGCTTCTTGACCGAAGACCAACCTGTCATCAGTGCTAATGTTGCTGAGGAGGGGCCAAATGAAGTAGCTAGGTGGCAATATACTCCATGTGTTCTTCTCTTGTCCTTTGTATGTAGACAAGAGGAACTAATGACATGGTAATGGTGTGGCTTCTTCCATTGCTTTTGGATGACAGACAGGACAGAGCAAGGAAACTGAGACAAAGTATTCACCAAAACTAAAAAATAAGTTTGGGCAGTGGAATGCTTAGTCCTCATGCTTTTTGTATAGGTAGTTTTACTTCTTTATTTTTGATGTCCTTACTTTTTATTTCTTTAAAAAATTATTCACCCCAGAAAGTTTGTAGAACATATTAATGAAAAGACAGAGTTATAAACCCTAATTTTTTAATGTATATGAAAAACTATATGATACCTTAGTTAGTAATGTGTTATATTCCATATTCCATCTGCAAACACAAGGAAAACTGTGGTTTTTGTAGCTGTATGCTTAATTGCTTAACAGAACCTCTGAGAATGTGAAACCTTCTTCCAAGGACATCCATCTTTCCAATTACTTCTCCAGAATTCACACCCTATTGAGCTTATTTTGAGCTTATTATTTCAAAGACTATAAATAACGTGTTTGGGTAGGGGGCTGGACCAGACCTATATCCCCATTGTACTAATAATTACTTCTTACAGAAATCCAAAGTTTGCGAAGACCTACTTCCTCTCTATTGAAGTTCAAAATGACACATGTATGCATGAAGGTTGTAGTTTTTTCCTCTGATCAGCAAATCAGATACATGTTATGTGACTGATACTTAGAGGGTGCACTGTTTTCCACAACATAACGTACAGTTCTGTAACTGTAGCGATGCAGAGAATGGAGTAAGTAAATGTAAATGTCTTCATTAATATCAGATTTGTGAATACGCATCTCAACATGCTGTATCCTCTACTACTGCTGCAAAATTCAGATTAGTAAATAAAATTCTGATGTTTCAGAAAGTAGAATCATTCACCTGTTCAACCGTTAAAAATATTGAAAGCAATATTTTGAAATTACTACTTGTGAGATTTTGAGATACCATTTTGCTTGTATGGGACACTATTTGTCTTTGTCAATACAAGGCTACTTTAAGTATCTGTTCCAACCTTTGCTTCTATTGGTTTACAGAAAAATATAAATTCAATATCTCATCAATGAAAGAAGAAGGTGTTTTAAGAATAATTATAAATTGGTACAAGATCAATCTGAATCATTGACAAAGCTGGAAATACAAAGCAGATGATTTCTGACTCTGTACATTGTGTAGAGTCAGATGTTTTAAATTACATGTATTTAAATTTTAGAAATAGGACAAAAAGTACAAATTAAGTTTTCTCCACAGTGTTAGAAAGAAGTAGTAATGTAGGCCTGCTGAAAAAGAAACAAGGAATTTTTCAGTTCCTGTGTTCAGAACTTAAGTTATAAAGCATCCATCTCTCTTATGTATGTATTAACTTTGTATCTGAAGTTACGAATACATGCTACATGGTAAAGTGCCATTGCTGATGAATACATAATTCAGATATCTTTGCAAGATCAGAAATAATTAACATGAAAATATTAAGAAAGAAATGTAATACTTTAAGAACTTTAAGGTTTTAGTGCTTTCTAGGGATTTACTTTATCCTAGAGCTTATTCAGTAAATTAAAAATAATACAATGAAAATAACTTCTGTAAACTAAGTTCTTTCAGAATTTTGTATCAAAATAGTCAGATTTGCCAGCTATGTTGTGCATACTGTATGTGCCCAGTAATAATATCTTTTACATATATGGCCCAGCTTGAAGAAAAACTAAACGTTGTGTATTTAAAGATTTTTGTTGGTTTTCAATTCATCTTAAACATGAATGATCCTGATCTATTAAAAACTGTCTAGTATGACAACTAAAATAATTTCAGAATTCAGAAGTTGTAGTATTGCAGGAAAATGTGCCTACCCTCTAGCTATATGGTTTTGTTCTGTTTACTTTGATGTCAAGTTTCATTAGTGGCTTTTGGTATATAAACAAGGTCGGCCTGAGGTCAAGCGTAGCTAAGAACCCTGATTTGAGCAAGTAGAGCTAATGTACTGGACCGTGTGATCCTACTCTTATTACTTTTTTTTTTCATTCAGTTCTTTTTATTCTCTCTTTTTTTAAAAAATCAAATAGCAGTGAAGTCCAGATCTTACAATTAGTCAAAGAAATTGCATCTGTATGTTCCATATTTTAAGGTTTGAGCTTAAATATTATTTTTTGGCCTTAGTTTGATGTGCTATTTAATTGGGTACAGTATTACATCTCCTATACAGGATTGTATTTCTAACTCGTACTAGCAGAAACTTTGATATATGTTTAAATTCATTCCATATAACTCAGAAGTGCTAGATTTTAAGATCTGTACAGAGGAGAATCTTTCTTAGTAAAATATGCCATTTGTGGTATCTGGGAAAGGAATACTGCATTTTTATGTTTATCTTCCCCTGTAATTCAAAAGCTATTTGAAATGAGTATCTCTTTAAATTTGGCTTCAAATTTTAGGTGAAGTCAAGTGGTTTCTTGCTTGTCCACTTGAAGTCTCCAGTGTAAGTCATTTTGTTATATCTCGTGACTTATAACAGTAAGGTATATTTTGGCCATACTATATATATCTCTATTAGTCAAACTGCCTTCCAGAACCTACTTTCTGGTAGAATGAACTGCTTGGCACACTGGAATAAATCACTTTTTAACATGAATCTTGTCATTTTTATAAGACATTTATAACTGGTAAAATCACTACATTTTGAAGGCACTTGGGTTGTGGGGTTTTTGTAATAAACTTGCTGAGGTATTTGAACAGTTCACAAAACTAACTATGCATATGAAGTTGTGAGTGGGCTCTTCTGAATGAAGAAAGTATCTGTGTATCTAAGTTCATCCCTTTACGTATAATATACATGGTTTTTTGCACATTTTAAAAATTTAGATTACTATGTTGCAGATGTTTCTCTCTGCCTCAAAGATTTTTAAGAAACTAAGTGCTTAGCTAAGCATTCTAAATGATTTTAACATAATTCTCTTCAATTTATATTTAATTGCCTGCAAGAACTGAAAAACAGAACTAGTCTGAAGTTCCCAGATGCTTATTAGGTTTGAAAATTGAGGATAGTGCTGGAGATGTGTAAAGAACCCAATTTTAAGCACTGGCATTTAAGTTTCATCCATCCTTTTAATGAACGTGAATATTCTTTGCTAAATTAAAAGTGCAGGCTTGCTGCCTTTCCAAGGAGACAGAGGAAATTGCAACCTGTGTAACCTGGGATGATTTTCCTCACATATTAAAGTATTGACTGTTACTTATGAAAGGTTTTTCTCCTGCACCATCAGAGTGTCCTGTGATTTAGTGGAGAGGATTAGAAGTAGAAATTAGGAAAATATTTGGGGCCAAGAGAGTTGTAGGCTTATGTAACACTCAGTAGTAATGCTACAATGCTTCTGTTGGTTTCTGACTTTTTTGATAAAAGTACCAGTAAAAGCAGATGCCTTCAAATTTGCCAGTTTCCACAGGAAATTTGGAGGTTGTTTTGTTGTATTCTGTTTCTGAGGTATCTTTTCACTCTTCTTCTGCACTACAGATCATAATTTGAGATAACGGTAATAATTAATGGTGAACAACAATGGCTTTCGTGAGCTGTCATAATCAAATTTTAACCAGTCAATTATGTAAAATTGAGTCTGATGTAAGAACAACATGGGGTTATAATTATTTGTCAATATAATAATATCATGGTTTCTGTTGTTGTTTTTAGAACATTCCTGATGTAGATGATGAAGGATACAGCATTAAACCAGAAGCAACTCAGGATATCCTTTTTACTATTATTTTGCCAAGTTATTTGATATCATTACAATTCTTTGGAGAGAAAAAGTACTGATTACGGTGTTAACTAAATTACATTCATGCTTATGTTGCAACCTTGTATTCTTATGTTCATTGCTTTTGCATAGTGTGCCCAATTTTGTCTATATTAGATTTTGTGTGTGTGCAAACATTAAAGATTAGATCAGATGTCTTGGGAACTTTAAGAGGATGGTTTTTGTCTGACAGTAAAAAGACAATATAAAAGAAAAAAAAGCCTGAACAAAAGCTTTAAGATGACCACGCAGATCTTTCTCCTTGTAAAGATCTCAGAGAATTTGTAAACTAAAGTTTGCAAACTTTTTAAGCATAGCGAGTGGTTATCTATTCTATACCTGCACCCTCCCACTTTTTTATAACACCCTTAGAAAACTGGGAGCTCCAGCAGTCTAGAAATAGAATTTCTGTTACTTGATGAAACTGTTACACCAAATGCTGTTTCTAATTGGTGCTTCTAGCTTTTATTGTCTTTTTAATAATAGCTTTGATATGCAGAATATATTTTTGTCAAGTCAATTTTATGGCGCCTTATGATTTTTCTCTGCTTTTTCCTTAAAGGAAAAGATTCTGGTCCTCGTTTTTCCTCCTATCAGAAAGAAAGGGAAGCTCCAAGAGCTGGGAATAATTGCTGTAGATCCAAGCAAGCCTAATATGTTAGCAAGATAACTCATTTTAAGAAATGTATTCACTGGGTACTGCAGGTAAAATGTAAGGTTAGGCTTTGCAATTACCTTAAATTTTGAAAACTTTATAAGTAGTTAACAGCACATTAAATTGGGCCAGTGCATCATCACAGCTGCTTTGTTTTCATCAGTTTAGCAGAATGTGCCTCTGTTGCCCCCGGTGAGGATTCCTGTACCAATAAAAGCAATTCATGTTATATCCTATTTACAAAATTGATAATAAAGTGAAAGACTTTTATCCAGTTCTGAGAAGGGTGTTACTTCATGCTTTGCATGTATTTATGAAAGGCAGAGAACAGTGAACAGCACTCATGCTTTGTAAATGATTCATCGGGGCATCCTTTTCTACATTATCCTTTTTGTTGTGAAACAATAGAAAAAGCCATACATTCAGTGAAAGATCTCAATGGTTTGCAATCCCTGTCAGCCAGGTAGTGCATCGGCTTTTGAAATTTTTGACCAGATTCAGGAAATTATTGGTTCCCTTCCTCTTTTCCTCTCTTAGTCTCCAAAAATGGGTATTTATTCTGTTGAGGGGAACTCAAGTTGTCTTGTTGGAGGACATTATTTTACCACAATGGCAGTCAGTCTTAATAAGTCTAGTCTTAAAGGGCAAGCACTTTACAAGAGCAGCCTGAGTCATAGGAAATGAATCTTGAAACTCAGTGATAACTTTCAAGACGAGATCTTTTGATGAAATGAAGAACAACTTGTCTTTGAAACTTTCTTTTCTAGATGAAGACATTTGACTTTTTCCTGACCGCAACTCAGGGATTCTTCCAGTTGAAATGAATTTGGAATGTCTTCAGGCTTCAGCTTTTAATCGTTGTCAGGGAAGGGTTTGAAGAAGTTTAATTCAAATGGCTGGCATATTTCCAAGTGAAAATAACAGAATTGAGGTATAGAATATGTATGCTTCTCCTATGTGGTACAAAACTTATGTTTAAGTAGAGAAAAATTTTGAAATAATTTTTTGTCAAAACAAATGCACCTTTTAAGACTTAGCATAGGCCTTTCAGAGCTTTTGTTTAGTGCAGTTCCTGTGTGTATAAAGAACCAAGGCTAAGCTCATCCGTATAATCTGCTTAGTTTGAGGGCTGAGTTGTCACTGTGATTCCTCTTTTGCCAAGGATGACAGTGCTTTAAGCAGCTGACATTGTTCAGTTTACTGTGCAGCCTTCTGTGTAACTGGCATCCTTTCTTGCAAAATTTTCAGTGCCGCTGCACGAGGGGCAGGTAATAGTGACTGCCACTGCTGCTGTTTACTATTAATGCTTGGTCATGGGCATTCCACTGCTAATTGAAAAGGCAGTGGTTTAAAAGGATTTGTACATTTTTTATATGCATGTTAGAATCCCTACTTGAGTCTTACAAATCATACCTTTAATAAGCAGAAGTGTTACTACTGTAGAATCTTTAATTTATCCTGATACCTTCAAATATGCGGTTGTTCAGTTATATGACATAGTGCCTTTCAGAAGATAGTGAAATACAAAACCTAAATTTTAACTCTGAGTTGTGAATTTTGGACAGTGGATATATTTGAAGCGTCTGTTAAGTTCACAAAGAAGTTGGGCAGCATTGTTTATCTATGATGTTCACTTAATATGAGCATTTTGTAAAGCATAGTTATGAAATGGATTTAGCAGATGAATTTGCAGTATTTCCACCTTAACTGAAAAAAACATACCAAAGAGAATGATTTCAGTTCATCCAGTGATTCTGACTCTGAAGATGATGAACCCAGGAGGTTCCATGTGGAAATAAAACCTGTCCAGCCAAATAATAGCTCCATGCCTTCCTTAGATGAATTGAAATTATCTATAGGGAACATCACTCTTTCTCCAGCAATATCTGTAAGTTATTTTGTTCTTTGTATTTTTAATACATAGTAGAGAAAAGTGGTAAAGAATCTTTAAACATATGTTTTACTGTTCAGAATTTATTCTAGGTTCAAGTTCAATGATTCTTTTTTTCTTGTGCATTTTTTCATCTTCTTTGTTACCCTCTTATTGCAGTGTAACATTAAGTAACTCTCCGTTCTCAGATTTTAACTTTCATTTGAGTCTTGGGAGCACTCAGTCCTTGTCTTTCTGCTGTTGCCACAAGACATTTGAATACATTTTGTGTAAAAGCTGAGCATGGCTTTTAACATAGTTTACCAATTAGTATTCAGTGATAATGTGGATGCATGTAACATTTACATTGCAGCTGTGTTGAGGTATTCTGCCAATCCACAGAATCATCCTTTATCCCATGAGATGCTATTACGAATAAATAGTATTAAAGTATGCTAGTACAGTATTCAGATCTGAATAAGAAGAGCTCTAATTTTAAGGAAAATATTGGACATAACATATTAAAATGATAATGATAATTTTTCTCTTTTTTCCCCCCACATTTTGAAAGCAGAGACACAGTCCTGTAAGTACAGAATGGCTTTTTATTCACATTTTTAGATTAAAACCAAGTACGTGTAGTGAGGGGAGAACCTTAGGAATGTTTCTTTTCATATATACCACATGATATATAAGCTGTTTAATTTTACTGCTCCCAGCCTGTAAAGGGATTTAGTAATACTGCTTTCTTTGTCAGCTCTACAGTGTTCATTCCTGCCTTTTCTTAGTGGTGTGGTGGGTGTACACTGGTTCCTCTGTCCTGGCTTGTGTTCTGGTCTTCTGCAGGTTCAGACTGTTTTGTATGGCATTGAAAGGAAAGTATCTCATAGAAAATTGAGTGGAAATAAGAACTTTGGGATTATTAAGCATTTTATTTGACAGTTGGTGAAAGAATTTATTCCTAATTTTTTTTTCCCTGTTTCAGGCACAAATGAATCGAAATTCATCGAGTAAGTGTGAATCTTTAACTTTTAGTCTATCTGTGGTAGTTTTTTAACATAGTATGAAAATAGATTTTTTTTAATTGTTGAAGAAATAAATTTCTTAAGTATCTGTATTATGAATAGAAAAAAAAGCATCTCATGTCAGTTCTAGATATCTCTTCTTTTTCTGTATACTTACTTCTGACTTACTGTCAGTGATGAGGAACACATCCAAGAGCCAAAGGAAGGACCCCATGGGAAAGACTCCTGAGCAAGTTCTTAAAACCCTTCCACCAGCTCAAGTTTAGTATGATCCATAAACCAGCATAGCACACTCTGTCTGTTTTCTAGTCAAACACATAAAACGTGGCCATTGAGATAGAGGACAGAGCATTAGTCTCTATCCTGTAGGGTTTTCTTCAGTGGGAAACCAAGTCAGATTTGCTAAAGAACAATATTGGTGTAAACAGTATAATATAAGGAAGAAATTTCAAGTGAACACCACTTCCTTCTACAATGCATTGTATTTCAGGAGTATCTGAATTTATATTATCAGAAATACTGCATTTTCTCTTTTTCATGTTGAGAATTCATGATTAGTTTCCAATTGCAATCGATAATATTTACTTTCTTTTTATAATAAAGCTGAATTTTTTGTTTTAAAGTTTCACAGCTTTGGTGATAATACTGTGTCTTTTGCTTAGGTGAAGAGTTAACAAAATCAAAGCTGTCTGCTCCAACTAATGAGTAAGTTCAAATTTAAAATCCTATCAAATGCAGTTTTGTGGCAATTTGGTCTTATTTTGATCTAATTCTTGGAAACTCACTGAAAATGTCAGCTGACTGCTATTTTAAGTTAGGCATCTATTGCATCATAAGAGTTAAGGAGTAATTTTGTAACAATGGAGATTTCTATTATTTTTCCCCTTCTAATGCATTTATTTCATTGTGACCTGTCTCAATATTTATAATTACATGATTACAAAATACTGATTTTTATTAAAATCTCAGATTTTAAGTAAGACAGGTTTAGTTTCTATGCTGTAGTGTTCCATGGTAATGTGTTTAAGATTACAAGCCCCAAATTTGGACAGGTCTGTATACATTGCTTATATATGTATATACTGAAATAAATGGATTTGAAGATTTATAAGTTCTTGAAAATTACAGTCGTTTAACAGACCTTATGAAGTATGTCCACTCACAAACTTGCACCAAGGTGTCTATTCAGGTAGTCTCTTTATGTGTAAATCAGTTTCTTGACCTGCATTTTGTAAGTATGTTTTATTTTTAGATACAAAGACTAAATAATAAAAAATAATTTAGAAAATTTATTTATTATCTTACCAAACTACTACTGAAGTTGTCGTTTGATATTTATGAGTATATACATCTTTCATTTATATTCCAATTGTAACTCTTAATTTAGGAAGGGGAACAGTGACCTCCTGGCATGGGATCCACTCTTCAGCAGTTCACTTGAGTCTTCTTCTTCAGCTTCGTTGGCATCCTCATCCTCCTCGGGTAAAATATTTGATAGTAGAAAATATTTGCTCTTTATACTTTAGCTGTTGTTGCTTTTTTGTTATTGCAAGATGTGCTTTGACTATTGAAATTAAATAATTCTGTAAATCAGTACACTATCTTACAAGTAATGCATAACTAAGGGTGCAGTTTATCAGGCTATTAAGCTAGGGAGCAAGGGGGAAGAGGAAACACTAGGAACCTTAGGAAAATTTTATCTTGCTTCTGCCTTTTTTTATCACCTTCTCTCACTTTCCAAAAGAAAATAATCACCATCTAGAGTATAATCTGATTTTTTCAGCTGGTAGGCTTGGCAGATTAAGTGGAGGTTGTCACAGCAGCTGTGAGACAAACTGAGCTTGCACTGTGGCTAGGCGTGGGTTTTTCCTTTCCAGAAGAGTCCATTGAACTATGTAGTACAAAGGCACTACTGAGCTTTGCTGTGAGGAACTTGTTTCCTGTATGAATGTATGATTCAATTAGGAGATGTGTGTGCATAATCCAAGGGGAGCCAGATAAAAATGGCAGGACTGAGACTAGAATTAAGGGGGAGCTCCTGGCACCACCTGAGAGCAGGGGTACTGGGAGGAACAGGGTGTGCCAAGGAGTATGGGAGGGGGAGGGCAGATGTTGCATGGAAATTTTGGGGTGCAGGATTCTGGAGGATATTAGTGTGGGCATGACACTGGCAAGCTTTCCTGAAACCTGGTCTTTGGAAAAAAAACAATAAATCACAAGAATAGTCAATTTTTATTGTTACATTGAAAAGGCAGAGAAGGAGACAAAATAGCACGAGTGGGCGAGTGTGTTGAAGAGGCTGAGAGAAGAAGATGTTGAGAAACTAGTTCAAAAAAAGGAAGGAGAGACCAAAACAAAAACTGATGTTATGGCTATGTTAGGACCTGCTTACTAAAAGTATTTGTTTAAATTATTTGTTATTTATGTTGATTATCTCGGGGGATTTAAAGCAGAATATACTATTTACTAACAGTAGCAGATAACCTTATTCTGTAGTTCTTTTCAGTCTACTGACTGTGTACCTATTTTTCCAACTGCCCCTGTTTTAATATAGAGACTCTTCTCCTTTCACATACCTGAGAAAGGAAGTGCTCACTGTTTCTTTTAGCTAGGTATTCATATTCCAAAAATGATAGCAGACCTAACTTCTTTATTCACAATCATGGCTTTCTTGCTGTGTTCTTCTTGATCATACAGATTGAACAGTAAGGAAGAGTACATGGATTGATAGAGGAACTCTGCACAAGCAGTGTTAATTCTTCTTGGCCCTAGTAATGTCCTTTTAGCAGCAACCAGCATTGCTATGTGACATTTTGGGTTTTAAGTGGAACTTAGTCTTTCACTGCAAATTTGAGTCCCTTAAAAGTTACGGTTTTTAAGAAATCCATCTTACAGAAATCATTAGATTGTCTCTTTCTCACTTAGGTGACGTGTCAAGATTGTGGGCTAGTTGATCCAAATTTGTAACATATTTAAGGATAAATTATGTATGTTGCCACAGCATTGGTAGGTAAGGGGAGAGCAACAGACATCATCTATCTGGACTTACGCAAAGCATTTGACACTGTCCCGCATGACATCCTGTTCTCTAAATTGGAAAGGCATGGATTTGATGGATGGATGAGGAATTTGGTGGATAAGGAACTGGCTAGACGGCCGCACTCAAAGGGTTGTGGTCAATGACTCAATGTCCAAGTGGAGACCAGTGGCGAGAGGTGTTCCTCAGGGCTCAGTGCTGAGACCAGTGCTGTTTAACATCTTTGTCAGTGACATCGACAGTGGGATTGAGTGCAGCCTCAGCAAGTTTGCCAATGACACCAAGATGTGTGGTGCAGTCAACATGCAGGAGGGAATGCATGCCATCCAGAGGGACCTGGACAGGCTTGAGAGATGGGCCCATGCAAACCTCATGAAGTTCAAAAAGGTCAAATGCAAGGTCCTGCACATAGTTTCATGGCAATCCCAAGCACAAATACAGGCTGGGAAGAGAGCAGATTGAGAGCAGCCCTGAGAAGAAGGAATTGGGGGTGTTGGTGGACGAGAAGCAAAACATGAGCCAGCAATGTGCACTTGCAGCCCAGAAAGCCAACCACATCCTGGGCTGTATCAAAAGAAGTGTGGCCAGCAGGTTGAGGGAGGTGATTCTCCCCCTCTACTCCGCTCTGGTGGGACCCCACCTAGGATACTGTGTCCAGCTTTGGAGTCCTCAGCACAGGAAAGACATGGACCTTTTGGAAGGGGTCCAGTGGAGGGCCACAAAGATGATCAGAGGGATGGAGCACCTCTCCTATGAGGACAGGCTGAGAGAGCTGGGG
>JAOXNO010000020.1:29778061-29802868 GCA_028565335.1 Limnodromus scolopaceus | reverse complement strand
AAATTACTGAACTAAAGAAAGAATCAGACCATATACATCCATTCTTTTGTATTTTATTTAATTTTGATTATTCATAATTAATGTAATGAACGATTTATACAAAATTAAATTTAATCATTTTTTAACATGACAGTTTATAACTGAACTGTTAGAAGAGCTGTATCTGACAGGATGAATTATACTGGAAAAGTATATTTTGCAAAAAAGTGAAAATGTCTATTATTCTTGTCTGAGTGCTGTAACACTTCTGTAATTAGAAAGCATGCATTTAATGGATATTTATGGAATTAAACCCTTATGCTAATAATTTGACTTTTCATCAAATACTTCAAAGGTTATCATTTGCTTCGTATTTGTAGAGATTAAAATTTTTAATGACAGTGATGCGGTGATGTCAGAATTTCTGATTTGAATTGCATTTGGTTGTGGAGTGGCAGAAAGATTTCACTGCTGGTTCCATTTATTTAAATTGTGGAAGGCCTCTGTAGTGATAAGTGTTTATCTTCTATATATTTTACTGAAAATGGAAATTTCATGAATCACAGCACTGTATTGAGAAACAAATTCTAAGTAAATTGGACAGACTACTGGTACGCAAGTCACTGTTCTTGGACATTCAACCCACTGCGGTCATATTTACTGTGTTCCAGGTGCTCATTTTCAGCTTTCATTCTGCAGGCACATTCTGCACTCCTCCGTTGGGGTGTATGCAGTTCCTCACTGAATCCACAGTCATTGTCATTTAAGTTATGTTTTTGAATCAGTTTTCTTAAAAGCTTCATCCTTATTCTAAACAAACCTAATGCAACCAGAGCTGAAAATATTCTTGGTCTGCACAGCACCAGGCTCCAGGAGCTCCCAAACAGAATTTTGCTTCTGCAGTCATGTCTGCTCTTACCTACATATAGGAGTGATATAATAAATTGTTACTAAGATTGAATTGCAACTCTAAGTATCTGAGAAACAATTGTTTATAATAATTTGAAAACCACTTTTAATTGAAAACATTTTGAAAGCTTACAAAAACAGTAACACATACAGCACCGATCTTAATTAGCTTTGGTTATGACAACAATGCCCTGAGCATTAGTAAAGCTGTGTCATAACCAAAGCTAATTACGATTTTAGGATTTATTCCAAATTGGATAACATTCATTTTCAGATACCAATTTCATCCCCACATCCCATACATCGTCATGGCACCTAATTGCATTAAAATTGTGGTTTATAAAATGTAAAATCCAAATTCAGCATTAACTCCATCTTGCAATGCAGTTCATCAGTAGAGGAAACTCACTGCTCCACAACCTGGAAGGAGTATATTTACCAGATGCAACAAGCAGTTACTTGTCTTAATATTTAGGAAGGTGCAATTATGTGTTTTAAATCATTAGAACAAATTCTTGCTTGAAATAGTGAAGAAGGGGAAAGATCTTAATTTTTAGACATCCAAAATAACAAAACTCAGCGTTGTCTTCTGGCTTTTTTCTTTTTAGTGATCAGTCACAAAGCGACTCCAATACTAAGGATTTTTGGATGAACATGCAAGCTATAACTGTCTACCTCAAGAAATTATCAGAACAGAATCCATCTGCATCCTATTACAATGTGGATGTTTTAAAGTATCAGGTAAATGCTTTTTTCCCTTTGCAGTTTTTTAAGGAACTCTGGCAGATTTCATATCTACACAGAACATAAAAGAATTGTTGTTTGCCTGTTAGCGTGCGGATGAACTGTCATCCCTCATCTAGACCAGTTCTGGGTATGTCACTGTGTACAGTGCACAGGCTCTGCCCAGGCTTAGTGCATTCCTACTACACTTCATGTCATTCCCTTGGATTCGGGACCTGTTTCGGCTTGCTCACACTTCAGTTCATGCGTGCAAGCTTCAAACACTCCTTCTTTAGGTATTTGTTAGCAAATCCAAATTTTCCTGGAATTTAGGGGGTTTGGAAGGGTTTGTTTGAGACTGTCTGTTGTTCGTCGCAGTGGCCAATTCGGCCCAAACCACAACAAGTTTGTTGTTGTACTGTCTTTGATTTTGTAATTGCGCAAGTTTTGGATGCTGTGGCTGGTGAATTGTAATATATGAGAATGTATGACATTCTCACCTCACGCAATATAATGGAACATCTCATCCTGTAAACCATTCACAGGCACATGAAAGACAAGAAGGTCATGAGGAGCAGTCAGCATGGATTTACCAAGGGAAAGTCATGCTTCACCAACTTGATAAACTTCTACGATGAAATGACTGGTCTGATGAGGGATGAAGGGAGAGCAGTGAATATTGTCTGCTTAGACTTCAGGAAGGTTTTTGACACTGCCTCCCATAGCATCCTCATAGAGAAGCTGGTGAAGTACAGGCTGGACAAGCAGATATTGAGGTGGATTGAAGACTGGCTGAATGCCCAGGCCCAGAGGATGGTGTTCAGTGGCATGAAGTCTAGCTGGAGGCCAGTAACTAGCAGTATGTCCCAGGGGCCAATACTGAGTTTACAATCCTGTTTAACATCTTCATTAATAATCTGAACGGTGGGGCAGAGTTTACGCTCAGCAAGCTTGCTGATAACACCAAACTGGGAGGACCCTCTAGGTACACCAGAGGGTCATTCTGCCCCTCCAGAGGGACCTCAACAGGCCAGAGAAATGGGCTGACAGGAACCTCAAGAAGTTCAACAAGGGGAAGTGCACTTGCAGAGGAGCAACCTCATGCACTGATATATGCTGGAGGCCACTCAGCTGGAAATCAGCTTGGCAGAAAAGAACCTGGAGGTCCTGGGGCACACCATGTTGAACATGAGCCAACAATATACCCTTGCTGCAAAGGCAGCAAATGGTCTCCTGGGATGCATTAGAATGAGTAATGCCAGCAGGTTGACAGAGGTGATCCTTCCCCTCTACTCAGCACTGGTGAGGCTGGAATGCTCTGTCCAGTTCTGGGTTGTCCATTGCAAGAGGGATGTGGACATACTGGAGAGAGCCCAGCAAAGGGCCACGTAGATGAAGGAAAGGGCCTTTCCTATAAGAAAAGGCTGAGAGAGCTGGGACTGTTCAGTCTGGAGAAGGGAACGCTCGGGGGGGATCTTACAATGTATACAAATGCCTCTTAGGAGGGTGGTGCCAGGCTTCTTCCAGTGGTGCTCAGTAACAGGACCGGAGGCAGTGGGCACCAAGTGAAACACGGGAAGTTCCCTCTGAACATCAGGAAACACCATTTTGATGTGAGGGTGACTGAGCAGTGGAACAGTTTTCCCAGAGCGGTGGTGGAGTCTTCATCCTTGGAGATATTCAAAAGCTATCTGGACGTGGTTCTGGGCGATTGGTTCAAGGTGACCCTGCTTGAGCAGGGGAGTTGGATAAGATGACCTCCAGAGGTCCCTTCCAACCTCAACTATTCTGTGAAACTGTGAGAAAATGTTCTGGCTGTCAATAAAAAAATCTTCACAAAAACTCAAGACAGACAGACTCACCTCAAGTGGAGAACAGGGATTTGCTAGGCCTGCACTGAAATGGTTGAACATCTGAGACAACTGTCTACATCAAAAAACGAAAGAACCTGTCAGCCCAGCTGTTAACACCATTGTAGTTTCCACATCCTCCCAATATAGTTTAAAATCTTGGTATACTCAATCTATAAAAAGCACATTAGGTACACAGAATTCCTGAGAAAGATGAAAGGAACAAAACATTTCTTTGGATTGCAGAAATGAGTACTGTGGAAGAATGATATCTATTTAAGACCTTGGCTGTCAAGGAAAAATGAGGCGCTGGCACGCAAAAGCACTGGTAGATAGAAAAGGTTCTGGGCTGCCAAGGAAAGGCAAGAGACTGCATCAGGCCATAGAAGGTTCCTCAAGTAGACTATGAAGGTGGTAGATATGCAGCAGGGCAGTAGCACAAGCTCCACTTCAGAAGCAGCAGCATCCAGCCCTCCTGCCACAGGAAAATAATGCTTTGAATAGGTAAGAACTGTTTTGCTGGCTGCCCGTCCCATAATGACAGGTATTGCCCTCTGCTGCTGGCGGCTCGGACAGCTGAAGTGGTGTTGGCAGACAACTGCTAAGGATGAAGTAGTTTTGGTGCAAGCAAGCTTCTCATGTGAGGCAGAACACAAGACTGAAACAAAACTATTTTGACTTACAAAAGTCAGAACAGGAAGAAGCCTCGTGGGCCAGCAGAGTTTCTATCTTTTTTAAAATTATTTTAAAATTAAAAGAACAGAAATTACTTTAGGCTCCAACAGTCTTCAGAATTCTGTGATAAGGACTCAGAGGCCAATTGTTCTCTTCATCTTTTGTCCTGATTTAGAGTTGTATTCGTTACCATCATTCCCTAATTCAGCCCAAAAGGGGAATATTTAATTAAGCTGCTTTCAATGGTTTATTCTTTCACAGGTATCTTCAAATGGCATCCAGTCCACTCCCTTGAATCTTGCAACTTACTGGAAATGCAATGCTAGCACTACTGATGTGAGAGTGGATTACAAGTACAACCCAGAGTCTATGAATGTGCCTAGTATGCTGTCTAACGTCCAGGTTATGGTACCGGTAGATGGAGGAGTAACAAACATGCAATCGCTTCCACCTGCAAAATGGTAATATTAATACTTTTTATTATTTCAGATTCGTGTCAGTGTATTCATGAGTGTCACAGACAGTCTGAAAAACTTAACTGGATGAAACAGCTAATTTTTTTTGTCTTGATAAAATGCGTATTATAGATGTTTTGGATATTCTCTGATTGGAAACAGATCATATGTAGCCAATTCACATAAACTAAAATGAGACAATATGCACCCATTCCAACTGCGTAATAATACAAGCCTTTATGAAATTTCCAATGTTTGCTTTCTCTTGGCCAATGGACAGGATAGACATTTTTACTATAGTAATTTGAAACCAAAATCTCTTACTGGTTAAAGAACATGATGTATATGTGTGTTTATAGATATACCCATATATATGGATAATATAGAGAGAGTAGAAGAAATGCAGTTCTTAAAAAGATAATTGAAATTATTTTAAAACACACCTTAGAAAATGAGGAGCTTTCCATAAGCCAGGTCGCATTGTCTCTCACTTCAAGCATCATGCAGATTATTATCTGACTAGGAACTACCTGTCACCTCCTTCTAAGCCTGCATTTACAGAAGCACTTGAAGGTGAGACACAGATCTCAGGTGATCGTGTTTCTATGAGTTTGTGCAAACAAGCAGAGGGCAGTGGGACTAGGCAGAGCAGTACATCCCTAGAGCAAAAGGTAAGCAGAATTCAACTGCTGCACCTGTGGTTTGGCAGCACATAGGTACTTGCCCAGCTGTAACGTAATTCCTGGACTGTTTATTTCCAAGAGGGTCTTTTTAATGTGAAGAGGGCAAAGAATATCAAGTTGAAGGAAATCAGGCTTTGTTAACCTTTTTACTTATATATCAGTTTACCTTATAAAGCAACGTTCAGAAGATAAATAAACCCGATGCATTTATCAGATAGGTTCTGATATTTCTGGAGGCCGTACATTTAAATGTGTTATTTGGACAAATCAAGGAATTGTAGAATGGCTAGAGTTGGAAGGGACCTTAAAGGTCATCTAGTTCTAATGCCCTGGTCCATGCTGCTCACAGCTTTAAGCTGTTGACTTTCCTGTGGTGGAGCTGCTGCAAAGTGCTCTAGGAGTTAAAATGTCCTGTCAACTTGGAGACTCCAGTGCTTGGTGCCCTTTTCTGCCCCTTTACAGCATCAGAAGTAGCTTAAACCCTGTGTGGCTTAGGCCAGCTAGTTTTACTAGAATATGGAAATGGAATGAAGTACACGCTGCCAGGAGGCTCACACCGGGGAGAGCAGTCCACATAGCTCTCCCTCGTACCATTGTCATGAAGCATAAAGAGGTGGCTTTCAAACTGCTCCCAGGGCATTTGGTCTTCCCTTACCCTTGGGGACCAC
Source organism: Limnodromus scolopaceus (assembly GCA_028565335.1). Lineage (NCBI taxonomy): Eukaryota > Metazoa > Chordata > Aves > Charadriiformes > Scolopacidae > Limnodromus > Limnodromus scolopaceus. The sequence goes on along the minus strand of JAOXNO010000020.1, from coordinate 29,796,926 downwards.
AGAGGGTTTTGAGTTGTGGAGCCAGGGCTAGTGTTAGCCATATAAAAAGGTGGTGTGTACTTCTGAGCTCTGCTGCTCTGGGGCAATGCAGACACACTCGTCTCTTTTCCTGTTTGCTTTGTATAGTTTTCCACAAGCTTACCTTCAAATCGTCAAGTGTATTTATTAACCTCTGTTTAGAGATGTCCATGACATACTGGTGTAGATCTAGGGAAACAATATGCTAAAACTGGTGCTTACAACTAACCTACCATTCTCTCACAGGAATGCAGACCAGATGAAAGCATATTGGAAAATATCTAGCATTTCAGAGAAGTCTGAGAACGGAGGCAAGTTGCACTTTTTTGTTTTTATTTCCTTGTACAGAAAAACTCTAACAGATAGTCATTTTAGCGTCTATGCCCTCATGCCTGTTTAACAGGTCTTCTCATGCTGTTATCCTGTTTACCTTCTTCTCAATTAATTTCCTTCGGAGAGATTCCATTAACAGTGTGATGTCTAAATACAGATTTATTAATTAGCTATTAAAGGAAAAATAGTGAAGTCCCCTGAAAGCAGTTAGTAGCTCTAAAATAGAGTTTAGACTGTAGACTGGGTAGGAAATTATTACTTCAATGCCATTTGGAAATAAGCAGTTATTCAAAGGAAAATACGTTTAATATCTCTGTCTTTCCATACATTGACAATTGAAATAAAGTAGAAAGAGGTAAGTGGAAGAATTGGGGGAAGGAGAAAAAAAAAAAAGATCTAAAAGTCCTGTGTTGAGATAGACTCAATAATAGATGATCCTTGACCAACATTTTGAGGATCTTTCTTTTGACCATATACAGCTCTAGGAAAAAAATGAATCTACGCACATCTGCTCGGAGTGGTAATTGATACAGCATTTTGTAAGGTACCAATAGCTGTCCTGTGCGCAGCTGCCTTTCCCTGAGCCTGGAAAGGGAAGACCTCTTCTGTTCCTGCAGAGGCTGCAAAGTTGTGGTCATAATTCAAACCAAATCAGAAGGAATTTTACCTGACAGAGGTTGTTGCTGTCGTCTGGTGTACTTTGTCATTCAGTGACCTCACAGTTCTTTGCCATGTCTTCCATATGATTACTTGGCATAGACCTCTTTTTTTTTTTTATCCCTTTTCCAAACTGTGGAGAAGAAGTGATACACTTCTGTGTGATACACAGTGATACACAAACGTGGCCAGATGAAGAGCTACTGTGCACCTGCAGAAGAGCATAAAATGGGCTGCCAGTGATGCGGATTGCATCCTGTGTATTTTCGGTAGACTCACACTGCCTCTGCTGTTTTCCCTTCTTGCCATCTTTCTTCCCCTTTTCTTTGAGTATAAACACATAATGCTCACAATTCAGTGTGAGTAAAGGAAGTAACACTATGCTGGTCTTACACTTGCAGAAACAATGTGAGCTGTCAATTGCAGACAGAAGTAAAACACAGACCAAACGTTCAAAGTATGTGAATATGTAAGTTTCCAAGCGTAGAGTGGAAAGAAGTTCCAATTTACCCAAACTATGACAGACCTACTGAAGACATGAAATTGGACCTTAAGCCAAATTTATTAAGAACAAGCCATTGCATAAAACAATTTTCATTAACATTCACGCCATTAATATTTCAGTTACTAAATTTCCTCATTATTTTACAGTTCCTATTGACTAAGAACTGTAAAACAACAGCAAGTTGTTTTAAAGAAGTAAAAATACCTGACTTTCATTACTCCATTATTAATTATTTAAATCTTTTTTCCCAGCATATTTTGCAAGAACAAGAAAAGACTTAAGAACTTTTAAATGCTTTGCATTGACTACAGAAATGTACTTAAAGTTATTCTGAACTATTACTGCCTTACAATAGCATCAAGGTGATGACACTTCACCACTGTCTCTGAAAAATCAACTGAAACTTGTGGGGAAAAGCATTTAATCAGACCTTGTCTTTATTACAAAAATATGAATTTCTTTCCTGTGGGTACATTTCTGTATTTATTCCAATGGTTTTGTTCCCGTACATTAATCCAGACAAATTGTGACATCTAAATATTCTGATGTATTTTCAAGTCTTCTAATGAAAAGTAGTACATATAAGATAGGTGGTATTAAGTACTTGCAGAACAGCAAGCAAAAAAGATTATTATAGAGACCAATCAGACGTTTCAAGTAGTAAGAGATAACCAGGCCATCTGATACCCACATTCTGTATAATCTTGCAGAAATGTGTATCGTTTCTCTATAAATCACTCGCTAGTCATTATCTTAAAGGCTATATTGGGAAAAACAGAATTGTACTCTCATCTCTTTTGACAGCTGATGTAGGACTGCTGCTTGGAATAGATCTCAAAGGTCACTGTCTTAGTTTCACTTCTTACTACTAAAAATTTTGGAAGATCATCTTGCTCTTGCAAAACAACCAGCTTTTCAGTTTTGTTATTTTTATAGGTTCTGGATCCCTCAGGGCAAAATTTGAGCTTTCAGAAGGACCCAGTAAACCAGCAACACTTGCGGTGCAATTCATTAGTGAAGGAAGTACCCTTTCAGGAGTAGATGTAGAGCTCGTAGGCACTGGCTATCGGCTTTCCCTCCTTAAGAAGAGATTTGCCACTGGTAAGACACTGACATGCTTATATATTCCAATTAATATTATATATTCTACAGTGTTAAAGTATAAAATACGAAACTGTTAATTAAGTGATGCATAAAAGGTTACTATTAATTAAAATGTGGCTGAAAACTGTTTCATAGAGGTTTTGTTTTTCCATAGTTACTGAAACTGCTGCAGGAAAATACTGACAAAATCTGTTTTACCTACTGACTGCAAAAAACCCTACCTTTATTTTTCAGGACGGTATATGGCAGACTGCTGATGTACCTGTGAAAGTCATTGGATCAAAGGAGTGGAAGAAGCTCTCTCTGCCCTCTCTACTTTTCAAACACTATTTTAACATGCATTAATTTTTTTCAAAATGTTGACCTACTTTGAGGCTGAACTACAGAACAGAAAATGCACTTTTAAAAGTCATTTTGCAAACTTTTTATTACTTTATAATAGCACTGATGTCAACTTCAACACTGTCTGTAAATGATCAACTGCAATATTTGGGAAAATTTGTTGGAATTTTAGTGAATTTATATAGATGAAGTAAAAATAGTAATCCATAGTTGTAATGAAAGTATGAAATCGTATGTTATACTGTAAACATTAAACCTAAAAATGTAGGAGAGCAAGTAGGAAATATCTGCGCTTTCCATAAGTAATATTCATTTTTCAGATTTTTAAATTGCCAGTTCTTAAAGAAAGCAGAGGCAAAGTCTCATGTAGTTCTTCTGTCCACTCATGCCACAAAAATAACGAAGATGGGGATCTATAAAAGAAAAGTAACTTGATGCTCTTGTATCATATATTATTAACATGTAAGTTGTTTTATATAGGGTTTTTTTCTTAAGTGCAATGTGTTACGAAATTGCAAAAGACAGCAGAGATTTACTTCTGCAGTTAGTAAATTTTATGGGCGTTGTGATTGTTTTCATTAATGCTGTAGATTTAATTTATTTTTATATGAATTGCATAACATTTGTGCCTTTTAAAAAAGCCTGTGCCTATCCAATTTATTGTTCACGTGCCTCACTTCCTTTTTTAAAGTTTGGCTCTCTGTCAAGAAAGCACGGTGTTTGTATAATACACACAACTTTATAAAAATTCCTGCGACTGGGATTGATTTAGAAGGCAGATTTGCAAAAACTGGAGATCGTTTTAAAAGAGGCTTAAAATACTGGATTACTTCCTCATGGGGTAATTGCAATAAATGCGGCTGTAGTAAAGGGAGATGCATCACGCAGGACTTTGAAACTCTGAGACAGTAACTTTAATATCACCAAAGATGAGAATCCTGAAAAATGACTGAAGATGGTAAAAGCAAAGTTGTGAAAGCAAACAGCATTTCCCTTCACTTTGACTGCAAATCTTTGGACTTTTGAGTGCTTTTGGGGTTGTGTGATGTGAATGTAAATATAGTACTTTAGGAAGAATAGCATTTTAAAAGGGGATTTAATGGCAGCAGGATGACAACTACTGCCATTTCTGTTAGTTTAATTTTTTTATATAACCAATCTTAATATTTGTTTTGTCATCTAATCTGCTTGCCACAGTCTAAGCACAAGTAAGTGACACATTAGTAACGTTTTTTAAAGCAAGTCACTAACTTAGAAAATGTTCTATGTATTTGTATTATCAAGTGTTTTTTCAGTGCCGAAATCAAAAGTATTGGGGCAAAATAATTCAATAACCTGCATGTGAGAATTTGTAATGAACATTTTGAATATCAGTATCTTTTTCAAATTCTCTATTAAAACAATAAAACATGCTTGAACTAATTCATGCAAAACCAGTGATGAATTGGACTGCTGAAGCTTTACAATAAATTAAGGCTACATAAGTTCTAATGTATACTACACACTTTTGCAGACAAGAGTTCCACTGTTAGCACTAAGCACATACTGTACTGTAGATCTGATTGGAAGAGTATATTTGACTCGTAATTTCTAATCTTATTGAATGATAAATTTCTCACTCATTAAATGGTACAGTCTTTTTACTGGAATCTTAATTGTAATCTGCTTTGCAATCAAATTGTTTTCAACATGACAATATGTTATTAATGAAAACCCAAAACTGTATTGCTATTTTTAATCAAGTATTACTTTCATTTCTAAGTCAAATGAAGTAGTTATGTTTCAGCACTTTTTTAAACTAGCCTTCATTCAGGTGATTATATATACATTTGCATTGGGTGCAGGTTACAATTTTGAAGCCATACAAGTTTATATAGACTTTTTGTAAAGAAATTCAAAAACAATGTAAAAAGTACATCTGATTAAAAAAAACCCTATGTAGCAAGCTGGTTCTTGCTTATGTATACAGCAATATCCGTTGTAGCTGCCTCCTAAGAAAACTAATTTTAAACACAACTCTAAAGGATCTGAATTTTTATGAATTGTTACTACGTCAAACTGTAAATTTGAGCATACAAGTTTATCTTACAAAAATTGTAAATACTTCTGATTTTTCATAAAATGTAAATTTAAATAAAATTGCACCCATAATAAACATGTAATATATAACTTAAATACTGATTTATACTGCCTATACTTTTGCAGTTAGTTCCACAGAGCTTCTAAGCAATCGGATAATAGAACAAAACCATGCCTGTATTGAACATTTTTAAGGTGTTAGTTGATTTTTAAGGGATAAGGGGTAGAGATAATACATGAACTCTTCTGTATATTCAAAAAACACCACAGAGGATGTAGGTGGAAAGATGACTTCTGCGAAGAGTTGCATCTTTACTAAACTAGAATGCCTGAGATGTCTACAATGGCTTATGCCTTACTAAATTTATATGCTTAACTAGTAACTTAGATTAGGCAAAACTGCGGATATGTTTATCAGAAAAATCTCTCTATAAATAGTGCTATCAAATGCTGTACGTTGCCTAACTTCCTTAATATGTTGAGTGCACAGGAAAAAAATCAGTGGCAAGGTTAAACTAATTCTTTCTGATTTCTCATGTTTCACCTGTCCAAAAAAGTAGATTATTTAAGTACTACTTCATCAGTCTGAGAATAGTCTGTCTCAGCTGTGAGCACAGAAACAAAAGCTGAAACTGGACAAATGCGCTTGAGTCTGTTTCTTCCCTATGAATCCCACAGCCTGTAGAACTTCAGTAAGAAATGACTTATTAAAGGGGCTGTCTCAGCTGGCTGGATGTCATTGCAGAAAGTACCATTCTTGTCACGCTGGAAAGCAATAATCCAAGGGCTTGATTCTTATCTTCTGCTGGAAGGCAGGAGCGAAGAACGCGAGGGCCCGATGGTCAGACCAAATGGTCCACCCAGCCCCGTAGTCTGTCCTCAGCAAGGGCTGAAGAACAGAGCTCACAAGCCGTTTCCCGTCTGCTCCCCCAGCATCCTCCGTTACTGGTTAGGGATGCAAAACGGTACGGCTCTGCTCAGCTCTTCTGGTGTGCGTCGAACTTAAAGTATCAGCGATCACTGACTGCCCCTGGCACTGCTGTTAACATCCGACTTTCGTTATTGTAAGCCAGTGCCAGTGCCCACGTACCACTCACAGCTGCTATAAACTGGATTTGTACTGCTCCAGCAGGTTTGTGACCAGGTAGTTTTTCAGGGATAACTGACTACCCCTACCAGTGCCAAATAATATTTATGTAGGATATTTGAAGGAGCTAAGATTTGATTATCTACTGGAACGGCGTGGGAATTAGTTACAAGTGTGGTGGGTTTTGCTATCTAACTAGAAAGGAAGGTCTTGCATCACAACAAGGAGGATTACATTTCAAGTCTTGTGTGTTCGAGAGGCTTAAGATAGGCATCTTAATATCTGTGTAGCTTTTGTTTTCTTGGAACTGCTAGATAATTGGTTTCCATTTCAGTTGTCATGAAAGGGCAATTTTACTTTAGAGCATGCAAGAAAAAATTCAGGAATTCCTCCAAGGATAGAGTAAGCTAAAAACAGTTCCAAGTACTAAAGCAGCAAATAACATATCTGCTGTGTGGTGCTCTTCATAGGACTGATTACCAGGTCTCTTAATTGAAAACTTAATGTTTATCTTCACCTCAGCGTATTATTACACTACTGAGTATTCCTTCTCAACTCAGTTTGACCTCCATGTTTACTGGCATGCTGATTTTTAATTCTCTCTTAGTTCATTCAACAACCAGTAGAAAGCATAGTCAGTCTTTAAAGACTAAAATACTCTTAAAAACACAAGAGGCCTCTTGTGTTTTTACTTATTAAACATTTAGTACTCAAATTCTGCATTTTCTGTAGCTGCTTTCACTTCCTTTGAATCCATTCTTTCTGGTTTTAAATCTGGGACGGCTATTTTCATTATTATAACATAAAGTATGATTTTGTTTGCCGTTGTCCCAGCTGTGTTTTTTTTAAAAAGTCTTGTTCTGTAACTTAGGTTTTCTTTTTCGTTATTAAAACTCAGCTATTTAAAAAAAAACTTAATGACCGCAAGCCATAAATCATGCCAGCTTCTCCATTCTGATTATGATTCAGCTTTTCCTCATAGCATCACCCAATCTGCCGCCTTTAAGTTCTCGTTTCCTAAGTTGTGTTTTCAGCTCCAGAAAGTTAGCAGTGGTAACACCTTCAGCGGTGACTCAGTTCTTCCTTCATCATGGTTAAGAGGAGCAGCCCATTTTTACAACAATTGCTGATTCTCCCCTCCAGATGTCCCCTCCTGCTTTGTGATTAGATAATAGCCACAGCCTTCCCTTCCCCTTCCCACTACTGTCATTGGTGGGTTATATGAACAGTCATCACCAATACAGAAATGTTAAAGCTGCCCCAGTCGTAGTACTGGTAAGACACTGCATCTAGGCAAGATGCACCGGTACAACTTGAGAAGGAAAAAAACCAAAAACAACACAACAGCCCAAGCTCAAACCTCTGGAGCTGTACAGGACTCTGGATTTTGGCAGGGAACCAAAGTCTGGACAGAACTTTCAGCCCCTGATGAAGCACCTGATTTCATTCTTGAATACAAATTTCTCCTCCACGTGTCAGAATCCCTCAGCGTCTGTGTACGAGTCCCTTCTGGCTTCTGAGCAGTTCCCAGACTGACAACACGCACGTGAGCGCAGGAGGGCTGGCGCGGTCTGTGATCTGCCCTCTCTGCAGGGGACATCTCTCCAAAGTCTCACCAGTCCATTCCCGTGCACTGGCCAAACACTGCTGCAGCTTTTCTCCTGCTGAAATCACATGTCCACGTTCTGGGTCACTTAATAGTAAACGGTAGGCTGGATGTCTGCTTCTAGTGAGAAGTTAGAATAATTTAGTGTTATTTAAGGTCTAAAATGCAGAATATTGCTTGATTTAAGAACATCTTGTATACCTAGGACAAGAAATAGCCTCAGACAAACCCACTGTTACTCCGGCATAACTTCTCTAGGTAATATAGAGCAAACACTACACTCACAGGAGACAGAGTAAGGAAATTACATGGAAAAGCAGATATGGGCTGCAGTGTTCCCTTTAGATTAAGGGGGAGAATATGTGTTTGACACAACTTTCCCATAAAGGAGTTGAAAATTTAAAAAAAAAGACGTCAAGGTGATGGGCCATTACAGCTATCCTCTTGGCATGCTGCAAGATACTTGAGGGCATCCTCAACCTTCTCAAAACCGGAGCTGTTATCTTTAATGCTGCGGGGGACCATGCAAGATGTCTCCCCTGGCGCAAAGTGCTGCTCTGTCCGTGTAGCTGTGAGCTAGAACTTGGCACTACAGTGCTCAGCGCTGATGGAGCCTGAGGAGCACGGTTCACCCCAGCACCGGCCTTGGCTTCCAGGCAGCTTCCCAGGGGGAGATGTGAGGAGACCAGACCCCCACTTCCCTGAGCTATGGCCTTCAGATTGCTCAGGGTCACAGGACTTTTGCCAGCTGATCCCCAAGAGGTGCCACAAAACCACACATTAGAATTCAGAGGGTTTTAGCAAATAGCATCATCTACCTATTCCCCTAAGGGATCATCCAGATTAAAACAGTCCTACAATAACCTGGTTTTGGTAAAAAAAGAGTAAAACCAGAATTTGTGTTTCAAGAAGCAGTTCATCCCCTGTGTAGGCAGCAACAGTGCAGTCTCCTGCTTTTCACGCTACCCATGGTTAGGAAAAGCCAATAGTTGACACAAGTTAAAAAGAAGATTTCAAAAAACGCTGCATCTTTCTTAAAGTGGTGACTATCACCTCAACACCAGTTTTTAAGCAAGAATTGTGCTGAGTTTTACAGTTAAATAATTACTCCCAGCCCAGAAGAACAGACTCAACTATACCTCCTATTCAGGTCATCAGTAAAGGCCAAGTGTGTTTGTACCAACACACAGCAGGAGCAGTAGTATCCAGAAGAGGTGTCCACTATTTCAAATACTCACAACAGTCCACAAGCCATTATTTTAGCATCTGGAGTCAGTCTTAAGAGCTTGCTCCTATGTCCAGCATAACTGTTAACTGGTAACCTTTGGAGTCTCCTGCTACTATATTCAAACTCCCATGATCTCTTCTATTGTTGGGTTGGTTTAGGTTTTTTTTCTGGAGTTAAGAAAACTTAATAAGTTTTAATTAAGAAAACGAATTAAGAAAATTAGAGTATTTTTAAGAACTTGTTTAGTGTTCATAGTGAACGGTATCTGCCACCACCCATATGTCCAGGCCAAAGATGGGTTATCCAACTATATTAAAATTCTTGCTAAGTCTCTTCTGGACACTTTCCTTTAGTTAAAGGGTCTTCTATTCTCTTAGGCTTTTAAAAGCATTCTGTACCTGCCTCTGTATCTCAACTGTGAATGTTTAGCAAAGCCTTCTTCACTTCTCTCCCAGCAAGGCAGGCCTTTTTATTGTTATTGCTGCCATTAGCTATATTTAAGGACACACAAATTGTATGTTTACAATAGATACACAACCAGATCTAACCAGAAGTTTACAAATAACGATTCAAGTGAGTGTTAGACCACATCAGGTACACTTCAGTGTTCTCCCCAGACTGTACTGTCTCTACAGAGACAGCATCTTGTATGCACTCCGCTGTCATCTCCGCAATTACCAACTATGGTAATTGTAGCAATCGGGTCAAGGTGGGGAATATGTTAAAAATGTGAGAGCATTTCTGTAGTGAATAAACTGGTGCCATGTTTCCATACTGCACCACGGTTCAAGAGACCTCCTTGCTGTAGTCAAGATGTACTTTTAAATTGTAACACCATGGGCTGCTGGTAAAGACCACATTGGAACTACTTACAGTCTGCTCACACCTGGACTTGGAGAGACACTGTTTGCATTCCACTGATCTGCTGTCAGCCATACCTAATCTTGGAGACTCCCTTTAGCCTCTCTCTCTCTCCCAAGTTAAAAAATTCTGCGCTCTGATAATTTAGTTCAGCAGCTGCTTTCCTCTGGGAGGGTCATAAACTCTGCAGAAGCTCCCACGCTTCCTGGCTGTGGGCAGATTGTAGGCAATTCATTTATAGTGCCCCAAACTGAGGTGAAAACTGGGGTCTGGAGCATAGAGGTTGTGGCAAGAAAGAAAACATGAATGAAACACTCTCTGATGCAGTCATCAAAGAAAGAATCATAAATTATACCTCATCGTTATACCTTATAAATCATCCTAAGCTGCCCGGCTGGACTGCACAACCAAGTATTAGTGACAATCAAGTCACCATTACTTGACTGCATTTGTTGTTTATAATCAGGTTCAAATAGCATGGGCAGGTGGTATTTCAACAGGTCAACTTTCAGATTTTCTAGATGCTTATAAAGCAATAATCCAATGATTGAATGTCTACACTAATTAAAACTGACCAAACTGGCTTAGGCTACAGCTTCATGAGGAGCCAGTTGAACAGTTCAATGTTGCCAAAAGACACAGGCCATTATCTCCATCTTCACCCACCACACCTTGTACCAGCTCTGGCATGCATCATACCTGTTAATGAGTCAACTCACCAACTAGACATTCATCAAACCCAGGAAAAAAAAAAAAAAAGAAAAAGAAAAAATTAGAACAAAATATTTATGCTCAGTTAAGCCAACTGAAGCAGCTTGCAGCAGGGTCCAGCAAACCCTGGGTAGAGGAATTCCCGACCCAAGAGCAGAGAAGGGGTGGGGAACGAGATCTCCCCCTTTTGGCAGCAGCACATCACCAGCCGGGCTCAGCTGTTCACTAAACCGCAGCCAGAGAGGGGAATTAAACACAGTGCCATAATGGAAGACTTCTCTTAATAGTGGCTATAAACCCTGAAGTCATAAACTGTAAGAGATTGATAAGAAAAGCAAATAAACACAGGGGGTAGGAGAGTCCATGTAGATAGTTTAACCGACGGTGATAGAAAGGAGTTTGTTCTGAAAAACAACAACAAAAATGTTTCACTTCCAGTGGGTTACTGGACCCCTTCTAGCTGGAAATGCCAGAATCAGTAAGAACACAAAACAGGGGGAAAGAAAATTGTTCAATAAATATTTTGCCACATTTCTTAAAGAATATCTAGATTACATAGTCATGTGGCAAAAATTCTTTGCAATCCAACAGTATCTAAAGAGAGATGTTAACACATCATCTACTAAAGCTAAATATTTTTAAACCAGCAAATCAGATAAACAACACCCAAGAATTTAGGAAGTTGAATAAGCCATACTATGGACCATTAATTTTTATTTCAGTGAATCTTAAAATGCGGGAGAATATTGGAAGATTAGAAGAAAGCTAACACCACATCGTTAAAAAGAAAAAAAGAAAAAGAAAAGAAAAGGTGACAATCCAAATAACTGTAATATAAAACTTGGCAAGAAAATTAAAATACAGTTAAGATAATTAGTATCAGTCATGGATGTACTGAATAGAGGTCTTAAACTAAATTTAGGATTAGGTTGAAAATCTGGATCATAAGAGTAATAGGGTCAAAGGAAAAGAAGATTTATGTAAGATACCTGATTTAGCAGTACACAACGCCTTGGTTTATAACTAGAGCAATGCAAGAACATGACAGATTTAAAAATTAGTCTTAAGACATAACTAAATTGGGAATTAACTTTAAGCACATTTCTGGTGGATTCCTGCAGACTTTATAATACTTAATATTTTTCCAGTTACCTGGTGTTAAAAAACCTTAAGTTTTGCAAATCACAAATGACTGAAGGGGGGAAAAAATAAGCTAGATCTCATGTATGAACAGTTTTTTCCACTCAATCATCACATAAAATGGCAGAAAAAGACATTAAGATCAAATAAATAAGGACAAAACATCCTGTCACTTTGGGATAACTAAGGACTTTTCTGAAATATTCTTGAAAGACATCCAGGGCTAGAACCGACTGACAACAAATCCATAGGTCTTCGTGGGACCACTGAACAGCTGAAGCTATAAGGGATCTCTGGAGATCATCTAGCTATTTGCCTTGCTCAAAGCAGGGGGCAAAGACCTCAAGTCTTACCAAACTAATGAACTCTTCAGAGATTCAAATGTGGGTTTTAACAACACAAAAAAAGGTCCAAAAAAGAGTGATTTCTGTGGAACCAAGCATTCCCCGGTTTACCAGCACAAGCTCCTCCAGGCTATATTGGCTATTTGGACCTTCCGTTAGGTCAGTGAGCATCAATTTAACTCTTACCTTATTCTTTTCCTCCTTTTATACACAACCACTTGATTCAAGCTCCATTCTCAGCATCTTCTTTCAAGTTTTTCTTCTGAAGAAAAGAACCTGGAGAAAGGTTGCTTTTACTCTCTTGACCTCAATGGAATAGTGAGGTAAGTCATTGTTTTCATTTACTCGCTTCCACCTCAGTAAAACTTGGTATCTGCCATCTTTTACTTCAGCTTGAATGAGTGGAAAAGACATCGGCCAATGTGTCAGATCTGCCTATAGGAAGGAGATTGGGAGGCAAGGTTCACTTCAGACTCACCTAAAGTTCCTACCGAGAGGTAATTTCTGAGCTTCACCTACTCCAAACTACCCCTTTCTACATCCTGTCCTAAATCTTGTCCATCCACAACAGAAGCAACACTCTCTGACCTACATACTAACATGCTTAGATTTTCTCTGTTTGGACAGAATACATTTCTGGTGTTGCCTTCTCCAAGGATCCTCCTGCAATCTCCACCCATCTTTTCCCAGTGTCCGTGTCAGATCCTACCAGGCCCTTAAAGATAATTAAGCTGTCTGATATGATTCAAGCACTTATGGGACCAAATCAAACATTCTTATTCCTTCAATAAGTGCTCTACCCACAAAGCTGCTGCAAATTCTATACACCGTAGTGTAGTGAGGGACAGGTCAGAGAAGACACAAACCTTGGTGGAGCAGTCTTTGAGAGAAGTGAAACCAAATTCAAAGAGGATTTTCCCCTCTGTGAGTGAAACTATCAAAACAAAGCTAAATATCACCTGGGGTGCTCACAACATAAAAGTTTCTTACAGAATGAAAGAACTGATTAGATGCTGAAATAGCAAGAATCTAGATGGAAACTGTACAGGCAACTGTGGTAAAATTAGTAAAAGCTGACAATCTAATAGTCTGGTAACTTCCATCTAAAAAGAAATGAGATTTCATCACAAATATTAAGAAGAAAAAAAAAAAAAAAAAAAGACTTCTGAACTAATCACACTTCATTAACACTCGTTATTCCTCTCCCCAGGAAAAAAAATTTCACACTCCAGAAGTTCATCCCTCCTGAAGTTGCAGTATCACAACATCAAATTAAATGCTCTAATTTTTTGTGTATGATAGACGATTTAGTCTTAGCTAATAAATGTGTCAGACACACACAGAAAGCCTCCAATACATTACAAACAGTACATCCTGCACTTTTCACACAACACAAAATTCTACCTTCACGAATAGTCTTCCAGCCAAAAAAAAAAAGCTGCACAGGTATATGCTACAGAGATAAATTTATCTGGTTGAAAGCTTAATAAAAATTTCAATGCTCCGCTGACAGAAGAAGAAACAAAGAGCAATATGACCAGATATGCATCAGCGCTTGAATGTTTGAATGCAAAAAGTATTTTCCAAAACTGTACTCAGGAGGTAATTTTGGTTAATACTAACCAAGGAAGATTAATTAAAGGAGTGCTTAAAATACGTATCAAGCCAGTATCATTTGGCACACAACCTGGTAAGGTTTTGCTCTACAACCTTCAAAGAGATATTATTTCCCATTCAACAGGTGTCAATCCAAAAGGGCTTAGTGTAGCTTCCTTAGCTCTGGTATCACACACTGATGATACAGTGTCACCATCGCTCTTGCATAAATATTGATCCTTTCACTAAGACAGATGAAAACCATCACATTTTGAGGACTCAACTCAAGCACTTTTGGCAGCGTGAACCCCAACAGAGCAGGTCTCATTGTGTACTTCCAAATGGATCCTCACTTCCAAATGACCTCCTCGCTAGGGCCTGCCCTCGGGCTGAGAAGTTCAAGGTTTCTCTTCTACTCAAACTCTGCTGTATTTTGGGCAAACACAAAACCAGCATCTACAGCTCTGGAAAATATAATAGGATGAGAGAACAAAACCACATGGAAGCAGACCTCTGGCAAACCGAAATACAAGACTCCCAGGCCACAGAAAGTAAACACTCTGACCTTGCAGCCTAGAAATGAGCATTCAGTCCTCAGAGTCCTTTCTCCTGGGCTGGGGCCACTTACTCATTTACATTTAAAAGTTAACTGAACTCAGTCAGTGACACACCACCAACCTGCATCTTCTCCTGGTTCAGTGCACACCCAACCTACCAGCCAGGTGTTCCCTTTAAAGGATTCCCGAGGGCGAGAGGCAGCACCCACAGACCCCCGGCCAAGGAAGGGGTCTCTGCTGCAGACCCCTGTGCTGACCCCTCTGCAGCACGCCGCAGCGCTCCTAGGGCCCACCTTCACTTCCTTGTCCCCTCCACGCTGCCGAGCCACAGGGTAAGGGTTACCAGCACCACCAGCTGAACTGTCACGCCTCTCTCTTAAAAATCAAATGCAAGCGTGATAAGCAAACCCAACAAATTAAGATGCAGATGTGAGATATGAACCGAGCTCTCCCAGCCAAAACAAAGCTACTTGATTTTTATTAGGGTTAATGCATAACCACTTTGAATGTTATTAATTTTTAATCACTTCTCTCTAAACATCTTTATTTCCTTCCAATACTTAAAGGGGGTTTATAAGAAAGTTGGGGACAGACTTTTTAGCAGGGCCTGTTGCGACAGGACAAGGAATAATGGTTTTGAACTAAAAGAAGGTAGATTCAGACTTGATATAAGGAAGAACTTTTTTACACTGAGGGTGGTGAAACACTGCCCAGAGAGGTGGTAGATGCCCCATCCCTGGAAACATTCAAGGTCAGGTTGGATGGGGCTCTGACCAATCTGATCCAGATGAAGATGTCCCTGCTCATTGCAGGGGTGACTGGTCTGAATGACCTTTAAAGGTTGGGTCATCCAACCCAAACCATTCTGTGATTTAGTCTATCATTTACTAACAGGAATATTGAACAAGACTGTTGCATTCACACATTTTTTAGAGGGATGGGACGAAGGGTAGGAAAGAAGGTTTATGACGAAGAGGCAGTGATCACCAGCCAAGTCACAAACACCCCTGGCATGCCCCGGTCCTGAAGAGAGCAGTCATCTCAGTGCTGTTACTGGGTTTCTCCCAGTTCCTCCTGGATGAGGGACCTTCTCAGGTCACCAGGGTACACTGCATGAGCACAACCCACTCGGCCGCTGTGCTGTGGGAGGGCGCCAATGCCTGCTTCACCCTCCCTTTCCAGCGTAGCCAGCATGATACCCTTTTCTGCGGTTCTTTTGTAGCTATCTGCCAAACTGCAAAGAAGAACTATTTCAGGGTTAATTAAGTTTGGTTCAAAAGCTTACTGAATGTTGGCAGCAATGTTTTTGTCATTTCTGAGCTCATGAATTGACAATTCTAATAAAACAAACATTTTTATACCCCCATATTTCTAAGTATAGCTCTTTTGAGTCTACCAGAACTTAAATAAACAAAAACACACAGTTCTTAGCTGTTCAGCTGAGCTTTGCAGTCTCTATGCACGCTGAGTGCTTGCTGTGAACTAGCCATACAGAACTTAATGGGAGCTGGAGAACGCTTTTGACTTCTGCGCCATCGTCTCATTTGGTCCATGCCATCACAGCAAGCAAGTTGTGAAGCAAATTTATAAAGTAAAATTTACCACGCGTTACCTCCATGCGTTCTTCATCAGCTCTTGCTTCAAAGTATACTAATAAAAGGTCAGCTCTCACTGAAACAAAGCCAGTAGCGCCAGCCTTGACTCAACAGTCTTGTACTGTTTCAGAAAAACACTACAGAAAAGCTTCCAAGTGCGCTGTGAAATATAAACAATATTTCTCTAGTGGTTACGTTCTCATCAGGGCAGTTTAGGACAGTTGGGATTCTCTCACCGTCTTCAAACACCTGAACAGCTTCTGCAGATCATATTTAGTGTTTTTTAACTGAAGAATGATCTCAGCACATCCAGTATTTCACATGTCTGATCTCAAAAGAGAAAAATTTCTAACAGCTGTGATTTTATTGACCAGTCTCATATTGCTCATAACAGATTAACGTATCTTCTGCACAGTGGAATTTTATTCTAGATGTGACATACTTCAGTCCTACTTACTGCATTCGTGCCCTCATTTCTACAGACCATCATCATTAGGCACACAATCCAAACCACAAAAATGGCTTTGCCATTTATAAGCATGTTTGCTAATTTAAAAAAAGATGAATGCAAAGTTAGTAATTTTCATTTATATTTCATCAGATTATTGCCATAAGTAGCGGCTGCCACCAAAACAGCCTTGACTAATTCCCAGCCAATAAACTGTCAACAACTATATTTCGCTCATCATCCCCAATGTTAATCTTCTTGTCAGTGTCTTCACAAGTGTTACTGACTGTGACACCAGAAATAATTTCAAAAGCAGTGACTTTCTAGTAGTTCTGAGTTCCCTGTCGTACTCCAGGTGCAAATGCACTGTAGCATTCCATAGCTCCATGCTCCATTGCAAGCACTCCATTGCTTTCCATGTAAGTCCAAAATACTTTGTTTTCTCTGTCAGCATCCACATCCAAAAAACACTGTCATACAGCTACGTCCAGACTTAACACAAATAACTCTCTCAATACTTTCCTGTATGGCAAAAACCCCTTTAGCTCCATTTTTGCCAAATATTACCACTTAGGGTCTGGAATTAAAACATGCATTACTCATAGTTAAACAGTTACTACATTAAAAGTATAAAAAAACAGTTTAAAAAGTAATTCTTATTTTAAATCACAAGATATGGCTCAAGATCATGGGTTTATGACTGCAGTCATATGCTTGGAATCAACATCCACTTAATCCACTGAAAACTCACACCAGGCTGAGTCAGAATCTCACAAACTGAAGGATGATATTCCTGAAATCCCTTCTTTCATCACTGGTATCAAATCCTGAAGCCCAGTGCTACAAGAAGCCCAAGTGGTGGATGGAGGGGAAAAGCTGATTACAAGCTTTGCAGACAGAACTCATTTGCATGTATATGCTAGCCAACAAGCTTGTTAACTTATGTCAAGACCGACCTTTTATTTTTAAAAATTTAAAAAAAAAAAAAAGTGAAATTCTTAAGACATGTTAGGTTTGGTACAAGAAGTACTTACATAATAGGAAAAAAAAAATAGGAAAAAAGTATTTACATAACAGGAAAAGAGAAAGACCATATATCACAGCAGTGGTCCAGTAATTTAATGGTATTGGACAACTGAAGAAAGTTTAGCCTGACAAAATACATTACACAGAAATGAGCACCTAAATGTTTCAGTTTTTTTAATTATGAAAGCTCTGTGTCAGAAGAACAACAGAACCAGAATCAGATATTAGAAAACTGCCTTATAAACATAACTACATCTCCTTGTGTCACTGTTGTCACATATCATAAAACAGTCTGATTAAACATTTTGATGCATTTTCACTCTTTGCAAGACTTCAGCTTCAGCTTGTGTTCATAACAAGCAGCACTCATCGTCTTTTGTTCTCTTCAGGCTTTTTTTTTTTTTTCCAATCCCCTGCTTTTGTTCTTCACTGAAATACTTCACTCTTCACAGAATACGGGAACCACTGCTTTGGTCTCCCATTACTGTGAGATTCTTCACAGCAGTATCCGAGTGTTTCACAACTGAAGCCCACCTCCCAGTCAGTAGTACCCAAGATGGGAAATAAAACAGTCAAGACAGCAAAGGGTCACTAACATCCAGGATCCTACAACTCTGGAAAGCTTTAAGCCTTCTACCCCATCACAGCCTCCTTCCTACACCCCACATGTACATTCATATACTCTTTGGTTCTTCATTCAGTTCCAGGTTTTCTCTACGTACTCTATCCAAATCCAGATCCCCTCCAAAAACCTACGTATCTCATTTCCCCCGAGTCTCATCGTCTCACCAAATGATCTGTCAAGCAAGACTTGAATCCGTTCCCTTTTCCTCCTGCCATCTATTTCCTGGGCATCACTCCACCTTTCACCCTTCTTCTGGCTCCTCTCATTTTGACTCACGTAAACCCAAACTGTTTCCCTCACACCTCACCAGCTACCAGGCTGTGCCTAACCAGTGGGGCAGCTTTAGCCCTCTTGACATTGAGGTCCCACCAGTGCTACACCCATTTACAAGTGGCACATCCTGACCTTCCTCCCCCAGCTCCACTGAAGGAAACCAGTCACATCTAGGCTTGGCTTAACGCCTAGCAAGTTCCCAAGTGCACAGAAGGCTGAGGTTGGTAGGGCTAAAGTGACCGGAAGAAGAAGGGCTCCTGAAACAGCACAACCTCCCCGAGATGGCTGCTCATCCACCTCACCTCGAAGCCACTGGTGTTTCAGGGGCACACTAGACCTCGGCCACGTACACACGCCTCCACCGACACCCGCAACAGCCCTGCCCAGCGAGCTGCGCCCGCACTCCAGCCCATCAGCCCGGAAATCTCACAACTAGCCGGGAGGATCCCTCACCCTGGTCTTCAGCGCCCGAGGGACGCGGGTCACCTCAGCGCCCCGAGGGGGGCGACTAATACGGCGTCGCCTCGCACCTCCTCCTCACCCGCCAGCGCAGCGGGCAGGGCCCCTACCCCGGCACAGCCCCCCCAGGGCGTGTCGGGACCGTGGGCTCAAGTGGCTGCGGCGCCACCCCCGCAGCGGCCGCCGCCTCGCTGAGGGCGGGCGGGCGAGAAGCGCCCTGGCTGCGGCGGGGCGGGGCGGCTGAGGGGGGATGCTGGCCGGCCGAGGCCGC
>JAOXNO010000020.1:29743075-29777961 GCA_028565335.1 Limnodromus scolopaceus | reverse complement strand
GGGCGGGGCGCGGCGCACGGCGACCAATGGGGGGGCGGGGCTTCCGGGCGGGGCGGTGGGGGCCGGGGCAGCGGCAGGAGCTGAGGGAGGCCTCCGGTCCCCTCCTGTCCCGTCCTCTCCCCGGTGTCGCCGCCCGCCGGGCTCTCGGGGCCGGGCCTCGGCCGCCTCGTCCCGACCCGACCCGTCGTCGGAGGAGCGCGGCGGGATGGCGGCCGGCGGGTACGGCCGGTATCGGGCCGTGATCTTCGCGGCCATGTTCGTGGGGTACACGCTCTACTACTTCAACCGCAAAACCTTCTCCTTCGTCATGCCCGCCGTCATGGCTGAGGTGCCGCTGGGCAAGGACGAGCTGGGTGAGTGCCGGGACCCACTCCCCAGGCCCCCCCCCGCTCCCCCCGGTGCTGCCGTTACCGGGCCTGTGGCCGTGCCGCCCGGCTGAGGCGCCCCGGGGGCTCTGCCCGCCGCAGGTCTCATCACCAGCAGCCAGTCCGCGGCCTATGCCATCAGCAAGTTCATCAGCGGCGTCCTCTCGGACCAGCTGAGCGCCCGCTGGCTCTTCTCTTGCGGGCTGCTGATGGTGGGGCTGGTCAACGTGGGCTTCTCCTGCAGCTCCACCGTCGCCGCCTTCGCCGGGCTCTGGTTCCTCAACGGCCTGGCCCAGGGGCTGGGCTGGCCGCCCTGCGGGAAGGTGCTGCGGAAGGTGAGTGTTTGCTGGGAAGGGCGAGGGGGAACGTCTCTCCAGTGCCTGCGGGAGAAGCTCTCCCCGAACTCAGAGGAATTTGCACCTATCCCTGCCTCTTTTGAGGTGAAACCCACCAGCTGGGCTCTACTCTGCCCGTGGAGCGAGTTTCCCTGCACGAGGTCCTGCTTGTTCTAGCAAAGATTGAAATGTTTGTCAGCCATGGCTGTGCCTTAATTCCAGCTCGGTTTGATAAGAGACGTTTTTGGTAGAGCAAATCTTATGCCCCGTAAGAGTTGTCCTTTGGCAGAATCTGGTATTTTGAGCATATAAAGCTCTGCCTGTCTTGCTGCCGTGGCGGCGGTTCACTGCTGGGCAAGGGGCAACAAGCAGAATTCCATTTGCACGCTTGGGAAGCTCAGGAATTGCAAATTGTGGGCTGTTCAGGTAGAAAATCAGGCGATGTATGGCAGAACAGCACGAGTCAAGCCTCTCAGTCTGAGCTGCTGCGTCTGGGGTTTGTGGCAACCTGAATGGAGCAGATTGATTTCTGCCCAAGGGTGGAAGGGAAGGAGGGAGCTGCCTGGTGACCTCTCCAGGAGGATGTAAAACCCCAGAACACAGGTCCTTGTAGGACAAGGAGAGACAAACAACTGTGTTGCCCTTTGGTGAGGCGTCTGGCTGGGGAAGGAAGGTTCTGTGCTCAGAAATGGGTTCCTGGGTAATGGGAACAGTACACGCAGTGTTTTCTGAAGCCACATGCAGCCCTGGGGGGGTTTCCTGCTGACAGCCACCACCCCGGTGGCTCCGGCCCGAGCACAGGGTGCGATGCAGAGCCCATCGTGCCCGATACTTAACGTGACAGCAAGTCCTAAAGTTAGTCCATGCCTCCTGCCCGTCCCTGCGGTGCAGTGCCAGCAGAGCTTTCCAGGAGGACGCTGCTCCCAGCAAGTGAGTACGCGGAACCGCCCGCTCTTACAGTCGCCTCTCCTGCCCCACGGCTCAGTTTCAGCGTCTCTAAATGGAAATGACCCTGAGCTGGCTCGCAGCGTGAGCGCCCATCCAGCTCCTGTGGCTGGTGCTTACCTGACGTTTGGGGTTCCCTGCAGGACTGAGGTAGCAGGGAGTGGATGCTCCCTCTGTCAGCTTTTGTAGATTTGGGTTAGAATTGCCCAAATCCACAGCGTGGGCCGTGAGTGAGGAATTCCAGGTGGAATGTTGCTCTGTCTCACACCTCATACCCTTTTCCTTGTTGTTCCGCAGTGGTTTGAGCCTTCCCAGTTCGGGACCTGGTGGGCGATCCTGTCCACGAGCATGAACTTGGCCGGAGGCTTGGGCCCCATCGTCGCTGCTCTCGTCTCTCTGAACTACGACTGGCGCGTGACGTTGTCCTTCTCCGGCCTCATCTGTGTCATCGTCTCTTTTGTTTGCCTTCTCCTCATTAAGAACGAGCCGTCGGATGTTGGGCTGCCCAACATTGACCATGGAGCCAAGAAAGGGAAGAAAGGTGAGCACGGGGCTGCGCTGTGAGCAGCAGCGCGGGGGAAGGTGCGGTGCCTTCTCTGTGTTGTGGCGCAAATGCATCACTCTCAGTGTGCTGAGACCTCTGTCCCTCCTACCTCCCCAAACCACTGTGGTATCTGCGAAGGGTTGTTTTTGGCAGCTTTATTCTGGTAACTGTGGAGCTGCTGTGTTCGTTATAACTCCTGTAAACCAAGCCCCAGCATAACCTCGCGGGAAGGGGCTGGTGTCCGGGCTCCTGAGGCCGTCACAGCAAAGTGCAGCAGCAGAGGAAGAGCCCAGCCCCCATCAGTTCTGTTGGTGACTGTGTGTGCGTCACTGAGGCGCTTGTAGCTGGCTTTTTCATCTCTCCATCATTTCTCCGTCTGCATAATGTGTTCCTAACGGTGCCCTTGTTTTCTCAGAGCTTTATTTGCTCAGACTGTGAGCAAGTCTCCCAGGTAATGCTGGAGAGAGAGGAAAAACACAGCAGTAGGGAACACTTCCTTGAGCCCGACCTCTCCTCCCCATTAGCAGGGGACAGGCAGTTCTCCCCTCACCCCGCCGTGGCTTCTCATGACCCCTGCCTGGCGGTGGACTCTGCTCAGTGTTTTCTGCCCCAGCTCAGGACATCTCGTTAGTAAATGTTTGTTCAGGCCACTGAGCTGGTGCTGCTCTGACAGCAGAACAAGTAGAGGGGATTGCAACAGAGGTTTGCTGTGGGGTTTCAAAGGAAGCTCAGCCCACCTTCCACACCGTCCTGCGGTGCACGCGCTGCTGGGCTGGACCTCATTGTGTGCAGACCCCAGCGTTGCTTCCCCAGAGCGTCTCTGGGGAGGGTGGGTTTGGAGGCATTCTGGGACGGCTGATGTGAAAACAAAGGTATCACCTGAACGTCAGCATCTGTGTTTGGGTCTGTGTAGTGGCTCCCACGGGCAGAGCTCGAAAGCGTTACCGTGAAATGTGGACAAACAGATCCTTTTTCTAACAGCCTTTGCAAAGGGTTTATTGGCAAGCGCAATGCAGAGGGTTACCGGGAGTAGTGCTTGGATTGTTCTTTTTGAAATCTGTAATGAACGTGGAATAAATTGACAGAAAAGAATCTGAAATCACAGCAAACCCAGAACAAGGGGGAAGTAGAGCCAGTCACTCCCAGTGACTCTGAGTATCTCTTCTGTAAGGATGTCCTTGTGTGTGAATCCTGCTTGCAGCATGTCCGTGGTGCTGCTGTGGTTCAGTATCTGAGCTCAGGCAGTAATAACATTCCTCCTCATCTTCCCAACAGGCTCCTCCAGCGACAACAGCACTTTGACAGAGCTGCTGCTCTCCCCGTACCTCTGGGTGCTCTCCACAGGCTACCTGGTGGTTTTCGGAGTGAAAACGTGCTGTACTGACTGGGGACAGCTCTTCCTCATCCAGGAGAGGGGACAATCCGTGCTTGTGGGTAAGACTTAAGGCTGTGCTCAACTGGGTACAGCACAAGGACACGGGCACCTCCATCTGAGGGGCTTTGCTCGCCTCCTGCCTGTCTGTTCAGATACACGTAGTTACTGAACCGACTCACTGCCACAGTCACTGCCTGCCCCGGTGCCTTCTTGTGCCAGGGGCCTCCTGGACTGGGATGAGCCGCAGGGTCTTCTCCAGCAGAGCCGCTCGGAGGGGAGCTGACAGCGGTTGAACATGGTCTAAAGCATGTTGTGACTGAACCTGAGAACCTCTTCTTTGCTTCACCTGCATTCCAGGTAGTTCCTACATGAGCGCCCTGGAGATTGGGGGCCTGGTGGGAAGCATCGCTGCCGGGTACCTTTCTGACAGAGCGGTAGCGAGAGTAAGTGATCCAGGCCTTCCACTGTGCTGGGCAGTTGACACAGCATCAATTTGAGCCACTTCTGAATTTCTACATTTGCTTTTGGCTTCCTTTGTGAATGTGCTGGGAAAGGTGTGCCGATGTTAGGGATCACGATATGCCTCTTGGGTCTGAGGTGTTTGATCTGCTGGATTTGTCAGCTTTGCTGCGCTCTCCAGATTTTCATGCTGAAAGAGATCTGGTTGTTGATACTTGTCTTCTGCCTGAAAAAAAATCCCTACGTTAAAACCCAGTGGTGGGCTCTGAAGGCAAATTTGGGGTGGAAATAGGGCGCTGTTGATAACAGAAGCATCATTCGTCACTAAGAGCTGCTCATTTAGCACAGTTTGATTGCGGGTGGCCCTTACACCAAACCAAGAGGCTTTGCTAAAAGCCGTGCTTTGGCTGTGCTGTCCTTGTTTCCGACTGGGCTGTGTGGACGGCGTTAGTTACTTCCAGCATAAAATGGGAGTTCCTGACCCTCAGTTTTCCTTCCCGTGTTACAGGTGGGTCTGTCGAGCTACGGGAACCCTCGGCACACGCTGCTGCTCTCCATGATGGCCGGGATGTGCGTGTCCATGTTCCTCTTCCGTGTCACGGTTACGGGCGACTCTCCCAAGGTAATGTCACCGGGAGCTGTAGGGACGACCCTTTAGTGGTGAGGAGTGTGATGGTAGGGAGCGTGGCTGTTTCCTTTGCCTTTCCCAAGAGCTGTAGGTTTGGATTCCCTTTGTTTGTGCTGCAGAGAAGCTGAGTCTGGTGTGGGCTGTCGCTGCTGCCTCCGCTGGCTCGGGCAGCCGTAGCGTAGGCGTGACTTGCTTCTGCCCAAATGATTGCTGAATAAATGAAACCTCTTTTCTCCTTTTCCTTTTTTTCTTCTTCAGGAAAATCACTTCTGGACTATAGCCTTGCAACCTCTAGCTGATCTTACAGGCCTAAAAGAACATGAGGTTTCTGCCTTGCCTTTTTTTTCTCCCTCTGCTTGTTTCTGCTTTCGCTGATCTGCCCTTCCCCTCTCCTGGGAGGCTGGTAGCACCCCAGAACTTAGAACCAGGGCTTTGAGAAGATTACTGTAAGTTTTGTAAAAGAAACCTTTTCTTCTCATCATTTGATCACACTGACTGACTTGAAAAGCCTGAATATAAAATGTTTACGTTCTAGTGTAGAAGGTTCTGAGGACGTTTGTTCGTCAGGTAAAATGCAGACAGTGCAGGGGTCTCGTCAGTGAGGTCGGGAGGAATGAGGCTGTTCCTGCTTAACTCTGGCAAGTGGTTTCCTAACTCTTTGTGTTTGTTGCCTTCTGAAAAACGAGATGGCACTTACTTCCTTCTGGGCATCCTGAAATGGTGTTTATGGGTCAAAAAGCCTGCTGAAATCCTGAGATGGTCACGTTCCCTGCCCTTTGTTGTCCTTTCACAAGCAACTGATAAATTCTGAGCCCGGGAGATTTCTTAGAGAATAAACTAATGCTGATGTTGAGCCTGTTGGGTCTTGTTGGATGTTTTTGTGTGTGTTTGGTCACACAGATCTGATAGTGGCCGCTCACAAATAACAATGCTCCAATCGGCCGCTTGCATCTAAAATGAGAAACTAGTCGGTCTCCAGGATCATTTTTACAAGGGCCTGGATTCACAGCACTCTCCTGCGATTTCACGGGCTCGTTGCCCATCTCTCGTGGAAGTTCTGGTTCTTTCTAGCATAGCAGCATGTACCGTGTGTGCAGGGCGCAGGGGACAGAACCACAGGAGAGAGGAGGGCTCGCACTGGCTGATGGGGGTTGCAGTGGAGCTGGGCTGTGTCTGAGCTCTGCCCTCAGCCCGAAAATGTCACAACCCCGCGCATGGGGCCCGAGATCTGTCAGCAGTTGCTGACTGACAGGGGTGAGGTGCCCAGATCCCCTTTCTGACCCGATCTTGTTTCGACAGCTGTGGATCTTGACGCTGGGAGCCATGTTTGGGTTCTCCTCCTACGGGCCCATTGCCCTCTTTGGGGTTATTGCCAATGAAAGTGCCCCCGCCAACCTCTGCGGCACCTCCCACGCCATAGTGGCCCTCATGGCCAACGGTGAGTACTGCCCTTTTAGCCCAAAAACACAAACAGAACCCAGGTATGCTCTGGATGAAGCGTGGTCTGGCCCCTGGGTGGTGGGAAGGCACCAAGGAGCAGAGGGAGCCGAACTGGGAGCCTCAGGGAAGCTTCCTGCCGCCCCGGATGGGTTTTTGCTTGTGTTTTAAGTTCAAACCAGGAATTTTTATGCACGCAAAAGGAAGTATTAGCAGATAAAATTAAGACATTTTAGTGTTGCTATTTTCCTATTTGTTTTTCCTTGCAGTGGGGGGCTTTCTGGCTGGGCTGCCCTTCAGCACCATCGCCAAGCACTACAGCTGGGCCACCGCCTTCTGGGTGGCCGAAATCACCTGCACTGCCAGCACCGTGGCTTTCTTCCTCTTGCGGAACATCCGCACCAAGATGGGCCGGGTCCCCAAGAAGGCTGACTGAGGATGAGCCACGTGGCGTCGGGGATGCTCCTGCGCCGACATGAGCGCAGCCTGTGTCGGGTTTAACTGGCCTAGGAGTGAGTTACCTATTGCTGCAACCTCGATAAAAGTCTCTCAGTCTCTCACCCACTGTCATGTGCCCCAGGGCACATCCTGCTACCCATCACTTTTTTTCCCCTCAAAATGTGATAATTCAGCTCATTTACAGCTGCGATGATTTCACTGTACCTCCTCCTCACAGCGCTGTTGGTGAAGCGAAAGGGCTCCGTGGCTTTTCCACTGAATGTGCTCTGAAAGGACTAGCTCCAGCCGCCGTCACCTTTTGTTTTGTCCTGACTGTTCCTCTTGCCCGTTAATTACCAGTTCAGCCCTGTTTTCCAGGGGTGCTGCAGCGAGTGTCCACCCTGTCCCGGTGCTCCCAGCCCCGCAATGGTGGCAGAGCAGCAAGCAAGGATGATGGTGGTTCGGCCTCGCGGTTGAATTGAGCGGTATGGCTGTAGAGTTGCCCGGGCTTGGTGGTGGGGAGGGGGGGCGCAGGGGTTGTGGCAGTGCTTAGGAATAGGCAGGTTTCCAAAAAATTCTTGGCGTGTTGGGGGCAAGCGTTTAGAGAAGCTCCGTCTGCCGAGCCTGTCCCGCCCACTGTGCTCTCCACACGCGCCGCTAATGATTAGTGAGGAAGGCAGCTGCTGCCGCGGCTGCTTGCAGGGAACCGGACAGAAAACTGAGCCGGCAGCAGGCATCGCAACTGCCGCTGGGTTTCCTGAAAACTCTTGTTTCTGATATCGGCTTATGTTTTTTTCAGTACAGTCTGGGATGTTTTCGGTTGAGCTGCGTCTCTCAGGGCTGCAGGGAGGGACCTGGCTACCTCTGAGCGGAGGCCCCGCTGAGAGCCAGGCCCAGCGCTCTCTGCAATAACTACACTCAGGTTTTTAACTGGAATTTTGTTGAATATTCTTGTTTTTCCCCAAAAAGATTTACAGCTTTAGGGTCCTGGAATAGGCAAGTTCGGCTCGTGAAGAACCTGCACACGGGTGCTTTGCTGAACAGCTCGGTTGCAAGAGTAGGTAGCCAGCCTTAATTAAAACAATGGAAGTGAATTACATTTTGTACTTAATTCTATGATCTTCTACTATCTGTGAAATAAAAATGGAGCAGTGTCACTAGGGCTGTGGTTGTCTCACGGGGAACAGCGCAAGCAGAAGCCCCAAACCCGCTCCTTGTCCTCCTGAGGAGTTACTGGTGCGAAACTGCCCCAGCAGCAGCAAACAAGCAGCCATCCACCTCCTCAGGGAATGTTTATTATTCCTACACAGAAACCCCCTGCAGAACCATAAGTTAGAGCTATACATATGTACAAACAAGAGAGGAAAGAAGAGAGTCGGCTGCGGTGAGGCCATGGACCCGCACCCTGTCTGTCCTCACCCGGGGAGCAGCCGGGGTCTTGGGAGGTAACGCGTGTTTTGGGGATACGCAATCTCTGCTGTGGAGGGGAGAGCTCCGGGAGAGGCCAGCTGGGGAGGAGAGAGGCTGTGCAGCAGCCGAGGCTTTCCCTACGATCCGGGTCCGAAAGGTCCTGCTTTCTCCGCCACCTCCAGAGCAAGTTTCAAGTTCTGGTCAAACAACTCACATCTGAAACGGTCAGAAAAGCAGAAAGGGGATGGCTTTACCTACAGAACAGGCTAACAAAGACAGGATCTCCATACCCTTTGGCTCTGCATCCTTCAAGGAGAGATTCCATAAGTCGGGAGGCAGCAACTGGACTGCTGTCAGCCTTTGCTTGGCCAGCAAATTCCAGTAAAGCTGCCTGTGTGGGCTGTGGGGTCATGTTAGGAGAGCAGGGACTGCGCCGAGGAAGAGCACCTCCCACTTCCCCAGCAGAGTCATGCTGGAAAAGGCACAGGTCAGTATCCCCTCCCTGCACCGGCTGCTTTCCTCAGGGTCTGCTATACTGCTTCACCGAAGGGCTGTGGGCATTTCTTGCTGTGCAGGGAGAAAGTGAGGGGGGGCTGGGGCTGCATTATTGAAACTGGGCTTTTTCCTTACCTGATTGGCATCTCCAGGGAGTAGAAAGGATTCTTCAGAGCGAAGTCAGAGTAAATCTCGTAGATCTTGCGGAGAAGGGAGTCTATCCCTGCCTGCCTTGGGTCAGCAAGAACCACGAATTTGATCCCTGGAGCCACAATGACAAGAGCGTGAGGAAAGCCGAGCCCTGGTGCAGCAGAACAGGGCTGGGTGCCTGGGGCCGGACGGTACCTGTCAGCGTCTGGAAGCAGTGTAGCTTGAAGGTGTCAGTCTCCAGCATCTCGATCCCGGAGCTCCCCGCCTCAGGGGACAACTGCGACCCGATGGCGAAGAGCCTGCGGGGAGATGGTTCTCAGCGCCCCCCGCCACCCCCGTCCCGGAAACCCGCATCCCCTCGCCTCCTGCCCCGCCTCACGAGTGGAACATGGAGGCCAGCATCAGCTTCTCGTTGGAGGAGAGGCGGTGGCGGCCGAAGCGGATGGACACCGGGTAGTTGGCGGGGTTGCCCAGGAACTCCAGCACGTCCTTCCCGTCTGCCGTGAAGCGCCCGTTCACCTCGGCACCGTTGATGGCCAGCACGGCGTGGCCCACTGCGGGGACAGCGAGAAGTCAGTCGGTGTGTCAGTCAGAGTCTGTCTGTCTGTCTGTCAGGCGGCCCGGCCCGGCCCTCCCCGCCCGCCGCACCGCGGATGCCGTCGCGCTGCCCGAAGGCGACGACGACGCGCTCGTCGTGCGGGCGCAGAACGAGGTCGAGGGGGAAGCTGAACGTCTTCTCGGTGTCGGCGCGGGGCGCGTAGTGGTCCAGCTGGTAGATGAGGCCGCCCGCCTTGTTCACCACGTAGACGCTGAAGATCGCCATGGCGCCGCCGGTCCGGCCCGGCCTGCCCCGGAAGTGACGTCACGCAATGCTCCGGAAGCCGCCCCCCAGACCACGGGGCTTCCCTGAGCCTCGCGCCAGGCGCTTCCTTTCTCGGCCGACATCTTGGGGGAGCAGCCGTCGCCGCCGCAGCATGGTGAGCGCCGGGACGGGCCGGGGCGGGCGGCGGGGTCGAGGCGGGCCGGCAGGGCGTCCCCGAGGGTGGGAGACTCCGAGGAGGGTCCGGGGGGTGTCCCCGTCCTCCGCCGCTCACCCTCCTGTCCTTCTCCCTTCTTTCCGCCTCCGCAGCCGCCCAAAGACGACAAGAAGAAGAAGGACGCGGGCAAGTCCACCAAAAAGGACAAGGACCCCGTCAACAAGTCCGGTGGTAAAGCCAAGAAGAAGGTAGGAGTCGGCCCGGCTGGCAGCAGGCCCTGATCCCGCCGTGGAAACCGGGCGCGGGGTGGCACTGCGGGGCCGGGCACCGCGGAGGGGGGCGGAAGAGGCCAGGGGGGCTCCTCAGGTCTGGGGAGCAGGCGTGGGGGTGCTCCTGGTGGTGCGGGGGGTTGCTATCGTGTTGGAGGAGCTTGCTCTCCGTCGGCCAGTGCACTGCACGCGAGGGTGTTAAATCCGAGTAGAAAAAGGCTTCTCTCCTTTTATTCGGAGGTAGCGCGGGTATTATCTACAACGTGTGCATTTACAAAGACCATCTTGTGCGTCTCCCATCCTCTAATGTGGGATGGGATACAGAGTTACTGAGTGGTGCACGTTTTTTGCTCTATCTTTTGTTACTGCTTGGAAGGTGGCTTAATAGGGTTTGTTTTTTTTTCTTTTCAAGTAGAAGTGGTCCAAGGGGAAAGTGAGAGACAAGTTGAACAACCTTGTCTTGTTTGACAAGGCCACCTATGACAAACTGTGCAAAGAAGTGCCCAACTACAAGCTCATCACGCCAGCGGTTGTCTCCGAGAGACTGAAGATTCGCGGCTCCCTGGCAAGGGCCGCTCTCCAGGAGCTGCTCAGCAAAGGTGAGTGCTCAAAACTGTGGGAAAGCATAAAGCTGTTGTTTTCTTGCTCACCTAGGGTTTTCATGCTGCATCTGAAGTACGGAAGCTGGTGTATTTTTGATGCGTTGCTGCCATAGCTTGGGTTTCAGGAGGGCTCCAGTGGAAGGAGCAGAGGCTCCGCTGCCTTTAGTGGCATTGCTGTGCTAATAAAATGCTGCCAGAAGGACAGGTTGTGATATAACTACTGCCAGACCTGAACAAAAGCCTCATATAAGCGCGTAGCGTTGGGTACCCTGGTATTTCCTATCGCATGCCGTCCAGTCTGCGCTTTGGGAGGCAGTGCAACATCCCCGGCGTCCTCCAGTACACACACGTTTAAATAATTGCCTTTTTTTTGTAGGTTTGATCAAGCTGGTGTCCAAGCACCGAGCCCAGGTGATCTACACCAGAAACACGAAGGGCGGAGATGCGCCTGCAGCCGGGGAGGACGCCTAGGGAGGTGAGACATGGGGTTGGGCTTTGTCAGGGGCCAACAAAGGGCTTTAGGCCGTTAACGGACGCTCCCTCTGGGCTCTGGATGTTGTGCTCTGAGCGACTTCCTGGGTGGCGTTACTGGAAACGGTGATTTTTCCAGAATTTAAGAGCAATTTGCGATTTTTGTCCGTGTTGCCCATGGGATGAGGAAAGCCACGTGTGCTTTCCTGCTCTGGTCCCTGGGCAGCATCCCCCATGCTGTCTGAGGGCACTGTGTTCTGTTGGAGCAGAGCTTTGAGAGCGTTTGCTTTGAGAGCGTTTGCTTTGACCCGTTTGTCTGATTCGGGACTTCTTGCTTTGCAGGTTCTCCAGTGACCTCCTCACCCACGTGTCATATGTAGAGGCACACAATAAAATTATCAAAATGTTTCTCGCTTTTACAAGAATGTGTACGTTTTGTTATTGATGGGATCGGGGTGGATTCTGGATAGGTCACAGCTGTCCTCCTCCACCAGCCACTTTTTGCACTTAAACTGTCTTAAAAAAATGTACCGAGAGCGTGCTTTTATGTTGCAGAAAGGGGAGGAAGTTTTGTATCACCTACAGCAGCCAGCAATGTTGAACCGTATTCGGCTCTAACAGGAGGAAAATAGAAGGTGCTAGTGGGGTACTTCCATCATTTATTTAAACTCTACCCGCGCTGTGCCCGCAGATCCCTGTGCGTACATGGCAGCAGCATCTCTCAGGTCAGAGCCTAGTGGGGAAGCGTAGAAAAGCAGCTCTAAATAAGGCTGTAAGTATTTTATTGAAATTAAAGGTAAGAGCTGCCCACAGCAAAGGTCTTTAGGCCTTTCTTCTACTGAGGACTCATGAGTCGTCCTTGAGGTGAGGCAGAACGAGCGAAAGTCACATAAATTAGAATGAAAACATCAGGCCTTGTCATCAGTAGCAGGCCCTGTGTCTGAAAGGAGCTGGTCTACTAAGACAGGTAATTTTAAAAGAAAAAAAAAAAAAGGTTTATTTCTCAAAAACTTATTTCTTTACTGGATGCCATGCTACACGTCAGCATGTGCTTCTCACGCTCTGCCTTGGTGTAGCTTAAGAGTTCAGAAATCAGTGCCCTGAGTGTCGGGTATGGGGGGATCTACTGCGACACCCCCAGCATAGCTTTCCCTGACAGTGCTGTGGTCCCTGCCTTCCAGGGGACAAGCACATCCAGATGTGTGTATTAAATAACAGCACAAAGCGTGGCAGTGGCACCGACAAAGCTGCTGCTCTACAGTCCGCCTTCCACAGCAGCCACAGCTCGGTTTCCTCGGTCCTCCTCTCCCCATCACCTGTTCTTCTTCTTTTCCCCTGACTCCGTTCTAAACTGATGCCTGAAAGAGAGCATAGAAGTGAGAAAGCAGCAGCCTTCAGAGAGGTAACGAGCGCTGCCTGATGTCACACGACAGCACCGTGCACAGTGTTAGAGCAGAGCCTCATGAGGTGGCGTTTCCCCCATCTCCTGGTGAGCTCTCTCCGTAGCTGACAGATTTATAGCGTGTTACATGGCACCAGTGGGACAAGTCCCCCCAAATCCTGCTCTATGAGCAGCTCGGCTGGAGGGACACACACACACACACACACACCCCCCGGCCACTGTCTGGCTGTGACAAGCCTTACCGGGACTGCCAGCGCCTGCCGTGGTTCCAAACCCGCCCGAAGGAGGGCAGCCAGCTCTCGCCCGTCTGACAGGTATGGTCAAAGTTGGCTCCCACCCGCTCGGCCGGCAGCTTCCTCAGCTTCTGCTTCTCCTCTGGAAAAATGGTTTTGTTCAGCGGGAGTGTTTCAGTGGGATCACCTTTGGCTCTTCAGCACGGTGAGTGTAAGGGTAACCAAAACGTGCACAGCCCACTCACTTTGTTTGAGAAATTCCTCGTACGAAGGTCCAATTTCTCGTGTACTGCCATCCTCCTCTTCCTCTGCTAGCCACGGAGGTTTTCCTCCTGGAAGTTGTGAGAAGAATGCATTTGGCCTGAGCTGGAGATGGGGAAAAGTGTCCCCTCTTCCCCGTCCCTGCAGCTCGCCCTGCCCAGTAAGTGGGAAAGGAAAAATAAACTCGGCTCTGTCAGCAAAAGCAGCCGTGCTGCCTTGATTACAGCCATGGGAGATCACACCCTGAACCCCACACAGCAGCACTAGCACTTTTCGTAACACAGAAGGGTCATCTTCTCTAGCATGTCAAGTATCAGCAAGAGTGAGCACCTCCCAGTTATGCTGTAACTGCTTTAAAATTGCTTTACGTTATTCCCCCTCCATTTACATGCCAGGAGTTTTTGGTAGGGGAGGAATCAAGCGAGCCTGAAGCTGGCAGGATTACCTGTGTGCACGTTCCCTTTCCCTTCTGTCTCCTGTGAACAGAGGCAAAAAAACTGGTGAGAAACTGATGCTTTTAATCTCTGGACAGAATGCTGGTGTGTGTTCTGGTACAAGAGGGAGGCTCTTCTCTACTTTAAGGAGTGCTTGTTTTTTCAGGGTGTGTTAAAGGTTAGCACTGGAGGACTGAAACTCCCAGCTCGAATCTGCCAAGCTGCTGGTTTTGGCACTGGAGACGGCAACCCCTTGTTTTGTGCTGGGACACGTGGCCCATGGTTTAAGTCATGCTCGTTAGCGAGTCACCCCTACCTGGTGGCCAATGAAGGTCAAAGCCTGGCCCGATTCCATCCAGTTTAAGTCAGGTCCCGTCTGCGTCCCACTGGGGCCGGGCTGCTCCGCATCCTGGGAGAGATCCCTGGAAGAGAGAGGGGATGAGGCAGCCCCGGAGGTGAGTGACAGCTGCAGCCGGGCAGGCAGCAGAGGCTTCTGGAGCAGAGTTGGTGTTTGTGTGTGGAGCTTTGCGGTAAGAAGGCAAAGGAGAAACGTTCTCGGGGTATGATCATGTTAAATGCTTGTGTGTTAATTGTTCTGGAGCTATGGTGCTTAATAGAGTCTGGATAAAAGTTTGTGAAGGGTGTGAGTGATGGCAGCGGCACAGAGAGCAGCTCTGGCTCAGTCCGGTGAGGAAGGGGATGGGAAATGGTTCTTACCTTCCCGGTGCTGCAGGGGGGCTGCCAAGGGGGGGTCCCGTGCCAGGCTCCAGCTCCATCTGATGCTGGTTCAGGAAAAAGCAGCGGTATTTCTGGTCCCAAGCAGAGCTTCCCCCCCGCTCCCGGTGCTGGTACCGGTGGGCAGGACCAGGCTCACTCACCTGCAGTGCGTCCCGCACCGTCTCCCGCTGCCTGCGCTCGGCCTCCCGGATGCCAGCGGCCATCTGCGGGGAGAGGGGACGGTGGGTCTGGTCCCGAGGGGGCGGTGGGGCCGGTGCCGGGGGGCGGGGGGTACCTGCTGGATGCGCTCCTCCTCCCGCCGCCGGTGCTCGTCCAGCGCCAGCTCCAGGCCCCGGGCGAACCGCTCGTACTCCTCGGTCGGCACCAGCACCTGCTCCCGCAGCGCCGCCTCTGCCCGCTGCTCCCGCCAGAACCGCGCCGTCTCCCGGCGGTGATCGGGCCTGCGGGGCACACGTCAGTGGTGCTCTCGGTCGCCCTCCTGCTCTCGGTGGCCCTATGGCCCCGGTGCCTAGGCCGCACCCCCACGCCGGTACCCCGGCCCCGCCGCCCCGGTACCCGCCTAGGCCTCACCCCCTCTCCCGTGCTCTTCTAGGCCGCTCCCCGGCCCCGCCGCCCCGGTACCCGCCTAGGCCGCACCCCCTCCCCGGTAGCCTTCCCCGGTGGCCCCCCACCACGCACCCGGCCAGGTGGCGGAGGAGGCCGGCCTGCAGCAGGGCCATGCCGCCGCTCCGCCCGTCCCGCCGCACGCCGCGGCCGCAGACCAGACACCAGACGCGCCGCCCGTGCTCCGCCGGGTCGTAAGGCTGCAGGGCCGCCGCCTCCTCCCCCGCCGTCGCCGCCGCCCGCGCCGCCGCCCCCCATCGCCCCACTGCCTGCCCCGGCACCGGTGCCCCGGCGTGCGGGCGGGTGCGAGTGCGGCTCCGTGTGAGGGAGCGGGCGAGGGAGGGAGCGTGTGTGTGTGTGTGTGTGTGTCTCCCCGCACGGGGAGGCTGCTTTCCTTCTTTCCCCCCCCCCCCCCGCTCCCTCCTGTGCCGTTAATTATAATAATCCTGAGTACTAATAAATTATGCTAAGCGGGGCGGGCGGGCGGCGGGGGGGCCGCGTGTGCGAGTATGAATATGAATATGTAAAATGCAGTAATGATTACCTGCCGCTGCAGCCACCGCCGCGCCCATGGTCCGCCGGGGCGGCTCGGCTCAGCCCTGCCCCGCACCGCCACCGCCCAGGTCTGGCTGCCTGCCGCAGGTGCTTAAATAGCGGGGCCGGCTGCGCCGCGGTAGCCCTTCGCACCGTGGCCAGGTAAGGGGCGGTCGCTGGGACCCCTTCGCCGCAAACCCTTTTCCGCACCTGCTCCGCTGTGCCCATCCATCCCCGGGGGCGGCCGCCGGCTGCACCGGACCCCGAGACCGCGCCGCTGCCTGCCGCCATGGCGGGGCGCTGCCCCTGGGCCTTGAAGAAAGCCGGCGGGCGGGCACGAAAATGGCGGGCGGTCCCCGGCCCGGGGGCAGGGGGGGAAGCCTGTGAGCGCCGGTGTGAGGAGGGGCAGGGCGCGGTGGAGAGAGGGGGTCACCCCCGGCGGGCGGGCCCTCTCTGCCGGCAGGAGGGCGCGGACGGAGGGCGGGGGGTCCCTCTGTCTGCCCCCCCGTGAGGGGGCTGCGGCCGGCGGGTGGGCTTGTACCGCGGCTCCCGGCCGCCCCCGCCGGCTCGGGCGCTGCCATGGCCTGTTTCTCACTCCCCTCAAGGGTGGAGGCTGCGACTGTGCCTCTGCGCGACCTTTATCCAGGGCATAAATGTCCTGGGGTAAGAAAAGCCTCTTTATCTCCTCCCTGGAGAGCCCGCCGCTGCTTCCCTGCCATAACCTTTACGCCATCCCTATGAGAGGATGGGATGCCTCAGAAGGGGCCCCTGCAG
Organism: Limnodromus scolopaceus; assembly: GCA_028565335.1. Lineage (NCBI taxonomy): Eukaryota > Metazoa > Chordata > Aves > Charadriiformes > Scolopacidae > Limnodromus > Limnodromus scolopaceus. The sequence continues at coordinate 29,762,082 of JAOXNO010000020.1, read as the reverse complement.
ATGGTTCTGCTGACATGTAAGGTGCCGGCTGCTGCTGGTGGCGTTCAGTGGGGAGGTTCATTGGCCAGGAGGCTCTCACTGGGGTGCTGGGCTGGCCCCGCATGGGCCAGGAGCTGCTCCCTCACAGGGTGGTGGTGGACAGGTCCTGCTCGGCTCCTTGCTCTACTGTGATGCACGGGAACTGTGCGTTCATGGCATGGTCCAGCCTGATGAAGACCTTAATGTGATTTAGAGGACTTAGTGACTTAGAAGAGAGCATGCTTGGTGAGCTAGTGCATGAGGAAGGTTATTGCCATGGGATGCTGCTCTTCCCAGGTGGAGTAGAACCTAACTGCTTGTCTGTGAGTTGGCTGTGGTTTGATACCCCAGGCCAGCCTCAAGAAGCTGGGACAGGAACGGTTTGGGCAGCTGTTGGAGTCCTATATCTTCCTGATGGTTATCAGGATCCTCTCAAAGATCTCTAGGTCTCGTTGTGCCTTTTGCTGCTTTGAGGTACACCAGTCCCATGGGACAGACCTTCCCAGAACTTACCAGAAATTGCTGGTTTGTGTTACATGTATGAAGAAGGTCTGGTCTGGCTTTAACTGTGGCCATCTACCTTCTCCCCAGTCTCCCTGCAGGTACTTCAGAAAATAGGAGCCGCTTTGTCTCAGTTCTTGTGTGCCACCAGTGTGTAAAAAGCATTCCACGCACATGCATGGGACCCCTCAGAGCCTGTTGTTGAATCTAAATGCTGACCTAGTTGCCTGGATGGCATCCAACCAGTGGGTTACCAGACTTTGCTTTGCAAGCTCCTCTCTGTCCAGACATCAGGACTCTCTTCCCCACCAAAGTGAGTGGGGAACATTTGTGGACCAGCTTTTAATCTAGCTGGCTTTCTCTTGTAGCCCCACAGGGATAGTGGTTGGCAGCTTCTTCACAGAGCGCAGTTCTGTCTGGTACAGGTCAGAATCCCTGAACCTGTCAATTTGTGGTAAGAAACATCCCTGGTGCACATGTGTCTGGAGTCTGTCAGGATTCATCCCATTTTCTGGGAATTCTTACTGCAGCTGCTTTCCAGCACTTCTCCAGACAGTGACACCTGCAACAGTTGTAGATAACAACATAGTATTACCCTTCTTATCCTGTGAGCTGACACAATCATTTTGTCAATCCATATGGACAGAGTTTCTTTCTGTGGCATCCCCTCCCTGCTTAGAGATCTTTTCACACAGCATCTAAGTCTTGGAAATCCTCTTCCTGTAATATCAGAGTTGTACGCTCTGTGAGATGAGAGCATTGCCACGTGCTAATTAGGGAGTGCATACACAAGAGATTGAATTGGATGTACTTGGCATCTCAGAACTTGTTAGTGCTTGTACTTGTAATGTTGCTTGAAAGTAGAAGACTGGAAGTACATCCTGTTGGGCATTTCTCCTTAGCTCTTCATGCAAGTGATTAAAAATACTATGGGGAGGGGCAAGTGTGGGGATGAAGGTGGCAAACTCCTGTTTAGTTTAATCAGCTGTGCTTATGGATGGGTGCTTCTGCTGAATGTCAAGAGTACCATTGGGGGGAAACTGATACAATAAAGAACAGAGAATGGCATGGGCACAGAGGCAGATGTGAATGGAGGAGGAAATGGAATACAGGGAGTGAGAGGAAGTGGAGAGCCATTCATATTTTGACAGGGAAGTTAAACTGAACACAGTTGAGAGGACTTCTCAGGTAGCTTGTCCTATCAGGAGTCAAGGTTTAATCTGAAACCTGAAGGCAGGGGGGGAATTACACAGTTGCAGCCTTCCAGTAGCTATTTAAAAATTCGAAGGATGGGTGAAAACACTTAAAATGGAAAGCTCTTGAAATGGATGGCTTGTGATTTACAATGGCGTTTCCATTGTGGGCTACAACTGACAAGGTGGTGTAGTTCTTGAAATAACAACGCAGACTAAACCTGATACTTCGGCATGAAATGATTTGGGTGCCTTTGCAAGTGAAAGAGCAGGAACAGGGCCTACCCTGGGAAACATAAAACAGAGGGACAGCAGTGTTTTAATTCTTCCAATGCTTTTTTCCTTTAATCCTCAGTTCCTGAATTCATATGACTACATGAGGCTATCAAATTTCATATGAGTAAGGGGAAGTAGATTTATAGCCCTGGTGTTTGCAGTGGAAATCTTGGACAATATGAACTCTGAAGGTTCAAACAGAAAGCAAGAAGTCACGGTTTCATCATTAAGACTTGCCTTTTAAAATCCTTGGAGCTTTCCATAATGGGAAAGTTGTACTACAAGTGTTACACAGAAAAACTACAATAAATTGTGATGCTATTTCCTATTTTATATGCCTGGCATGGACCAGACTTACAAAAGGGTAAACCACTATATCATTTAAGTTAAGCTCATAACCAGACTTCCTTTACAAGCTATGTTTCCAGTTCCCTCTTCCCTCATACTTAACTGCCTCCACACTACTGCATCTTTTTCTAGCAATTTCTGACCTGGTATTTCCATGTCTACTCTCAGACTTGGGTTCGATATGAAGGGAAAATTCCCTTATGTAGATGTGCCTGTGGAGATAACAGATCTAATGAAAGTATTTCAAGCGTATAGTCACTATAAGGCGAGCTTCTTTCATAAAATACTACTTCTTGGAACACAAGAAATAAAGCTTAATCTTGCACTGGGTTTTCTATTAAAATTTGGTGGTAGCGTAAATGAAAATTAGTCCTCCCTTGGATTTTGCAGCGTAAAATCTGTGGCTTTCATCTTCAAAGCCACAACAGACTGTTCTGAATGTTCTTTCTTTTGTGGCCTAGAAGAATTAAGAAAATATGCACATGCTTCATTTCTAATGTGTGTTTTAACTTAATCTCATAACAAGAAGACTGGTGGAAGAGAAGCAGGCTTGTGTTGGAGTAATGAAAGCAGATCTTTAGACTTTTCTTTTTAAGGGCTAAACGTTTGAGTTTATTTTTTTTTCCTTCACATTATTTCCTTTTGTCCTAATTTACTTCTACTTACGTCCGTGTTTTTTTCCCTAGAGGGAATTGCGAAGAAAGGATTCAGAGTTTTCTCTAATTATAGTGTATTGCTGTTAAAATGGTTAATGTGCCTTAGCAAAAAAATATCTCAAGAAAGTTGTGTCTGAAATTGGGCTTTGCTATTTTGGTAGAGTTTGTTTTTTTCATTTCAGAGGCCCTTTACTCAGTTTTGTGCATTCATTCGTAGGTGAGTAAATCTGAGCTATCTCAGATCGATCCTGAAAATGGGGAAAATTCCTAGACATGAAGGAGTATATGCAGTTATGAGAAACAATTTTATTAACTTAGGAAAGAGCAGTGAATTTGAGAAAGGAGGAGTGCCCAACCTAATCGATTTTCTCTGCTCAGAAGTACAGCCTTCGAACTGACTCCAGCTCATGCAGTATTGAAAGTGTGCTTGGCTAAAGGTTTTCAGTTTGAAGCCTATCAGAATTTATTTAATTTATTTTTCATGAGATACTGTCCTATCTTTAGTGTTCTTTATAACCACTTTTTTTTTTCAGAGTGAAGCTCTGACTCTTCTAGCAAGAGAACCTCAGAAGTTTTTCAAACCAATAATAGTAGAGGGATAGACAGAACTCAGAACAGTGAAGAAACACTTAGACATGGTCTACAAATTAACTGACAACAGTAATGAGTGCATTAAGGGAGGTCTCTTAGTCTTGGAATTCAAGATAGCCAGCTGGGAGACTTTGTAGCTTCCTGCAGTGGCCTTCTTGCTGTGTGGTGTAGCCTGTTTCCTTGCCCATCAAATCTCGTGCCTTTTACCTGCATACTGCTCGCTGCCTTCACTTGTGTTGTTGGGGGCTGGTTTGATGTTCAGCAGTAAAACATCTAATACCTTCTCATTCGTGTATCTGCTCAGCTGAATCTTTAATTGGGTCCTACTCTTACAAGTGGCTAAGTAAAGCGACTCAATAGGTTGCCTTGCATTGCAGACAAATAATTATGTACTGGAGTGACTAGTGGGTTTTATGGTTGTGTTTTGTTTCCATCCCAGTGGGGCACTGCAGTTACTGGGGAGTGATGTGAAGTTTGTTGTGGCCAAATACATGTTCAACAATTTGCTTCCAGAAATTACATAGTACTTTTTTTTTTTTTTAGCTTGTGGAATAACCGTTGTTGAGGCATGTATAAGGAGGAGCCAATCTAACTTGACTTTCAGCTTCCAGTGATCTGAAATAGTAGTAAGACAGTGGAAGCTCACAGGGGAAAGGCTGAAGGTTAACGAACAGCAGTAACTAAGCCAATTCCCTGCTTCCATCTGTGACAGACTCCTCCAGTCACTCTATGTCCTTCCTGATATATCCACATCATAGATGAAGTTGTTTGCCACAGAAGAGACTGCTGGTGAGGGGAAGAGGGCAGTCTTAAAACACTGCAATATGAGCACACTTGAGTGCCTCCTACACTTGGTAGGGGCCAGCTTTCTCATGGTCCATCCAGACTTGTTATTTTCATAGTCTAAAATTCCCCTGGGTTTCAGGTTGGCTTTTGATGCATTGTAGCTACTTGGATGGAGATCTTTGTGGTTGCTGTTCACCATAGTATGGAGTACGGGTGTCCATCTGAGCCCTATAGACCAGAGTGTCAGAGAAGCACAAATTTCCTTGTGTTAATAGCAGAAATAATTTTGTTTTCTAGAGCTCACTGAATAGCGCTCTGTCCTAACTTTCAGTCTGGCTTTCACTATCCCGGTTTGTCCATGTCCAGCAGATTTGTCATCCATACTACCATATGGGCTGTTATTGGCCTCAGCGTTAGTTTCTGTTTCCTTCTGGTTTACTTCTGAATCTAGACTCCTGTGAGCTCAGAAGCCTTCTGGGAGCCATCCTTGTTATTTCTTTTTACAGCTTTCTTGGAGCACAGACAAAGGATTTGGCAGTAGGGGAAGTTGAAAGGAAGTGTGGGAGCAGTATGCTTACCAGTTTTAACTATGGAATCAGTGGTACATGGTCTTTAGTATGGCTATTTTCTTTTTCTTTTGTCTTTTCAGAATGGAACCAAAAATCTTCTATGTACTTGCTCCTGCAGCTGTATAGGACAGGAAGCAGTTTTAAGGAGAGAAACAGAAAATATTTTATTGCCAGTGGAAGAAGAATCAAGATTTATATGCTTTTAAAAGGTATGTATTAGAAGATTTACTTAATAAAAAGTCCAAATCATTGATACTCATTTGCATGAAGGTTCTTTCTCTCAAGAGCTGTCACTTCCTGCCATTCACTACAGAAATTTCCCCTAGCTTTCTGTTGTCAAGGGAAAAGCTTGCCTGTCCTTGTTCCCAAGATTCAGCCTTTGAAAATAATGACCCCTTAACTGTAAGACTGTAGCTAAAGAAACAATTCATTTAGCTGTGGAACAGCAATTACAGTTGTTTCCAGTCTAACTGTAAAGCAAGTTCTTTTTCATTGGCATTCAGTGGCAGCAAATTGGTTAGGCCCTTTAATCCATAATTGAAGTACTACAGAACAGAAAGTACATTGAGAGTATACAATATAGCATGAGTAGCAAATGCAGAATTAAATATTATAATGTAGCTAGTCCCGCTGTTGTTTTTTTCTTCTTTTGATTCGTGTATTTTCGTGTTCACAGATCTACTGTAATTTTCTGCCACTTAATGCTAACAGGAGGGGGGAAAAAAAAAACCACCAACCCTCAACTGATCTGCTTGAGGAGATTCTGTTGTAATGTATCCAGCGGCTGTTCCTGCACCAGGAGGTGAAGGAAATAATGGACAACATGGGAAACTTATTTTTTTCCTTTTTGTTTTTGGAGCTGTGTTACTTTGTGCTGGATTCCTGCTTTCGGTCTTTATTCTCCAGTCGTGCCCATCTGGAACCTTCAGTGACTGTAACGAGGTCCTTAAGGCTGCTGGGCCTGTGCTGGCTGTAACTGGACTGGTTTGTGTTTTACTGGCACGATCAAGGGCCAGGCTGTATATAAGGCAAAGACAATTGCAAAATGAGCAGGTGTACAGCCTTGTTTTTTGTCATGGCAGCTGTCAGTTTGCCCAGTTTCTCATATTTGGATTCCTGTTCTTAACCAGTGGAATGCTAATTAGCATCCTGGGCATTTGGGTTCCTGGCTGCAGCCCCGGCTGGCACAGCATACAGCTCAACCAAACCGGCAGTTCCGATGTGGACCTCCAGGGCTGTGGATTCCTGTCACTTCAAATCATGGGACCTTTGATTGTGCTCACTGGGTTGTGTTTCTTCGTGATAGCTCATGTTAAAAAGAAACAAAACTTTAATCTCAACCAAGAATCTTGTGAAAGTGAAGAACATCCTCAGAGCTCTGAATCTTTTCAGGTTACAGTAGGTGGGTAAATAATGTGTGAACTTTACATTTGGGAGTTAGTAGTGTGTTTTTTTCCCCTAATGATTTACCTCTGAATATTACTCATTTGAGCTCTAAGCATGTCAAGCCAGCCAAAGCAGAAAAATGTTGCTTTGTCTTGTATGTTTTCTGTATGGTCAGTGCAGTTACCTTCCTGTCAAAGAAACAACCTCTTCTTTGGCATAAAAAGAAAAGTCTCACTGTCTAGACAAAAGAAGCCACGTAACCTGACACAGATGTGTCCAATCCCACTTCCTTTCCCAAAGGGTGTAGCTGACACTCCAGATCACAGGTCTAATGACTTCTGTGACTGTATTTAAAATTTATTTTAGCCTTGAGCTCTAACCCCTTAAACAGGAGAATCTGATTCATAAGCAGTGTATTGCATTTTTTTTAATCATAGCCACAGCTTCCATCAGTCAGAGATGTAATTGTAAGAAGCTTCTGTTAATTGCACAATATTTGAGGAAATGTGGTATGTTAGCAGGGAGTGCTAACCCTGCATATAGCCCTACTTTTAATACCCCATGAATACATTCTATACATAGATTATTCTGGTAACTTTCTAGCTCTTGGAAAGGATTAATGAGTATTGCTTGACTGTCATCTGACTGACTGGACTTGAAATTCATTGTGCAAAAATTTTTCCTTCTGCCTGTCAAACCCACATACAGACCTGTAACCTGGAGATCATCAGAAAACATCAAGGTTTGAAGTCGGTTTTCCAGCCACCAGGATAAATCACAGAGTCAGAGAAAGGAATTCAGACTGGTTTTAAAGGCAAGAAAGCAAAATTAGTGGATTCCTTTTATACTTCCATCAGGAAAAGTAAAACTGAAAGGCTGAAGGCTGAGGTCTGATTGGCATAGTGACATCCTGGAACAGTGGTGACTTAGCTAGAAAACACCCCTCCACCTCACTCAACTTTTTTGATGTTCTCTGACCTGTCCCTGCACAGAAATTACAAAGGAAAAAAGGTGCCAGGCAGCTGTGAATGTTTTATATAAATCATGTAAACTCAGTGACTGATAAAAACTTTCTCTTTAAAAAAAAATAATAATTTGAAACTCCTCAATAATGAAATTGAAATTGTCAGATGTACTGCACAGTACACTTAATAGTGAATTATGTATCAATAGTGTCCTGGGTCTAATGTTGGTAGTGTGCCTTGAGCTATGAGTAATTTAGTAGGGAAACGTGTCAAGCCACAAAAAGCAGTCATCAGAATGAGTAATGATTTGAATACTTCTGTTAAACATTGCAGTAAATGTGGATAAACTTAAACCGCCCTATTTTGGATATGTGAGGAGAGCTAAATACTTGCCTGCCCTCAAAGTCAACAGCAGTAACTATGAACAGTGAAGAGATTTGTGTCTCTTGGTGAGATGGAACACTCCCCCTCCTCAGCTGTGTTTTCTAAATGATATCTTCCATTTATGAATATACTGCATCTAAATTTTGAGATTTTGTTATTGAGCATACTTCCAGTAGACTTTTAACACCCCTGAATACAGCAGTTCTGTATGTGGGATTATTGCACTTTATCTCAAAAGGTAGACAAGTACAAGTACTGTAATTATGAAGGCATGAAATATTCTAGGGTACAGTTAGAATAAACAGTGGTGTGCAATTTTTCAGAAGTAGTAATTGGTAGAGTTTTTTTCTAGGTGATGCTGTCATGGTGTTCCCACCTCCACCACCTCCTTATTTTGCTGACCCTGTGTCACCAACTGTGACACGTTGTCTTATGTCAAGTGGTTTGACTACAAGTGAAAGTCCTCCACCATACCACTCTATCTTCAGTGATGGGTAAGACTGTTTTCTTCTCTGTTTTTGGAAGTCTGAGATATTTCTCAAGGTATCCAAGAACATGTTCTTAAATAATCACTGTGAACTAACTCTCTACTGGGCATCACAAAGGTTTCTAGTGCATCACTTGACTTACTTAAGATACCTAACTTGAAATGGCATTAAAATATCCTAGTATGAAAGGGGAATCACAAACCCCAGAGTGTCCTTCATGAGAGTTAAATTCTTACCGGTTTATTATGACTGAAAAGAACTTCCAAAGTGGAAACACAGCCCTAAATCAGTGGCCTAAATATACTTAGATTAGGTTTCTTCCACAGATTGTCCAAGAGAAGGTGCCCCTGATAGCAGTGCCCCAGTGGCATGATATCCACGCTACCAGTTTTTAGGAACCCTCTGTAGAACTAGTGTGGGGGCATTGGCACTTTGTGACACTTACTTGCAGGCCCTGTGGCCCTGGGAATGCTGCCCTAGTATTTTATGTTCTCCCTGTGACCCTTATTTCACTGCCTTGAGGAAGTGAGACCTGCTGCGCTGGTCTGTCTTGCTCCTGCTGTGGCAGTGTGTTGAGTTAAAAGGACACCTTGATATTGCAAGAGTAGAGCAGAAGGCTCCAGGGAGCTTAAAAGTGATCTTGCAATGCCAACTTCATCTCAAGATGTTGTAGCTTACCCGTGCAGCCACTCTTCCATACATTGAGTACAGCTGATTTCCTAAATGCTGCCACTGCCAAGCTCAGGGAGCAAGAGCTGCCAGCTGACTGAAGAGTTGTCTACACCACAAGAACTTGCAGGGTTATTTATCTCCTGTGGGTTACCACCAGTGGGCTACTAACTTGAGGGTGAAAGAGGTCACTGCGAGGGCCACATACTGGGATCCAGAGCTAGATCTGGCAAGGAGAGCTACACGCCTATAGCCCCCAACTTTTTTCAGGCCCTTAATGATCCAGAACTGACTTGGCTTTACCTTTTGGAAGGTCTTACGTCAGCTTGGTCTGTGTCAGGTTATGTCAGGCATTGATCTGTGAGTCAGTAGGTGGTACGGAACTTTTTCATTGTATGACTTTGGTTTACAAGACTGTATCTGCAGCACCCTAAGCATCATCACTGCAGCAAGAGCCCCAGCCTGCCTGGCTGTGTCCAGTCATAGTAGTTGTTGGGTCGTTGCTTTAATAGCATTCCACTATACTCCAGACTTCTCCATTCACATGAGGCAGTGCATTCCGTGACCAGCTGTACCAGCTGTGTGCCTCATGTCGGCACTTCTTCAAAACTCTGGTGCTAATCTTCCTTTTGAAGCAAGCAAGCACGAACCCTCTTCCTGCCCAAAGACCTAAACGCCAAAGGAGGAGGATTCTTGTGTTAGCAATGCTTCTTCTTGTTACCACACTGTGAGCAGCCACGTCTGTGGTTCTTTAGTCATCCTTTGAAGTATACCTGGTGGAGTCTTGAGGCTTAGCCCCACTCTGCAAGGCCTTCTGTTCTCTAGTCAGTCACCATCAACAGCTCCTCATTTTGTCTTCCATTTCCTAATGCCTTCCTCCAAACACTTTTTCCCCATCTTTGTTGAAGACAGCAGATGCCTCTTTCTGTTGCTATTGCTGCAAACCAGACTGTCCTGCCTTTTCTCTAAATCACTTTTTTTTTTTCTTAAACATAGAATAAACATCTCTCTATCAAAATCCGTACTTGCTTTTCCTTGCTACTAGCGCAACACTCTCTGGCGGGCAGTGCAACTGGCCCCCTAATGAAAAAGTTACCATGTACATACCATCAAAGGAAAGGAGACACTCAGTGTTTGGTTCCCGCTGACTGAAATCCGACTTGAGGTTGATGACTTATGCTGAGGGATGCAATCCTGATAAACTCTATCTACACACATAATTAATTTAGTCTGCTAGTTTTCCACTTAAATTGTTTCAGAGAGGGTACTTTTTGTATAAAGCTGATGAGACTCAGTTGATTACTCAGTGCGCTAAACACCTGATAATTCAAGGTGACAAGGATAGATGGAGGGATGAGAAGATGTCAGGGTTGATCAAGCAAAAGTGCTTTCTAGAGAGTAGTGGCTCTCCTGATCAGACACAAATGGTTGTGTGAAGAAACATTTTATTTTGTAAAGTATAAAAGTCTTTGCCTGTTCTTCGATTGCAAGTGAAATATAGCAGCTCTCAGAGCTGTGCTACTGCAGTCAAAGGACACCCAGAGCAAGCAGGAGAGAAAATAAGTTCCCACTACTGAAATAAGGAATTTACATGAAGTCTCTGTGTTCTTATTGGGCTGGGTGAAGGCATCCACAGCTGGAAGGTGTTTCATACCGGCTGCTGCTAGTCCTGGAGTTAGGCACCACACTGAGCCTATCTGTGCTACAGCTCCAGCATGTGCTGTAACTTCCTTCTGGCGTGTACATCCCAGATGTACATACAAAGCAAATGGATGTACATGGAGAAATTACTTACTGTGAGCGTGAACCTTGATCTCTGGTAGCCCCAAGACAAGCAATTCAAGTACAGCCCAAGGGCACTCTCGAAGTTTCAGTTTTAATGTATTTAGAAGACCCGGCTGGACTGGATAACTGGGAGAAATACGGGAGTGTACATGTTCTGCTGTAGCCTTACAAGCAGCTGAGAGACAGCGACTCTTGTACCACCTGTCTGTAAAAATACAATGCACAAAACTGAGGGCCACAAGTCCTCTCTATCCTCTAATTTCAGGCCCTGAGATCAGATGTGGACTTCTGCCCACGTGCTTGGTAAAATGTGTGGATTATCAAAGAATGTGAAAGAATGCAAGCAGCATATCCTGCACTGAAAAAATCAAAGGGTGGTAGGGGAATGGCAAAAAAGCTAGTTCCTCAGACTTCTTGTGGGCTCTCCCCTCGTATACCAGGTGACTCCTCTTTCCTTTACCCTTTCTCCTACAAAGTCCCTTGCAGATGGGTCAACTGCCTCAACCCACCAGTGTCCAGTTCTGGTGCTCCAAACTCTGATCTCATCAACTAAATCACTGATGATTGCCTGTCTGGACTTCTCTGTTTTGTGAACATATGTACACAAAGAGGCAGTTTGTAGCCCAGCTTGTTGGTCCACTTTCTAGTGGAGTGGACAAAACACCTCAACCTTGGATGTAGAAACCCTAACCTTCTGCATTGATCTCTGTGGCTGGGGGTGCTCTAACTGTTGCCTCTCCATGCTCCCCAGGGTCCTCACAGAGACCTAGTGAGTTGATACCACCTCTAGGTGTTTCACTTGATCATGCTTTCCCATGGCTCAGTACTTGGTAGCAGTCACGGCATCTTGATTAGTGCAAATTAGTTCCCAAGCCCTTTCAGGGAGGAGAAGCAGTGGCCTCACTCCTCCCAACATAGTGCCGTGGTTGAAGATCCCAAAGCTGGAAGGGAATACCCATCTCGTATGTGGGTGATTGCTAGGCAAATGTGATTTTGTCCATTGCTCCATGTCCTGTCAGCAACTGTTGTGGAGGCTGTGCTGGATGAGGGAGCTCGTAGGAAGCTGAGTCATGGTCTGATGCCAGAAGTGGTTGGGTTTTTTCCTGCTATCTGATATATAGCTCTTCAGAGTTTGTCTTGTAGTATATTCTCTTCTCTCTCCTTTAAACACATACCCCTGCACACCCGTAACAGCAATGAAGATGAAGTGACTATGCTTTGTATTTCTGCTCTTCACACAGTGTTGGGGGAGGTGCAGATGTATGCACAAAGGCAAGAGTCGGCTCTGGGAATGAGTCACAAGGAATAAAGAGTGCTTCCTTTTTCTTGGGAAGCAGTATGCTGAGGGCCAACTTGAGGTCAAGACGAGCAGGGTACCACAACCATGCGGGTGCAATTGGTTGAGATCCAGTTATGGTGGTCAGAGGATGGCTGCCCTCTGTGACTGGGAACTTAGCAGTCTGGTCGTGTGCAGTTGCTCCTGTTTCTCCAGCTCTGAGTGGGAATGCTACTCCTTACGTCTCTCATGGGTTGCTCAAAAGCTTAATAAAAGTTTCGAGTTGCCTTTCATGTGAGATCTCAAATGACTAAGGATTATGATTTTTGCAATGCAATTTTAAGTGTAGTAACTGTCGTTCATAAGGACAGTGTGTATGTGATAGACTGCAAAAGGGAAGATACATCAGGAGGTAAGGATCAGAAGAAGATGTAATAAGATTGCGAGATAGCCCTGCCATAAGCAGCTAATACCCGTGAGCCGAGCTGTGGCTGGTGATGTGAAAGGTTAGACGGGAGCTTGTTTGCCCTTCCACTCTGAAGGAATAGAATTTTCATATGAGTCATAGTGTAGCCCATAGAATGAAATCCTAATGCTCATGCAAGTTCTTTGCTTCAGGGTTTTTTAGGGAGTGTGTGCATACATGTATGTTTATGTAAGTCAAGTGGAATTTCACTCACTGTAGAGAAATGAATTATGCTAATATGCAGTTTTGTTTTTTATAGAGTGCAGCTTGCAGATGATGAAAGAGCAGTTGCCGTTAGAGACTATGAAACCATATATACAATTTCTGGAAGCAGCTCACCTTCAGGTATTTTACCGATGCTATACCTCACCTCTGAATCACCTCCAAAATATGAAGAAAAAGCAACAATAACAAATAATGAATATTCTCCATCATCGTCTTCGTCTTCTTCATCTATTTCCTTAGCCACATCTGACACCAGTTCATAGAAGACTGTCAGTTAGACTTCATTTTTAAATTAAATTGTACACTCATATTTACCGTTTTTGAATTTATTTACATTTTGTAATAAAAGCAATAATATTGGCTGTGTCTAATTTTTCATCAAAAAACATAAATGAATTTCTGTTTCAAGAAATATGAGGTAGTGCTGGGCTTCTGAGCAAGTAGTCGTAAGGGATTCGGTTCACTATAAGAATGTTAAATGCTCATCTTGTTCTGTTATAGCTTCAGTTTCTATTTTCAGTTGTTCTTTATTTAACGGAGGCGCTAAGTAGGGACCAACTTCTTTGCTTATTCTAATTAAATCTGTTTGGAGCTTCAAAAAAGAAATAATTAGGAAGTGTTTTTATTTCTATTTTTGTGTGACTTTTGTGGAAAGTAGTTGTTTGCAAAGTTACTGACTTTATATGTACTCTGAGAGCATCACAAATAGGGGTGTTTAAGATTGGGACCAAAGACGTTATGGAGAACTTACATGGTTACTTTTTGGTCTGCCTGGTAACAAACACTGTGGCTTAATTTAGACCCGCTCTGGTCCTTACGTAAGTATAATCCCTATGAAAATCAGTTTTAGCCGGCAGCTAAGAGCCCTAAGGCAACAGAGAGGATGGTTAATAGGCTAACAGTTTAACTGAGGTAGTGACCGGTTTCGGGGGGATTATGCTGCTGTTATGTGTCACCACTCATGCTCCATACGAGGGGTGCTTACTGGGCGAGAGCGGGCTCTGCTCAGCAGTGGTATCCCCCAGGTGCCGGCGTTACTTACCAGCAAACGCACGGGAGGCAGTTGCGTGGAAGCGCGTGCAGCAGATATTTTTAATTGTCGCAGCACTTGACAGACCCTTCAGAAACAGAGCCCTCTTAGCTCCCCTGTCCCCAGGCAGCCCCTGCCGGTTACCGGTGGCTGCCTGCCTTCAGGGCGCAGTGACAGCAGGATCTGGCTCCATTTTGCGGATGTTTGCACCCATTCCCAAACTGAAGGATTTGCTTGTAGTAGGTAAGGATAATTAGCGGGAGCTGACTTGATGCTGACCTGTGATGCTTTATGACTTGCTCCGAACCCTGTTTGAGAAAAACAGGCCCCATTCCGTGCCTGGAAACAGAAGGTGGCAGAGCTACAGTTTGGGCTTAGTTCAGTGTGGTGAACTTGCCAGCGTCAAAACACCTTGCAAGGGCGATCTCTCTCTTGTTCAGCCGAGTCCTTGAACACCTGCATGCTCTGGGACCTCAGCTGCACCTCAGCTTGTCTTCCACCCTGCTGCATTTCGGGAAACCCAGCTGTAACAGAGTGCCAAGCTGTGAGTTAAGCTCTCGAGTTCCCCCCTGTGCCTAGGGAAAGGTGACTGCCTCCTGTCCTCTCTCTGTGAACGTGCCTCCCACCTGCAGAGCTCTTTAGGGAGGTGCTCCGGAGCTCCTGCATTTGGCCATCCAGTGCCACCTCTGCGTTGTTCCCTCAGTGGTGGTGGGGGCAGCTCTTCGTGCAGCCACACAAAAGCAGACCAGCCAGTGAGGGAGCTGTATTTAGCCAGCAATAGAGCTGAGGGGCTTATGCCTGCAGAGTAATGAGCAAACGCAGCACAGAGAGGGATTTAGGATGTGGGGCCTGATTAAACTGCTGTGACTCAGCCACGGGAAGCGTCTGTATAAAGAAAGGGGATCCACAAAACCCAGCAGATGTTTTGTCCTCTTTTCTCGCAAATGTTTTCTACCTAGTGAGTTTTTCCAGGATGCTGTTCCTTGACTGCCCTCTGTAATCCAAGCTATGGTTTACCATCTTTTTGATTTTATTTTTTTTTAAAGCTCTTGTTTCTAACCTGATTTTTAACAGTAGCGCCCACTGCCCTGCGTGATTTCTGTGCACAAAGCCTTGCATATGTCGAAGGAGCTTGTCTCTCTCTCTGGACTTGTCGTGCTATTATACAGCAAGTACAGAAGCTGGGATATTTTACCTAAAAAATCCCGTGCAAACAGAGACCCACGTTGGCTTTGTTCTGTTGTTTGAATTGCAATTAAACACTCATTTGCTGGAAAGGTTAAAAATCAAAAAGCATTTACTCTAAACAAATAAATCTTGAAATATGTCACCATCTTTTTAAAAATAAAAGAAATACAGTCACATCTGATTGCTAACTGTAAAGGCATTAACCTTTCATGCTGCCTGCAATTTGCTCCATCAGTTGTTCCCAAAACCCGCCCAAGAGACCAGACAAATCAAGAGGAATATGTTGACTCTGAGCTGAGTCTTTTGGAACTGAAACATGATCTTGTTTTTCTTCAAGGTTATTAGTGGTGTTTTGATCTTCTACTCCAGAATCTCCACTGTGGATCACTTCATTTCTAAAGAAGCAGTCTTCACAGAGAGTATGCTTTAGAACGCTGCTGACCTGACTCTTTGGAGTCAGCACCGGGATTTCCTGGGAAGGGTGGGTGTTACCCCTGAAAGCGAGGCTCGGAAACACGATTTCTCTCTGCAGCATTTTGAGAAGATGCTTAGGAAATAGTTCAACGTACAGCTGTGTTGGCATCTCCTGGTTTTGGCTTGGAGAACCATTCCTTGAAAACTCAAGGGATGTGCTGGGTGCGTGTCCCCTCGCACAGCCAGGGCAGCAGTGTGTGCCTACGCCGCCGTCACAGCCTGTGTCAGCCAGGCCAGAAGATGCTGGAGGCCAGCAGCTCTGCCTCCAGCACTGGAGGCGGCCACTGGGCGAACAGCATGAGCGGGAGGAATTTTTGATGTGGGGTGTAGGGGTGAAATGTCTGTATTAGAAAGGAAGCAACACCTTGTAAAACTATAAAAGTAGCTTAAAATAATACGGAATAGCATTTTTATTGAGGAAGTGAGATACTTTACTGTCACACTAATGGTGCTATAACCCCCTTTCTGCCCTGAGGTTAGCTTAAGTGCTTGACATACAAATGCTAGCGAGCAAATCAAGTTGGTTACTGATTCACACTTACTTAAACAGGCAGAGTGGGAGGTAAGGGTTGCTTATCCTCTGTAAGTGAAGTTAAGGTCTCTCTTCCTTGCTGCCTGCACTGACATTGCTCAGCTTCTAACTGCAACGCTACAAACCTTTGGACATATGGAAGATTCACGAAAATATAAATGGATGCCTCATCTCCAGGGGAAGTCTTTCTTCCTGCATCACCAGCAGCTAAAAAAAGTGGAAAGCTAACTCATCTGAAAGGCTGAGATTGCATGGGTCTCTGCAATAATGCTATGTTTTTAGGACCACAGCACTCACCGGATTGCACCCACCTCATCCTTTCCCTTTCAGGTTGGCAGTGTTGTATCCATCTATTCCTTTTCCATCCTACCTCTTCAGAGTCATGGCTGTGGGGCATTTCTGTGTCCACGCAGACATTTTTACCAATACCTCCAAGTTCCTGCAGCGAATGTGTCAGCCTTCAGTTAAATCTGTGCTCCTCCCTCTATCAAACGTGCACGTACCTGGATAGTTAGGGATGGAAATGCCTTCATTTTGGTGTGCCTGCTGATGAGACAACGTTCCCTGGGAGCATATAAAACCTCCCTTGCAGGTGCGGGCAGCTGGCTGGACCTGCTTCTCCCAACTTACCTACGCTTTGGGGCTGGCAGCGCAGTGGCACAGGACCCCAGGGTGCAAGGCCCGTGCCTGGTGGTTCTTTAGGTACTGCTCCTACACACGTAATTCAGGCTTTCCTCTACAGATGCCATGTACAGTTGCCTTGCTCTAGGAAGAAGACTCTCAGTCAAATCATTGGCTCCTTAATCTCCATATAATTTAATGTTTTGTTATGAGGTGATACTTTGTACTTACTCTTTTTAAAGCCAATCAGTGCGTAAATACCACAGTATTATTTTCTTTTATATGGCATCTTTTGCATGTTCTGTGACTATATTACAGGCATGTAAGACAATAAAACCTCACAACGGGATGATAATGTGAACAACTATGTAAAAATTAATAGCGAAAGAGAGGAGAGAAATATTAAGTGTCAGTGCCTGTCAGTGTTTACTAGGATGACCCTTGAAACAGGTTAGGGAACTGAGGAGGTGCAGAGCATTACAGAAAACCTCCTTCCAGCAGCAAGCGCTGCAGGAGAAGTCCATGTTGGTGACAGGATATTATGCAGAGGAACAGAAAGCAAAGCAGCGCTTGAGCGCAGGGGTAAGGTCCCTGAAGTGGATGGGAACAAAACTGTAGCAGGATCTGAAAACAGCACCCATTCTGAAAACCTCACTCTGACCAATTCCTTAGGTTTCACAAAACTGTTTAGGAGTAATTCCAAGTGAAAGGGGGTGCATTTACTAAGTCGGCATCTTTTAAGTGAGTTCCCAGAACATACACTTACTTGGCAAAGGAAAGTACTAGTCTTAAAAAAAATCAATGTAATCTGCTCTCTTAAGAGCTGGACAGCTGCCTGAATGCAGCATTGCTGCTGTCTGGGGAAATAATGGGAGAAATGTGCGGAGTCTTAGAGGAAATTACACCTTACAAAAAGGGAGCAATTTATAGGGAAAGGTGTAATTTTGATTTAGATCCTGCTGCACCAAACAGAAAGTGTTTTCCACCCTGCTTTCAAAGTTCAAAGTAGCCTTGGAAGAAACCACCCATATTCTCCAGCTCTTCTGTGCTCTTGCTCAACTACCATGGAGTCATGTCCTAGGGCAGAGGCGAAGAGTGTCAGCCATGGGATGATGCAACGCCTGACCTGGAAAACCATGACTCCAGGCAGCATTCAAGGACCACTGCGTAGGACCGAGGAAGGGCTCCAGCACAGTCCTAATGCAAATGGCGGTTGCAGAGTTCTTGAATGAATGAGAGAAGGAAGGTGCCACTACAGCTGTACATACCATTAGTTAGACAGCTATTATGATATAACGCTGCTTTTAAAAGGATGTTGGAAAGCCTGGAAGATTCAGCAAATGGTGACAAGAATGATTCATGGTATGGAAAAACCTGACTTGCAGAGAGCAGTAACAGAAGCTCATTCCATTAAGTTTACCAAATATAAGGTTAAAGGTGACTTAGGTTTTGGCTATAAATACCAGTACAAGGGCAGCTTATCTAGTATTTCAGCACTTTTTAATTTAGCTGTCATGATACAAAACCACTGCATTGCAAGCCCTAACTCTCTGCTCAAGTGGTGCAGAGTCCTGACTAGGGTTGGTGCTGGGGGAAGGGCTGATCCTGGGTGTATCTGTCAGAAAATTTACTGGCACCCTCAGTAGTAGAAGAGACATAATACTGACTTTGGAAACTTCCCAGACATTTTTTAAAGGAGTCCAGCACTAATATTCCTCAAGGTCTATATCTGCTAACATCTGAGAAAAGCACATCTGCAACTGCATTCAGCATCAGTTCTGAAGGTGCTGAATTGGGTGAGCAGCCCCTTTCAGAATTGAGCTGCTGTTGTGCTGTGTGACGTGAATGCACAGTGGACTAAAAGCACCTTCACTGATTTTGAAGAAGCAGTCTGAAAGGCAAGTTTTCTAGTTCTAGAACTATTTTAATCTTATAAATCTCAGGATAAGCTTGCTTCCCCAGAGCTGCTGGTAGCAGGAAATAGCATTATAGCTTCTACCACCTGAGGAGTAATCTCTGTCCTGTGTGCACTCCCCTGCCATGCTCGTCAAAACAGATCGAGTAGTTGTAGATTTTTTTCCTCCTTAAGGAATTCTGCAAAGACATTCTACCAGAACCCTTCGACAGCAATTATTTTAGTCTGAAACTTTTAGGAAACAGAAAATCTCAATATTCAATTAATATATCTGTTTAATATATGGGACATACGTGCAACAGAACAACTCATTGTGATGTAAAAAAAGTACTCTAGGTACTTCTGGGTTCAGGATAAGATCCCTCCCTTTGCCGGGTTTAACATTACAGGAGATGCTTTCTCATTCCTGCAGTGGTGCGCTTTTCGGGGTATATGAGCTTTATTCGATATAAACTTTGAGGAAGGGGTGGAGATCCCACAACAAAAAATGTCCACAATTAAGGGGAAATTACAGAGCAATTATGCTACCTTCAGACAGCTGGAAGGCTTTGGCTGGCTTGAAATAACTTTTCTCCCACGACCAGCAGCTCTCCCAGGCTGTTCAGCACTCACCAACCCTGTTGCCCCTTGTCCTGTCACCGGGTACCACTGAGAAGAGCCTGACC
>JAOXNO010000020.1:29731449-29742975 GCA_028565335.1 Limnodromus scolopaceus | reverse complement strand
CAAAGTGTCAGAAAGCCTACTTTGATATTTTTTTAAACCACGGAAGCTCTGGGCTGCAGAACGAGCTGCAACAGGGGTCCAGGCATGGACCTGCCACCCTTCGGAGCGCTGCAAAGCAGTCCCAGCAACGGCCACGCGTTTTCCCGCAGATCTGGGTTGCTGGAGCGGTGGCCCAAGGAGAGCGAGAGTCGCCGCATTGCTGTGCACTGAACGTATGCTGTCCATATGTTGGATGCATCAGCTGGCAGGGAGCCTAGGAAAAGCTGCGGTGGCTGCAGCTTCCTTTCTCTCCCATCTGGCATGGGCACAGCGAGGAAGTATCAGCGGGTGCCAAATTAAAGAGGAGGATAAACAAAGAGATAAGCAGCCATGCAAGGGTGAAGCCATTTCGGAAGTGATGGTGGTAATTCAAGAAGTCTTTAGTGATCACTTCAAGCTTCACTTCCCAGACCTTTATTCTTCTAAGCAAAGTTTATTCTTTCACATGATGCACTCTGTTAACCATACACGCACAAAGTTCTTGTATAACTAACCTGAACCTTCGACTTTAAATGCTCTGCCGAGTCCCCGACAAGCCCCCTTCCTCTTGAGGCAGAAGGTACGTTATACACAGTAATGGAGCAGAACAACAACAATGTAGAAGATTTCTCCTTGAATGTCTTTTCTGTCACTCCTTATCAGCCAAACAGATCCGATGTCCTGGTGTCAGATGGGGATAAAGCCGGCGCCACTTTGCTCTTTTCAGGTGTGTTTTTGGGACTGGTGGGGATCACTTTCACCGTGATGGGGTGGATAAAATACGATGGCATTACTCACCTGGAGTGGACTCAGTTACTAGGGCCTATTCTGCTGTCTGTGGGGGTGACATTTATTCTGATTGCTGTCTGTAAATTTCACATGATGGCATGCAAGCCCTGCAAAGAAAGAGAGGAAAATATCTCAGACCTCGACCAGACTGCAAGTGGACAGTCCTTTGTCTTCACCGGCATTAACCAGCCGATAACGTTTCACGGCGCCACAGTGGTACAGTACATCCCTCCGCGCTACCCAGCCCAGGAAGGCATGGCTGTGAGTCCTGGCTACCTTCACCCGGTCCTCAGCTGCTGCGGGACCGTTTCCTCCAGCGCCTCACCGATTCCCACCCCGGCCTCTGCTCACTTCTGCCCTGCCTACACCCTGGATAACCCGGCTTTTAGCGGAGACGAGAACTATGCTACTTATCCTGCAGAGAATGCCAGGAATCAGAGGTACATCTTCTGAAATGCCTTAGTATTTTTGGTGCTATATGTGGTTTCAAAGGAAACAAAAGCTAGTCCAGGGTGTTATCCTTCTTCAGACTTTTTTTTTTTCCTTTGTTAGGACTATTTCTTGAGTAAAGACTATGGAGATATACTTTTTCTGGAAAGCATTTTTATCCAAATTCAATTCACTTATGAATCCCTTTCAATTTTCGGTCTATTAAATCTCTTGTTATTTTTGAAGATATTAGTATATATGGTCCTGCCCATTTTATTTTTTTTATGCTTATCTTACTAACTTTAGACTGTTGACCAGAACGTTATTGTACGTACTGCCAGAGGCTTCCACTCAAACACAAACACAACGCACGAGTCAGCGCACAAACAGCATTTTTACAACAATGCAGGAATCAGTTTGGTACCAGATGCTCTCCCTCCTGATTACGCCTGGTCACAACACGCTCCTCTCCCACTGAGGCAGCCTTACAGCCCTTACTCTTTTCCTAGTCTGGGGGCATAAACGAGATCAGTGATGTAACAGAACAATATGAAACTGCTTTAATCAGACACGAAATAACTTCATGTAGTTCTTTCCTCTAAGGAAAAATATTCTAATTATAGGAATTACACAGAATTATATCCTTCCTAGAACACAAGTCACTTATCAAAGTGTCTGAAAAACTGCTGCCTGACATGCTCAGCAACATGTGTGACAGGCATAGGCAGTGTGAAAACAAATGTCACCTCCTGACACTTTTATACTTCACAAAAGGAACACAGCAGACAGTTGAATCGCAGTAAAGCTTCATCTTGTAGCATTTTCTCAAGAAGTCAGGAAGTGCTTTGCCCAGATAAGGCTGACAGGATGCAGCATTCAGGTTACTCGCATGATCTGTGTTTGCTAAATTCTTTTTGCACCTGCTCCTCTTCCTGTTTTCAGGTCAGAGGACAGTTCTGATGAGCCAGAAGAACTCCTGGAAGACTATGCCTGTGGTGACTTGTCACCTCCACGTTATGAGGAAATATATCCGCTGTCTTCATAAAATAACCATGGATGACAGACAACAATTCTAAAATATGCCAGCTTTTTAATCCTCAAGAATCTTTTCTTTAAACACCTGCATGACAAACAAGTGTGAGCAAGATCTTGGTACTGATGCACAGTTCAGTATCACTGAAGATATTTAACCAATCCCTTCTTTTTCTCCCTCAAAATTCATTAGCCTTTTGCTATGCAGTTTAATAGCAGACTTATTAATTATTTAATAGCAAAACTATTACTAGCAAAGCTATTAAACTCAAGTGTCTAAATCCATACTAGGGTGAAGAAGAAGAAGCCTGATTTTCAGACTTGCTGAAACCAGTGTGAACTGTGAATGCACAACATGCTTGTGGAAGGTCATGATTGCTCCTGGACATTCAGCATCATTAGAAAACACCTGATTTATTCTTGATATATTTTCCCTCTTAATTTCTTGGGTAACTTCAAAAGTGATCAAGTGTCTGATCCATGAAAGTGCCTAAAATATCTTAATTCTGTCTGATTCCTTAGACTATCTTACTCGTTAATAAGTCCAGTCTACAGATTAGACTTCCTCTGCTTGGTTCACCCATACAACCCATTCCTGTAGACATTTTTGGAGCACTCTGCTTGAACCAAAGCATCCCAGAACAGAGGAAATATGAATAGTGGCCTCTGCCCATTTTCACACAGACCTCTAAGAGATCCTACATGCGTCAAATCCCTTCCCCACCTGCTGGAATGCAAGGCACTGTCTCCCACCAGGAGGCCTAAGAACTCCTAGGTTAATGTCCTGGGTTAAAGAAAATGGCACCTTTCTGAAACCTTAACAGAGATGTGTGGTCCTGCCAGTTTTAAAGGCTTTAACAATCACAGCTCTCCCTGCTGCACCCTCACTCTAGGAGAAACCTGTAGTGGAACTCCTCCTGAGGTTCCCATCTTGTCTGAATGTGGGTCTAAGGGCCACAATTCAGGCTGTAGGTTCCCCAGAGCATCTCAGCAGCTATGGACTGCAGCAATGTTTCTTGTCCAAGTTTGACTTTCAAGATCAACATCATTCCAGGCATTGTATCCACAAATGGATTTGCAGCTATATCTAAAAAATGATGCGGTGAAATCTTGCAATCCAGAAATGGAGGTCCCAAAAAGCTTTGCTGATGAGCTGTCTAAACCCCAGAGCAATGAGAATGCCATGAGTCCTTTCATTTTCATTTTGTATTTCCGCATGTGCTTCAAGTTCTGCTCTTGAGCGTGCCTGGAAGTGCCCTGACACAGCTGGACAAGTCAGGATCTCCCCATACAGGATCCCATTAGTTTTGCCTATCTCCCTCGAAGGGCTCAAACCAAAAGCTGTTCTCACCCCACCCCTGCAGGAGCAGGTACCACACAAAATGATCTAGAGGGCAATGGTCACAATCCAAAGTAACCAAGCAGTGTGCTGCTGGTATGCCTGCAGGTCAGTCGCCTGGTCAGGAATAGCATGGCTAAAAGCAGGCGTCCATTATGGAATGTATGAACTTTCTCTCACTTGCCAACACAGCTGTCTCACCTCCTTCCAGTCATCATCAATCTGTGATTGATCTCATTGATCATCTCATTCCTGAGGGCTGGAGAAGCCTGGAGTTGAGCACGGGCAGACACTAGGGGATGTACCTGGCATCTGGAAGTCACTGAGTGTCCATGCAGCTTCGTTAGCAATCAGAAGACCTAGCCCTGGATGGAGAGGTGCATTCAGAACATTGTCCAGTTGCCTGGGGCTGCAGGTGCGCACCAACCTCCCTGTCCTGTATACTTAAAGGGTGCAAAGAAATACAGCATTTTTGGTGGGGCACAAGACAACCACTGTGCTCCGCAATGGTGGCTGTGACACTGACAGAGGTCACATTTGAGACACAACATTTAAACTGACTCAAAGATGGATTAGCAACTGCAGCAGCAGCTGCTACTGGACAGTGACTACAAACTGTGAGAGGTTTTTCTCACGAGAGGAATATGGGTCACGCCAATTTTCAGCAGCAACGCCCTGGTGCTAGCAGGTAGGCACGTGCAGTTGGAGAAAGGCAGGCACTCTGTATTCAGTGTGATCTCTACGGGATTGAGTGAGAGAACAGAAGGTCTAAAAATAAATGCAAGGTTCTCTTATGGAAATCTCTTGCTCCTCTTCCAGAATTTACATAGAGGTGAACACGTCCTCCCTCCACAGCAGGAAACTGGAAGGTCCCAAATCCCCAGTTAGTTCCACATGGACAGATCCCTGCACTTAGCACGTAGTTCTGCTGACTCCAGCAAGCACTGCAGGAGCACAGAGGTCAGGCTTGATGGATCCAATTGCAAGACCAGGGTCAAAATTTCTACCCAATCATCCTCCCCCACAACAAGAAGATTCCTTTAGTCAGAAGCCACAGACTTTTGCTGCTGTTGTTTTATTATTTTTTTTCCCCAAATACGTGGCATAAACATGTTTCATGGGGTAATCATAGCTTTGCTTTTGTGACATCAAATCATACTGTCAGAGTAAACCTGAGAAATCCAGAAGGTTGACCTATGAACTTCATATTCGTTTTAAAGTTTCCTTCTGTAAACACTAAGTTCATTGAAAGAGCCCTGGGTTTCTTTTTAGAGAGAAAGCTGAATAAATAAAGTTAAATAACTGTGTATTAAAATGATCTTGACCCATCAGAGGAATACTGCCTGAATTCTGTAGGAGTCTTTTCATGCTGCACAGGTATTTGAGAAGCTCCAGTCTGACAACATCTCCTTGTGGTACTGATAGCTGATTATTGTTTTTAATAATAGAGCAATATGGTATGAAGGCTTTTCTTCCTCCTCTTCCTTCCCCCTTCTACTTTCATCCTTTTTTTCTATTTTAAAATTTCTTTTTAATCTTTAGAGGTTTTCCTGTTGTTGCTCTATCCTCAGTGATACAACCATCATGTGTATTCACCTCTCAGCATTATGATCTATTTCTGCCCTATGAGAAGTGAAAGAACAAACTTATTTGGCCAGACCTTCAGCCAAGGTGAACTGATACAGCTCTGCTAGATTATATTGATTTAACTCCTTAAAGCACCTGGAAGACTGTATTTGAAATTTTGCTCAACCCACTTTTCATTTAAACTAGTGCTCTTTAAGCAAAATTATCTTCTCCCACATTGCCTGCAATGCTATTCCAGACTTGCTGAATGATGCTTTATTATAGTTAGATGATTCTCAAATTCTAGCCATAGCGAGAGAGTATTGTCTGTGAGTATTCAGCTATGTGACACTGAACCAGTTACTGGGATTTTTCCTAATGTAACTTTGTAAGATACAAAATCAGTAGAGAGACATGTCTATCAACATGAAGCTGAGCACAATCTGTTCATTGCAACAAAAACTCTGCACAGAGCTGCTGTAACATCAAGGAGCTATTCCAAAACCCTAAATGCCACATGCCAAATGCAGCTGCAGGGTGCCAATTTCTTCTCAGATAAAATCCAAATCCATCCTGCCGTATCTGTGAAGAAGTGGAGAAATATACGAGTCAAGGTTTGCTTCACTTCGGTCTTGCGGCACTTTCTCACAAAAGCCTCATTTCACCAGGGGTACTTGTTTTCTGCAGCTGATGCTCCTGTGAAAGCACTCTCACACACATGCCCAAGTGGAAAGCGGGTGTTTGACAGTCGTAGTGCTGAAATCCTTCAAAGAGAGATGTTTAAACTGGATCGGGATTTAGGAAATCGGGGTCTCAGGGGGAAGGAGGAAAAAAACAACAACAAAACCAACCAAACCAAACCAAACAAACAAAAAAAACCCAGACCGCCAAAACATCCACCCTAAAAACCTGTACGTAGGACTCGTTCCTTCCCAGAGAGGGACGCCAGGGGACGCCGCAGTGTCCCGAGGCGGCTGGCGGGGGCGGCGGGGACGCGACCGAGTAGCGGGATGGTCGCCCGATCCCGTCCCCAGCCCCGGTCCTGCCTCCGCCGCCCCCGCTTGGGCGAATTCTGAAGACGCCATTAAAAAGTACCCTGAGGTCCCAGACAACTGAGATTTGGCTTGTCTAAGGGAAAAAAAAAAAAAAAAAAAAAGGTGCCTGTGGCAGAAGAACCCAGTGAAAGCACCGGAGAACTGAGTATGGCGGACACTGGGAAGGGCTTCAGCTTGGGGAGAGGTGGTGCACGGTGCACTCACATGCCCCTTCCTCCTCCTCCTTACCCCTGTGACCTAATGGACTTCTCTCTGCATGGAGGAGCAGGGAGGAGTCCAAGGGTCATTTGGGAAGAACTAGGGCATGTTGTTTGCATACAGCACGTAGGATAATCCGTGCCTGCTGCAAGTATCATTATTGGCTCCACTTTAGCTGTCAGAGCAAATAGACATCAGCAGGACATGCTGAACGTCGCTGTGGCCCCTCCATCCCCAAGCGTGCACCAGTGTGTCTGGCAGAGAAGCCTGCGGCACAGCTAGGTGGGATCTCAGGGGCTCAGCCTGCATTAGCAGAGCAGCACTGCTCAGCAGGAGTGGGTCTGCAAAGTGAAACAGCAGGTGCAGAGACCCCGGTGTCCACATTCACTGGATGTCGGAGAGGTTTATATCAGGCTTGGTCCTGTGCACTGAATGCTGATTAGCCACTGAAATACACAACTCGTTCTCCTAGGGTATATTTTCTCTGTCCAGTTCTGGGCTCTCCAGTTCAACAGGAGAGGACAGGAAAGTACTGGAGAGAGACCAGCAGAGGACTACAAAGATGATCATGGGACTGGATCATCTCTCTTATGAGGGAAGGCTGAGTGACTGGGTTCCATTTAGCCTGGAGAAGAGAAGAGAGGGAATCTCATCAATGCTTATAAATATCTAAAGGGCAGGTGTCAAGAGGATGGGGCCAGACTGTTTTCCGTGGTGCCCAGAGACAGGACAAGGGACAATTGGCACAAACTGGAATACAGGAAAGTCCATCTCAACGTGAGGAAAAACTTCTTCACTTTGAGGGTGACAGAGCACTGGAACAGGCTACCCAGAGAATATTTCCTTCTCTGGAGATATTCAAGACCCTGGATGCATTCCTGTCCATCCTGCTCTAGGTGAACCTGCTTTGGCAGGGGGGTTGGTCTAGGTGATCTCTGAAGGTCCCTCCCAAACCCTATCATTCTGTGATTCTGTGATTCTGGTTCAGCTTCATCCAAAAGATACTATTCAGCTTACACTTGCAATGTGATACAGGGCCTCAGAAGGCAAGTGAGGACTGTAGGGACAGTCTCCTTAAAAGTGCCAGATTTAGAAACTCTTGGTGCCCTACAGGTATGGAGTGACTTGCAAGCAGCTGCAGTAGTTGCATGTGGTGGAGCAAACGCATGTGGACCTACATGAGAAGCTTGCTTCATCTTCCTGACACCAGTGAGTTCATGGGAGAGCCTCTCCCGGTACGGCTGGATGTCACTTTGAGAGGTCTCAGGGCACAGTGTTGACACCTCCAAAGTTACATGAAGTCTAATTGTGAGATGTAGCAGGCTTTTCTCTTCCTGAGCTATATTTGCAAAGTGATGGAGAAGTTTTTTCCGCAGGGAACAGGCAAAAAATGGCTCCCTAGCTCATGTGATCAGTCAGAAAATGCTGCTGTGAACCTCACCCCACATGTGATAACAGCCCAGGGTCAATGGGAAATCAGTAATACCATGTTTGCTTGTATCTGTGCCATGCATGGCAACTCTAATGAGCAATTGATTGCAGCTACACACACAATTTAGCAAACACCATGGGACATGCTGTAGCAGAGTAGCTGCTGTACATCTTTTATAAAATCCTAGGATGGTATTATTGCTGCCCTGTTTGGGTTATCCTGTGTCAGATTTTTTTTGAGAGATAGTGGATGCTTTTTGTTTATTTTTGCAGGTGAATTACCAGTCTACATGTAAGATGCTGTGCTTGCCACTTAGGGAACAGGGCATGCTATATAACAGCCCCAGATAGACGGCCTGATATTTTTGTGTTTTGCATAGCTGCAGCTTCCTCTTTACTTACTGCTCAGAGAGTACTATCAAGAGCTTAGCTTTAAGGTAAAGCTTCAGGCTCTGTCAGCCTGAAGACATACCTAAGGAAATAATGAGCAGTAATGCAGTCTAAGTCAGTGACTGCCAAAAAAGATATAGGTGTGCATTTTAAACTTCTAACCATGAAACTGGTGGTAGCTTCCGTGCTAATGGACACCACTTGGGGTGTCCTTCTTGTTTTAATGCTGCTCTGGAACCAAACTCAGCCAGTCATAGGCTATGCCAGCGTTCAAGGCAACACCAGCTTGTCAGGGCCTCATGTCCCCAGGCACCTGCCACACATCACCATGGTGGGCTCACACAGCCCTGCCTCACACAGAGGCCTGGGAAGAGCTGGGAGCTTGAGAAGGCTGCAATTTGCACCTCTTTGCTCTTCTTGTTTGGCATCACTTGTTTTTCACCATTTAACGTGCCACCTTCTGCATTTATGTAGAGCAGAGTAGCAGTTACCACAGCATATGCATCATGATAACTGTTTCATTATCGTTTTCAGAAACCATATTCTTTAGACAGTCAGTTGGCCTCACTCTGCTTATGCCATCTTAAAGGAGGGAGAAGAACAAACTGTAAGACTTCAGCAGAAATCAATCTCTTCAGAACTATAGAATTGCAATAGGATTTTTGTCACAGAACAATTCCCTGCAAAATCTTCCATGGAAAGGCACAGAAAAAGACAAACAAATTCCTGTAAGTGGTGAAGTCACATATTTCCAAATCTGTATATAAGTAACCCATCAGCATTGTAGTTTTCCTGATCTTGATAAAACATTGAGGGGAAATAAATATTATTTTTGCCATGTTTGCTCAAATAAGGCTTATATATTCCACTTCCCCGGATTTTGCCCTCCAAATCAGAGGTGCTTGAGTGTTTTGCAATGTGCCAACACTCTGCATTATTCCATGTCTTTGTGGTCTTTTGCAGACACACAGTTGTGTGCTCCTCGTGCCCTCCAAGCTGGCTGGACAGGGACTGATCGGGACACCCGTAGACTGTGCTGTGCTGTCAGAGGGGCACAGAGCACCTTTGCATCAGGGTTGGGCTTTGACCAGATGTCTTTTTTCGCAGACAGAATAAGCACAGTTATGTCTGTAAAAGCTGCGCAAATATGCACGTCCTTCACCTTTACAAATCAGTCTCATCAGGTACAGACTTTATTCTTGTATCTTAAGATCCTTGAATGTGGCCTTTATCTGTACCTAGCAAATCTTGAGAGGCACAGAAAGTCTGATAGGATGAATAAAGGTAGTAGTATGAAATGTCTAAAGCTTCTTGTGTGTTTGTGGTTTATTTCAGTGTCTTAAAACCTGGATATGCTGGAAAAGAACAGGAAGAAACATAGAGAAAAATTTGCAGTACAAATCGCATCTGCAAATCCTTCCCCTAACTGTAGTGACATTAAATTCCACCCAGCTTCAAGAAAGCCACGGGGCAAAGGCACAAATAGCCAGAAAAGTGGGAAGATAGAAAAATGGGGAATTACAAGAATGCCAGTGGGGGATGGCTTCTATTCTTCTATAATGAGAAGGAAAGGCAGGGAAAAAAAGTGCAAACACAATAAATCAGTGACAGGGAGGGAAAAAAAAGGGGAAGGTTTTCACCTCACTGAATGATGCAAGTGAACATCTTCCTAAACAACATTCAGCTAAAAATCATTTCTTGACTCTTCCAAGTAAATGTGTTTGAGATTTCCTCCTAGAACTGCATTTCTGAATAAATTCCATTATGTTTGAAAAAGCAGCTAGATAGTTGTGCAAAGCACAGGAATATGCAAACATAGATATACATGAACCCCAGCACACACACTTGAAGAGTAGAATAACTTGCTTAAAATCACCTGCTGTAGGGCTGTGTCAGTGGGAACTGGACTAATGCAGCATTTGATGAGAGACTGCAGCACTGGGAGCATCAAAGTGGAAAAGATTTGCACGGCTCCTGCTGTGGTAGGCAAATGCACAAGCCCTTTCATAAATTGCTCAAGCTCCATGTTAAAGTTAGTTAGGATTTGGCCTTTCTTTTAATGGAAGGTAGGAAAAAGTCAAGAAGAGA
The DNA here is from genome assembly GCA_028565335.1 of Limnodromus scolopaceus. Lineage (NCBI taxonomy): Eukaryota > Metazoa > Chordata > Aves > Charadriiformes > Scolopacidae > Limnodromus > Limnodromus scolopaceus. Next base: position 29,732,640 of record JAOXNO010000020.1, on the reverse strand, counting down.
GAGCAAGACCCAACATGGCAGAAAACAGAGAACCAGGTGACAGCTAGGGAAAAAAAAAACCCACCTCCTTTTACACATTATGCTACCTGTTTTAAATGTGTCTACCTTCTCAGCCCACACTCCGGGTGTTGCACTTAATATTGATGGTTAATGAAAATCAAGAAACAAATGTGTTAATCTTTAGTGTTTACTTAGCCATACAGACCAGGAGGTTGTGACCTGCAGGGTAGCATTACTAAAATGTTTTAGTTTTATGTCACACATTCAAGTATTTTATGTTACCTTTCTGTTATTTTCACAAAAAACAAACCCTCCTCCATCTGTTTAGTAAAAAAAAAAAAACAAACCAAATGAGCTGTAAAACTATGCCCCTGCTTCCAAACAAATAATGAAACCTTAATGTGAATAAACATGCCTTCATAATCAAAGCCGAGTTTGTGATCTAACTGGATAATAATTCACTTGTAATATCATCAGAATGAGTTATCAGCCTGAGTATTGTTGGTGCAGGTGTAAGTAAATTAATTCAGGCTCATTTTATCTGGCACTTACTTGCTTATATGGGTGTTGGGAGCATTAGGTCCTTCAATTTTTCATAACAAGCAACACCATTAAACTGCCACAGAGCAATATAAATCAGAGATTTTTTTCTTAGACCCTATAAACAACTAACAAAAATGTTATGGTTGCCAGATTCATCATGTGCTTTTATACGTCCAGCAACTAGAACTGACTATAACCATTTTCATCGGGCTACTATTTTTTGCTATTGTTTCAACAGTGTATGAAAATCAATGTGGAAATATAAGAGAAATAGTCTGGCCTGAAGAACTCATTGTCAAAGGCGTAGAGATGATAGCAGGATCCAAACGTAGGTAAGGATCTCTGCTGGTATGCTTCTCTTCTGCACTGGGACACATATTTCAGTTGTTACATGCACAGTGTGAGCAACAAGAACAGAAAATTACGGGACTGCAGAGTTGAGTCACGTGTCCATTTAGAGCATTTTGGGGTGTATGAGTTTACATAGTTGATATACACATGCAGGCATGCCTAAAATACATACAATTTGATTTAACCTACTAACATACATTTATATTGAGTCACTTAAAACTGGAAAAACAAGAATGGAAATATTAGGAAAAAATATGCATTGGTATTTTTCAGAAGTTGATGTTATTCTTCATTGTT
>JAOXNO010000020.1:29719617-29731408 GCA_028565335.1 Limnodromus scolopaceus | reverse complement strand
GTGTCCATAGCAAAAGAACCCAGATCTCCTGGTTCTGTGGTATATCAGACTTTGTTTCTCACAGATAAATTTTCCATCTTCCATTTACTACAGAGCCATCTAATTCTAATTAATTCAATCTCCCTCAACAGCAGAACTCTTTTGCCTCTCACCAGCATGACTAACTCTGCCTGACCTGCCACAGAGAACAGAAAGAAATCCCTCTGTATCAAAAGTGGAAAATTGCACACTTCCTTTCATGCTTCATACATCAGTATGTTTTTCAGTCCTCTGTGAAAACTTCTAAGATGCTCATTACCTGCAATACTAGAATAAATTCAGCCATGGGTCCCTAGGTACAACCATTTAAAATAATGTCACTTGCCCTCAGTTATGCCAGATTGGCTCAATGCATCTGAAAAATAATTACCTTCAGATCAGGTATTTGCTGCTATTTAGAAACCAGCTATAGAAGCCAAAGAATATTATGAACTCTTCAAACCAGTTTTAACCAAAAAGCTGCCAGAAAATGCCCAAAACAGAAATCTTTGCTGCTTTTATCAACAATTTGTAATTAATGTATGAATGAACTGCATATTTGAGTTTTCACCGACATAACTGTTTTCCCCAGGAAATCTCAGTTAAAAGCTGAAGTGAATGTTCTTTTCGAAAGTGTACTTTGTTTATAGAAATAGCCTTAGCAGTTAATGTCTGGCAGAGCTTCAAACTTGGAATTACATTACGTTGGTAATTTTATCATCTTAAATAGATCCAGTTTGAATGTATGAACACAAGCAAAGTAGGACAGCCCTCAAAGAGCTGCCTTTAAGCAGGCTTTATTCTATCCCATGAAGCTTTGTAATTCCTTCTGTTATTATTAATAGCTGTTAAGTGCTGACAGCATGCTTGGCACTGAATGAAACGCAGGAGCAGACATGGTTCTTGTTAAGGGTGGCCCTCGGGAGGCCATTTACTGTGTGTAACAACAACAACAACTTTATTGGAGTAGTAACCCACTAACATAGCTGCAGCTCGGGTGTCAGGAGATGTCGCTGTTTAGACAAAATAGTGATGTGCACATGCATGCAAGATATGACTTTTACACATTATTTTTGTCACAGCTAACAAGGCTACCAGTTGAGCAGACAAGACTTTCCGAGGTAGCCCAAGAAAAGCCATGGCCCAGAGTGCAATTTTTGCAGGGTTTTCTTCCTTAGCAGCGGGAGTACAGACCCAGGCCAAGCGCTTAGGAGCATCACAGGTGCTGGATGCACTGGGATGGAAAGAGGACCTCAAAGGGCAAACCTCTGCAGCTAGAGGGTACGGCAAGTTCAGCCACAGGATTAAAGGAAATGGCAGAAAAGAACAGGCAAGAGTTTCAAGCAGAGGAGCCTTGAAGCTGTCTTTCTTTTGAGGCAGGAGCTATGGAAGTGTTCAAAAAAAGATTTAAAGGGACTGGGGTGTGGGAGGCAGCTGGAGACACTGAACCCAAGACACCTGGTGGGAGCCAAGCTGGTGCTCCAGAGTGGAAAACAGGGTCTCTGCTCTTGTGCTGCAGGGAAAGCTGGCATGCCCACTAGATACCAACTGTCTACAGTCATGAGTAGCAGACAGAGGCGATGCCCAGTTCCTGACCTCCAACAGATGTCATGGGCCAGCTTTAGCCTAGCCAAGATCAGAGCTCTGCTGTGTCATCATCGATAGAGGGTGGAAGAGAAAGAGGAGAGACAGTGGCACCAAAACTCTGCTAACAATTTCATGCTCTAACATATATGTGAGTCAGGAGCTTTGCAGGGGACGTTTAACCCTCAGCTCCTGATCAGGTGACTGTGCAGTGCCCAAAGCAGATGAAAAGGTATTCTCTTTTGGATCTGCCCTAGTACTTCGTCCCTGTGTCCAAGTACAGGTCTCGATATTCAAGGTGGAGTAGTGTTTGCTTCTGCTTCTCCAGGGCTCTGCTCTGCTACTCCAGCCGTAGCCACAACCAGCCTTAGGATAAACAAGTCTTGCTGGGGGCTTCTGACTTGTAAGTGTGAGGGCTAAAGCTCCACAGAACTAGATGCTGCAGATGTAGGTTACCCCTGGGTATACAGATGCTGGTCGGTGATAATGGCAGGAGAAAGTAGGTCCAAACAGGTCAAATAGTTTTCTTGAAACTGTTTATCTTAGTTTCATCATAATTGCCTGGCTGGCTTGTTTCCTGCTGCACAAAACCTTCCCTCCCCCTTCAATGTCATCTACTCTCAAACGTATTCTAACATGCCTCCTACCCTCTTTGCTGTCTGCCTTCCAACACTAACTTTAGATGCCTCTGCTTTTTGAGTACCTTTGCCTAAAAGCAACCAGATTGTTGGAAAATGCTTAATAACACTCTGAAAACCACATAGGTTTAAGGTGTTACAGCTAGGTACTCGAAAAATTACTAATTCAAAAGTTATTAGTCACTTGTGGCCATTTAGGCCATAAAATATGTGAATGAAAAGAATTTTTTAACTTCCTAGGGAATAGCCTTGCTTTCCATACTCCTGTATGCAGCGTTCCCAATGCTGTTAATCTCTGCTTTTCTGTAAACCCATTGATTCTGTCTGGTGTATTAACATTTGAGTTTGCAAAGGCGAACTACAGAGTCTAGAAGAGTTACACCCATTTGATCATGATGTATTTTTAAAAGGAGCGTTGGAGGAGGTGGTATGGAGGGGGAGGTCTGCAGGGACTGCACCAGTGACTGTGCAGAATGAGCTAATTTCCCTGTCATTCCTCTGCTGGGAACATGCTGTCATACCTCACACAAGAGCGAAGCTGTAGGGGTGTTATTTGCAGGTGGGCACCATGGAGTAGATGTTTTCCAGTGCACCGAAGGGATCTGAGATCACAGGCACCCTGCCCAGATTGGTGGGATCCACTGCCCTGCTGCTGCTGCAGCACAAGAGGCAGAAGTGCCAGCGAGGCTCGAGCTGTCTGCCTCAGGTACAGGCAATACATGCAGCAGGGGCAGCGTGGAGGGCTGAACTAACTGTTTGGAAACCTGAGTAAATATTCAAACAGGTCAACCATGATGCTACAGCTGGATTGCTAAGAGTGGATTTTCAGCTGCGCTGCATTGCGTTGCAGTGGCTGTGGAGCAGACCTCCTCCTCCCTCCTCGCACCACTGTAGTGCTGATATAACCTTAGTCTAAGGAAAGATAAAAGATACAACATGCCGACCAATCCAGAAGTGGCTCATGTTCTAGAATATTTCGATTGTGACAGCAGAAATAATGCCTCTGTTACAAGACAGTGAATAGGAAGCACTTCACTGAAACTACTGTTGTCTACATTAAAATCAGTATTTATATGTTCTTGGTTTCTCCTTTCTTTCAAAGAAAAATCTAAATTAAAAGACTTGTCTCCTTCACACTCACTTTTTACTACTCTTTGCTGCATTTCATATCATCTTTGCTCCTTAAGCCCAAGCCGCTGCCAGTCTTCCTCCTCAACAAAGCATCCACTTGACTTTTCTCCTATCACTGCTCCTTGTTTCTTTCAGCATTTCAGCAGAGAGTATGCTTGATTCAATTGTTTTTTTAAACACTAACTCCTCTGTCATCACACTAAGAAGAGCAACCTTGTGCCTCTGTCATAGAAGTAGCCTCTGTATTTTGCTGTTGTGTTAGTAAATTAACCAGCATTTCACTTCTCCAGTATGATTGCAGATAAGATGGTCATAAAGGCATTTCCAAGCAGGCCTTGAGGAGAATTAAACGTAGAGTTGCAAAGCATCCTAATTAAGGCAGAAAATAGGCCTGGCAATCTTCATGGTACTTAATATGTCATCTTCTTCCTATCTCTTAAACCCAATAATCTGCAAACCACCACTATATTGGAGCGTTATATCTGCTATAACTTATGTCAACTTGGATCATACACCCCCCTTTTTCTTAAACAATGTTTGGCAGCCAACTGAGTGTGGAAACTAGACTGTTTTACATTAGTCAGCAGTACATTTAAATCATTCTTACCAAATGATTTACTGTGGATTGCAAATTCTTATATGGCATTTTAAGTTAATCATTAGGCAAAGTAATATATCACTAAAATGATTGGGTGCATATGTATTTTGCTTCAGTGATTCTATATTTCTCTTCGGTTTGGAAGACTTATCTACTCCTATTTTCCACAGCTAAAGAAAAAAAAAATTTTTAAGAGAAAAAAGCAGAAGACCCCCGACATTTCTGCCTGTCTTCTCCAACTACTGCTTAAGTCAAGAGGATTTTCCTCCCTGCAGGAGAGTCAGGTCATGAGGAGACACTGGTAAGTTGGTCTGTGCTCTCCAGACAGACATTGGCAGGTGTCAGTGTTGCGCAGCATTTCCACACCTTAGTGTGTCCCAGTGACAGAGGAAAAGCTGGAGGAAAAGGACTAAGACTTTATATCAAATAAAATAATGAATGACCCATCAGAATATGTAAAGTGGAGTATCTCAGAGGAAAAAAAAAAACACAAAAAAAACCAAAACCAAACCAACCAAACAAAAAAACACCAAAAAACTGTACTCATTCCCCATGCATAGACACTTCTGCAGAGTTCTGAAAATTTTAGGTGTCCTATGACAGTAGAAAAAAGGAATTTGCTGATTCTGTCTAGAAAGAGAACTTTGGAGCCCAAGTGAAAGAAAGGTGGATCACACTAATAAAACATGGGCTGTTGCAAGAGATGCTTACAGGTGACTGGAATCCTTAAAAAGAAACAGTGACATAAAATAAATTATTTGTTTATTTTATTGCTGTGGGCCAGGATCCTGCCAGCACTGAAAGGTAACAAGCAACTTTGCGTTTACAACGTAAATGAAATAAGGAAGACAGTTATCTCTGTTTCAGAGGCAATAAAAATAAAAAGAAACCATGCATCAGTGCAAAGTTACCTGTGTGCAACTGTGTGCAAGTCAGGACTGGTGGCCCTAACCCTGTAGCCTGTTGCATGCAAACAGCTGCACAGTTGGTTTCATTGGGGCTGTGCGTGGCTGCAATCATCCATTCATTTGAGCCTCACGCTTGGCATAGTAAAAATAGGCGAGATGTGAATTGCATACTCACTTTGGCCCCAAACATGTCTTTCGTCTGCATTTTCAGATGGTTGACAAATGACAGACAGGATTACCACTATATTTCATTCATTAATGCCCTTAGGTCTTACTCAAAGCACAGAGCAGATTAAAAAAAAAAAAAAAAGTTCCAGAAATGAAGGAGTGATCTGATATTTATTATTAACTTCTGTTTGGAATTCCCTACCCCCTCCTTAGGTTTCCAACACATTCTGTAGACAGATCAGACTCTACACTCCTCAGAGATGTCTACCCCAGATCATACCACAGGGTGTACACAATTTCCACCATCACAACTCTTCACTAGTTTTTAAAGGAAGGCACCTATCTCTCCCTGCACCAAAACCAGAGATGTTAGGTCTTCTTCTGCAGCCAATGCCAACGCTCAAGAGATGACAGGAGAAGAGAGGCATTTACTAGGACAAAATTTCAGATCATCAAACAAGGACAATGTGTTGGCCCTAGGATGAAACTGAGAGCCACTGCCAGTCAGTCATAAATCATAGGCACATTGCTTTCTGATGGAAAAGTAGATGGAAACGAATGATGTTCAGGAGGAGTGAGCAAAAAGAGGTTCAAGAGAAATCTAATCCTGAAGCGAACAAGGCAAAGGTAACTATACCACAATGTGAGCTTACTTGGGAAAAAAATCAGCTTCTCTCCCCACAAAATCATGCAAGCACGATACAATAAACTGTCATAAACTAGGGGCGACACTAGTCAGCCTGTACTGCAATCGAGAATTCAGCCTGAAGTGCCCAGGTTTCCTACATAGTGTGTACCCACCTAAGAAGCATGTAAACTTGTCTGACCTTCTACAGTGTAAGCACCTGATGTGCATCTCTGTAGGAAGCTCTCTTCACCTACATGAGTAATACGGCCCAGTATTCTCTTTGGATCATATGGTCCACATGGACCATGGGGTTTATAAAGTGGATTACAGAATTTTCTCTGGCAAGGAAGGCTGACTTAGCTTTCTGTCTTAGCCCAGTGGCTGGTAGCTCACACTTGCATCTGTCCTACCCACAAAAACATAGACCTCATTCCTCTTGTAGCTGTAAGGAGTGAAGAATTTAGGCTAACATGGTGAAAGAGCATGGTTCCGGCCTCATAACCAGCACCACTTGGAAGGCACAGGAGTTCTGGGGCTTTGAGTCCTCTTTTGAGGAACTAAAAATAAAAGCACTAGATTAAAAGTATTAGTAGATCAGGAAGCAGGTACCAGAAGAGTAACTGAATGCCTGAAAACCAAAGATCCAGAGCTGTGCTCCATCATGTTGAGTTTTGGATTAATTTCTGCAGTGCAACTCAGCTTAAGAAGGGTGGTGGCTTAGATATTCTCAAGACAAATGGGAACCATAAATTTCATCTAAGTTTTTTCAACTTCTGAGGCTGAGCAGGACATTGAACCAAGGTCTCTCACTTCCGCTTCAGTGTTATATGTACAATGGGCTCCATCATTTAGTCCTGTCTTTCAAGCTGGCATCTGGCAGCGTATTTCCTCCAAAATAAATTAGGTCCAAAGTCAGAAACTTCCCCGTGTCTCCTAGATGAGCTTAAAAGTCACCTGCTCATATAGGTCACACAGGGAAGGGCTAGCTAAAGAGAAAACTGGCAAAAACTTGAATTAATATTTCATGCTGATACTGGAGTCTCGGGATCCACATCAGCCCTTAGGGAGGGAAGGGGGAAAGAGAAAGACTGGGTAGTAGCCTTTAGCAAAATTGCATGATGGTGCCCATAAAGGCCGCAAGTGGCCAGCAAAACCCAGTATTGACTGGGACACCCAGGTTTCTAGACTTTGAACAGACTTAAATAAGGGTGATGGTCTTAGGGTTCAGAATAAAATAATTCAGGGTAGATGCTGTAAATGTAAACATCTGGAGAGTTACACAGCAGCCTAGTTGGGATTTTGTGAGACCCAGTGAACACCCAGTACTTTCTCAGCCCTCTTTAAATACCTATATATTTCACTGTATCCTACCCCAAGGGAGTGCATAAATTGTCCAGCGTTGCACAACAGGATAGTGATGACAAGACCACTCCAAGCATTACACTGTGTTGTTTTTCCTTCCAAAAAGGTGAAGTCTAGTATCTAAGAGTTTTGTATGTACTACTCTGTGAGCTAGAAAAAAGACAATCTTTGCTAAACAGTCTCCTTATAAAGGCCCGAGACAGAATCCTCATGGAATTTATTTTTTCTTCCAGCTAAGACAGCAGGATTGAGCCTTAAAGTATCTTTGTTAAACTAGTTAATAGATTATTGTCCAAAGTAAACATATTTCAGTAAGTGCAAGACTGTTTTTTTCCTCCCTCTTTCCGTCTTTTGTTCAACTTCAACTCAGCTATTTATGATTCATTTCATGAGACACTAGGTTTTCTCTGAAGGCACTAAAAAGGGCCAGAGCTATCAAACAGTTTTAGTGACTAGTGCCAACAAGGAACTGTTTTCCTCCATGCTATAAAACAGGCACTGTCAATAGACTACAACCGGCAATAAACTATTAAAAAAGGAATTTATGATGGCTACTTATTATCCTCCTGAAATAATGTTGTTACAAGGCTGCCCTTTCCAGTCCTCCACACGGATCACATGGTAGATGTCTAACAAAGGGAAAGGCCTGAATCTGCAGGGACCAGCTGCAAACAGCCCAGGAATTGCCCCACGTTGCGTGGGCACACACCACACCGGGGTTTCAAAGCAGCAGAGCAGTTGTCTTACATTGGACTTAGGCTTGTTATGCACGAACTCTTGATTTAAGGTGGGATCTTAATTAAATTATGTATAAAACATGTTGGATCATTTTAATAACTAAATATCAAATTATGTAGGAATGTTTATTATTGTTTAGCTAGGAATTGGTGAACCACAAGGATAAAATAAGAAATAGCACAAACCTCAAATGGAATCAGCTCTGCCTCCTTTTTTAGATTTCGAAAAAAGTCCCAGTTCTAGTTCTTGTCCCTTCCTCTCCAACCCCATAACAGGCTTTCTTCTCTGCTGAAGTGTCTGCCTCTGTTAGGTTGACATCTGACTGTGATACGGATCTGTAATTGCTATAAATTGTGGTATACCACTGGCATCAATAGAGCTATCCTGTCTTACTCCAATTAATGAACTGCTGCCTTCAATAAATATTTCAGAAAGAAAGGGGAAACGATACAGCTCAAACTTCAGCGCCCTTTGGATTGTCTCCTTTTGATCTGGACCTTCATCCAGTGCGCCTCTTGAATTCCCAGTATGTCAGACTGGAGACACAGAGGCTGCGGTCAAGGCTGAACGCACCGCCCTCGGGGGATGTCTCCTAATTACCAGCGTCTTTCAGGAATGACGGAGAAGGTCCTAAAGGTGTGTAGGGAAAAGAGGGGGGTGGTTTGAAGAGTATAAGGGGAAAGGAGCTTTGGGATCTAGAGAAGGGAAAGCTAGGCTGAGTTGAGAAAAAGAGAAAAAAAAAATGAGGTGTGGAGAAATGGGATGGAAGGGGATAGTCACTGAGATTCGGATAAAAAACAAAACACAATTGCAGCGTCAAGATTTCTGAATGTCCTGATCACTCGTGGTGGTGTTATCAAGGGGGATTCTTCTCCCTCCCACGTCGCTGCGAGCAAAGAGTAGTTGCCCGATATCCTGTTCCCCGGGCAGTTTATCTGGGAGAAAGAATTACGATATTTTTTAATAGCAGATACTAGCCCGAGAACACAACACTTACTCTCAGCAAGGGACTATTCCGGAGTTTTTGAATCCTGTTTTGTTCATTTCATGGACTCCAAACAAAGAATGTACACCACAGAAAATCGGGAAGTTGCATGCATAGAGACCTCAAACGAAAACGAACCATTTTACTACGGAGAAATTTTTACGAATAGCGTCCCTACGCTAAGAGTACTGGTGAGCTGAGCATGAATTAAACTGCTGCTGAGATTGTGACGCTGGGTTTACAATGTGTTCGGTTATTATTTCTCAGCGAAGGAGACAACCCTGCCTGTGATTGTCTCTTGCTGGCTTCTTGACTTAACAGCTCAGCTGTGTCAAGACCGCATCTCTACAGCGAGAAGAGCAGCAATTAAAATACCAAGACCATATGAGAAGCCGTATATCCCACAAACCCACTGAAACTAGAACTTGCTCACTTTCATCTCGGACTGCCTGTTTACATGGTTGCTTCTCAGTAAGTTATAGTAATAATAGTGATGATGATGATGATGATGATGATGATGATGATAATAATAATAATAATAATAATAATAATAATAATAATAATAATAATAATAATGCCACCTTTTATTCCCGCAACACCTTCCGCCCCTGCGACAATCCCACGGCCCGCAAGCACCCACCCGGCAGGCCGGAGTGTAAGGGGGAGCCCAGCCTGCGGCCGGCCGCGCAGCAAAACCTCCCCTTCCCTGGGACACCCTGCAGGGAAATACACTCCTTAGTCATTATTTGACTCTTCTTGTCGGCGAATGAGTGGTCTAAAGTGAAACCATCACCTTTCATTTAGCCCAGAGAAGACCGCAGTAAAAAAACCTAAATCTTTAAAACCTGTGGTGCGGCAGTATTTTTTTAAGTAACAGGCTTTGGAGGCAAGTAAAAAAGAAAAGTGTTTAAGTGTGCACGAACAGAGAGAACCATTTAATTAAAAGCATGAAAGAAGACGAAAGACCACATTCGTTCCTGCTTTTCGGTAACATATGCCTATCCTATAATTGCCTGTAAATAGCCACTGCAAAAGCAACTCAGATTAGTGGCTTTCTGGATGAGGGATGGAAACTCTGACGACTTTAGCTGTCGAAAGCTTACATGAACTTGTGCGGGGGAAAAAAAAAAAAGGGTGGGGGGAGGGCGGAAGAAAAAAGAAAACCAAACCTATAGAAACGCTGCCTTGAAGGGATATTTTTCCAATTATCACCTTGGCAAGATACAGTACCGTACTTCCAAAGCCAAGCTCTCCCTCTCTAGCACGGGTTTTGCACTCTCCCAAATGTCCTCCGCGTCCCTCCCTCCCTCGCTCACTCTCCCAAGTTTTCCACGGATTTGTACAAATCACCCACAAAAATGCCCCCGGGTGTCGCTTCGCTGTGCTCGGAGCCGGCGGGCGAGCGGGGCTGTGCCAGAGGCTACCGCTCCCACCGCACGGCCGCAGCTCCTCCGGGGTATGGGGCGCCAAAGCCGCTGTCCTGAGACACCCCACGTCCTCCACACAGATTAGAAAACTTTTTTTTTTTTTTTCCTGGTGAGAGGCAGCCCTCTGCCAAGCGCCTCCGTAAGACGCCGCACATTTTAGGACAGGGCTGTAGAGCGGTGTGTGGGGAGAAAGGAGAGGGTTGGAGGAGGACAAAAAGCAGGGGTGGGGGGCCTGCGGGTCCCCTCGCAAGCCCGCTGCCCTCAGAGCGGGCACAGTCGAAACCCCCTGAATCATCCGCCCCCCCCCCCAGAGCCTGGGGTCGAGCTGTGGGAAAGCGGGGCTCCTGGCTGGTGGGGAGAGCGGGGAGCGCCGGGCTGGGGGGATCGCTTCCCGGGCAGCAGCCGCCACCAGTGGCCCCGGTAGCGGCGGGGTGGGGGGTGCGAGCGGCTCCGCGGGGGGAGCGCCCACGAAAAGAGCTCCGTGCGACTCTGTGGGGAGGGTGGGGGTCTCCGGAGGTAACCCCGTGGGGCAGCGTTTTCATTTCTCAGACGTTTTGTTAACATTTTGGTTACAGCACCTTCGTCCTTCCCGGTGTCGTTGCGCTGGGCTGTGGTTTTGTGAGGGTACCGAGCAGGGAGATGGGGATTTACACCTAAATAGCGCGCACTGCCCACTCTGTTGTACTAAAACACACCAGGTTACGCGGCTACATCGACAGCTTATTTCAGGCACAAATATTAGCGTGCCAAGCTGGCACAAATTCCACCGCCTTCGCCGACCTGCATCCATGCGGCTGCAGCGGGACAACCACAGATGCTGGGGAAAAGATTTGTCCCTGAAGAGGCAGCGCCCGCACTTTCTTCCCCTCGGCCGCCGCCGCCGCCACGGGCGCACCCGAGACCGGGGAGGGCGAAACCGCGGTGCCCGGCTCCCCCTCGCCCCCCCTGCTTTGCCGCTGCTCCCCTCCGCATCGCCGGCGGCAGCCCCCCGGGACTGGGGAAGCCGGGTCCTCGGTGCGGGCTCCCTCCGCTCGTGGAAAGGCACCGCCGGGACATTTTTGCTGTATTGCGGCACCGGGCAGATCTGAGAGCGGAGGAGCACGCGGACCTCCTCCGTGCCCGTCTGACCGCCAAAATCTGGTTTTGACTACGTGCGTGTTTTTGCAAGGCAAGAGTTTTCCATTACCTGTTGACTGGGATCACGTATGGAGGGGAAGCTTTCGATATAATGCTGTTTTTGCTCACTGTAAATCCCACATGTTGCAGTCAAATTCTTACCAGCTGGGAGGGCCAGAGCAGTAAAACCCAGCAATTCTGTTTCATCATAAATCAAGTTTATGAACTGTAGTACAAGGTATATAACTCTGGAAGCTGCGCTCTTTAGTGGTAAATGGCTGTTGAAATGTTCGACTGCGGTATTGTCAAATTCCCTTTTCCACCTAAAACTTGATACCAGCTAATTTTTACAGCGATCGGCATCTCTTGCTTAATTTGGAAGAGAACCACCTGGCATAAGTTGTATTAGACAAACAGAAAATAAAAATGCCACTTGGGGAAAGATCAATAGCTTTTGTAATGTAATACTTGATTTGGCTATAAAGTACAG
>JAOXNO010000020.1:29703427-29716459 GCA_028565335.1 Limnodromus scolopaceus | reverse complement strand
TCACCTCGGGGCGGCGCCGCCATCTCGGGGCGGCCCGGCGGCTCCGCCCGTCGAGGGGCCGGGCCTGAGGAGGGGCCGTCCCCGGCCGCCGTGGTCCCGGGCCCGCCCCACCGGGCCGCGGATGGCCAGGGGGACGTCTCGCTTCATCTGTCACCAGCTCTGCTCGCCTGCCCAGCTGTCAAAACAGGGGGTGTCTTTTTCATTCCAGCTCACAAAGTACCAAAGGGGAAAGGGGCTTTAATGCCTGTGTTTGGACACAAGCAATTATCCCTAATTATTGTTTTTCTTTTGAGCCTGCCCGTCCTGCTGGAGAGCCAGCAGATGAGCATGCCCTAATCCTCCCCAGTCGGTTGATCTCAGTGGGTTTTGCGGGACAAACCGGGCGAGAAGGCTTCGTAGCTTTCATCTCGATGTGAGTTTTGAACTGATTGAAACTCGTTGCGATGGGAGAATTAACCTCGGAGCCCAGGCTTTCAATGGCCCCTGATAAGAGATTATACGTGTTGATGGCAAGCTTTTCTTGGCAAAATGTTTTCAAAGGACCCAGAGCTGTTAAATCAAAGCCCCATTGAATTGGTGGTAGGCCTCTTTAGAGGTCTCCCCTTCTTCTTCATCCCCCAGTACTGTGTGTTGGTAATTACTGGCAGGGGTGGGAGAAGGAAAACAGAAAATCCTCTCGGAGGTACACACCCATGCACACAACTGCATGGGTTCTGGCCAGAGAACTACAAGGAAGCCAGAATAAAATTTTCTCAATCCCACAGAGGGCAACTCCAAACACACTCAGGGCAGTGCAAGAGGAATCCCGTTCCGCTGCAGTCTCCTGCTTCTTGCTCTTGTGGGGTTACAATAGCAACCCAAGGACTCATGCTCCAATGTTATTTCCTCAACAATTCACCCTCTTACTTATATATAAAAAAGAATTAAGGGAGAGGAAATTCACAGAAAAGTCAGAGGCTATGTGGATCTTTCAGCCCCAGGCATGTGTGTGCATAAGGAAAGCTAGGTAATATTTAAGAATGGCAGAAACCTTGGTGAGATCTCTTTAAATGGGAGAAACAGGAGCCATTTATTCTTCAAGTTTGCTTCTTCTCCACTTGTCCAAAGTGTGTGTCCTAGACTCTGGAATTACACATCATGGTAATGGGTCACCATAATTATGAATTTTGGGTCACATTTAGTTAAAGACTTTCTCTTCCACTGTCTCAGAACAGGAACTTTGAGAAAACCTGCGTGCAAAAGCGAAAGCCGTCTGCTCCCACAGCTCTTACGACTTAGGGAGTCTCTGTGTGCTGACCCACCTCGGATTTTATAAACGAATGCGTGTTTATTCAGAGGCAGTTCTGGGCCAATGGATGTGGTTCTGATTTTAATTGCGGAAGGCTAAGGCCTCGCAGAAGAAAATCTTCGGGTAAGTAGAGGAGGAGATCAGTGTTTTCCATCAGACAGACAATCTGCTTCAAGAGAAATGCTGGTGAGAGTGTGGCATTACAGCTACTGCCTCGGCTAATGCCCCAGCTGTAGGAGGAGGCCTGGGCTGAGGGCTACTGGAGTATGCACTGCGTGCTGGTAGTCACACGACCCAGACCGTCAGTTTTAAAAACTGATATTTTATTACATTTGCCTTTTCACTCCAACAACGTTTCATGCATTTTAAATCCTTTGTTTAAAATCTTTGTGTGTGAGGGAACATTGTTGGTTTTAGAGTGCTCTGCCGGTTACTGGTCAGCCTTGGGTTCCCTGCTCCTGATCCAAGCTCAAGCCAATGTAATTTACTGAAACCTCCATGACCCTGAACTCAGCTCTTTTTAATGCCTATAAGTGTTTGCCAGAACACAAACATGTAATTTATTTTTTTATTTTTAATTTAGAAGCTTGGGCTATCATTATTAAAATATTATGATTAAACTGCAATTGCCTGTGCAATTGCACAGACAGTACGAGTGCCAGAACAGTAACCTTTACTTTTAAAGTGACATTAAATTGCCACAAAAATCCAAGTTGTTTGCGAACCATTCAGCTTGTATTGTATCATGGAAGTTTCTTGCCAGCAGATCTTTTAGTGGGAGGCTTGATAGTAATTGGAAAATATGTTTCTGAGTTGAAAATTGGTAGGGTTTTTTTGTTTGCTTTTGTCAAACAGTATCTCAACAACAACTGGAATCACAAAACGCACATTTTGGCTTATTCAGTTCTTGCTGTTGACTGGGCCTGTGATTACTGTGGAGATTCTGGGAAGAATAATAATAATAGCTTTACTTGTTCTGACTGTTTTTATTGTTGGAGTGTTCCGCAAGGGATCCTAGAGAGTTCACAGGCTGTGCAGGGTCTCAGTAGAATTTATACGTTGCACAGGATCTCTTCTTCTTTGGTGAAATGTCTGAACCGTCACTAAACTGTTGCAAAGCTTGTCAGGAAGAACATACTTGCAGAGTTTATACTCTCCATAGAATTTATAGGTTACTTAGGATGAAAGAAACCTGTAATAGAGTAGATAGAATAGAGTAGCTTTATATATATTTGGCAACTCTGAAGAGACATCTGGGGCCAAGGCTGTTTCACTGCTACTTCAGAAATGCTTGCAAGTCCTGAACAGTTAGAGTTTGCCACATAAAATAGCATGCATCCAATTTGTAGAATTAAAGGGCTGGTTTCAGCCCCAAAGACCTCAAAATTTATATACTCAGTGAGAAGCAGCACTTGGATCCAACAAGCAGATGGTGGAAATGTGGTATGACAGCAACACCTATATCAATACCAGTGGCAGCTGCAGCACACCAGCTCTCAGCCATGGTTGCAGACTAGCATCCCAGGCAGATGTAGTCTCTTTCACCAAAGGAGAGAGACCCGCAATATCTCATACAATGACGGACCTTCTGAAGTTTTTGGGATCAGGAGGGTATTTTGGATCAGCAGCTTCCGTGGTCTTGACATGTAGAAGAGTTTTGTCTCTAGCAGCCTCTGCTAGAGGCAGTTATATTTGCAACATAAAAATAACTAATTTCCATTTGTACGTCTCCATCCCATTCACACCAGGACTTCCAGTGTCTTACCTCCCTCTCACACTCTGGACTCAGGAAGAGTTTTTGTTTTCTAGAACAAGGAGGCCGTATTAATATTTCTGATTCAGATACTTCCCAGATAAACTCCACACATCACAAGATCACTGTTGGTCACACAGACCAACTAACGAACACAGAAAGAGTTCCAACATGTTTCCGTCCAGCCCTTAAGTAGCAGAAACGAGCATCACTATGACTATTTTCTCTCCTCATACAGATTTGCCATCTAATCACACACAAATAGCAATATAGCCCAGTCCCCTCCACTGCATTATTCTTTGCCATAGGTCAACAAATGCTTCATTCTTCAAAGCAATAACTAGACCATGTAGAATTAGACTTCAGTTGTTGCTCAGCAGGAACAAAGGGGAGCTCTTATGTGAAAGTACTGTATGGGCCAAATCCCACAGTCCTTATTTTTATACACGCTACTTACTTGTGAATATTCCTATTGGTCCCTGTAATTGTTTTCAACATTTATTACCATCAAAGGAACAAAAATAGTGGAAATAGTTACCATACATGCTGTGTCAAATACTTAATATATGGTGTTTCAGAGAGAGAGCAATGTTTGCATGCGGAACTTAGTTGCCAAGCATTAAATCTCTTTTAGCTATAAGTGAGTTCTATCTTTCAACTCATGTTTGTTTTTTAATAACAAGGTTATTTTTTTAAGTAAAAAATAAATATTTTTAGTGTTGTTACTTGTTTAACAAAAGTTTGCCTAGGTAAGATAATTATGTTTCTGTATATCTTGATATAACGTAGCAGAATTTGAAAAAAAAACTGGCTCAAGGAAATCTGCAAACCTTTAAGAGAGGGCTTTTATAGCAGACCATTTTTTATGAGAGCCAAAAGTAAAAATGTTCCAGCAGGTGCCACAAGCTGCATAGAAGAAATCACGAAGAGTAATTATGTGTAAATACTACAAGAGAAAGAAATGCTAGCCAGTAGAGTTCAATGACATTAAAAAAATACAGGCAAAGGCAAGCTAAGATGCACAACAATCAGCTCAGACATCACTCGGTGGCTAAAAGACCCTTTGCTGACATGATGTTGGGTGCTCAGTTCATTCTGGCACACTCTCCACAAGTTATCTTTCACAGATGTACAAACATGACATGTACAAAACCAGGTATTCACAAAGAGGCAGAAGCTTGTGTTAAATCACTTTTACTATTCTGCTTTCTATGGCGATATCAGAAGGGAATCTTAGTACAGAATCTTTTGCTTAATGTCCCTTACATATAGCTTAATTAAATCTATCTTATTCTTTACATTATTATTTTTACCAATCATTTCACTTGTTATTCCACTGTTGCTCTGGGTGAAATAGTACTGTTTTTTAAAGGTCTCTAAATACATAGTTCTTAAAAATCAAATCTCTTCCCTTCACGCACTCTAAAGAATATGCTTGTTTCCCAGCACAAAGCTACGGATCTTCCCCAAAGCCTGCCTTTTACCCCAAATGCGATACCATAGCTTGCCTATGCAGATCCCTCAGACACTCCTGTATGTTCAACTGCAGAACTCGTATCAACTCACAGCCTTCCTTTCAGCTCCAAACACAGTCTCCACTGGCCGTACTCAGATGGACATAGACACTAACAGGCACATGTTTAAAGGAGTTATTTAAAGGAATTGAACTCGTTGGTGGCTGTTTTGAATAGTTTGTCACCATGAGGTCCTTAGCTTGCTTAGAAGTTCATTCTAACCTGCTCAGTGATTAACATGGCTAAACAGCCTTCTGCTTTTTTAAAGTTGGGAACATGACAAATGCTTTCAGTTTGAAATTACCAGGACTGTAGGAGACCTTTTTCCATCGGTTTGGTGGTTTTGTTTTGATTTAGGTTTTGTTTGTTTATTTGTTTTGTGAATGGGTGTAATATCTAGAGAGCTGTTTGTTCAAATTCTGACCTTTTATTTCCATCCTTTTGGTTTTGATAATATGCCTTGCTCTCCTCTCACCCCACATCCTCAAAACACACCTGTGCAAATTTCCCTGGGCACATGTGGGAGCAGAACAGGACGCAAGGGGCATCCAAGCATCAAGAACTTGAGAAAGGAACTGTGGCAAGCATTGAGTGAGCGTTTGGCTGAATGACAGCAAGTGGAGCGGGACTTCGCAAGCCCATGCAGCGAGCTGGGTTAGGCAAAGGAATACATTTGTGCATGCAATTGTCCCGGTGCAGCTTTGAAATCAAGACCATATCTGCACCATGGCTTCCACACTCACAGAAATGAGAAATTAGAGACATGGGAAGAGGCCATAGACATCAAACTCCCTCTGATTATAACATTGCCAGAAAAACCACCACGAGAGACCATGGAAACTGAAAACTTTCTAGCAGAGTAACCAATCTGTGACTCACAAACTGTGTAGTGTGTAAGCAGCAAGTGCAGCTCCTGTGCCTCACGATGTGTGGCTGGCTGTGGCCAGATCTCCAATGAGCTACAAGACAACAGGTGCTGAAAAGCCTGAAAACACCAGGTCATCTTGCAATGTAGCTTCATGTGCAGGCTAGCCATGTCTCTCAGTGGAGCAGTGGGATCTCAGCTAGCCTTTGCCACATCTCAGGTGTTCTCTGTTTCCCTCTTTTCAGAAGCATGAGATGTATGTCTTTCATCTCTTAGTCCCTGAAGATGATAGCATACAGCTTTTTGTATGAGATGGTGCTCACCCCTGGTCTAAAGTTGGGAGCACAAGCTTGGGAGGCTTTGACTTTCCTACGTAGACATGGCAACCTGAATTCCCTTCAGAAAAGCAAGGGATAGAGTCTTAATATACCTTACACACCAGGCTGATAGTTTCCTCTAGATCTGAAATGGTGGTGTATAATCAAAATCCAACAGCAAAACACAAAAAGGAAAAGCATTCATTGTGCTACCTGAAAGCACCAGCCCAGACTTTACTCCAGCCTCCACCTGTCACTAGTCTGAGAGGCAAGTGGAAAAGGCAACCCTCCCGAATAGAATCCATATGCTGTAGAATGTGCTAGAGGAAATAACAGCTTACTTTCCCTTTGCAGGCTCCTAGGTGACACCATTACAAATGACATGCTTTTCTTCCGTTGACTTTGGGCATATCTTTTCAATGAATTGTACGTTTGAGATACTTTCACTTGAAACACTGAAGATCTAACTCAAGAGCAAAGGCATAGCTTAAAAGAAAAATAAATACTTTTATGTTTGAATTTTAACTAAGATGCATGTCTGTCATTTTTGTGTGTCATGTTTCATTTACCTCAAGATGAGAGAGCACTTTCCCTTTTTCTAGTAGCCCGTGGTCCAGAAAGAAATGCCCAAGTGCATGGATAGCAACAGTTTCAAGGCTGCAAAACCAGTGCTAATTGACCTACAGGACAGGGAAAGCAAAATTTCTCCTGGTAGACAACGGGACTTGATTCACACAATTGTATTACTTCCATTAAAATTTTTCAATCTTTGACTTCAGTTTCCAGCAAATGTTTTTGTAGAAGCATGACAAAGGAACCCTGATATATAGCCAACTGCATGAATAATCTAAAAAAATAATTCACATGACAAATTTTGCCCTTTTGTCTCAATCCTATTGGATTTACTTTAGCAGATGTCAGCATTTTAAATGCAGTCAGAGCATGTCTTCTGAAATAATTGTTGAAGTCGTTTATGATCGGCTGCAGCGATGATGTGCTGTAGATTAGAATCTAGAAAGCAGAATGTTACAGGCACGCTCAGTTTACAGATGTTGCTGTGTTAGTTTTTGGTGTCCTAGAGAAAAGTACTCAAAGACATTGAAACCAGCTGTTTCTCCTGTTAGTGCACCGGATGCTTATCTTCTTGCTCTATATATCAAAATATCAGCGTCAAAATTTACCATTACTGCACGAACTGGAGACACTTTGATCTAAAGATAAGATAAGATGGTTCAGTCAGTATTATGTAGCAGCTGCCCTTAGTATATTTAAAAACAAAATTTAAAATAGTGGTTTGATTTTTATTCTGTAAAAATATGACAAGCATGAAGTAAAGGAAAATAAACAAATAATAGGACAGTCAAAAATAATTCTGAATCAACAAATTATTTTGAAATTAAATATCATATGCATTTTTAGAGACAATTTCCATTTAAGTATTCTTACATTTCTGATTCTCAGGGAATTCAAAATATCTATTTTTTCTAACTCTGTGGAAACAAGATTCAAAGTCTCACTGCAATCTGTAAAGTGAAACTTCTGAGTGCCAGCTGGCTTTAAATGTTGCTTGAAGACTGATGAGTACTGCAAAGTAAAATGTAAGATGCAGAAAATGTAAGGAACTTTCAAAATGCACCTCTGAAATGAGCCTCTAGAAAAACTGGAACAAAGGAAGGAGGGGAGAGAGCCCAGAGAATAGAGAAGGACAAGGTGACAGCTGATGTCTATACACAAGAGATGGTGTACAGCACTTATTTAAGAATTAACGGAAGATTTCATACACCTGTATGTCTTTGGCAGAATGTGAGAGCTGGCTCACAGCAATTAGTCGTCTTCGTGATTCTTTTCTGGGAATGATCACAAAAGCGATGCTCACAAATGTCCTTGTTTGACAAACTGCATAAACCCACTTATCAGAGACTCATCTCCCAGGTGACCTCAATATTGCATCCAGTCAGCAAAAGCGATTGCCAACCTCCCTTGGGTCAAAAAAAGGCCCATTAGAAGCATTGCTCTCCCACCCATCTGCTGAAACTGTTATCTGAGGCAGCTAATTATATGTGTCACTCTTTTCGTTCCAAGAATCAAATATGTCTCTGTATCATTGATCACATAAAGTGAAAATATTTGCAGGAATCATTGACAGGGAAATTTACTTTACCCTGAAGACAGGGATAATAGTCTTTCCACCTTTTCTTTTTTACTTTGTAAAACTGTTTAGAACAGAGAGAGCAAATGGGGATAGCAAATCTGCTACAGATGAAGGTCTCTCTAAGGGCACCTTCTTAGTAAAATTGTACTTATCTTCTGTTTTTATACCTTGCCACTGGTAAGGTGTTTGAATATATCAAATGCAGCATGAGCAGTTTTTGATCTTTTAGTACCTATTGCCATGTTTATTGACACAGCATGAAAAGATGTTGATCACACTGTGTGTTGAAACAGGCAAATACTTCCCCAGAGCATGGTCCTGTTAGTCTGAACTTTAAATGGGTTTAGTGCAGAGCAGTACCTGGCTGGGAAGAAATTGCAGTGAAGAGCTACTGAGTTGCACTAAGCTGATAATGACAGATTCATCAAGCAGCGCTCCCCTCTAGATATTAAAAGTGAACCAATACTCCGGAATGCTACTGTTCCGGTACAAAGGCACCTGGATACCCATGTCCCACCAAAAGCTAGTCGCTTAAAAATCTTTCCGACGATGGGCTTATGCTGTTGGAAGATGCTATCTTTGGCTAAAGCACCATGGTAAGACTGTGAATGTTCATACCTATGACCTATTCTGCCTCCGTGGTCTTCCCTTGTTTCAGCTGCTTACAGTGCACATACCCTTTCTGCCCAAAACTTTTCTAAACTGCTATGACTCACTTTGTTTCGCCCAATAGCATATTGGGTATTGATCTAAGTAATTTCTTGTAGTCAGTGTCCTGTTATTTGTTCTTGAAAGATGATTTCAAAAAGGGAAGCTATTTTTACGTATATTGCATTGACCATCTTGGTCAGAGAGTCTGACTTCGGCCTAAATTCAGGAATATCTAGGACTTCTCAGGACTTTGCCCTAATCCCTCCTACGCCCTGCATAATTGTAAAATCAGTTATCTGTCATACTTCTTGCATGACAGACTATTATGAATGTTCCTCATGAGCTGGTTATTGAAAATTATTCTATCAAATCATCAATACATGCCTATTTAATTTTTTTTTATTTCTTATTGCTGCGGCAGACAGCAGCAACAGGGACCTCACTGCTCTGTGGGAGGAAAGCGTTCCAGAAATGCAGTGATTTCTCTAGAGCGGGCCACTGGTAATAACTTGGTGTTAGGAAGCGTGTGCTGGGCAAGCACTGCTGGAGTATTATAGTGGCCACAAGTGAGCAGAGGAGAGTAGTGGTAGAGCTGCACTACTGACAATGAGCTGTTGGATGCAATTTAAACCACTAACAGGCACTTTTCTTTTTACTGTACACATTAACCTTTATGACCAAAACAGGCTTTATCAGCAAGAAACTAGTTGGCAGGCATAGCTGACTTTACATTAGGAATAATTAGCCTTAGCTATCAAAACATTGCTTGCATATTTTCCAAAATGCAATGTTAAAAAAGACAACAAATCCTAAACATAGTTTCATCCAGCAGAAATTAGTACTAACAGAGTATGTGTTCCTCAGTGGAAGTTGCCCATACAGAGTCCAGTTGTATAGTCAGAGAATGACATTATTTGTGAAAAATACATTTTTCAGCTCCTTTCATATCAGTTACCACTATCCTTGGCCAAAGGAATGTAAGCTGTGGGATGTAGCGTGTATTTTCTGATCTTTTGCTCTTTGGCCTTCTTTTCAGTAGGAGTAATTTCAGCCTCATGGAAAATGCCCTTTTGGAGCTGATACGAAACCAGAAATGCTCTGAAGTCATTGTCATTGGAAAAGGGCTTAAACCAGAACAGTATGTTCTGATAAAGCTACTCCCTTTGTCTGCAAGATGTTTTTAGATTCAAATCATAAAGCTGTTTACTTACTGTTTATTGTCATTTCCACAGTTTTACTTACAGTTTTGTTTTACATTATCTGATGGAGATTTATGCAAATTAATAGAACAGAACAAGAGATTGAAGACAGTTTTCTTTAGGAAGAAAATGTTATGTCCTTTCATGTAAAATATACTATTTAAAATTAAATTAAAAGTTAAAATTAAAATTAAAAAGTATATGTGATATTCTTGAAATCCTGCAAGAGAAAACCTGAGAAGATCCTGGGGAATGTTCGTAAGTACTACTTCTGCATTGTGTCACAGGTGATTGAAGCAATTTAGTTGTCATGTATAAGCATCAGGACCTTTATGGTGTTGTCAAGTTGCTTATTGAGCTGGGTGGCCAAAACTTTACTTATGTTGTCCCCACTTCACTTACGGATGGCTCCAGATTAAGAACATAGGAGAACTACATTTTGTTTGAGATACTTTCCACTGGATTTTCAGGCATCATCCTGAAATCTGAAATGCTCAGTTGCATACAAGACTTGTTCACGATAAGCTAATAGAAATTTATTGAATCCAATGGGAACAGCATTACTAAGTAGCTCCAAAGCCGAGAAGGGAAAAGTGCAACTCATGCACTGTGCAGTGCATCAGAGATGTAGTTAATCACACAAGCATATTTTCTTTGCTTATCTACTGGTAGATGTGTGTGTTATCAGCCGTGAAATTGGTTACAGTGCTGGAAACAATCCCCTTCGGAACAGGCTTTGTATTTTTGTTCTTTCCACGGGAATTTTGAAAACACCACTTACCTGATTGCTGGCAGGGTATTTGTTATACTTTGTGGACGCACCAGTAAAAATACGTATAAAAACTGTTCAGAGTTTTAGGTCAAATTTTGCTCTTCACTATGCTAATGTTAATACAGAGAAAAGCTACTGCATTTCCACTTGTGTAACCAAAAGCAGAGTTTTGCCTTAAGGAACATAAGTGCAAATGGCAAGGTATTAAAAACACAGATGTAGAGAGAGAGGTCCATGTGTGGAAATGGTTTGTATTAAAAGGCATTTGTTGAAGCAAATGAGAGTTTTGCCCATGCAAGGCCCATTTGACCCAATATTTTTCTTTGTGAGTCGTAGTTTTAGAGAAATCTTTAATGAAGACAATTTGTTCTGCCTAGACATGAGCGCTTCCCCTCCCCTTGCACTCTTTTGGTATTTTTCTGGACTGATGCTGAACCAAGCCTCTAAACCGAGTTGTCTGCATTTATGTCAGCCAGGGTTGACAGTGCAGCCCTGATTTTTTGATGTCATCAGAGAATTATTTCCAGTCAATCAGAGATGTTGTCACTTGTGATAGCTGGCTGCATAGAATACACAAACGTTTCAGTTTCCCTGTGCTTTAAGGGCCTGCTAAATTCTCTGCACAAAATGTCAGTGTGTCATTGTAACACCTGAAGGAATTTCTGAGGAGAAAGGTTCAGGTCTGTTTGCATTAAACAGCGGTGACAGAAAATATTAAGCAAACTGGTTTCAGTTGTCCATTGCCTTCTGAGCAACCTTGGCACCTGGCTTCAGGACCTCTAGTAATATGCAAATAATAGTTGAGTAATACTGCAATAATAGAGTAACACTCTAGTAATAGATTAAGAACATTCTTATTTTTTTATTACCTTTCTGAGATGTAGGTCTTGGACACTGTGGTCAGAGCTTCTGCTCCCTTCACCAAAGTACTCTTCAGGATCAGGGCTGACTGTGGAAAAATGTATCAGTCATTGAGTTAATGGCTGGATTGTAAGAAGCAATCATAATAATTCTAAATTTGGCAATTTTGGAATGTTTTATTTTTCAGGCTGATGTTCTTTTCACATAATTTAAACACTAAGAAAACAATACAATTGCTTTTAAGATGTGTTGTGCTGGTCTGCCAGTCACAGCACTCTGTGCTCTTTCCAATGAGCAACCACACTTAAATTTCTGAATAGGTAGAAGTCACTGCATGATTTGTGTGTCTGGAGACTGAATCATTGCTAATGTGTTTTGCACTGAAAGACGCAATTGTGCCTGTTTAGTATGTGGATCTCCTGTTATTGTTTACCACCAGCCTGAGTTTGGGTGGCCTCCAGGGAGTGTGTGTGTGTGCAAGTGGACATGTGAAATGGCAGAGCCCTGGGGACGCACCAGGGACATCCATCTTGGGTTGCCGCTAGTACTCTCTACCCACAGGAGCAGAGATATGTTTGTTTGAAAATGGTGCTTACAGTAGGGAATATTATTTTATTCATAGTAATATGATATAAATCCAAGGGATTTTTGATGGTGAAGGTGAAGATGAAGAGGAGGCAGTTCCACAGACCAGAGGTAAAGCTTCTCTTCTTATTTGTCTTTGCATCTTGTTGCCTATGCCTGATTTTATCTGAGCCTGGAAAAGGCATGAAGCATTCCCAAATCCTGCCCTGTGTCCTCACAATGTCCTGGTGGACAGCATAAGCACAGTCTAAGCGCAAGCTCCTAGCAAGCACTGTGGCCCATGTGGCAGTTGGCTTTCTGCTCCTCCGGGTCATGGCAATGTCATGATGGCAGGTGAGACATATGGAGGTAACTAGCCAGGCAGACACTTCTGAGGCTCATCCACAGTGCAGGATAGCGTGCTCTGGAGTATGTTTTAGTACTTAGTGCACAGGTGAGATTTTCCCTGAGAAAACTATTCGAGTGGCCCCAAACTGGACCAAAAGCTGCAGCAGATAAGCAGTGTAGATGGATGGTGAACTTTTAGCTTCAAATCACTTGGCCTTGCAGGGAAGATGTTATCACCTCAGGATTAATATTTGCTTAAAAATAGCACTGGTTTGAGCAAATGAAAACTCCTGCAGTAACCTACTGCCTTCACTGGAGGCAGTTATTTTTCTGGCCAGTTTGACCTCTATCTTTTTTAATAATGTGAGCAAGCAGCCAGAAACCTCTCATTTGTAAGAAAGGAGGAAACAGTAGTCTTCTGAGTCCCAGATATCTGCATTGGTTAGACTCTGTGTGTGCATAATTATTTATTATCCTAAATAGCAGCATCTACTAACATATGCAGAATTGCTCCTAACTTAGTAGATTCAATAAAGCTGCTATTATTCTTGCAAATGTATTTTTGAGTGCGTCTCTTCGTGTGGCGCCAGAAGTGAAATAAATTTCACTGCTTAGCTTCTTTGCTGTGGCTGACTGAATGACTTCAGACATGGCTGTGATCAATACTTCAGCCCCATCTTAGGAACTTGGAAAGGCTAAGTCGTTCCCCCACCTCAAGGAGCAGATGTTTCACTGAATTTTTTAGAAT
>JAOXNO010000020.1:29674783-29703417 GCA_028565335.1 Limnodromus scolopaceus | reverse complement strand
AACAGCTATCAGGGTGCCACACTGAATGTAGAACATATGGTAAAGGATGCTGTTTGACATGTGTCTTTAGAGCTAAACTAAAGAAAGATCCACCAAAACCTTAAGTACTTTGGAACATTACTAGGGATCTAAGAGAAATGTAGTGTTTCTAACTACATCCACTGGCAATAAAACTGAAATCAAACAAAGAACAATGTTTCTGTGAAAGTTTGGCAGATGTACAGATGAACTTCTCAAGTACTGGAAAGTGCTAAGAATCAGTTACAATGCAGCTACCAAGCCTATATTGTCTTGGCATTGGAAGTGGGCTCAGTTGGATCATTGGTATTGATGAGTGAACAGGCAAAAAAAGCCTAGGACAAAACTAGCTGAAATAATAGATGATTCACACAAGGTCAAGTAAACACATAAACACAGACTGAAACACACCCAAGTAGGGTGTGTGCAGAGAAGGATAAGCAATGTAGGTGTTATGGGAAAGTATTTGATAGTCACTTTTTTCATGACCTTGCCTCCAGAAAAGAAACCAGTGTGCAAAAATATGTATGTAATGTTAGAACCATTCCCCTCTGAGTGGATGGTGAGAGTAACATCTCCTTTGGTGGGTTTGCCTTCACTAACACCTGCTAGGTGAATCCCTAGCAGGGAAAGCAAAGGTTAAATATTATAGACAAGTAGAATTTCAGCCGTGACCAAGGCAAACAGCTCAAACTGTACTGCAGCAATCTTTAAGAGTAACAGCAGGATGAATTTGCAAAAGAAATCTTCCTTGTGAGTTGTTAAGATGCCTTGGGCAAAAGTTATTCAGAGGTACTTGAGGGCAAGTGGTTTGGTGTTATATCTAGCCAAAAGTAGGTCTCACAGAGAACACCTTCTCAACATAGGTGGGAAGCACAGAGAGCCCTTCCCTGCTTTTTGAAGGCAGAGAATGAAGTGAATGGAGTATAAAGCTCTGAACGATGTAATATAATGATAATGTCATGCTATGCACAAGTCCAGCTTAGTGCACTCCATGTCAGAAGAGATACTTCATTTATATAGGGATGCTTTCAGAGGTAACTCATACCTGCTTGAAGAACAGCACCTGGAAATCAGCTCTGAGTTGAAACCAATACAATTGCCACCAATGGGTGGCAATTCCCTTCAAGAGGAAACTTAAAAAAACAAATTGAGAACCATGTGGAGATGGGGAATGTTAAATAAAGTTATACAACTAACAGAATGGATAAGCAATATGTTAGCTATTAAAAACCAGACAAACCATACATGTGTATTGTTCAAATCTAAAATAAAATCGCATGATGTGGAAGAGAGAGAATTGCCCTGTAATTACACTGATAATTGAATGTGTTTGGCTTCATACAGGAAAAGAGATGTATAGTAGTTCTATAAATCAAGTACACATACTCCTGTGTTTGTGTAGTTCATTTTCATGTTAACTATTTATTGGCACAGAAATTGTGTATCAGTGTTCGTAAATTTATAGGTTATGCAAAGTTGCAAACTGTTTCCTGAACACATCTGCTGTGCAGCTTATGTTATACAGCTCCAAAGCAAAAATGTATGTATTGTGCCTTTCTACTGCTTGTACAATTTTTGAAGGGAAAAAATTGTACAAAAGAAGGAAAGAAAGTTGCCATAATATCCCTTTCTGTGTTAGTGGCTGAGGGAGCGTGCATTGCCACGTGAGATCCCAAGCACAAGCATCAGGGTCCGAGACACGGATCTGGTCCGTGCTTTTTCGAATGGCAAGGATGAAGAGAAATGACCAAAGGCAAGGCAAGGCGGTTCTTTCATGGTTCATAAAAGTGAAGCCTGTTGCCCCAGCAGGATGAATCAGAGACCCACAATGAAAGCCTAGGCTCAGAGTCTGGAAAGAGTCAGGCATCGCAGGAAGCTGAGCCACAATGACACACACACTGAGGAGGTCCTTACGAAGAGGTCACCAGCTCCAACTGTGGAGCAAAGCTGTGTAAGCTGCTGTTCCTTGCTGGAACACAGCACTTTCATTACTTGTGATTCGTAGTCTTTGGCTGCCAAATGGTGCCAGATCCCTTCTCTTTAAAACACAGCCACCAAAGCTACTGACTGCTGTCTTTTGGTAGCCTCCAAGTTTGTTCGTTGGAGCAGAGAATGAGATACTCATGTGCAGCCTGTGAAGAAATCTCTTAGATTCTCGTGCAGAGAAGTGTCAGAAAGGAGCTTTAATCTCTGCTGCAGAAGTATACATCCTGTGTAGTCACTGTGTAGTCAAAACTGTGAGATCCTGTGCATGCTGGCAAATGGACGTGGACATTTTAGGATGGATAAGTTGGCATTTGATTCCTCAAAGTTCAGACAAGCTTTGAAACTACTTGAGAGTGGGTTTTTGGATTGTTTTCTTGGATTTGAGTTCTTCCTAAGTGCTATTTTACATGTCAAATTAGTCTTTCTACCCTTTCCCATTAGCCCCTCCAACTAGTTGTGCACTGTCTGTTGGAGGTCAGACAAGGCAACAACTCAAAGCCCAGTGTGTTTTCTGACCCGGGTCCTACACTCTTTTCCCCTGCTTCTCACCCTGCAAGACATATTTGGATGACATTACTGTACTAGGGCTTTCCTGCCAAAATGTTCTCCCTAGCGTGCTTCCCTAGGAAACTTTACTGTGAGGAGGAACCCCTGCCCCATCTGCTGTGAGATGACAATGACATTCTAATACCACTTTTAAAGACATGATGCAGGCTACAGACCCAGGCTACAGAGTCATGCAACTTTATTACTTGTTTAATTTGAAAACAACCTAGAAAAAAATTTAGTTCTACTTACTTGTGGCTTCCCCATCTGGAGGGCATTGAACTAGTCTCACTGAGAGAGCTGCCGCAAGCATATTGGGTGGATCAGATCCCTGTTAATGTCAGTGGGATGTGCACACTATCATTCATTGATTGTGCTGGCGTTTTTAGTACCAGCACCAAGGAGGGACTATGCCCTTCCTTTAGCTGACATTGCCATATAAATTAGGATCTCCCAGTGCTTGGAATTTATAAACTGATTAAAACCAAAGCCAAATCACGTACTGCTCAGTTATACCATGTCTCTTTGCAGGCTGACAATGTTTTATAGTTCTAGGTGTGAGCCCTAGATAAGCAGCAGTTATTGTGATGTGTATTTCAGGTACAGTCAAGAAACAAAAAAAATGAAGGGAACAAAGAAGAAGGAGCAATTTTAGACAGCTAACAGAGAGAGCCTTGCAAGGAGAGCATGTGTCACTTAGTGAGGCCTGGGGCTCTTATAGCCCCAGAGGAGGCTCTGCTGCTGCTTATTGCTGAGAGTCAGGGCACTCCCACTGCTGCATGACCAGCTGCATCATCATACAAGGTGCATCATGGCAATCTGAGAGGGATTCCTCTCAGCTGACTTCAGATACCTCCCAGACATAGATCTTCATCCAAGCTGGACATCTAGGCTCCTTTACAGCCAACTAAAACTGGCGAAGAAATTATCTCACTGATTTTTTATTAGTGAGATTAAATGCATTCAGAAAATGTCCTTGACCATTTTCCCCCACGACTGTAAAGGAAATCTAGGTTATTTGCTTGATATAAAACCTATTTTTTATACAGAAAAGAAGTCTTACCCTTAATACATGAGTTTTCATGGTAGAAGAGCAGTTGTACCGGGGGAGGAGAATTTGGACCCCACTCAACAGCCAAATTGTTAACATTAACTTCCAAAGTAACAGGCTATTCTCAAAACTTCCCTCACCCTGATTTGGAGTGGGGATTGAACTCAGCTCTCCCACTTCCCAGGAGAGTAGATCCACTGCCAGTCTGTTGGATAATTGCACTCCCTCTCTCCCATAGAAGCTGTTCTGTTTTGTATGAATAATTAACTACTCATTGCAGCAGTGGTTTGGACCTGACCTGCCCACATCCCAGATGAGCGTGCTAACTAGCAGGCTGGAGAATCACTCCCTTACATTTCCCATTCCCCTGTCTGCCCAATGAACACTTAATTATTTATACAGAGGTATTTATATAGCTTAAAGAGAAGAAAGACTCGTTTGGGGGTAGCCTGGCGAATGGGAGACCTGAATCCAAGTCCTTGCTCTGAATCGAACCAAATGAGAATTTGTCAGCTGGTCTCTCTGTCTTCAAGTAAGCTCTTGCTCTCGGGACCATTGAGTTAAGTCTGGGTGTTCATGCAACAGGGCACAGGGAAAGATCTTCCTCCTTGAAATACCGTAGCAATGAAGCCTAGCTGCCTGCTTCCAAAAGAGAAGCAAGCTCCATAGCGGAGAACCCCAGCTGGATGTAGCTGGGAATCACGCACCTGCATACCTTAAACATTGCTGTCCCTAGCATTTCACACCAGGGAAGTGTCTCTCAGACATCAAACCCCTCCTACAGTGTGTGGAGGAAGCAAGAATTGCTGCTTTGGGAACGAGGATACCAAAGGGACCATAAGCCTCAGTGTCATGTCTTTGTCATCTCTCCCCGTCTTCCCCTGATTCCATAAATTGACCACAGGGGCTTCAGCAAATTATGTCTGAATCTTTAGGCACTGCCATTAGGTTTAATATCTGATGTGAACTTGAGGACTTCAGCTGAATCAGTGCACTTTGGCTGCATCTGGACTGCCCAGGCTTTGTTGGGATTTTTTCAGGTGTGGCAGTAAGATCTGCTATGTGTGTAAGGGTGGGATGCCAGTGTATGCCAGATACTTCTACCACTCAGGTGCCTTTTTCAAAAGGAGCCAGGAACCATAGGTAAAAGTAGTGCCCCTCTGCACACCAACATGTGGGTGCCTGTGGGCAGTTAGGAGAGCATGCTCCAGAGCAACATCAGACTTCAGAGCCATGTGGCATATAGGGGACACCAGTCCAACACTCAGTCACGCTGTTCACAGGTACACTGATGTGACATTTTAAGAAACAAATGTCCTTCAGGGGCTTCGCTGTGCTTTGTGAGTAGCCAAGGGGTAAAAAATATAATCAAATGTTTCTGATGATATTCAGGTGTATTCTAAAGAAAGATGCAGTACAGAGAAAAGGTAAAATCCACTTGAAACCACATTATGAACTGAATGAGAACCAATCAGTGATTTTAAAAAAAGTGTTGTAACTCCATCCCATTAGAAGTATCTGTACCAGCAAGACATGAGGGGACCCCATTATCTGCTTCTACCAGGTAGTGTGTGGCCCTCAAGATGCCGCACAGCACAGTGCCTTTACCTTTCTGACCCAGAAATGTTGCTTCAGCATGTGATTGTGCAGCAGAGCGAGGGGGGCGATAGGCTGCCGGGGCATGCAGATTCACCTGGTGCAGAAAATCCAGCTTTCTGTGTTAATGGCTCCTGTAAGAGATAAGATCCAGTGCAATAGGCTTCAACTCACAGCAATTTGCTTAAGTGAACAGATTCCTTCACCAAGGTTAGAGAAAGCCAGGGAGGGAAGTTGTATTTAAAAAAAATACAAGGAGGAAAACCAACATTGAAGTACAGGTGTTATAGACAATGCTGAAATAAAGCACGTGGCTTGGAAACGTGGTCTGAATCTTTGTCTGACAATTACTTTTTATAGCATTGGCTTGACCTGCCATTTTTCCCAGAAGGGATACTCCTTTTTCAGGGAAGTGCCCCTGCACTTGCCCAGTTTGAGGTGCCAAGTCTGCAACTTCTGTCTTCCTCTAGGAGAAAGTGTTAAGATTAGCTCAGGGGAAGGTTTGGAAATGAATACAGAAATATGACTTAAATTGAGCCATCTAGATAGAGAGCAAATATCTGCTTGTGGTCCACTTCAGCATGAAGGCTAAGCCTACTGGTTATGTGCTACAAAATTTGAAATACCACCCAGCTGGCTGGGAGAGTGCCAATCTTTGTCCTTTTCTGAGACTGTGGATGTCCCGTGAGGTTATTTACGTTAACTGAAGGGTTTTTTTCTCTTTCGCTGTCTGCCTGCACCTCTGAAAGCTGCTCCCTCTTGTGGCCTAGTGAGATTTATGGCATAGGATATGAATTATACTATGTTTGACCCTTTGCATAAAAGGGGTAGCAAGCCAGATGCTTATGAACTGTAAAGAAGACCAGTTCATAAATTGATTTGTGTCCAACTGTCTTCATTGGAGTAAAGTACCCACATTCACCTTTCTTAGAGACAAGTGACAAATTAAAATGACTGAACATTTGCAAGTTCTTTAAAAAAAGGGATCATCCTCTTGAGTAACGATTCTTCTCTCTAGGAAACAAAAGGCAGTGAGACAGTGCTCCATTTCTCATCAGTATTATAATAATACATGGGACTTACATATCTGCTTTCCCCTGTAGGAAATAACCTCACAGTAGTTTACAAAGGAAGTCATTATCATAATGCCTTAGGCATGCAGAAGTGAAGGACCTGCTCAACATCATAGTGGTTTCTTTCTATTGCTAATTCTACAAGTTGGTTCAGTGTATATATTCAAAGCACTAAAAATGAGGTGAGGGCTCATTTATTTCACAATAAGCTGAAGATGAATTTCTATTCTGGCTATCAGCATTGGTACTCTCAGGTGGTGTTGTTTTTGATGGACTAAGGGAGAACACCTTTCTGAATGTTCAATTTTTCATCATATGTCTTTGTCCAGTAGTGAGTAACTTAAAATCAAAGAAGACCTGCAGTTAGTGCTACTATCATCTCAAATGCTCACAGGTGTATCCTTCTGGATGCTAGTATGAAAATGTTTCCACCCTCATCCACAGTGACATGTTTTGTCTGATACATTTCATCAAACTGTTTCACAGAGCAATGCAGGAAATTATATGGAATCCCCTCTGTCTGTCTCCATCATACTTATTCCTGGAGGTCTCTGCCTGCTGACCTGTGGGTACAAAAAAAAGGAAGAATGTCTCTCTTGCTTTTCCTCTGCCAGCCCCTAAAGGACTGATGGTATTTAGTGTCTCTGCCCCAAAATCAATTGTGAGTGGTGTGAAATGTCCACCTCTGAATGGTGCCTTTCCCCTCCCATTGACCTACTTAGGTCTTGTTAGGTTCCTTCTCTTCTGTGAATCTCACATCTACGTTTGATTACCTTCATCCCTTGAGCAGCCTGTGTGCCCACCTGGGGCTGTGGCTTGCTTCAGGTGGCAGGTGGCCACTATCTTGCTGACCGCAGCCTTCATTTCAGATCACACTGCCAACAGACTTGAGGGCTATGTTCGTCTCTTTCAGGCCTTTTCCCTTTCTTTCTGTGACCTGTTCATAGCCCTTCTGTCCTTCATATTTTTTCGCTTTGGGCTAGTGCTGATTGGCATCAGTGTGAGAACTGGGTGCAGGGGAAGCTGGACTTCTCCTTTCTCATGTAGCTACAGGCAGTTGCGTTGGCCTTGTTCTCCTCCCTTTCCACATGCCCTCTGAGACCTGCTGATCCCTTTCCATACTGATTATTATTTTTATTCCCACAGCCCCAAAGCCTTATTACTTCATTCCTTAACTTTGACAGCCTACAGTTACCAGGCCTCTTGCTTTATCGCCCTGCAGTCTTTCCATCTGAATCACTTGGAACCACGTGCTCCGGCCCTTTTCATCTCCTGTCAGTACCTTTCTTTAGCTTTTCACATCAAATTCTAGTTTCATGTCTCATCTGTGGCCTGCGCTGCATCGCTTCTGCCTGCTTTTCTCCTTGTCGCATTTCATCTCCCTGTCCCAATCGGTCTCTCCACTCTGCCCACCCCACCATCCTCCTCTCCTGGTCAGGTTCCCTGTCAGTCCGTATCTTCCATCTGCTCTTTCCCTCCAGACCTTCCTCTAAACCTCCCTGTAAACATGCAATTCATCAACCAAACCAATAAACAATTCTCTGCTCTCCTCTTCAGCCGCAGAAACTTTAAAAAAAAAAAAAAGGTCTCAAAGATTGTGAGAGTCTAACAAAACAAACAAATGATTTTTTTATTTATTATCTTTTCACATCCAAGTATCTCCTAGGATCTATATAGAGTGCCTGATACATGACTCTGCAAGCGCTTCATCTGGAAATAATTGTTTGCAGGACCTTCCCCACCCTCCCCAGGATTGTAAGCTCTCCAAAATAGGGGTGTTGTCTTTGATTTGCCTATAAAAGTGTAACACACAGTTGTGATGCACAACAAATGTGATGCATTACGGTGTCTTAGAAACAGTGACATTGGTGTGATGATGATTAATAATGTTATCTCAAGCAATTGGTGTCTATTTTAATAAAAGGATGCCTTCCCCATGAATTTGGATTAATAGCTAATATTTTGCCTTCCATTTTTTACATATTTTATCTTTAAATTGTGAAAATCTGTTTGGATCTTCTTGGTACCAGGTATGTATTCGGCATGAAACAGGCTACTTGTTTCTGTTCATTGTGGCGGAGAAACAATTACATGCTGGAGGCTAAGGAAGAGAGAAGGAAGAGTTCATACAAGGATACGAGTTTTTCTGAGTCATCTTTGGAACCTATCTTTTTTCCACTCACTTTAAAAACAAACAAACAAACAAACAACAAAACCTGGTTTCTTTGTGCTTTTTGTGCAGTCTGATGAGGGCGTCTTGTGTCACTTTATGTAGCATCACATGCCGAGATGTTTCCTATCCTCGGATAACCTGAAGCAACACGATGCTCTTAGAAACCAAATTGCAGATGGTATTTCATATCTAATGTGTCAGGAGCCCCCTAATAGCCACAGAAAGGCTACATTTTTGTTCTGGTTGCTGCGTAAATTTTAAATGGAAAAATTCAGCAGAAGCATGACGTATCCCCATGATTTTGCTATAAAAATCTACAACTGTAGAAGTCTGTTGCCCTTGCATGTTGACAACATGAAATGAAGAGCATGTAGAGGCATTTGGAAGGTACTCCTTTTAACAGTAACATGGAAGAATAGCCTCACTCAGCCCCCACCGCCACCACCACATATGACACACACACCCCCCTTTTTTAATTGACATAGATACATTTCAGGTATCTGCACTGTCACAGTTATTCTGGGGTAGGGCTGTACTGCCCAGAGTGCCACAAGTCTGTTTAAGTGCCCTCTCAGTGACCTCTGCTATTGCCTGGGTCACTAGATTAGATGCACTAATGCATCTAGCCTATAGTTTTCTAGACCCACCACTCCCCTGCTCAATCAAAGCATCCCTGATTACAGCAGCAACTTGCTGGTGGTATCATGGCTCCGCACTACAGCAATGTTTGCATGTTTGCATGCAGAAAGGGGGAAGGAAAGGATCCATAAACTTCCCATTAAAACAAACCAAAGTCACGAAAGAAGCCTATTTTGGATGACAGAGACAGGAAACTTGCACTTGATCTGCCCTGCTTTTGCTGGTGGGTTTCGCTGTAGTCATTTGGAATTACTAGAAAGACCTAACTCAGCTAGCCAAGGCTGTCAGAAGATATATTTGAATTTATTAAAACAAAAGGTTTTTTAGTAATTCTACCTTGGCACCATGTTAGAAGCAAGCAATAGCAACAATTGGAAAGATGAGTTCCGGAAGTGTTTAGACAACATACATTATACTATTTGGAGTAATAAATGTTGTTAGTTAGTTTTCAAAAAAAACCAGAAAATAACATCAAACATGCAAGTTGTCTTTCCTTTGAAGCCATTACAACCAATATAGGAATTCACATGCTTTTCCAAAATCACCTAAATATACTTTTATATGATATCTCATTAAGAAACTATTATAATTTATTGGGGTTTACAAATATTTGAAACAATTGTTATGCATATATAAATTGTTATGTATATGTAAAAAATTCAATTGCCAAGTAGTGCTCATTAGTAGCATAATTATTGCAGAGATATTATTTTCATAGCTATTTTATATGCCATGCGTGTTCATATGTAGGCATGTAAGTAAATGTTACCTTTTCCTTTTCTTTGATATGGACATTTCAGGATGTGCCCAGACCTCCCCTTTCACACAGGAGTGGAGCAGTCTGCAGCTGCATCAGTACAACTGAATTCAGTATTTTCAACTGTTTTTTGTCTAACCTTATTACACCTCCCTGTTCAGAAACCTCCCTGGTTAGACAGTGCAGCACCTTCCACTTGCAAAAGACCACACTGAAGGGCCCACCCCTAATTTGTTGTCTCATTTAGCCTGAAGGGAAAGTCCTCCCAACTGGAAAGCAGCAGCAATGCTGTTTCTCTTCAGAGAAACAACTCAACGGTGCTGTGGTATATACTGTACACTTAATCTAAGACATATTTTGCTAAAAACCTCAAGTTATATTCAACATATGGCAGAGGATCATTATTTTAAGTCTTTAAGTCAAACCAGATATCCAGTTGGAGGGGGATCTATCCTGATCTGGCAACATTTTCTTTGAGTGCTCAATTTTAACAAGTGTAAAAATGAATTAAAATTTAGACTAAAGCTACAGCGATGTGCTGCAATGGTCTCATGAGGGCTTGTTGGATGCCTTTCATTAATGTCCTGCTACTAAAATGACTGGAGATTGGAATAATTTCTAATGGCATTTGCCTTCTCTCATGATTCTGCTAAACCAACACAGCCAGAAATTACATATGGACTCATAAAAATAATTCTGTAAAGCAAATTTTTTCCCAAAAAAACCTAAACCCAACTGTCTTTGGTACAAGCTGGTTTATTCCAAATGTCAGGTATTAAAAACATTTGGAGGTAAAGATCTGCAAGGTCTTTACAGTAATTTTTTGTGTTATACAGGCTGAACAACAACATGCTTTGGGCTTCAGTTTCACTTTGAAACTGCGTTACCATCCATCATCTGTGCTTAAGATGAGCTTCTTTGTCCTGTGCTTCTGCCTGCCTCCCACACCGATGTCTGAGTGCTCTAAATAGCTGGTTGGATGGGGAAGATAAAACAGATAACTTGGATCCTCACTCATCTCTTCCACAGCACTACCACCAGGCTCCTGAGCACCCATCGAAAGAAAAGATTAAAACATTTGTGAGACAGCCTGCTCACATTTTGAAAACACAAAACCAATTACGATAGCTAACCTTCCACAAAGCGGTTGCATAAAACCAGATATGAACTAAAAGCATAATTGTTAAAAAGAAACAGCAAATAAACAAGTGGACCTAAGTAGGTCAGGACAGGAGTATTTGCCTTAGATATTAACTGTGTTGTTACTAAGCAACAGCATAAAAAAACCCCTGATTTTGCAACCACGTGTTGCCACTCAGACCCAAAAACCAGTTTATGAGATACAGATTACTGATGTGGAAAAATGGTTTGGGAATATGATACAAATGTGGGATCACCGTACCTTAAAATTAGAAGTATCTATCCAAAATACAGCAGT
This sequence comes from Limnodromus scolopaceus, assembly GCA_028565335.1. Classification (NCBI taxonomy): domain Eukaryota; kingdom Metazoa; phylum Chordata; class Aves; order Charadriiformes; family Scolopacidae; genus Limnodromus; species Limnodromus scolopaceus. The sequence continues at coordinate 29,692,137 of JAOXNO010000020.1, read as the reverse complement.
AGATGTTACTAAGAAAGCGTGGGGTATGCTAATCTGTGTTTGAATTTAGGCAGGAGTGGATTATAAGAATTAAATCTGCATCTGTTGTGGATTTTAACTTGCTGAAAATCCAGGTGATCTGGACTTAATTAATCTAACTCAACTTTCTTAAAATGCAAAATTTATTTACTTTCAGTGAATCATAAGTAATATAAACTGCAAAAGAGTCTGACTTCATCAGTAACTAAGAACTGTGCCTTGCAACGTTCTTCCCAAGAAGGCCCAACTTTTCTTCTTCCATTTTTAACGGTTACTCATTAAACAATGTTTTGAAAAAAGCAAGCTGCAAGTGTTTCCAATTATTATTACGGTATTTATTTTTTTTATTAGCAGTGGTGATTTTACACTCCCAAATATTTCTTTGTAAATGCTGGCTTAGTATTTGAGGTTAGCACACTTAAGTAAATATTTAAAGAAATAAAGCAAAAATATCAAATGTTCATAGTCATTGCCTGATATCAGGCAGCCAGATTCAAAGCCTGTAGTGAACTCAGTGTTATTTGTTTCTCCCAGGTATCACATATTCCATTCAGCATGTTGAGGAGCAATGCACAAAAAGACTTTTTTTTTTTTTTTTACTTTTGGGAGAGAAATTCTGTTGTTTGATCTAAGGGCTCTTGCTATTCAGTTTGCTTCCAGTTTTGGAAAAAAAAAAGGAGCAGAAAAAGATGAATGACACCTCTTTGGGGGAGTAATGTATCCATCCCATTATATGCTGTTTCCTGCATAAGATGATGATTATTATTCCATCTTTCCTCTTAAAACATGTCTAAAATCTTAGTCATGTAACTTGCTGAGAGGTTATTAGCAGTATGTATAGACTGTGTGTTGTGTTGCAGGTGTCTATGTTTATTATGAAAAACTGAAATTTAAAAATTGCAATCAGTACTTTGTCTGTCTCAGCTTTCAGCTTGGCCTCTGAGTAACCTGATGCTCCAAACCCCACAGCTGTCGTCTACCCCAGTATCAGATCTCAGCCAAGGGCCAGGCTCTGCCCTCATTTTCTGGAGTGCAATTTCACTATGCCAGTGGAGTTACTGGAAGTCTGGGATACATGAGAGCGTATTTTGGCACCAAGAGTCTCTGTGCAGTGAAAGGCGAATGGTGTGTTTTTACTGATTAGCAGGGCTGCACTGATGTTGCTGAGAAGGGGAGCTGTAACGGGGAGCGGGCACTGAGTGGGCTCCCAGTGGGCTCCAACTGTGCCACAGATTTTCCTTTGGTTAACATCAACCAGCTGTGGGCGCGAGAGGATTTTTCCAGTTTTCCCACAGGGATGCAAAGAGCAGCCTGTAGTGAAAGACAAAATGTTCTCGTGGACGTGTCTTACAGACAAAAATTCTTTGCAGCTAATTTTTATTTCAGGCCTTGGATGAAAGAGTAAGTGGGTCAGAGACACAGAGGGGAAGCTCAGGCAGGACAGGAGACTCAGCTAAGTGACCACCTCTGTGGTGCGTGACCACCACTTGGCAGAAAACACCCTTCAAATGTTTTTCTTTGCAGAAACACTAGCTTAATTGTATACTGCCTATATTTGATGTTAGCTGACCCTTTTCCTTCTGAGTATTAGTGATGGTACTGTGATTCCACATGTACAAATGACTTGAAATAAATTTGGATTTAGAAAATATTTTATTTTTATTTTCCTCTGTCCTTGCAAAAGCAGAAATTCTGCCTGCCCTCCATTTCATTGTGCAGAACAGAGGGAGAATAAACCAGTTGCAGGCATGTCACAGTGAGACAGAACCAGGAATAGGAAATCTCATACCTCTGGATTCAAACTAAGTTGGAATACTTGGCCTACTTCCAAACTATGAAAGTTTTGATATGAAGGAAATTTAAAAAGTGACCTGTTTTTTTTCTTTACAATGCATCAAAAACCCCTGAAATATTATTTCTGAGCATTTGTTGCCTTTAAATATCAGTAATATCAAGTTTCATTCTCCTGATGTTCATTATGGAACTTCTCTGTGATTTACTCTGAGTTTGCTGTTCTGCACGAATTTTTAACAAAATACTCTTTTTTCAAAATGGATGCTTAAAATCATGTTTACATTAGGTGGGTTTTTTTCAGTTCTATTGCAGATTACAAAACTACGAAATACTTCAATTTTCCTATTTTTGAAAGAGCCTGTCTTGTTAAAAATGTTTGTAGTCTCTAAATAAGACTGGACAGGTGGAAATACCTAGATTATAGCTTAGTGGGATGATGTTCTTAATTATTATGAAACAAAATATTTTATTTCATTTCTTTTTTTTTTTTGTACAGTTATATAGACTGACCTCCACTAACACTTGCATATAATAGGAAAAACTCCAAAAGGGTACTTTCAGGTTTTTGAAAACGCAGTACAAGATGCCTACCTTAACCTACCCAGGAGTGCTTAGAAGACATAGTGATGTGCCACTGTCCTGGCCATGTTAATCAGTTACTTTCCACAGCTTTCAGTAGGGAGTCCAACTCTGAGAAGTATTAGGCATGGATGCAAAGCCATCAGGTTCAAGCAAATGCAAATCTTTGCTTGACATAAATGTAACAGACTCATGGTGCTCTGACACAGACAGCAGAAGTTTGCCAGCATTCCCCGTTACCGATGTGCTCATCAGTCAACATCACTTTGTGCTCAGTGTTGTACAGTGCCAGAAGAGCACTTGACTAAAGAGCTTGTAATAGAACCTGGAGGCTAGACAAAGTAAGCAGAAAGCAAGATATATTTAAACAAAACGAGGAAAGAGTGGCTAATTACATCTGAGCTGCATCTCTATTTGCCAGAATTCTAGGGAGGACACAGGGGGATTCTTGTAGTTTCCTGTAGTTTTATGATTTTTGGTCTAACTTTGTGTCCACAGCAGTGATTCCCACACTGAGATTTATGGATCACCAGGGAGCTGTGAAGACATGGTAGATTGTCTATGGAAACACAGTATTCTGCAATGTTTTGGAGCAAAAATTATTAAAGTAAAAGTTTGATGACAAGCAAGCTGAGCGGTCCCTTATCATTGAAGAGTTATAATGGTTTGTTGGCCTAAAAAGTGTGGAAACCTTTATGGGTTTCCATTGTTTGCTGTCGTTGTTGAGATGGACGACACACACACACACACACACACACACCCCAACGGACACACACACACTATTTTTGTGAGCAAAAGACCACCTTTATTGTTTTAACAAGCTCTTTTATATCTTTCTTAGGAACGTGTGTCCGTACATAATTGGTTCACTCAAAGTCCAGCTGTTCATGATTGGATAACTTTTTCCTTCTTTGTTCTCTGTTGCAACTTCGGTAACTTTCCTCTGCTGGCAGTCTGACAGCTCCTTAATCTTGTTGACTCCCTTCTTCTCAGGACTCTCAGGCCTCTTCAAGGATACACTGGTATCTGCTCAAGGTCGATGTTAAGCTCACATTCCGATCTCTCAGAACAGCCGAGGTTTCCCACAGTTTGCTGGTTTTTCAGCCCACTAATACTGAAGATTACTACATCCACCTTTTGGAACATTTGGGTTTTCATTTTTGAAAAGCTTTCATAAAAAATTGTTTTATTCTTCTACTAATTTGTGGACTCCACCTAATTTTGGCAATTAACTCCATAGCTCTTAAACAATGTATATCATATGTAGGCTGAAGGACTAATTGGACCTCAGTAACACATGACAGATCTCTGGAGAAAAAAAAATGGCATCTCGACTTGATAATCTTGGCTGCGTGGTGACTACAGCACTAACATGCTGGCTATAGAGAAAATTGCATGCAGAGTCTTTTGTGTACCTCCAGGCAGTTCTGGTGGAAAGCTGAAGCTCTGGACTTTTCTGTACTAACATATAATAATTGAAATTTGGGATTTCTTTAAACAGAGAATATTTTCCTCCTACACCATTGTGTGTGTGTATTTAAGCCTGTGTATTTTAAGTGATTTAAGATTCTTCAGCCCTGTAATAACTACAAGCCAAGTCTGAGATCCCAGAGCTAAGAAAAGAAAACTTTTTAAGAGCTCTGGGACTGCACTGAAAGCCAGCTAGACCAAGGGGAAAAGACCTATAAAGTAGGTATTGGGGCTGTTGCCTGTGGAATATGTGTTTTTCAGGCAAAGTCTCAAGAAGGCAAACGGAATCAGTGTTTCCTTGAACTCAAATCAGAAAAGCTCCTCTTGCGTATCTGGAATATTAGGTGGCCCTTCGTGAAAGAGCGAATAGTTTTGGAGTTCAGCAATAGAGAGGTCTTGAAAGACTTTTCAGAGACATCAAACCAAGGTTCAAAAAGGCAATGATTTCATGCCAAGTAGAAGAAAAAACTGAAGTGCAGCATATGACCATCAACCCTACAGCTAAATATGGAAGAAAATATTTTGCAGAAAATGAAAAGGGAAAAGAAAGCTCATACCAAACAAGAAACAATGCCACTGATGTGGCAGCTGGCATAGGGATGGAAAATGCCCATTGATTTGAAAACTCTCCACTGAAATATGCCAGCAAAGGAAAGGCACAGGGTACAGTCAGAGTTTGGGGTCTCAAATGATGGAGGAAAGTTGTTCATCAAAGGACAAAAAAGGAGGAATCTACAAGTGCACAACTAAGACCGTTAAAAACATGATGATGATGAAAGTGAAGTTAACAACTGAACCTCTGCAATGGAGAGATGACAATGAGGCACTGTACTTAAAGGTTTAAGGTGAAACCATGCATACCTGGTGAAGAACAAGTCCCAGTCCTACGGAAACATGAACTAGGGACAATCGCCAGCTGGAATGAGAACTTGCAGGAACATGCCAGCTCTCACTACAGGCAGACAGAGCAACCATGCTGGTGGCCATGAGGCCACCAGTCATCTGGCACACTTGCAGGAGTGGGATTGCTTAGGGCCACAGACTCACCGGTGAGGCAGTGGGAGGACACAGCATCTGTCAGACAACCCACAGTGTTGACTCATCTTTTGAGGGGAAAACAGACCAGTGGAAGAACTATAAAACGTGACAGCAGATGGCATTATTTGTAGAATCAAAGAGCAAGCAGTCTGTGCCGAGGCCCTAAAAACTGTAGAGAAGAAAGGGGGCAGACTCAGACTCTACATTGACCCCAAGGAGCTGAGCAAGAACATTAAAAGGAAACGTTTCCACTTGCTTGCAAGTAACAACAGATGTGCTGGGAGAGTGGGAGCCAAATTCCTAAGCAAATTTGTTGCCTTGGCAGGGCTTTGGTAGCTTCTCCTGGACACAGAAAGTCAAAAGTATTGCCTTCCCAGTAAACTGCCTGGCAGATGCTGCTGCGTAAGGTCGCCTCCGGGCATGTGTCTAGGACCAGAAATGGTTCTGCAGCACTGCTACAACTAAACTACTAAAGGTTTGTGGTTGCCATATTGAAACAACTGTCTCACTGGGACTCCTTATGTCACTGGAAAAGGCCTTCTCTGGAGAACTGAAAGGCAAGAAGGGACTCAGAAGACTCATCCCACCCTGTATTTCTTGTGTGATCTTGCATGTTGTGTCTGTTAAAGGAGTCTTTTGAAAGTGAGTTGTGGGGACTGAAACGTGCCAGAGAATGAGGAACTCAAGCACTGTGCTGAGGGAAGCTGGAGAAAACACTACTTTTCTCCTCCCTCTCTCAACTGTCATGCCGCAACTGTGACAAATGGAAACACGGATGGCACTTTTCCTGACTACTGCAAGAGTCACCAATATTGAGAGGAAAATTGCCAGCTGGTGTAAACTGGCCTGAAGCAGCTCTGCTGACTCACACCCACTGAAGACTTGGCCATACCAATATTTTAAATGAGGCATTAATTAGATAATAACAATTTGGTCAGAAAACTAAGAGAGCTGAATTTGGCATGGGTGACCACCCCTGGCTCTGCTCTCCATTCCTCCCCAGGGGCTGTGGAGCTCTGAATGGCAATAGTTTGTAAATCTTCTCGCCTGCTCTTCTTCAGTACAGGCTGCTCAGGCCAGCCCTTCCTCCTGCCTTCGCAGAGCCTTGCGCCCAAGCCCTCCCCAAAGTAAATGATGCATCATGCTGGCTGGTTTGGATGCTGGCAGGTCCTGCTGGCTTGCAGCTGGCTTGTTTTTACCTGCCGTTCGTGTCACCCGGGCTATCATGTATTCTGCCTTGCACTAACACAGCTACCTTTTCTGTTGTGTAAGAAAGTAAGTGTACTGCCCCAAATTGCTTGCCCTTTTTAAAAATTGGGTAACAAATGCCAGCCCTTCACCAAAATCTGCTTGCTTCAGACATCACATTGGTTCAGCTCACAGTCACCTTGCTGCTGGGCAGAGGCAACCCCCAGGCAGCCTGGGAAGTGACACTGTCTCTGGCCACAGAGCAAGGCAGGAGCAAGGCAAGCAGCTTCATGGCAGCCCAGGAGAGAAGACCACCAAGAAGCGGGCTGCTGGAACTTCTGTGCCCAGGCCATTCCCAGCCACTGCTGAGGCTGCTGACGAGGGTGCCAATTAGTGCCAGTTGTGCAAGTGTTTCCCGTGGTGTGGACACCTGTCTGCGAGGGAGAGCACTGAAATCACCCACGCATCTCACAGAGGTCACCGAGCAGCCATTCGATGCTAATAACTTTTGGTCACTACCAACTTGGACCACAATCGAACCATTGACCTAGAGGTGAAAGGCTGTATATCCCATTACCAATCTGCTAAACCATCCAGTCTCCCTATTACTGCAATTTTAATTAACTGAGCCAATGACATGAAAGCTGAAGGGAGGGGGAGCAGGCAAGGAAGCGAGAACACATTGGCTTTTACACAAGATTTGCTTCTTTTGAGTGGATTCTGCTTGTTGTTGAACAGCCTTGTCCTAACCTGCGCTGCCCATGAGACCCTCCCCAACCTGCTGCTCAGCACAGGAGCGGACCATGCAGTATCTGTTAGTAGCCAAGTGGGTGAAACGCTGCCGCTGCCCACCCTTTGCAATGCAGCCCCTAGTAGAGCAGTTCCTGACATCAAGAAGATCTGAATTTTACTCACACCAGGAACATTCCTTAAAGTAAAACACAGAAAAAAAATGAAATAAATTCCCCACATGATAAATTCCAATACAGTCTTTTTCTGGAACAAACAAACAAAAACATGTTTGCTCTCTAGTTCCTGGACACTAGGATCCAGAGAAAGCTTGCCTTAACGCTGTCTGTAACAGGGACGTGTTCAATAAGCAGAAAAGTGGATGTCTGTGATGAGCAAATGATTTGACTCAGCTGATATAAGTCACTGGGAACGGCTGGTTTGAAAGTGGAACAAAACACTATACTCCTCTGGTGAGAAATTGTGTCATTTCCAAATGCAGAACAAAAATAGAAGATTGCGATTTGTTCAGACTTTGGAAACAGCGCACATCGTTTCTTCACCTGCTCCTTTCCATAAATTTTAGTCAGTGTCTTCGTGGCTGATTGGGAGCACTGAAGGAGCGATGGTGAGCCCTACAGGAACTCTGAGGTTGCCATTCTTGATTTCACTCATGTTGTTATCACCAACAGCTTCTCATGCAGCTAGAACCTCTGTAGCTTCCCTGTGGTATCTACTAGCGTCACTTGAATGATGTATGCAACCTCTGTGGATACAGAAACAAGAGGAAGCAAATCATCACCTCAAGCTCTGAGTATGTCTGCTGCCTTATCCCCTGCCTGCATGTTGAACTTGCACTGGAATTCGACAGCAGTCAGTGTTGCTCCTTTGTGCTCCTGTGCTTCCTTACCCAAGCACCTACATTTCAAACAGCATCCACTCCGCTGTCAAGCCTGGAGTGCTTCATGCTTGTTCTTGCATGTGTGTTTGATAAGTCATGGCATGACTATGTTTGTGTGTGTGTGTGATGATTATCCACCATGGTCTAATCCCGCCACATAAACGACAGACAGAGAGTCCCTAAAACGCGGCAGCTCCTCGGGGTCTAGCATCCTGTGAAAACCCTGCTCCTCGCAGGCTGTTCCTGTCTCCTGCAGCGCACGCACAGGGGGAGGCCAAGCGCAGCTTGATGCCGGTCCCCAGCTGTCTGCAAAAGCCAGTTGCTGCTCGGGGCCTCACACACAGCACAGGCCAACCCTTAAGGCAGGGCTTCCCGGCGGCGGGGAACGGCTCGGCTGAAAGCCTGCGCAACGCCTTGTATGCATGAGCCTCTTTGATGCCCTCTTGCCTTGTTATGTCAAACACTTCGCATGTGGCACTTGCTTGTGTAACAGGTCTAGAAAAAGAAAATGAGCAAAAGGAACCCAGGACTAAACTGTGCTTTTAATTATACCTGTGGTTGGGATGGAAAGTAAAGTATTAAGCGAATCCGAGCTATGTGTGCCTTCTGGCCCTTCTCCTTTCTCTCTGCTACTCTCCTGTACCCTGTGTACCCTCCTCCAGATGCACTATCTTGTTCTTTAATAGTATCCATTTTCCCCTTAGCATCCCTCCAGAACGCAGCCTCGCTCTGTACCCCCTTGCTCTGCTATCCTTTGCTGACCCCTCTCTCTCTGTTGCCAAAGGGGCCACTAAAGCGTCTCTGCACAGACCTGGGAGTTTGTGGCACTGTGAGGAGATAGATCAGAAATGCCATGGCAGCTTTGCAACTCAAAATGAAGAGAGGTGGGAGGGGTGAATTATCTTAGGAACATAAACAACAGCATCCCTGCCAATGAGCTAACACTCAATTTCTCTCTCAGAGTCCATCTGAAGAGCAAAATGCTAAAAGGCTAAATATAGCGACTTCTGTAGCACTGCAGCATCAAAGATGTTGTCAGGGGAGATACCACAGCTGCTTGGGAGGGAGTCATAGAACCACAGAATTGTTAGAGTTGAAAGGGATCTTAAAAATCACCAAGTTCCAAGCCCCTGCCATGGGCAGGGACACCTCCCACCAGACCAGGTTGCTCAAAGCCCCATCCAGCCTGGCTTTGAACACTTCCACGGATGGGGCACCCACAGCTTCTCTGGGAAACCTGTCCAGTGTCTCATCACCCTCAGAGTAAAGAGTTTCTTCCAATTTCTTCCGAGTATCTAATCCAAATCTACTCTCCTTTAGTTTAAAGTCATTACCCCTCGTCCTATCACTACATTCCCTGGTAAATAGTCTCTCCCCATCTTTACTGTAGGGCCTCTTTAGGTACTGGAAGGCTGCTGTAAGGTAGCCCCAGAGCCTTCTCTTCTTCAGGTTGAACAACACCAACTCTCTTAGCCTGTCTTCAAAGTATTTCTAGAGAAACCTTGATGTTACAGGTTGGAGGCAGGTCCCTGCCCTGGCACACCTGCTCTCCTCAAGCTGCTATGGTCAGGTTGTTTAGGTATGTACGTAGGCAGTGACCAAGAGGCAGCATCTCCACTTGTATCTTTGCTGGTCCAACTTCTCCAACTTCATGGAGAAAAGTGGGCTCTCCACTGGTGGTCTGGTTTCAGAAGGCATCTGTCCATGCTCGGTGGATGCTGAAATAGAAAATAGTGTGTTAACTGATTGAATGGCCCACAAATGAAGGCAAAAGTTCAGATACAGAGCTGGGCCTTACTGACACCATGACTTCTCTCTGAGCAACGAAAAGGATGGTTTCAGCCCTGTTTGCTACAGCTTCCTGCTAATGTGAGCACTGAGTAAGCCATTAATAGCAATGGCTTTTATGCTTTTACACTGAAAGCTTCAAAGTTAATAACCTGTTGAGAAGAATGATACAACTCACCCACTTCAGAGCTCTTTCCCAGGCTACCTATGAACTCAGCATGACAAAGATTTACCCTTGGTTCCCGCTTTTAATAATCTGTTTTCACACCAACCATGGCTAAAAATGTCTGTTACCCATAGAAATGAAACTGTAGATTCTGAAGCACATTTCTTGCTGGATGTCAAGAGCTGGATGTCTCAGCAAATTCCACAAGCACAGAAGCACAATCCTGGGTTATGCTTATAACACATCCATATCTCAGACCGGCACAGAGCGGGTGTTTTGTATGCCTATCTACAAAGCCCTGCCATGCAGTATTTATCTCCTCTTTGTACAATGTACTCCAGTTTACCTCTGCATAGCTAGTTATTGGGAAACACCACAGCCCAGGTCCCCAAGGCAGACCTCTCCAATACTACCTTCCCTCCAAGAGCATGAGACAACGTTGCAGCCTGGAGTGCTACCTGACACATTACAATAAATTGTGGAGAAGAGGTCCTGGCACGCTCTGCAGCTGGAGGAGTGCGGAGGGCAGCGCCTGGCTCTGCGGCTTACCCACGGTGATGGCACAGCACTGCAGACTTCCCCTGCTCAGGACTGCACTGCAAGGCACAGCTGGATGAGCACAGCTGGATGGCAGCCACAGCTGGTGTGGGAGAGAGAGAGGGAGACAGGAGGACTGCACTCCACTAATGTGAGAAAGACAATCTTAACTGTGGGAGAGCACAAAGAGAATACGAGTCTTAACTCTAGAGATCTGACAGGACTCAGAGGTCTTGCAGTGGTGTTGCTCCCACTTGCTTCAGTGGGTTTCGACCATCAGTGTTGCTCAGTGTATTTTGGATGGGAAATACTTTGGCAGAATTGCTGGGTTTCCTGTGTCCTCACTGCTTCTCCACCTTCTTCCTGTGGTCTGTGGGTCTATGCATCAGATGCTTTCACTCCTGGACCATTGTAGTACTTGGAAATCATGGTTTCTGGATGTCCCCCAGAAGCCTCTGCTCCCTGCTATAAAGTGGCTTAAGATCATGTACTTTTTCATTCACTTTGGTGCTCACCACGTTTGGACTCCTTTTTACATGCTGTGGAGCTCTCCATGTGAACCTCCAGTCGCATCAACATCAGTCCCTAAAGACAGCATCAGACTAACACTCCCAGGGACCAGGCTCACACCACACACAAATGAGCCACAAGCCAGACCATGCCCTTGGCCATTGCCATGCCGGGCACTGGCAGTAAGATGCCCAGCCTCCTTGGACAACCACCCCATGCTGGCAGCTGTCCCTGGGGGGCTGCAAGCAAGTGCCACCCACAATGTCATCCCCCTACAGATGCCTTGGCACTAACATGGCAGAGCCCAGGAACGGCAGCAGACTAAAACCAAGCATCTGAAGTGCAGTTGCAGCAGAGAACAAGAGACACTTCTGAGGCACCGGTGTGGCAGAAACCTCCTGCCAGGAGCTTGACTACATTTCAAACAGGTCGTGAACGCTAACCATACAACTTGGGCCTTCTAGGGAATTTTGGCTACTTTTAAGCAAGAAGTGGAGCGTTCAGCGCACTCTAACAATGAAGTCCACAGGAAGATGCAGGAGAGGAGATCCTGCAATCCTGACACAGTCCCCACTACAGATGTCTTTCATGCCACTTGTTGCTCTCAGTTTAGGTTTTGCTTGTTTTGTTCTGGACATGGGACCCAGTTCCTAGGCACTTTACCACACTCCACAACCCAGCCTGGACTTGAGGTGGAGAAATGCTCCAGCTCTACCACTGCCGTACCCGTGGCATGATGTTCCCTTCCATCCCCCATGCCTGGTGCCCTGAGCTTGCCACTCTCAGGCCACGTAGCAGCAGTCCCAAGAAAGCAAATGCAGGCACAGCCACTGACCCAGGCATTTCATTTCCCAGGGGGATTGCCATCAGGACAGCAAGGGCTTGTGTTCCTGCCCTGTGTGTAATCACCAGTCATGCATTAAGCTTCAGCTAATGCATCAAAGGCTACCAAACTAAGTTTTAGCTCACAAGAGCGGGGCAGCATCCCCCATTTCCCAGGACAGTAAATTCATTTCCTGGAATAGTAGGGTCTCCGCTGACCCTGCACAGATCGTTGCTCCTGTCCTGGAGTTAAGGACTTGTCTAAGTGTACCTCACTGGGTTTCCCTAGGCTTGGATGAAGATGACACTTTTGTTGGTCCAGAGTGGCATGACCCGCTGTCATGTCATCCAGTACGACTGCTACCCGCTCACCATCAGAGTGGTCCCCAGCAGGATGGACCATCCATTGCCCAGTTCCACCCTCTCCTTGGCCGTGGGTTCTTTTCCCATTGACCTGCGCTTAATGCCCCTCTCCCCTCATTTAAATGCCTGCTGTCCCCAGGACCGTGCAGACATGACATGCTATCACCAGCACACAGACTTTTCTCCTGCTGCTTTACTCATTGGTCCTGACACACTGCTGGTGTGTACTTTTCAAGCGTGGGTACCCAGACCAGAGCAGCATCAGGGAGAAAGTCTCAATTGAAAGACCACCAGCCCCATATTGTGTAAAGTGGGGAAAATATGCTGGTACTGCTGAACTCTAAGCAAAGGGAAGGAAAGATGCTTTATCTGCCTTCCTGCAGCTCCCATTTTCTTGTTCAAGGAGTTTTGGTTTCCCGGGGGGAAGCTAGACCACCCAAGGATATAGCCACACTCTGAAGCACAGAGGAGGGTGAACATCTGCTGGCAAATACAGAAGGGTGGGAAGGAGGGACGGCAACAACAGGAGAGAGACAGTCATAGGCTGCATAGAGCAAGCAAGCTCAACAAGTGTCCATGATGCTGATGAAATCTTGTGTCTAGGGTGAGATGAGAAGTCATGGTGAACTGTACCTGCAGTCATTTTTGCATGCCCACGCTATTGAAATTTATGCATCTAGTCACACTAACAATTTTCAAAAACAAATTCACATGCTCTTTTTACTCGTCTTACAAAAAAGCTCTCTGTATGTCGCTTAGACCCTGGCAAATGCCCTCTGACGTGCCAGTGGTGGAGTGCATGAAGTGCTTTATGGCATGGCATAGAGGTCCTGCTGGGATTCACAGTGATCTCAGCCTCTAACCCCAGGCTCCTTCATTTTAAAACTCTGCATGTTTGCACACATCTCTTAATAGATTTACATATGGGTTCTCTGTAAACAAGAAGGGTTTTGTTTTGAGTGGGTTTTTTCACTTTTTCATTTTTGGCAAATGCATTTTTTCCTTCATTCAGCTGACTAGTTTTCATTAGCATCTCTAGGAGAGTGAGGGCCTGAGGGTGTAGGCTGCAGGGGAGAGCGTCCAGCGCTGCTGAGACTACGGGCTGAGGGTGTGGGCAAGCTGTGGAAGGCAACATTTGAAACCAAGACATGTTTTATTGCTTGCAAAGCAAAACACACAATGGGGTAACACCACAAGCACTGAGGATTTCCGCACAGTTTGCCAACATGCCTTTTCTGGTTTTGCTCTCCCAGCAAAGTGAAAAAGCCAGACGAGCACCCAGCATCCCATACTGGGTGCCTTCCCCTCCCCACGTATCCTGCCCTTCTTGGCCCTGACTCTCAGCAGCACTGTGCCAAGGGCAGCTGGCATGAAGGGATCTGGTGGGGAAGAGCCCTGTGTCTAACGGCAAAGGACTGCTCTCTTGCTTTCAAGCAGCCAAAAGACAATCAGCACTGTTTATTTTGCTTTCCTTATCAGTGTTCTCCCTAATCCGCTCTAGCTGTCCCACATCAACCTTAAAACATGAGCAACACTCCATGTACAGCATTATTTTTTATCATTATTTTGGGGTCTCAAAACACAACAATAACACAAAATATCTGTGACATCTGTCACAAGAGAGAAAGAAAAAAAAATTCTTGTTTCAAACCCACCCCTAACAATACATTTCAGAAAGTCCTTTTGAAGTGGGAGATCCCCCCTAGAGCAGGTTTTTCCACCAACCAAAAAAGGGTTTTCCACCAAAGTTGATAAAGAAAGGGTGTGGTTTTCTGGAGCACAAGGCCATCAGTGGCTTCTGATGACATCATCTCCTGCCCAAACCCTTGTGCTTTACTGTGGTGGGATACAATTCCCCCAGCTACAACTGTGTATATCTCTATATGCCCATAGAGGATGGCTGGCTGGCTACATGTGAGTTCCACTATGTATCTGGGATTTTCACCAAATACAGATTCTGGGAGGGGGCGGTGCTTGTGGAAATCCTTGTCTTTTCTGTAGATCCCCCTTCCCCATTGCTGTAAGGCCTATCTTGACAAACAACAAACATAAGCTGTTGCAAAATAACACTGTTTTGCAGGTTTAACAGGTTGCATTTTCACATGTGGATGCCCTCCTAGCTCCTTCTAACTAATGCATCCTTACAAATACCTCTAGGGAAAATGACTTCACCCTTACTGATACAGATGACAACAGGAGGACCTTCTATCATTTGATCGCACTTCTGAAAATAATGCTACTATACCACAGAGCACTCATTTTTTACTGCAGTATCCCAATGAAAGGCATAAAAAAGAAGGTTGTAACTTCTCTTTGCAGTGCCCTGTGCTGCTTCTCTGATCACATCTAATGATATCTAATAGAAATAGCTTCAGAAATAGTGTGTTCAGTGGCAGAACGAGAACTGGCTTTGTTAGCTAAACTGATTTTCAGAAGATTTGTCCATTAGTTTTCAATAGAAACAGTACATTCCATAAACAGAAAGTAGGCTCATTGCTGTTACTTGTACTTTGTTTATCCAAAGCAGCATTTGGAAACTGAAGAAAAGCTAGGGAGGATGTTTAGATAGTGTAATAACTCTGAGTTCATTTTGAAACTTAATTAAAGGGTTGTCTGATGCCATTTGTGAGTCTTCTCCGATAGGCTATTACCGCCTGCTGCCTCATGCAGCTTTTGTAACCTTACAGCCACCACCCTGTTTTATCATTTACATGTGTTTGGCTTGGAAAATAAACAACCAGGAAAAGTGAATGGTCTCAAAAAGAGAGAATTGTCTCTGTGCAGAGACAGTGGTATAGCTGTGTATCCCCATGCGCTCGGTGCAGCTTGTATTGCTTTCTCTTAAACGTTTGGATTAATTTCCTGCTCAGAGCAGACCGATCCCTCACCAAAGTAAAACCACGTCAGCTTTAGCAGGAATGTTTTCAGAGTCTCCACCTGGGAAGACTACGTCTCTGAGTGGGAAAATAAACACATTGGCCTTCAGTTGGTTCAGTGACTATTTTCTCTGCTGACAACACTAATTGTTCTGTCAGTCAGGATGATGATGGTTTTCACCACCAGGTCCAGAACGAAGGAGAGAATAATGTTGCCTTTTGTTAGTATCTGGGCTCAGAAAATGTGGTGGTACCTAATTCCACTTTTGTTCACAAAGTTAACTCAGAAACCAGGGGAGGCTGGATAGCACCTCCCAAATGGTCATGAACTAGCACAGAAAAAAATCAACATTCACTGCGTCTTTTCAGACTTAACAAATTAAGAGGAATATTTCATATGCTCACAAGTTTTTGAACTGCACTGTAGTCTCAATTATGTCATTACATGGGGAAGTGACTGCATTTCAGGTAGGTATACTAGAGCAAAGCTAAGCCTGTTATTCACATCGCAACACTGACATGCAGAAAAGTTATTTTGAAATTCACAATTTTTTTTTCTCCTAAATGAAGACCTGTTTTACAATGGAGGACTTTTGCAGAACTCTAGTAGAACTCCGGGAAAATACTAGAGATATACCACAAAATAGTGGTTCAAATCAGCACCAATTGCTAGTATAAAGCGGATAAATACCTGTATCCAGTAGTTGAAATTACTTTGCCAAACTTCTGGATCACCTAGATCCATATCTGTACTGACAGTGTTTTTCTGAAAGTTCAGTGATTATTTTTTTTAAGTCATCAGAGTACCAATGCTGTGTTACAGGAGCACAGAGCCCTCTCTGATTATGTACAAGTCAGTGAATATACTGCTTTCACATACAAAAAAGGAAATTTAAAAAATGTGTCCAGAGTATTTCTTATACAGTAATTTCTTACACAGTAATTTCTTATACAGTATGTCTACAACATTGGAAAATGAAATATTCTCTCACAGATAACACTAATGCCTCCAAACACGGTACTGTCATCGTCTTTCTCACAAGCCTCTCATTTCCTATCCAGTTAATGGAACATACCCAGAAACAACTGTTTATCCTTTAATTCCACTTCCCCAAAACATCTCTCTGAGTGTTACAGCCCACAGCAGTTTGGGTCAACTACAGCAGTACACACTTTCTCTGTAGATAGCAATACATTATGTATTTATGAATGTATATATGATTACAAAAATAGATAAGCCCTCTACCTAACAAAATACTATACAAGAAACCACAGTGCCAATGTGCATATACATTGTGCATAAAGGTGGCTACACTGGCATCATATATATGAAATATAGTGTTCAAGGCATCGGCCTACCCTCTCAATAGACGGTATTTGCAGCTGTCTAGCTCGTTCCGTTAAGCTAGCTGCAGAAATCATGTGTTACTTCCTCTTGCGTTGCATCACTTAAACGGTTCATTATGGCTTTCACACACAAAAACCCCTAAGGTTTTACTGTGAGGGCAAATAGAGAAATACCCATGGAGGAAGGCAGCACTGGGCCACTGCCTGCTCTTAAGGGAGCTCTACTTACCTCTCTGCGCCCTGGTGTCCCTTCTTCCTCACCATCTGGCTTCTCTATTTAAATTGCAGAGATTGTCTCTAATTCCACATGCTCAAGTGCCCACAACAATGGAAACCTCTAAACAAGATCAAGGCCACCAGCATATAAAGTACGGCAAGTAGGAATGATGATGTGGCACACGTATGAAACGATTGCCTTGTTCTGAAACAGCAATCACAACAGTCACCGTACACAGATCATCTGATAGTCAACCCTATCTACCTTTTATACTCCATCACACCACCATTGCTACCATATATTCCATATTTCTCATTGTTTTCAGACCAAAAAGCTACATAACAAATACTTGAGCATTGATATTACAGATATTCAACAGTCTAAGACTTTGACTAGAAAAAATTGCACTGATGAAACCCTGTACAGCTCCATGTTTTTAGTTAGTCTAAGCCTGAACTCTCATCTCCAAAGCCAGAATTTTCTCTAGGAAAACACTCACAGTGTTAAAGTCAGATATCTTACTCTACTCTGTGTCTGAGAATAAGTGCTCTGTCATGGTGGACATCCATAGTGCATATCTATTGCCCCTCCACGCGTGCATCTAACCCATACAGAAGTACGACTGTGGGTGTGGGAACGGTTTTTATTTTGTGGGCTATATATTGCTGCTTCGAATTACTGGGTGATTATGTAATTTATTATTATTGTGTGTGGGTTTTGTTCTGCTGCAGGGTGGTTCTTCTTGTTAGCATCTTTCTTTTAAATACTGATTACAGTGCCAAGGGATGTGAATGGCCATCTTTGAAATAAAAAGGAATAATTAATGCACAATATCATGAAGACATCTCTTCGGTCATACATATAAAAAGCATTATACTCTTTTTTTGTTTCATTCTTGGTCTATAGCTGTTAAGGGTGGTTTCTAACATGGTGAGCAGAAACATCAGTCAACTAATAACTGGTTCAGCCTTTTTTATTTTTTTAATTAATATTGGCTGCAACTGGAGTTAA
>JAOXNO010000020.1:29644272-29672122 GCA_028565335.1 Limnodromus scolopaceus | reverse complement strand
GGGGGTGAGGGAGGTGTAAAAATAGATCCACGGTCGTCATCAGGCATCGGGCGAGGACGTGGCAGACTTCAGCAAAGCAGGGGCGCTGTACATTTGCCATTTCTATTAAAACGTTAGTAAAGTTAACGCAGCCTCGATGGCATCTGAAATAACTAAGTAAGAGACCAGTTTCAACCCCATCCCTCACTGGAGGGGATACACTAGTATGTTTCTTATTTTTATTTTCCTTATAGCCTGTTAAATTGACTAATAAAGTCAACACAGAGTTCTCTGTGTGGCTTCAAAAAACTCAGTAATTTTGTTAGAAAACGTTGAAATCCAACCCCAAAGTATTCAGCCAAAATATTTAGTTAAAGTAACCCTGTGGGTTAATAAACTAAACAAAGGCAAACCATGCAAAACTGCAGCAATGAAAACCAGGCTTAAATAAACGAAGGAAAGTTTATAAGAACCCTTTAGCTGGAAAAAAACAGCGAAGGAAAACTGCATGAAAGTTTAATATGAAGCATGTGATACGCATGGGCTCGTTTTACAGGTAACGCGGCTTCGCCTCGGATGGTCGTTGATCCCCCAGCAAAATTTCGAAAATTATTTTTCTGCTAAGCTGCATTTCCTTCGAAACCCCATGGCAGCGGTTTCTGCCGAAGAAACCCTCGGCAGCTTTTGGCAGGTTACGAGGAGCGCGGCTCTTCCGCGCTGCAGCCCCGCTCGCTCCCTCCCGCGCTCGCTCTCGCTGCCCGCGCTTCACCGCGCTGCTAATTTCGGCGTCTGACTTGTTTAGTTATTTCAGCTCCAGTAATGTGGTTGCAAAATATTTACCTTTCACACAAGAATCTGGATTATTTTGATTAGAGACCGATGCGCTCTTCAAAATGTTTGCTTATGTGCAAGGGTTCTTCGAAGAGGGGCATAACAAAAGATCTCTCTTTTCAACCACCGCTTTTAAACTAGTTACTAATAGCTAAAAACCGCTTTGCTATAGGGATCGCATAAGCCGTTTTAAGAAAAGATAGGAAGATTTAAAACAAGCTGTTTAAAATATCTATGCTAAATTATCTCAAACTGCCTTAAGCAAGTTGGCAGTTTGGTAATAATTATAACCATTGCTGTTCTGCAGTTTAGATCATCACGAAAGAAACCTTCACGACAATTGTTTTTTGATCAAATAAAGGGCATGGGATTGGTGACATGTTTTTCTCTACGGAATAATGGGTTTCCAAAATTATTTTCTTTCGCATTATATCCCCAAAGAAGCAGCCGGGGAGGAGAGCGCTGGAAAAACAAGCCCAAAAATAACAAGAGATTGTTTAAACTTCTCTTAGTTGCTTTTCATTTTCAAGAAAAGCTGAATAAACAGCGTCGGCCCCGCCTGACAGCGCAGAAAGCAGGTTTGCAATGAAAGAGGCATGCAGAGGGAAAAGACGAGGTTTTTTTTGTTTTTTTTTTTTTCTCCTTCCCTTTTCGAGTACTTAACTTTCCCCTTTTCAAAAAGGAGGTGCTTGCAGCCCAGGGAGCACTTTATTTACCGTGTGCAGAGGAAACAAGTCAAATTTAAAATTAACCTCGAGTCGTACTGGGAACAGATCGGACCAAATGTTGGGGGAATACTTTTATTCCCTTCTTCTGGTATTTTTGTCTAATTCCGCTGCTTACCCATCACCTCTCGCACTGCCAAGGAAGGGCAGTGTCCCTTTCGGTGACAAGCCCCGATGAAATTATTTTCTTTAAAAAGAAAAAGAAGAAGAGAAAGATGGACTAAGGAACTTGGGGCAACAAAGCTTTACAAGGAGAGAAGAAAGACTCGGGTAAAATACGACACATTTATCTATCAATTGCTAGACAAGACAAAGAAGGCTTAACAACAGTTTGAAAAGAGTGGCCTGTGAATGGTTACTATTCAATTTGTATTTTATTCCCCGCTGGTCATGGAATTGAGATCAGAAGAAAAAGTGAAAACACATGGCTGAGGTCAGTAGGATCAGAGAACCACCACATACAGCAAAGGGAAGGAAAAGCAATGGGAACTTGTGTGAAGAAATGGATTATATAAACAGAGCTTACCATCGCCTGCACCCCATTATCCTATAATTTACACTGCATGGGAGCATAGAAATATATTAAACTAGTGATAGGTTTCACCGTTGCTTTATGCCAATCAATTCCATTATATACTTTCAGACATGTTTAGAATTCTTGGACTAATGTGTTTATTTTAAATATCACAGGGAAATTATGACATCACCGGCAAATAATGCTGGGGAAGGTTGCCTTCCTTTTGAAGTACGCTGCAGTGAAACATGATTTTAATTACATAATCACTTTGAAACCGTAATTATATAATAAACGAGGGGGATTAAGAGGGAAGTATATAGTACATTAAAAATTGCTTAGGTCCTGGAAAAACAAACCGAACACACAATGAGAAATGCTCGGTCACGGGGACCGCCTGATAAATTCGGGCTATCGCGTTTATTTGCGCTTCGTCCGGGGCAACAAAAAGATGTCCCCTCCAACCGCCGGCGACGTTTGCTTCCCGGCCCCGCAGGAAATAAACCCAGCGCCGGCTTCACAAGACTTTCACCGCCAGCCCCGCCGCTGGCTTTGCGCGGCGGCACCGCGACCCCTCCGCGCCGCTCCGCGCCCGCGGAGCTGGGGCAGCCGTCACCTGGGAGGCGGCCCCATCCGTCTTCCGCCGCACAAAAGAGCCAGGCAGGGACAAATCTGTTTTTAAAAGGGGGAATTAGTCCCCCTTCCCTCCGCTCCGCACACGCTGGCGGCGGGGCGGGGGGCTCCTCTGCCCCCCTCGGGGCGCTCCGCCGAGCCCAGGCCAGTTGTCCACCCGGGTTTAACTTTGCATCCGCCGACTGTGCACCGAGTCCCAACGCGCCGGCCTAGCCCCAGCCCCCCGGGGGCCTGGGGAGGGACCTTTACCCCTCACCCCGAACCCGGGCGGGGGGGGCGCGGCGGCCCCAGCGCCGTTCCTTCGAGGGCCGCCGTGCCCCACGCCGCTTTCCTCCACAGAGACCAGGGAGGAAGTTTTGTTTCACTTTTTAGTTGGTGGGGTTTTTTTGGGGTTTTTTTTTGTTTTTTTTAAAGTTGTTGGTTTGGTGGGGATTTTTTGTTTCTTTGGGTTGGTTTGAATTTTGGGAGGTTTTTCTCTTTGTCTTTTTGTGTGTTTGGTAGCGGAGCTCGATCCTAAGGACCCACCGCTGTCCCCTTCCCTCTGCGGGGCTGCCATCGCCTTTGCCCTGAGACTGGCCGCAGGTTGTCCCTTGCCCCCCGCAGGCACGGGAGCTACCTCTGCTGGTCTCTCAATGTCCCCGCCCGCCACGGGGCAAGCTAGGCACCAGTGGTTGCGGGGAGGAGGAGCTGGCTGCCGGGACACCAGCAAGGGCGCAAGAACCCCTGAAGGGAAGAAGGGACCATGCCCACACAGAGAGTGCCAAGGGCCGCCCAGAGGGCAAAGCCCTGGGAGCAGTGGATGGATCCTTGGAGCAGCATGAAATTCCGACCCAGCTAACCCAGCGTATGAGTCTCTCCCTGCACAGGCACATCAGGGGGTGGCAGTTCCCTGACATTTCCAGTGGTTTACTGGGAGTCAGCTTGGATCTCTAGATAGATCAAGCTTGGCCCTTGCCATACCACCAGTGAGCTGCTCTTGACACTTGTCTGATGGGTTGCTACCATTGGGGACATGCCTGGTCTTTGGGTCTGCCCTGTGTATTTCCTCCCCATCAGGACATCTTATTTTCTGGGAAGTCAAGGGGAAACACAGCAGCACCCCTAGGAAGGCCTTGGATCGCCCCACACAACTTTGGGCTGGACAGGAGAGCTGTAGGCCTGTCTTCTCCCTTCTGAGACCTGGAGATGGTCTCCATTTGGGAGTGCTTCTGGCAAATTCACTGCTCAGAGGAAACCCCTACAAGCGCAGACAAGTCCTGGCTGGCTTCTGGAGGGGCAAGCACAGGCGCTTTGCCTGGTGCAGCTTGACCTGGCCCCAGCCTTTAGGGAAGAAAGTGGACTGGCACCCAGGTACCAGGGAGCCTCATCCTTCCATCCAGAGAGTCCCAGGCCTCCCCAGACCATCTAGCAGGCTTTTACTTTGTCCATGAAGTCCAGAGTCACTCTTTCTGAGAGCTGCAAATCCAACACGCTGCCGCGTGGCTGACCTGTAAAGTGCAAAAGCAGGAGACTGCTTGCTGACCGCACAGAAAACCAAACTGTATATGGGAGTTTCATCAGGTGGCTCTGGACCTGGGCAGTCCAGCTGGCTCCCCACAGCTCATTGTAGACCAGCCCAAACCCCCCTGTTCATCTTCAGCAAGGCAGCTTACATTCACAGGCAGATGCTAACCACATACCCAAGAGACCATCCCAGAGAGAGTAATTTCCCCAGATGCTAGATGTGTGGCCATGAATTCTCAGGAATATAATTTTTTCATATGAAAACATTTCTTTTTCCACCAGATGTCATGGTAATTAACATGGAAGGATGCGTTCTCTTAAATGCGTGAGGGAGATCATGGTGCCTCACAAGTCTACCAGAGTCCCTGGAGAACCAAGTGCCAGATGGCAGTGATGAGGCTCTGACGGGTGCATGTGGGTATATAAAACAGCCTCGTCAAAAGTCTTACGAGAAGCTATCACAAGGTAAGAGAGAAGCTGGTCACAAAGAGAGGGACAGAAGATGGGGGCAGGTTTGCAATGGAGGGAGGTGGCTCCAAAGTTGTGTACTTGGCATTCTGCACTGGCCAAAGGGCAAGCGCAAACACGGGTGTTTTGGTCAGAAATTAATGTTTTCTGTGCTCATCGTGGTGTAATGCCAGCTGTGGTGTTGCCAGAAGTCCTGGTCTCCTCATCTCATGGGAGAGAACTAAAGAACAGAGTGATGTGTGGAGCACCTGCCAGAAAGAGAATAGTCTTGAGTCCAGAGAGTCAGCCACTGGCACCTGTAAACCATAGGCAAGGTGAGGGAAACAGGGAAACGTTCAGGAGCTAAAGGGCAACAAAGTCATAAGAGGGGTTGAAGCACCCACAAGAAGTCTGATTTCCACTGTGCAGATTTAGAACTCCTCACCTCAGGAGCCCTCAAAGCTCAGAAGTGTAAATGAGTTGAAAAACAAAGTGGTAAGTAAATTCGTGCTTAGTTCATGGCAGGACAGCCCATGGGGTTTGTTCCTGCAGTGAATTCCTAAAACACAGGTTGTTGCAGGCTAGGAGGTCACAGGGCAGTATCACTCTAAGCTTGCTTGGCCCTCATGGTTTTTTTCCTCCCATTCTGGCACATTCTACTCTCTGTATAAACGAGATTGTTTTGGAACATCTAGATAACAAAGCTAATATAACAATTCATACTTAAATAGCTTTTTTCATCCAAGCACCTCAGAGCCCTGCTTAGACATTGCTTAGGCTGCAAAATAGCCATGGGCTGATGCTGAACTTTGCTTCATATTTAGTAAAAACTGTGTGCATTTGGACCAACAGATGGAAAGGTACGACAAAATTATTTAAATATACTCTCCCCCAGTGGAAGCTCTTCCCTTAATACAGTGTGCTGCAAAAATCTTGCTAGCAGTTTGAAAAGCAAAGGAACTGAGATGAGAACTACACTGAAAAGCTATAAGGCCATGATATAATTAAATACAACTTACAGGGCTGGGTGTTCTTGGTTTGGTTTAGTGTAGACTTATATCAGGTTCATTTAAATTTAATAGGAATTGTTTAGCTTGCAGTGAAATAAGTTACTTTGAGTTGACATGTCCTTCCACCATTTTTTATTCTACTTGAATTTAAAAAAAAGCTGTTGTTTCAGCAAGCCACTATCAAAAGCCTGATAGAAACATCTGGTCTACCTGCCTTCTCTAAAGCCTCCTCTTACCTGCTAAGGCTCATTCATTTTTGTCTGGACCGAGCGCCAGCTGGAGCGTGCCCAAGGCTCTTCCTCTGAGAGGTGTAAGATACCCTGGGTCTGAGAGAAGACGCATCTCCCACCCACTAATGGTAATCCAGCCCTGCCTTGCATTCACTACACACAGGCAGTGGAACATAAGCTCAGCAAGGCTCTAAATGCCCATGATCATCCTCTGGCAACCAAGAGGAGGGTTCCAGTAACTGCTGTTTCAAAGATGTTTTTCCACATAAACCTTGGCAGACACACAGAGAAGAGGACCTGGGCAGAAATCTCAGGTGTCCCTACTTGTGAAATTAAAATGCTGGGAAGAACAATGCACGTCTTGCAATTGATGGAACTACCTGAGGCCATTTACAGACTCGGACCTACTTAGAGAATTGCAACGTCATGAAAATGAAGGAAGGGAAACAGCAGTTTAAGCAGTGATGGTGGAGCCCTGCCATATCACTGATTTTTTCATGTGCAGTCTAGCTACAGAGATTGATAGCAAGGTGCTGAGCTAGAAGAAACAGCAGAATAATTTAATGCAATGATTATTCCTCCTACTGTTCATATTAGTATTAACAAAATCTTGAGTTTCAAGGCTGTTGATGTAAAAGAATCAATCAGACCAAAAGAAATGGAAGAACAGGGAACTGGGAAATGTTTTTTCCTTCTTAAAAGACAGCACAGTTTAAAATATCCTCTCGATAGTCACAACTATCCATTAATTCATGAAAAACTGCTTGCCAGGTTTTATAAAGCACAGGGGAGCAGGTCTGTAACTTCATCAGTGTGTCCAGAATGTCTGGAAATAAAACCATCCAGAGAAGACAGACAGTTTGTTCCTTTTCATTACTGATCTGCTACCAGAGAGAAGTCCATCCATTCCGAAGTTTTTTGATATAAAAGAGGTCACTCTCCTGAGAGTGAGAACTTGCCTAAAAGGAAATTTCCCAGATGAAAACTAGGGCTGGAAATACTGTTATATCGGTATTAGGCCTTATGTAGATATTTGTAATCTGTTATACTTCTTTTAACCTTGGAGTAGGTAGGAAATGGTTTGAGAAAAACTGAAAGAGCCATTTTACTCTGGCATGGGGATATGCACATGGAGGGGTTTCTGGAGTTTTTGTTTCAGTAGTGCCACTGGAAGCGGTGAGCATCCTTTGCAGGTGAGTCTTAGACCATCTGTTTTGGGAGCAGGCAATTTTCTGCCTGGAACTTCGTAAATACAAAGAGGGAGAAAGGAAACTTATTTTCCTTTGATTGAAGCCATACCTTCCTCGAAGTCCAGACACGTACTTATTTATTTCTTTGCCTTCACACACAATTAAGTGACAGTGAAAGCAACCTTGAATATTTCACAGTAGTAGAGAAGCATAATTTCCTCTGAGCTTAAGATTTTTAAATAAGAATTGTTCCACTATTTGTAAGACTGGAACAGGATGAAGCTCTGCCCAAACATGGTCAAAGTAACTGTCCACCAGAGAAATAAATTTTGTGAGGCCTAGAGCTCTTTTAGGAGAGAGTTGTAAATTATATCCAGGCATCAGCTTTTTTCCTTCAAAGTGTCTCAGTGGATCTAGAGTTCTGTATGACTCAAAGCCTAGATCTATTAAGTGTGATCATTCCCAACAACATTGAACAAATCTGAAATACCATGCATGCTAGGAAGTTTCAAATACAGGGAGGCACAAATTTGTTGCACAGAGAGCACAGAGCTCCTTCCTGAAATATTCTTCTTGCTCTAGTCCCCACAATATCCTTAAGAGGACATGCAAATAAGCCATTAAATAGTTTTTATTACCTTCTGCATACTTGTACGGCTTTTGACCTTTTACAGTCTGCGGAGCCAAAAATGAATTTCCACTGGAGCTGCTGATAACTAAATGCTACACATAGCCTTGTGTACTTCAAAAGTGCTTCTCTTAGTCACCTTTCACAGATGCTTTAAAACAGTCCAGAAACCTATAAGTGTGTGGACCATAAACTGATGAAGAAAATTAATTGATCGGTTCAAGTCTGCTACCAAAATTCCAGATGACAGCACCAAGTACACTTAACTGAGCAATAGAGATCATGCTAGACCATCCCTTTTAGATTCCTTTTTATAGGAGCATTTGGTTCTAGAAGAATAAACCATTTAAAGGAGGCCCTTCTGTCTTTGGAACCTTCTTAGAGGTATTGTCTTTTCTTATCTGAGGCACTGCATAAGCTGAAGACAAGTTTCCTACTGTTTCCCAGCTGAGCCTTCTTCAGACTGCTTCTATATCCTCCTCCCTACTGCTGGCTGGCTTGGGCTCTCAAGTGCAGTTAGCCCATTGCCAATGCCATCTTCTGTGCATTATTTAATTATCCCTGTAAAGGTTTGTTGAGGTGACATGGTTAAAATCAGTTCAGTGAAGACAGAAATCATGAATTTTTGCTGTGTGTTAACAGCATCACTACTTGCCCCGCATGGGCAGCCCCAGACCTGTTGACCTAGACACATAACTTGCAGAGAGCACTTGAGCAGAGACATGTCAGCCTCCCCGCTCACTTTTCTGTGTCTTACTCTTTACTGCACACAGAAAATACTTGTGGACACATGGTGCTCAAACAGAACAATCTGGCCTAAGTACACACGTGGAGACTTTCTGAAGGTTCAGAAACCAGGCCCTTAAGTAGGATCTGGTCCAATTGCCTTGGTCAGTGCTGGTTCTGAAAACATAATGAGGACCTCCTCAGGCTGCTGTCCTGAATCATTATGATCATTACTTCTGTCTTGGATTTAGGAGACACCTCAGAAGGTCAGACAAGGTTATGTTGAAGTATCACCTCCATCTCTCAGAGGGAGACAAGTCAACACATTGCACTTGAAGCAGATCATGTTGTTGGTAACTTACAGATAAATAGCACTTATTGCACCAGTATCACACAGCAGGGCAAAATCATAATAGAGGACACACAGTGAAAACAAATGTATTTAAACATAACCACATGTTCTGTGATTCCATGGGACTAAGTCTTCAAAGTAATAATATTATTTGTAAAACACCTCCCTTGGCAGATTATGCTGGTCCATGCAAATACTGCAATAAAAATGTCATTTGGAATGTTATGTAAAATCATTCAAGTAAAATTCCAAATGAGAAGAGCAAATAAAGGAGCTTGGGATAGAGAAAATGTGTCTGGATACCAGAGAAAGACATGGGATCAAGAAAGATCCACACAGTGGATCCACACATTTAAGGAAGAAAAAGGTATGTAGCTGCCTAGAATACTGTTGGGAAGACAGAGGAGAAGCAGAGAAGTGGTGATGAGCACAAGCAGTTTCAAGCAGGAAGACAGGCTGTTAAATTATCGCCTATTGCTGTAAGAGAGGCACTCTGTGTCAAGAAATAAACAGAAAGCTGGCAGTGACCAAGGCCAACATCCTCAAGAGTAATAGTCTGGAAGATCTGTGCCAAGCTGATGCTCTGCCAGGTCCATGTTTGAGTCTATCTCTCTTCCTCCCTTGAGTACCCATTCATCTGAGCAGCTGAGACCACGTGTGGTGCAGAGGTCCACCCTCTCCATGTGCAGGGCAGAGCACAGATGTTGGCAAAACTGGTCATGGCCACAAGGTAACCAATAGAGAACCTGCTGGTGAGCTGTAGGACTGGCTGAACGGTTCTGACTGTAGCTTCCTTGTTAGCTGCCAATTGTATGGAAAAAGCCACCTGTATTAAATATTCTATTAATTGCTATGCTTATCAATAAGGCAAACAGTTTAATTTTTGTGGAGAGCTTACAAGAATGTAAGTGCCACAGAGATGTTCCTTTAGGGCAGCTCTGCCTGTTGACACACGCCCTCAGCACTGGACTCTTGCCGGGTGCAAGACAGTGATTTCAGTAGTGACTCTGGGTTGCTCAACATCACAATTGGTTTAAAAAATAGGCCATTACACCAAATCCAGTCAGTTTTTCACTGCAGGAGACTGCAACCACAAGGTCAGAGAAGGCACCTAGCTGTGACTGGGAAATTGTAAGAGGGACAAAGCCCTTGCAGCAGTTCTGTCCCATTTTTCCCACACCTTCAGAAGACAGTGTTGTGGCTAAGCAGCTTTCTCCTGTCATGACCAGGATTTTCTCTGGCAACAAATAGTTGTAAACTTTTTTGTATTTCCAAGGAAATCTTTTTTTGACTGCTCAGACAGCTAGCAATATGGCGTTTAAGTGAAATTTTAGCATTTTAGTTAAAACCATGGCACCTAGCAATGGTACTGACTCTGGAAACAGGGCACTTTGCCACCTACTGGCTCATCTTCCCTGGTCCTGCCACTGGGGATGTAAAAGGGCTTTATGATCCCTGCTCTATAAAATGATAAATAAATTGCCGTTGGTCCTAAAATCATGCATCCACCTCTTAAAACTTTGAAGGCTACTTGTGAGGTAACAAGTGGAACAAAAAATTTCTAGGTAGGCATGCATTGATTTTTTGTGCCATACAGATGCTGATACAGGTTGTTATTATAGCCTGTAGGTTTCTTAAGATTTCTTTTCATTCTTTGACACTTGGAAGACGTCCAAACAGCAATGGTTCAGCTGAAGCGTTCAGCCTAACGATGGCTAGATGTAAAAAGAGATGGCTTTATGATTGAGCTTCCTCAGTGTAAAACTGCTTTTTTTATTATTTTTTTTCCTTTTTCTGGAATTTCCTGCTGGTTAAGTATCAGGATTGTTGAAAATCAGGTCATACATGTGACAGGGCTCACCTGCAAAGCAGGCTAAGTCATTCCACTCATGTAAAGGAAACGGAAAAGTGTAGCAGGAAAACTAGTGTGTGATGGGTTGGATGAATGAATAGATTAGAAAGGGAAGGAGAGGAGTGGATGAGTTATAAGCACTGGAAAAAAATCTCTCCTTGAGAACCCCTGATTGAGTCATAAAATCCTGAACACCCATGTTATTCCGCACACAGCAGAACAGCTGTGATGGCCTCAGGAAATTTGCATCTCAGCTCTTGCAGTAGCACAGCCCCTGTGAAAGGCTGGCAGCCTGATGTTACGCTTGCTGTGCTACGTTTGTGAGCAACATCCTGTCCTGAGGTTTTGAAATGTTCAGGCCCATTAATCTTTCAAATTGGAAGGAGTCAGCTTAATTACAAAGACAAAGGAAATTACACTTTTGATAAAAAGTAAAGATCATTGAGCCAAGCACTCAAAATCTAGGAGAGAAAGAAACTTATGCAACTAAATTCAACCCCCTCATGTGCTGGCATGATGAAGTAGTCCAATTGCATGTTTACATGTTGGTTTTTTTTCCTCACAGGAGTATTGCATCAGTCAGAGCATGGGATGTGATGCTGGGGGGATAAAACGGGCATGTTTACTGAAGAAACCTGCACACTGGGGGTCCCTTACCTCATTTATTGCAGAAGTTGTAAAGCATGCAAGGAATAAGGTGGGAGAGTTATAAAGAGATGGTCTCAAGGTTAACGTAGTTGAAAAAGGTTGTAATACTGTCATTCATCTCTGTCCCACAGAATTCCTCTATGATACTAGGCAAGTCACTTAATTTAAGTGATATGAGGTGGTGGTTTGTACAGCAAGCTGGAAACAGAGAAACAGCTCACAGAAATCAGAGCAGGGACCAAGGCAAAGAATAAGACTGAAGGCAGCCTGCGTGTCTGGAGGGAGCCTCTCTCACAGACATCGTTTTGGCCTCGGGCAGCTGGCTCTGTGGCACCATCTGAGTTGGGGTCTGCTTCCTGCCAGCGCGGCAGCCAGTGCCTGCTGCCTGCGGGGTGAGCCATCCCAGCCACGCAGTCACTTGTGCCCGCAGCAGTGTTTGGGTCCCTGGGCCCAGGCACACGTCTCAACCTGGGTACCACCCCATGGCAGGTGAGGTCAGCCTGGCTCCCTCGACTTCTGCGGTAGCAGGGATATTGCCTATACCAGGGAAAGAGAAAACAGAACTACGTGTTAAGAGCAGAAGAGGACAAGAAGTCCAAAGAAGTGGCGAAGTCAGAACTAAGTAAACAAGCAATCATTTATAGGCCACAAAATCGGTGCTAAGCTGCCAAACCAAAGAGGCCCTTCAGAATTGCCTAACAGGAAAACCAGCAAGGAAAACAACCTATATTACTCCCACAAAATGCCTTACAGCTAGAAAAAAAAAGAAGTCAGAAAGCTCTCGATGATTAAAACGCCACAGAAACACCAAGAAAAAATAGCTGGAACACTTTTCAAACAGCCAAAAGTGAGAAAAGATGTAATTAAATAGAGCCATGCCTGTGGTGCTATATGACAAGAATTAAACCACTCTAAACCACTTTTTCTTTTTTGCCAGCTTCTGCCACAGTTTGCCACACACTCAAACAAATGATTAATTTTATGGAAATAAATGCTATTTCACACCTTTACTTCTGCTTCTTTCCCCTGTCCCTCTCTTCTGTGCTTTTACCGTCCTGGGATTTGAACCCCCCGGTTCAGCTAATATTTAATCTTTTCTTTCTGTGAAAATACTGAGAAAATAATAGCAAAGATGTTGTAATCAATGGCTCAGCTGTAGAGTACAAACAATCCAGGGTAACACAGGAGCAGGGAGCAAGAATTACAGATGCAGTGCATCTAGTGAAGTGGAATTCATAGCACGGTTTCAAATACTGAGAGTCATCTTTACCTCTGTGATGTTTGAAATTGTAGCAATCCCAGATTTATGTAAGTCAAGAAGCTTGTGCATGTCTGTTAGTCCAACAACATATTGACGTGAAGGACTTGTAGTGATGGGTTACACATACATCAGTAAATTTAAGTGTACAACCTCTGTGAAGGATTTCTAGCTTTATCTAGGAGCTAGACACCTCTGACATTTTGCAAATCTCATCTTTTCTTTCTCTTTACTGCCATAGCAATGCTTGATCCAGTGAACTCTCTATTTTGTCCCTCAGCACTACCACACCACCAGCCATAGCAGTAATAACAATAACAAATTGTGCCATGGACTTAATGGAGTATTCGATCATTCAAATCGTAAAGCGCTTTGCAGTAATTTTCACAATGAACTAAAATGGACTACTGCAGGTGTGTTGTGCCCTAGGGGCAACAGGGAGAGATGCGTTGGGGTTACAGGGGAGCAGCGTGGGCAAAACACTCCTGCTGCACATAAGGACACCCTGAGCATCACTCACGAGAGGGGCACAAGCTCCAGCTGCCAGGTTCCTTCTACTGTACACTGAATTTGAATCATGCCATGATATCTGTAATCAACACATCGCCCAGATTCTATAATCACCTTGGGTCAAATATCAAGGACAGGTTGACAGGGTAACTAAGCTGACAACAGCTGAGCAAAAATAAGGTTATTTTGGTGGTGTCAGGGCAGTAGCTCCTTAAGATTTTAGTCTTCTGTAGCCTCTGAAATAAGAGTAGTGAATTCTCCATCACAGAGATATTGTCTGGAACACATAAACCCTTTTTTGACATCTGTGCTTTCAAATGTAATAAATTTTTAGCTTGTCTATTCTTCAAGCCTTTGAAATGATAGCACAGCAGATGGACTTTGTCCATGATGTTTGTAGGAGTTCAACAATGACAGGAGAAGGCACTACAGATCCTTCACAGGAGTCTGTTCTTGTATGGAGTTGCAATATAAAGTAAAAAATTTATGTACTGGAGTTTAATCCACATGCAGTCAGACAGGCATCCTTGGTGGAATAAACCATTGGTTCTTATGCAGTTGGCTAGTAGGTGCTTTGAGGGTCTATTTTCAAATGAGATGACAGCCTGGCTTTACTTCTGCATATCCATCTGCGATCATGTCCTTCCTAACTAAAACCACCTGTGTGGATGGTTGCTTCTCTCTCCAGCAAGTGCCATTGTTTATATCAAGGTGTTTGCTAACAGCTGATGTGTGTGCACTGCTAAAGGGCAGTTTCTGAAAACAGTGGTGTCATTTTTTCCAGAAATACTATTAATACCTTGCTGTGTAATGATTGCTAGGATACTGATTCTTTTACTATATTATGAACTCTGCTTAATCAGGTCACAGCCTAAGAAATTAAAAGTGATGCAGCATAGATGACAGTATCAGAGCTCACCTCCCACCATGCCAAGGCAATTAAGAGAATTCAGCTTTCTTTCTTACTTTAACTACTTTAATGCATTAAATTGAAGGATTTTCTTATGAATTGTACAAGGCTGAATGATGGCTTTCCCTTTGGTTTAGACTAGCGCAAATATATTAATTTTTTTTTCAGATATTATGGCTGCTACATTCTGATCATTGTGAAAGCAGTGAAACTGCTTCTGAAATATTGTATTATTATTATAAAAGTGCCAAAAAAATCAGGCTAACTGACAATACAAACCTCAATGAAAAACATGTTGGAATACAAAGTTGTTTTCATGTACCTAATAAAGAATGTTGCACAATCTATAAGTAGTAAACATTTGGATTGCTATTTCAGAAGTATTAATGACTGCCATACACACTATCATACATTTGTTCCACTTGTCGCACTTTAAAATTGTACTTTTTATCATATTCTATTTACTTTTTTATTTCTTTGTAAGTGTGACAGTATTGTAATATCATAAGCCCAGGATCCCTATGTCTGAATTGTTTTCTAACGCTACCTTGAGGACTTTGAAGAGAATGATTAGACTAAGACAGTCTTAAACATGGATGGCAAAACTTGGGCAGCTGCATTTCCACCTAAGTGTTTGGCTAAAGAGAAGGTTGGTTTTCGTGTCTTGTCTGCCTGTCCATTTAATATGGACCTGGCTTTTGATGTGAATCCCACCCCTTTTGTTATATAGACACCTTCCCCCAAAGAAATTAAGAATTTACAAGTCCATCAGGTTTGCAAACCTCACACTTGGGTGGGTGGGTGGAATACTGCTGGATGCAGCATGAGTTTTGAAAGGGCCACTGTCAATTTATCTGTGTAAAAGCAATATTTTGAAGGCATAGAGTTGGAGCCTGGAGGATGTGTTAGTCTTTGGTCCCTAGAGTTAATATAACTGATTTCACAATGACCTGTATGAATAATCTTCATTTGTGTTGACTGTCAAAAATTCCTTCTCAGGACCAAAAGAATATTTTATTTTAATGATCAGTAATTTTAAAGGGATGCAATGAATTCAATTGCTGTTCACTTCTTTATTCTTTTTCTTTTTCTTTTTTTTTTGGCATATATCCAGCATTAATAAAATTCATCAGAATTCAAAGATAATAATCTGTATAGAGATAATTGTAGATGGATGTGATGTCTCTGCAGCTGACTATGATACTACTACCTTCTAATGCTATTTATTCCTGTTAGGGTTTCTTTGCACTCTTAACCCACAGTACCGTCAACAGTCCTCTAAGCAATTTGCAAGTTGTCCCAAACTTGGATCCCAAGACACTTGAATTTGGATAAGCTCTGGTCACTACTTAGACTCTTAATCTCTGAAGATACACTTTAGGCTTAGATCTCCTGTTGAATCCTTTCCCTGGGGCGTGCAACATTGATGTCCTGACGCTTTTAGACTCCTAAACTAATTTCTGAGGCCTTCCAAGCCCCTGTTATTTTCACAAGCCCACTCTGCAAGCTTCACTTGGCTTTCTGAGAAGTCACAGAAAAGCAAGGAACACAGGCTCAGGACAGGAATCTCTGGACTGGAGCGATTTTGCTCTGTGGAACCATTAAATATTAAGGTTCTTTTGCAGGGGCTGAGCAGAACCAAACAACAATAACAAAAAAAAACCAAAAAGAAATTGAGACATACCTTTTCCAAGGCTATAAACCTTGGGCTGCTTTCTTCATGGTTTCTCAGCAACAGCTGTCAAACAACATGCTGGATACTTTTCCTAGTTAGAGTTACTTTCTGAAGAGCAATTTGTTGGGCTTTGATTGGGTAGGTCTAACACTAGGACACTCACTAAAATTCTTGTCATGCTATGAGATTCAAATCATAATTCAAAAATAGATGTTCTGACTCAATCAGAAAAAATTACAACCTAGTGAAACTCAGCTAAACTGCCTTAGCCTTCATATTTGCTCAGCTGGTGGTATGTTTATTCTATCAGTCATAGATATTGTGGCCTAGCAAGCCTTGAGCTGTGATGACACTGACAGTAGGACATAATTTTGCAGATTGATGTTCAACATTCAATAGAAAAGGGAGTCCCCTGTTCCCCAGCATTGGGTGCCAGATCCTTGGGGCTAGCCTGGCGGTGAAATGAGAACCACAACGGCTCCGTGACTCCCTTGTCCTTAGGCCATCAGGCATCCCTCTAATTTCAGTGTGGTGCAAAACAAATTTAGCAGGGCAGGCAACCTAGTCCGGCTAAATATACTCCATATTACTTGTTGGAAATACTCTCTGTGCTCTAATTATCTTCAGTCTTCTTAACAGATTTTTGAGTCCTTCAACATTTGCTTCAGCATAAAAGTCTGTAAATAATTAAATGTGTTGATTACGATTAAAAAAAAATTGGATTGTGCTGTAAGTACTTATCCTTCTGTGGTTTTACTGAGAAAGTCATGCTATTCTTAGGTAGGACCATGCAATCAACATGTGAAGAAATGTGTCACACACATAAGTGACATTTTACAGCTTTTTCAACCACTAGCACTGGTTTATTCATTCCAATGTTGCAGATGAAACCTATGTATCAGTTTCATGTTACGTAAAGTTAAAGATACAAAGCCAAATCCCAGTGCCCTGAGCAAAAATGCATGGCTGTAACAGAAGTGAGGAATTAACAGATTTTACAGTGGAAGAGGTTACTTTCCTGGTTGCCTTTGCAATGTGCTTATCAGTTAGTCCATGTGCTGAACTGGGTGATATTTAAAGTGGTATCTGATGGGCAACTTTCTTCCTTGCAAGGAGTTGAGAGTGTCTCCTCCCAGCATAGGGCATGTCTTGCTAAAGAACCGTAGAGGGGAGATTTAAGGATATTTTTTTGCCTTTCTCCCTTTCAACTTGCCATAAAAGGTTTCAGGAAAACAGGGGTGGACAGAAAAGCAAGATTTCTGGTTCTCAGGCGTAAAGTGAGGTGAGAACAGAGATGCAAGTCCCACTGTGGAAATCACCACAGAGATTACATTTGCAAAGGAAAGGTCATCTAGGTTTTAAGGAAAGTTTCTAAGCTGCAAAGGCTCTATCAATATACCAGGACTTGTAAGCTCTCACATTAAAAACTGATAAATCCATTTTTATGCAGTATGTATCTACAGATAGAAAAATTGAAGATGTTTGAAACACTCCTATCTGAAACAACTTAGATTTGAGCTGGGCTTGCTGAGAAATAGCAAAGGGTTATTAAAATTTTTGTTATTTCTCAGTTGTCCAAATTGTGTACATATGTGTGTGCGTAGAGGGATGATGATGATGATGATGATGATGATGGGGTTTCTCAGCTGCTCATCAGATCAGCCGCAGTTTCATGCAGCATTAAGGACATACAGCACATGTTGCCAGCCAAGTTAGCTTTCCTGAGTATGTGGTCTCACCTTCCTGTTGCTCAGCCTTGCTGTGCAGGATTTGTTTCTCCAGCATATTAACAACCTACATGAAAAGGCCAATTTGGCTGTGTGAAGTCATATATATCCTAACTTTAATTACTGTCTGATAAAGGGATTGTGTGTCTATAATGTCAACTTCTCTAATAAAAATACTATCTTTCCCTAACATTTTTTGTCAGTTATGGATGGAAGATCAATCTAAAAATATTAATAAAGTTACAGAAATCACTAGGCAGTGATTTGTTTTCTAGATGCTTGCAATGCTGATGTTAGAAATACCTGGGGCCTGGGGAGAAGGGGATGTGGATGTTCAGCAAATTTGTCATTGTGCAATTCAGTGATATTCTGCCTCACTGAGATTCATCGATTCATCGAGCTTTGGAGGTCATCTGAATGATTTGTACAGATGTCAGCTAACACTGTGGGGAACAGGCTGGAAAGACAGTGACAAACCACCTAGAGCTGACAGTAACCTCAGGTTGCTGTTTGTCTGTCAATTGGTTCAGGCAAAGGTGTGAAACGCTTCTTCCCTGGACAATACCTGAGACCACCAGAAGCTCAATGATGCTCAGAGTCATTTCTTCTTTGCCAAGTTCAGCGTGTCCAGCATGTGGATGGGAGATTTGGTGGCTGGTGCCTCCCTTCTGCTACACTCTGAATTTCTCAACACCAGACAGACGTTGCTGAATGTCTCTTCAAGTCAATTCACCTCCCCAGTGTTTGCAGATCTGAGTGCCCAATTAGTAGTGTTCAGCAAGCTCTGATTTTAATTTGCATCTGCGGAGGAAGGAGCACATAGCTCATGTTACAAAATATTTCAGATTAAGAGACCAGATTCTGAGTACTGCTGCACTGGTTGTGTGCAAAGCATGAAGATGCTTTGGAAAGACACACTCTACTTGGGAAAGAACTTACAGTTATTTTGCACTCTAGCTGTGCCATCTTTTAAACTTTTTTTTCCACCTCCTATTTCCAGTTTTATTTAATGTATCAAGCGTTTTTCCACATTATAAAAGTTAAATACAATCACATTGTTTGGGTATCTTCTTTCAATTATCTGGGTTTCTGCTTGCAATTATTGTACAGATCATAACTAATTATAAGTAGTAATATGTTTTGATGAATATTACATAGCCAGTATTGAATTTTGCAACCTCCCCACTTCTATCCATCCTGCTCTACTATATTGCACAATGTGACCATATTGAGGAAAATAAATGAGAGCCCACAAGTATTTTTCACTTCAAAGTGGTCCAGTGATCCTTGGATAAAAGCTTGAATCCACTGAAGTCCCCAGTTAACTTTGCATTTCAAATTTCAATGACAGTTAGTGTAAGTAATATCATTAGTAGAATGAGAAAAGGCAATTAAAATACTCACAAATGGCTTTCACTGAATTTCACTGAATTTTTTAGAGTTGGAAGGGACGATAGAGATCATCTAGTCCAACTCCCCTGCTGAAGCAGGATTGCCTTGTGAAGACAACCTTTTTTTCTTTTGTATTATAAAAATATTTGCACTCATTATAAAATGATGTTAGAAAGGCAGTACCTGTGGGACAACTCTGTTCATCACATCTGACAAATGGGTCCAAGTTTCACTACCATAGCTCCACCTTCATCAGAGTTACTACATGCTTACACATATGTAACAGAGCACCACCATATGGCTCTGTAAGCGTTACCACCAGCTACTGGAAACTGCAAATACATTGCATGAAATATTTTTATAATCTATTAACATTACAGGATAGTGTCCACAGTCTTAGTCTATATGTAGTATAATCTATGCTCCTTAGACTATACATAGTAAATCCCAACAGAATCTGGAAATATTGACAAAAACCAAATTACACTGAATCTGTCACTCTTAAAAGTGTATATCTAAATAAAAAACAGAGCATACCCCAAGCCCCTGATCCAGATTTGAACTTGGCCCAGTTACTGTGGCTAGACACATGTTTGCTCAATAGCAGAGAGGCTAAATTAAGAACCAGTTGAATAATGATTCATTCAGTTGAAAACAAAACAACAAATATGAAACATTTTACGAGCTGAAGAAAAGAATTCAGATCACATACATCTGAGATTTTATATTGCCACACCTTTTGGAGAGAAGCTCCCTATTTGGTACCTTGCACCATCCATTTCCAAAACTGTGGTGGCTGCCTCCCTACAGTTGATGTGTACACCTATGTACCTACACTGATGTACCAAGCATTCCCAGAGAGATGTCTCTGCAGAGACACCAGGTGTGTGTGACATTTCAGGGTCTCTTTGACCATTGGGAAATGCAGCTAATGAAAAGGTCCCCTCAAACTTTAGTTTTAGCCATCTCAGCATACATTTTTCTCTGCTGACCACCATAGAGGGCTCACCAGCCAGTTCCAAGTCTGTTTATCATTAGTTTATTGCTTTCATAATCAAACTGTTCTGTACAAACAGCAGATCCTTTATCTTCTGTAAGAGCATTTGCTTTGGAGAGTGAAGGGCGTATCAGCCACTTGTTAATAACAAGGTCAGACCACTTTCATCCCCATGGTCTGCTGCAACAGCTCAGCTTGGTGGCTGCAAGAAAACAGAGCCACAGGAGTCAGTGTTCTTACCCTGGCAGACAGAGAGGATTTTAGGATCCTCTCCACACCCCCTAATCACAACAGGCATTTCTATCTCTCCTCCTGAGAGCCACATACTTCACATTTTCCCTGTACAAATAACTGCTTAGGCCCTTCTTTCAAAGAGCCTTTATTAAACCACCAACTATTTGCTGTCGAGACATTTAGGATGAAATCATCGTGTTAAACAAATAAACGCAGCTTCATACAGATCTCTGCTCTGGGAGCAGAGTAAGAAAATAATTTCTGTCTGCTCTCCACAAAAGCGGCTGGAAAGGCCGAAAGAAAAATATTATTTTTACTTCATTGTGTGAAATATCGTTTTGGAGGATCTGACGCGTTGAGCGTTTGAAGAGTTTTTGCTGGCAGGTTTCAAGGGTCCCCTGGGTTGACCCCCTGGGATTGTTTTCTTCATTAATAAACTTAGCATGATGTGTGTTAAAAGGAACATTCTGTTTGCTTTGTAAATAAGGGACGTCAAACAAGAAGCAGAAGCCTCGCAGACACTAGGTGAGGTGCTCTTCAAGGGCAGGGGGGGATGCTTGCGTGGAAAAATAAAAGCCTCAGAAAACTCAAGAGTAATGTGACTGCTTTATCCAAGCCGAGGCTTTGCTGGGGAAACAATCCTGCCGGCGAACCCAAACCAAGCATCTTCCTTGCTGATCCCGGTGGGAAAGCTGGGCGCTCTGCCCCAGAGCAGCAGGGGAGGAGCCTGGGAAGGAAAGCACCGGAGCTCTGACCACATCCTGGCCAGGCCCACAGGATGGCACGGAGCAGGTACTCCCGTCGCTGTCTGGGAGGTGCTTTTTGACAGCTCTGCCAGCAGCCCCGGGGAGGGCTGGAGAGGGTTTCTGCATCAGCATTTGTCAAATCTGATGCTGCTGTGGAAATTACTATGGTAAAGCTTCTGACCGGATTTAAGGGAGTAATTTGCAAGAAAGTAATCATCCTTCTGTCAGTCCTGAGGTTTTCTCTCCCATCACAAAGTAGAAGAAAAAAGCAGCCCACTGTTTAGCAGTGTTTATTTTCTACTGCCTCCCTGCCTGTATCACCACTCATCTCTCCTAGTGCTTCTGAACCCATTCATTTTCCATCTGTTGCCTGTCCCCTTGAAGGACTCTAATAAGCCCTATGAGATGGCTTAGCTCCTGTCATTCACAGTGAGAGTATCTGAGATGCATCAGGAATGCCTTGGCCAGGAAAGGAAAACTTCCCTGGTGTCACTTTGGGACCTGTTTGCAGGCAGGGGCAGAAGCAGGCAGGGTGGGTACATGACTGCAGCTGGGCTTTGAATGGACAAAGCCCCTCAGGTGACTCTACCCAACCTGCATGTATTCCTGCAGTGTCCCATCATAGCTCTGTCTGTCATCACAGGGCAAAAAAAATTCCCAGACCACTTAAAACTAGTCTGCTTTAGGAAAAGAACAGTCAAGCATACAGTTTAAAAGGTGAGGCAGGATCAATTCTGTAACTTAAATTATTCAGGAGAGGAAACATCAGTGTCCAACAGTCCTTGCATGTGACTACAGCTGATGGGATCCTAGTAATCCTACCATTTCTTGCAAAGCTGGGCACTGCAGTGAGAAGAGATGCATTTTCCACGCCTAAGCCTCAGGCTGGCTTACAAGCAGTTCTAAAACAAACATGAAATTAGCAATATTACCATTTTCTTAAGCTGTATTGCATCTATATTACTGAAATATTTATCATATGTAGGTCACATACCATGCAGTCAGTATTGATCTCACTAAGCTGATTTTTGAGTTGTGTTAGTAATTACAAGAAGAAGAAAAAATGTTTAATTTGTCTGAAATTAATATATCTTTTCAGACATTTTTGTCACAAAAATGGTGAAATGCAAATAATTGTTTGAAGAAGTGAGTCAGCTGCAGAATCATAAGAGCTACCATAACAGGTCATGGTGACAAATAGGAGGATTTTCAGCTAATTTAATCAACCATGATGATAAGAAGATGTCTACCAAAAATGGTAAAAGAAAAATTGTTGTTGAAATTATTTATAGTGGATTCTGAATGGTGAAAGTAAGATAAAAAATCTGGTTTGACTTTAGAAATTTGGCTACATGTATCTCATTCCACAAGTGGTCTCTGCCTGGAGCCTTAACTTGTGTCATGCTGACTAGAGTTACCGTCACACTTAATGATTTGGTTTTGTGCAATGGATAAGATTCATTAGAAGTTTGCTTTGTGTGCTGCTTATGTCATATATATTCTTCCTACGTACAAATGTTGCTATTTTGATTCTCTGTCCAAATTTCCTTTCACTCTTCCCTTATTACCAAGAAACCTAAATTAGATTCAGAAAATTTGCTTCATCTGGTACAAGGAAACAAGCTTATTACCTGGTCTGACTTAACTGAGCTGCAGTAGCTGCAGCCAGTTATTTATGCAACTTGTGAGTTTACGTAAGGGTAGGACACTTTCAGGAGACCAGATAGACTAGAAAGCTGTCACAAAATTTTCCAGGTTTGGGTAGTTACTTGGAATACAAGTAGAAAGACAAGGCCTGTCTTTAGTAACAAAGCCACAATGTAGTGACAAGTAAAGGATCCTGAAACATTGCCATACAAAGTTTTTAATGGTAAAATACTATGACACTTGACCTATGGAGTCTTCACCTGCCTCAAACAGCAGTTGTTTATCATGGCTACTACACAGGTCTTTGATGATAAAACTTCAAGGGTTGTATGATGACAATGCTAGGGACAGCCTTGCTTCCCATGTGAACGGTGTTCAGCACAGCTGTCTGAACAGCTTAGAAGGTTAGCGTGCAAATTATTTCTAAAAAGATTGAACTGAATATTTGAAAAAGACTTCAGTACTCCATATAGATTAAATGAAGCAGGCAGGCTCAAGTACACAAAGCACATACCTAACAGGTGTTTGGATAACCCCTTTTAAAAATGAAGATTCTTCTGTGAACCTCTCTAGGTAGCCTGATCACTAGCCTTGGAATTAAGAATTGTCTAATCTATCTTTGCTCAAGTTAGTGAACTTTTTCACATTCTGTGCCCAGTGGACACGGAAAACGATTGATCACTGTCTTCTCCATAACAACCTTCTACGTATCGGGAAATTGTTATCCCTTCCCCCCCCTCCCTTTGAGCCTGATGCTTAGTCTTCTCTTTTCCAGACTAAACAAACCCAGTTCTTTCAACCTTTTCTTGTAGGTCATGTTTTCTAAACCTCTGATCATTCTTGCTGCTCTCCTTTGCACTCTCTTCAATTTGTCTACATCTTTCTTGAAGTGTGGTTCCCAGAGCTGGATGCAATACACCAGCTGAGGACTTGCCAGTGTGGCCTAAAGCCACACTTACTACTTTTTTCACTGGTAAGACATTCAAAGTGAGGCACCAAAGAATGAGATTTGCTTTTATTCTAACATTGCATCAGCAAGTCATGCTCTTGTGATTGTCTGTGACCTCCAGATTGCTTTCTACAATACTACTGCAGTCTCATAATCTTTCTTATATTGTTTCTATGTATTCAGATTCTTAGGAAGAGTAACACATTTCTCTGGCCTTTACTGCATTTCATCTTGAAGGCTTCAGACCATCTCTCTAACTTACCAAGATTATTTTGTATTCTGATCTTACCCTCCCGTTACCTGAAACAAAAGCTCTCGAAACCAGTGTTAGAGAAGATATGGCTTTATTCAATGTCAGGTACTAGGCAGAAATTCATGAATCTAGTACACCTTACCGGGGATATTGACACATTATTAATACACAAAAGATTCTCATAATTCCGCCTACCTAATGCATAACTCCACCTAGGCTTGCATATTCCTTAGGATCATTGAATAGCCCTTTTGCACATGCATATTAAATTTTGCACTGTCAGCAAAACACTTCTGCTCAGGCATGAGTTCCTTGGTGGTCATTTGGGTAAGGATACCCTTCCTCACATTATCCTTTTAAGGTATTGAGTCATCTCAGGACAACAAAAGTTTGCTGTAAGTTTCCCAGGTTCTTGAGGATGATAAGGATGTTCCTTGAAGCAAACACAGCTCTGTCCTAGTTGATGTAAAAGTACATATTTTGATGTATGAGAGAACCTTGAAGTGATTAGCTACTTCCAACTGTCTCCTCATTATCACTATCAGCTTGGTGACTAACTATTTTCTCACACAGTAAGAAGGTTAGTAGGAAGTAAACAACATTTTTGTTATCATATGGTTATAAACAAAGCAGAGGCCTGTCTTTGGTAACACTCCCAAGGGTGCCTGTATGTTATCAGTTGCCATAATTAAAAGAGTTAAGGACTGGGGTGTCGTATGCTGTGAACTGTGACCTGTTACAGTCCCACGGCTGCATGGCCACATCCTGTCTTTAGTAGCAGTGACATTGTGCCAGTCACCAGTCCTAGGAGCTCACCTTACACGCAGAGAGTGAAGTTCTTCCCACCTCATACATTGCAAGGGGTATGCTGCTGACAGCAACCCAGTGATCAGTTTCAGCCTTGTTTTCTCTAGTCAGGGAACCACTCTGGGCACACAGCTGCAGTGCCTCCCATACAACACCAAGTATGAATCAAATGCACCCTGTGTATCTAATTTCTTTGAATTAGCATAGTCTGCTGGACTGGGCAGCCGGGACTGCTTTGCCTCATACTTCATCTTCTCCTGAAACCTGATGTACCAGTTCTTTCAGTTTAATTGCCTACTTTTTTGAAATTTAGTAACCTTATTTCACTGCTCTTCTTACTTCTTTCCAACTTCCTTTTCATCATCTGGTCAATTTTCCTCTACCTTCAGATTCTCAACCACTTTTTTCCTAGAACCCATGACTGTCCCCCCGTAACTGCCCCGTCCCTCAAGGCACCTTCTGAAGGTAACTTGACATTTCCAACACATTCTGGGAACATAATGGACCATTTTTCGCTTTTGCAACAGATAAGCAAATCAGTGATAGGAACTGTCCTTTAGATATTTCTATACTGGAGGGCTTGTAGTTTACATACTTCACTTTACATACTTCCTCCTTACCATCCGGCAGGATGGTTTGTAGTCCAATTCTGCTACATCTTCCCTATATTTTTTTTATCTTTTCTAACCCCAGACGCAGTCAGCAGTGGTGGCTGATGCATCTCTCTGAATTTCGAAATAATTACATATCCAGTATTTAAATTCTTATATCAATACTTGATAGGACTAATGGTCCTATTCTTAAAACATATCTACAGAATAATATAAACAAATCTACAAATTTAAAATAAAAATAGAGATGAAAATTAAGATAAACCTAAAAAATACAACCCCATTTTTCAACGGGGACTCTCTCTGTCTTTCCTTAGCCCTACAAACTCCTCTGCGCTTGTTTGCCATGTCCTGTTACATCTCTATGAACCCAGCTGTTACAAATCTATTGGCATATTGAGACTGAAACCTGCTCTGGTGTGCTCCTCAAATTCCTGGCATTTCCCTGGAGGTGCATCTGCGAAGTGTTTTGCTATCTTCCTTCATTTCTCTTCTCTTCTCTTATGTTCAGTTTCCCCCATTTGCTACCTACTTCCAGGCTTTTTCTTGGATCTCTGTTCCATTTTTTGCACATTTGAGGATCCTGTCAGCAGTTTCCCTCAAAGCCAGTGCAAGCCCTGGCCCTGCAGAATGCTTTTCACCAGAGGGATCCCGTTTCTGCCTAGCAATTCTCCTTTGTAACATACTGTCTGGTGGCTAAGGAAGCCAAAATCTTTCTGTCAACACCCTCTGTGCAGCCAAGCATTCTCCTTCAGCCTGGGCCATTGTAATCTCCAGAATCACATTCAGACCCCTTTTTCTTAACCTTGCAGTGCCGAGCAGCTGTTGGTCATGTGGATCTGGTAAAACCACCAAAGGTCTTCCTTCCCTCATCCTCCAGTTCCCCTTAGCCTGGTTCTGGCTTATTTCAAGCCGCCTTTCTTCCCCACTGCACTGTTGCTTGTTCTCACCACTCCTCTGCTTCATGCACGTGCAGAGGCCTCCTGAGGTCCTCTTGCCGGCAGATGCTGCCCCAGCATGTCCCTTGTCTGGCCAAGGGTACTCATGACTCAGCTGTCAAGCTCATCTCTCCCATGTCACCTCACCACCTCCTAGTTCCCCCATGCAAGGTTGCCACAGCCTGTATGCCTGTGTATCTTCTGCCTGAAGGCCTCAAAAGGCATTGCAGAGTTTTTCCAGTGCTGGGTGATACCAGGGGGCCAACCGGTGACGTAATTAATGCCATGTGATCTAGTGAATTAAGAGCCGGATTAGAAATAAAACTGGTGACCTTATTCTAGTCAGCAGCCTCCACTCCTGTCT
Source organism: Limnodromus scolopaceus (assembly GCA_028565335.1). Taxonomy (NCBI): domain Eukaryota; kingdom Metazoa; phylum Chordata; class Aves; order Charadriiformes; family Scolopacidae; genus Limnodromus; species Limnodromus scolopaceus. Next base: position 29,645,836 of record JAOXNO010000020.1, on the reverse strand, counting down.
GAGTCATGGAACATCTGCAGAGGCCCATTGGGTCTCCTAACTCTCCTGCAGATCAGGAAATATTATTAAGCCGGTTTTATACTCCTGGTGTGGATAGTCCAAGTGATTTGTCCTGGGTCACTCAGCAGAAAATTTCCATTGCTCTTAAGCATTATCAGACTAGACTCTGCTGCTTTCCAGGTTTAAAGTTGTTAAGTTACCCCTCATATTTTTTCATTGCTTAGTTTGCATGAGATGGTATATTTTGAAATGTTGTTGCTGTGCCATTTCTTTGAGGTAATATGATTTACAATTACCAACTTTGTTCATCAGCTGGTTCAGTGCCCTTGGAAGAAGGCTGTCCACTCCTTTATATGACTTCAGTCATATAAAAAAAGATGTATTTATTGCAGAATTAAATTCAAGTTTTGGAACCTTTTACTTCAAAGCCATGTACAAAAGACATTTTCCTTCAATTTTTATTTTTAATAATGAACTCTTTCCATTGATGAATTTTTGGCTTAGCCAATTTTGAAACCTTGCTATTTGAAACAGCTTGCTGATGTTTTCTTAAATTACATCCTCTTGCGGGTCCATAAAATCCTGAAGTTATTACAAATAAATAAACGGAGTTTCTCATCATGATGTAAACCAGCTTTGAATGAAGTCATTGAGTGGAAGTTTGACTTGGATTGCTTCTGAAAAGCTGCTCAGACCCAGGGCAAAGTTCTGCTTTTCCTCTGTGCTGCAGAAATTGGTGAGCAGCTGTTCTGAGTCAACTGAGTGGAGCAAACCCCCGTTGCTTAATGCCTTGTTTTAATTTCCAGTGGGAAACCAAGTATCAGAAAGTCCATACTCTCCACTCCCTTTTCTTTCTCTCACTTTTTCCAAGTAGTATCTTCCTGAACTAGTTGCACAGTCAAGTGTTAGGGAAAGAGATAAGATCTGAGAACCTTCCCTTCTCTCTTGTGTTAGGCATCCTACCCTGTCACAACGCAGGGGGCCTCAATCTTCCCCCAGATCAGTGGAATTGGCACTGTTGTTTAATGACCTGTACTTCTCCAAGCTGGACCACAAAGCTTGTGGCACCAGCATGAAGAGCAGCAGCACAGTGCAGACTCTGCTGTGGGCTACAAGGAGCTAACAAACAAGGCTATGAAATTACACCAGCTCTTCACATCATTCACTCTCTATTCCTTCCCACGGTGGTCCTCTGCGCTTCCACAGATCTTCATGGTTACCCTGGATATTCTTTAGGTCACTGAGAGACAAACTAGACCTTCTTTATTCCCTGCAAGGGACCAAATCCAAGTCTGTATCACCTCAAGCTTTGGTCCAGTGCGCTACAAGGGGATGCCAAAAAGTTTTATTGAATGACTGTGAATTCAGGAAATCCTGTTAACCTTAGCTCAAAGTTGCACATTTCTTTCACTAGCCTCTGGATCATTGATCATTTATATTGATTGTTTTGACTTTCCAGGTTTCAGCCTTGAGAAGAGAAGGCTCCAGGGAGACCTTATAACAGCCTATCAATATCTGAAAGGAGCCTACAGAAGAGCCGGAGAGGGACTCTTTACGAGGAAGT
>JAOXNO010000020.1:29629638-29644172 GCA_028565335.1 Limnodromus scolopaceus | reverse complement strand
CCAGGCTGGATGGGGCTTTGAGCAACCTGCTCTAGTGGGAGGTGTCCCTGCCCATGGCAAGGGGGTTGGAACTCGATCTTTAAGGTCCCTTCCAACTCAAACGATTCTATGATTCTATGATTCTAGTGCAGTTTTCACAAATATTCACCGACAACTCAAACACTCAAACAGGTAGGAATCATTTCATGTGCCAAGCAAGCAATCAAAATGCTCACAACTTTTTTTTTTTTTTTATATTATTTCATGAGCTGTACTTATAACTAAGTAATGTAATCAATACACTCAGCATTCCATCTCACAATGCTGACTGTAAAGGCCAAGACAATCTGGTCTCGCTTCTCCTGAAGGAGGAATAGACTCTGACACTGGAGTTGTATATCACCTTTTAAAAGATGTTGCTATGTGAAAAGCCTATGAAAACACTGGGACTGCATGTGGAGTGAGGTACTACCCAGACTTTCAACCAAAATTACTAAGTATGTGCCCATAATCTTCACAGGAATCAACTTGCGAATAAGGAAAAGACAGATAAGATGTCAGGACACTTGGAAGATAAAATTCAATCTATATTACAACATATAGCTTGAATTTAAAAGAACAATTTGTTAATAGGTGAAAATCAATATAAGTAGCCCTATGATTGGGACCTGTGTGCTATTTGCTCCTTTTCCGTTGAGATATTTTTGTCTCTTGTTTACAAGCTGGTTGCCAGAGGGTGGTCACTTGGGTCCCCCAAGGGCTGAGCGGTCACACCACTGCACGCCCCCATGCTTTGCCCACAGGCAGAGGCTAGCACTGGTTGGAGGGTGACATTGTATTCCCACCCTTTTCAACCCCCTACACTGAAAAGTCTGAGCTGAAAACTGAAATACTGGTAGATATTTCTTTGTAACTGTAAATGCTGTCACTGCAGTCCGTGGCAGAGCATGGGGTGTCCAGGTCCACCTCTGCCACTCTTCCCAGCAATGTGAAGAGATGACCCACCATCCCCTACTCCATGGGGTGGAGGGGGCAGTGGGATAGGTCAGTTGGGCAGACACGTTTTGGCAGATTAAGCGTAACCAGAGATCCTGGCTGAGAGAAGAGAGCCTGTATGTACGGCTTCCAACTACAGCTCCCATGAAATTCTGTGGCAGCATTTCAGTGTGGAAATATTTCAATTTTCAGACATTAGGGGGTAGGGTAGGGTATGGAAAAAGCTTGTTGAAAAACTGAAACTATTCACAGAAAGCTGATACTTAAATGATTCATTTAGCTGCACACCAATTTTCTGTCAATAAAGAGTTTCCAAAAGTTCCTGATCATCCCTAGTCAAGTCTGCAACCCATACTGAGCTTTTTTATTACTCTGAGTACCTCTGAACCAGTTAACCCTGCTGTTTTCTCTTCCTCCACATAAGGTAGAGATTTGTTCATCTCGTGGGATGCTCAGTCAGCCCTTGGCTCCCCACGCTGACAGCCAAGTTACAGTTTCAGTTCCACGAAACCGTGTTTATGTAAGAGCTAGAGAGAAAAGACACCTATGAACAAAGAAAAATAATTATATTTGTTTGTGTTATAGAAGCCCTCGGCAGTCCCACTCACACTTGGGCCCCAATACATAGCACAGGGTAAGATCATAGCTGTAGTCCAACGCTGCTTGCGATCTAATTAAGACAAGATGTAAGCCACTGGTGCAATGAACACTTGAGAAGCGAATCAAGGATGAGGGAAGTGGTTTCTTCTTAAACGGAGGAGAAAGAAAGGGTAGATTTTTGCAAATTGCCCGATTCCAGCACCTGGGACTTGAAAAATCACAGTGAATATCACAAAACTAACAAATAATCAGGAGTTTGTAATAAACCTTGAGAACAGGTAAAATGTTTAAATATTACTGGACATTTTCTTTCCTTTTTTTTTTCTTTACATGGGTACTTCATGCTTTTGCCTTTAACTGAAAGTTGAGTTAGCATGAGTTGTATTGGCCTGTATTTTGGAGTGCTGTATACACTGTGCCCACTCACAGCACTAGCTGTAGAAGTAGTCTCCAGAAGGCAAAATTTTGTTAAAGAGTCATAATTGTTCAGAGAGCCTTAAAAACTGGTGTGTTGTGTATGGTCTTGACAGATCAGCTCCCTGAACCTCTAAATACAATGCTGAAGGAACAGGTCAAAGGTATGGATCAGCCTCCTCCATCTGAATGAGTAGCTAAATATTAAAATAATTCATATTTCAGTTTTAATTACTTCCCCATAGATTATCTTTTTGTAGGTAGTCAGGTAATGTGCTTGTCTCAAAGTCCTAGCGACTACTTTTATCCTCACATTTCCCAGCTCCCATTGGTTTCTAACTGCTTGTCCATGTTTCTGGATTCTAGAAGGAGCAACTGCACATTTTCGTATTTAATTCACCAGAACAACGTTCTTTTAAGAGCTGTAGGGACCTGAGAGTAATACACGTGTGCAGGAAGTTGTATATCAATCAGAATTATGGTTATGCCTTGTAGTGTCACACACAAACACGGTAAAGGTGACAGTATGCTCCCCTAGATATGTTTTAGGATGTCTTGATTTAATACTGACACACTGGCATGCTCAGTAGGAGTAGTTCTGGTTACTGCTTGGAAGCCACCTGTAAAGGAAAAATGCCTGGCAGAAGCAGAAGGTAAATCCAATTCAGTCTGCAACACTATTCTCTCTGGATCTGTCTCCAATACAAAACTAAATTATGGCACTGAGACAGTCACAATTTTGTTTGAAAGAGTTCAACCAAAATAACCTTTTTTATTTTTTGAAAAGTTACAGAGAGATAGCTGGGGAAAAGGCAAAATAAATACAGTAAAATATTTTTCAGCATCATGCAGTTAGTCATTGTTGGTGGAAGAATTCGAAAGGAGAAAACCAAAAAAAGTCAATTTTTCAGCAAGCTCTTGTCTGAAAAGTTCCACCTTGGAAGGAGCATACTGAAATCCCACCACTTTGGCGTAACATAGTCTTGAAAACATGTAAATATATTAATTTTTAAAAGTGTTCACAAAACTTTACAGCTGTTACAGGCAAGTGCTCTGGTATTTAGATCTGTTACAACCAGACACAGTTAGATTATCAATCAGTCATTTGTAAAGTACTGCAGTCACTAAATTGTAGCTCGGTCAGCCTAGGTTAAGAGTGACAGTCCATTGCTAATGATTTCGGCATCAGTCTTAGAATTGCGTCTTCCTAAATACCCCTCAAAACTTTACTCCAACCTAGTTGAATTCTTCAGAAAATATAATCCTTCAAAAACAGTACTGAGTTAATACGTCGATGGGATAAAAAGGGATATTCATGATGCTGATTAGGATGGACTGTCAGTCTGACAAGCCATGAACATGAAATGCAGACTGCTTGTGATCATTTAACTCCTTGGAACACAGTGTCCCAAAACCAGGCTGTTAACTCAATTTCCCTGTTAAAGCAATTACAGCTTGCCCATGTACAATTTTTCAAATGCTTATACATCAATGTGATGTATTTCTTCATTTCCTGCCCTGAGCTTATGTAGCATTGCTGCATTTTTGTTGAAAAAGCTGTTCCACACGGTTCCACCTCACCATTGGCTGTATTTCAGAAGTAGTTGAAGTAGTTGTTGAAGTATACAAGGAGTATCCACACCGCAAAATCTGTTTGCATAGTTATTTCAAGATATATCTCTGTTCTACTGGAAAAGAATGCTTGTATAAGGACTATTTACATTTGTCTACACTTAATATTTTTTCTTTTTAGAATAATAGCATCATTCTCCTTCAGCAGGAGTGTAAGATGGTAAAACATGACCACAGGGGCTGCCCATTACTGAGCTGTGAATCTGCCGTTCTCCATACCTATTTCGATCTCTGCTTCCTCATCAAATCCCAGTGACACATCTCTCATGGGGCTCAGTAGGGTTTCCAAGCTTGCAAAGCTAGCATGAAAGGAATGCAGGTCCTCCCATATGCTGCTGGTAGAAACTATATCCAGTAAGTGTGAGCTAGTGCGCTAAAATCTTTTGCAAATTTGCAGTCAAGGAGAGCTTGAAAACCTTAGGCTGCAACAGTAACATTTATTTTGGTAAAATAACATCTCTTTTTTCTAATACACAGCTTATTAGAACAATAGGGGGTCTTGAACTAAAAGAATAGTAAGCAGAACCATTTTGGCTAGGATCTGATAATCCAGAAGGAAATTTTTGGGAACCGACTTTTTTAAAAATAATTTTTCAGATATTAACCCTCCCCTCTCTCAATGGATTTAGTACTTTTCCTTAGCCTGATCAAGGACTTTGTGTGCTTCTATGAACATGGTGGGGTTTTTTCCCAAATCTTTTCTGAAACTTATTTGTGGCTTGGAGGAGAAGAAAAAGAGATGGGCAGCACTCTTCTAAACGGGCAGCCCGTTTTCCATGAGGTTTCTCCAGACGCAACCACTGCTGTTAGGACCTGCCCATAGGCCGACTGCAGCCTGCAGCAAAGCGCTAATGAGGGAATGCCTGGGGAATATAAGGAAATACCTTTGTTGTACGGTGAAGAGTTTGTCCGCTTCACAAATATGGGTGATGGAGCCTTCCTACATGTGACTTGGCAAGGAGACCAAGACAATCATGGAAGGTGCTAGTTTAATGGCTCTGGCACACAGCCAACAAAAAGGCTACGAGGTGACACCATTTCCAAAGGTGCAGGGTGCGAGCTGGTGTTGGAGGAGAAGCAAACATTATACCCACTGGTGTAAAACAGGGTCTCCCACCAGCTCCTCTGATTTATAGGAGCCTCAAAACCAAGGGAAGACAAAACAAGCTTTATGCCCCTCCTGTCCCTATCTTTGCAGTCATGTATTCTCCTCGCTTCCCTTTTGGAGGTCTAGCTTTTCATCTAAATATTAAAGGCTCCTTCAGGTCCCTGAACCAGCTCAGACTTTCTTTTGCAGAGATGGCTGTCTGCTTTCTGAGCCACAGTCTGGTTATCAGTCAGCTTTGCACATTTCACTATTGGTACTCCAAATTCAATCAAGGAGATGAGTGTCTCTTTTATGCAGCTAGCAATACCTCAGATAAAAACTTATTGCAGTATATTAATCCATATGTATCAGTCTCAGATGTTGGGGTGTGTAGGTTTGAGCTATCTACTCAGCAGCTGGCACCCAAGAGCAGATGTCCACCTGCAATTTTCTACTGTAATATAAGAAAATGTATACAGATATCCCTGTGCAGCAAGGAAAGGAAAACCTGCAGATCCTTCCTCATAAAAGTGTAATTTTTACTTGTGATACAGGTATCAGCAATATAAACAGAAGTACTCAGATCTTGCAGACAAGGGCTCATAACGTTCTAACAAAAAAAGAACCATGCTGCACCCAGAGAAACCCTTATTATACATCTGTTCAGATGCCACTGGTTGCACATCAGGATGTCCTTCAGCCTGAAGGCTGACGCTTTCCTGCGTGGTGGCCATGGGCAGAACCGCTCTGGGGCTTCCCACATGGAAGGGTTCGAAGCAGGGGGAACCAGGCTTCAAGCCTGGCAGTCACGCTCCCTTTTCAGAGGAGATAAAAGAAGTAGAAGAGAGCTACAGCACAACCGCAGCATCCCAGTTGTTAAACAGTACTTGAACACAATGTGTTTCTGGTTAGTTTAAGGAAGGATAAACAAGATTTAATATATGGCAATGAACACAAGGTTTTTTTCTTGCCCTGTAAATGATATTTGGATTCATTCAGATTCGTGTAGCTTCCACTCACATAAGACTCTGTTCCATTTCCTAATTTTCCATCTTCCTTATTTCCTAAAACATGAGTTGCTGAGCTAATGAATTAAAACACTCTGAGGTTTGGTTTTGGCTCTGTGTGCATCTGTGCTCTTTTACTACCATAATTCAATGTGACAAGTTTATTGTCCTAACAAACACTAGCACCTATTGTAGAACTATAATAAAAAAGAGAGATTGCTTTAAGCAGCACATTTTCTGCAGAGAAGACCAAATGCTACCTATTGACATTTTGTTTTCCTCAAATCATGTTCCCCTTCTCATTCCATAGTGGTCACTAAACGTGCAAGTCTGTAGGCCAAATGGGCTAGATTAGAGTTTAAGGATCAGCTTCTGCAATGAGCTGGATCAGGTGGAATTCATTCTTCTTATTAGCTTTCAGCTGATACTTATGAGCCTGAGCTCAGGACTCCGTTTGTGCAAGGCACATTAAACACTGTGAATGCAACCCCTGCCCCAAGGAGCTTGCAGCTCAAAAAGACAAGTATGCAAAGATAAGCCAGATAAAAACAAAAGCCTAGGACTGTGGAGAAAACAAAGCCAAGATCTGCCTTTGCTAAATCAATGTGCAAAAAGCCAACACAAACGAGAGGTTGCTTTCTGCATAAGAATCAGTTTAAATGTTTCTATACAAATTAGCACAAGGCTGGCCCTCCAGATGAATGCCTGTCCCAGAAAAAAAAAAAAAAAATCGCCCAGATCTACAGCTAAGAAAATAAACTACAATGACCCCAAAATAAAATGTGAAACACTCTGTTTTTCAAGGCTCACAAAACAAGATTTTAATGACACATATGGTCTTTATTTGACCCATAATGGTTCTTTGATAGATAGTGGCAAAACTTTAACTTACTAATGGAATAACGTTTTCATGTAACACATCCTATTGCTAACGAAATAATCGAAATTTTTCTCCTTTTGTCTGTTTGAAAGGCTGTATTCAATAGCACGTCTTGGAATATTTTATCAGCAGAGGAATGACAGAAGAGTGGCACACAGAAAGAAACTAAACAAGTCGTTCTGTCCCACTTGTTCCCTGAAAAAAAAAAATTCATACTTCTGCAGAATACACTAACTTATTAGGGGGCTGGCTCAGCACAGGTAATGCAGTAGTTACACACTGCAGAAGACTCCTTTAGGATATAAAGTGTCCTCTGCTGAGCCATTTGCACTAGTGATGCAAGAGCCCTGGAAAGATGGGCTTCCTGCTGCAGTTTTTGCAGTGGGATGTTTGGCATGGTGGTGGGTAAGCTCCTTGCATAAGCACCCTTCCCTGCTCCCTTCCCTCCTCTTCTCCCTCAAGCACAGCAAAAGCAGCAACCCGAGGTCTCCAGGGCCTGCTTCCCTTGCCTCTCTCCCCAACCTCGCTGTGGCAGAAGCAACCTGTCCCCTGGCAGATCAAATTCTTCATCTGTGGCAGCAATTCAATCCTCCCTACACTACTGAAAAATCTTGGGCTGCCTTTCATGAGCAAACTGGGGGAAAATCTAGATGGGGAGGTAACATTAGTTTGTTCTCTTTCAGACCGGTTATCTCCATGCAGCTGAAGGTTTAAGAATTTGGCTGAGGGCAATTAGCACATTTCACCATCTTAAGGACTCTCTCAAATTCCTGATACTTTCTACCTTTGTGAAGCAGCCTCTGTCATTAAGCGGCAGGGGTATGGTGTCTTCTTACAGTATTAGATCCTATTTACTATATTCACTGATGCCAGGCTTGTGATATTCTGTGGCCCCAAGCATCCTAGCAGACTGCGTTAAGCACTGGAGGGATCAATCTTATATTAATTTAAGTTTTTATGATATTTTCTTCAAAACATTATACAAATACAGCAGGCATCTGTTTGGAGCATCTTTGGCACAGTTCAGAGAAATTGTATTTCACTCAGCTTTCACCCCTGATTTAAATTAATTGCTACTAAGGGAAGGGGCAGGAACTGGGACAGGTATATACAATACGTGTGTTACATACGCCTTTTTTTCCCTGATGGGAAGAGAGTGGATACAATTTCAAAAGCTTTGCAATTGGCCTGCTCTTTCTGCCCCAGTCTAACTAAAGAGGCTGCATAGCCACAGCTGTTTGATACAGTGAGATATCATATGTAATCCTTGGAGGAAGAGAAGGCAAGCTTCCTCTCACATCCCCAGGAAATCTACTCATCCCATGCTCCACTCCATCTGACAGAGTGAGATGTTCCATCCTCAGCCCATCAGGACCCAGTGGGTGCACGCACCCTCACCTCAGGCACACAAGTGAGGGGGATCCAAGAGCTGCAGGGCAGCGGTCAGTGGCTAATCACATTTTTCAGTAGAGATAGAATTTGGCAGATCTGCATGTAATGCTGAAATCCCTGATTAAATTTTGGAGGCTAAGGGAAGTGAAATCCTGTTCTTATCTGCATCGGTGGGGACCAGCATGGCACACAGCTCAGAGAATAGAATTTAGCTCACTGTATGTGAAAGTCTTAGAGAAAGAAAATCAGGTATGAAATATGAAGTGTTCATTGTATTAGTCAATTACTAAGAGAGATAGTAACATCTCTTTTGCTAATAAAGTGTTTTATCTGCAGGGTATGTTGCGTCTGAGTAGATCCATGTATGCCCCTTTATTTCCAGGCGTAGAGAGGACAGAGAGGAATTGTCTTGCACTTTTTTCATGTGCAGCAATTTCCCAGGTGGAAGTTTACTATTGAGAGTTACAGCTAACATATTGAAATGTATTAGGAGGGTTTAAGGCTTCCATTTATCTTCATTAAAACCAGTTTGAGTTTGAAAGCTGACTTGAGGATAATTTTTCATATCGGTAGTGAGAAGACAGAGGTTTCACCCCAGCTTTTCAGCTGACTTAGGCAGCGATTTCAGACAAACCCCATTAGTTTGGGATACAAAAAATGAGGTTAATAGCACATATCTCTCTCCAAAGTAGCCTGACATCTCTTCAGAAAAACCTCTGTGAAGGAATAAGATAGCATTGTAAGTGAATTGAGTTAAATTCTCTTGTCTAATGATTCAGGTTCAGATGGACCTACGTATACCTAATCCATGCAGCAAGTTTTATAAACTGGGAGAGAATGTGCAACTCTTAAAAAAACATGAATTAATGCTGCTGAAAGCACCGGTGCCCATGGCAGCCTCCATCGGGTCAGAGGCAGCCCAGGGCACTGCAAAATCAGCCCCGCAGCCTGTGGTCACACTGAGCTGCCATGAGTGGTGGCATGGGCTGAAAGAACAGTGCGGGGTGAAGGTGTAGATTGGTGGGAAGCTGCCTGTGTGCCCAGCATCCAGCACTGCAGTTCTCTGTTCAGTCCTTTGCAAAATGGAAGGAGCGTGAGCTTCTTTTTTTGGCTTACAAATAGTCTCCGGATAGATACAGCTGGGAACAGGCACCCAGCAGAGATCATAAATAAGCGCTTTGTCTAAAACCTCTGGATTTTTGATCTTTTTTGAAAGAGGGCAAAAGGGTATTGCATTTTTGTTCTTCAACCACTGTGCCTGAGTGCATCACAGCACCTGGCATGAGCACTACAAGCTCCTGCCATCATTTGCGTGTTGTAGATGACACCCCAGCTACAGACTTCACTGTTCCAGCACCCCTGCTGGTGCTCAGCAAATAACATACTTATTACATCTTATGGGAGCCATGAGTGAAGCAGGGCTGGAGTCAAGGTGTCTTGAAATGGCCTGAAAAGGGACCTCAGTTCTCTGTCTCCAGGGGGAAGGGAGCTCTTGGACAATACACCTCATAGTGTTTTGGAAATGTTCTGTCTTCATTTTCTCTCCTTAAAACGGGTATAATGATACAGACTTCTTTTGCGAAAAGCCCTGAGATCTACATATGAAAATGCTATGTGGGAATTAGGTGTTTTTGTTGTTGTCATTACTGCTGCTGTTTGTGCATTTGCACTGGAAGTAAAGTTACTGTGCAAGGCAACCAATCAAAACATCTTACTACAAAAACATGAATGTATAATTAATCCCCAAAAACTAAATTCACATGCTCCAATTCAGCAAAATACCTTGCAGAATTATGTCAGACTCTGCAGACAGCCCTTGCAAAATTCAGCCCCCAATTTTTTATTGATTCACCCTTTAAACAAAACCCAGCTTTGATTTCAACTGCTTTCCAGCGATGCTGTGAGAGAAGCCAAAACACCTTCTCAGGGATTATGCCAAGCAGTAGTTTTGAACAGGTTTGGGGCAATATTCAATGAACTGTAACTAATCATTTTCATCTTATCGCCTACAGAGTCATTGCATTGGAATGATGTTTGGCTAATTTTCCAAAGGACACATTTACTATGGATTGTTCTACATAGCTGTCAGGAGCCACAGTGAGCCAAAACATACTCTGTCAAGGGAAGTGTTTGGCTGATGAAATTATAAATAAGTCATCAACCAAAAGTCTGTTAAAATGAATCGTCATTAAATGTTTCTCTAAATACAGTGTTTAATCTCAAACTCCAAAATAGGAACTGCAAGACTGTCTTTCCCTACCTCATTCACAGATCTCCTCTTTGAACACATCATGAGAATATTAAGTTAGTTAATTTAAGCTATATGTGCATGCGAGCACATGCAGAGAAGCAAAGACTGTGATATGTTTTACATAAAGCAGGCCATTGTGCACTGATTATAATGTGTAAAGAGGAAATATGTTTATACCACAATCTATTCTAAACTCAAATAGGCAGCAGTACTCTGTGTTTATAAATATAAATGCAAAACCTATGTTAAAATAATGTTAAGGGCCTGGATTCTAACCACAAAAGCCAGGAAATTCAGAGTAAACCTTGAAAGTTTGGGCCTGATTCTGATGTCGTGATCTCACTCCAGTGTCTTCAGCAAGGGTTTGTACTGGAGAAAACACAACCTTTTGTCTGAGGCTCTCTAGGTATGGCAGGGCTTGTGCAAAGTATTATCATATTTAGGTCTGAAGGCTAGATACAAGAAAAAGATGTAGGCAGCTGTGACAGCATCCCCCAGGGCTTCTCTTAATCTAATGAAGTGTGTATATGCATATGGGGGTATGTGCAGGAGGGGAAAGATGGAAATGTGCAGTCTTGGCAAGGACATCCTCAGAACTCTCTTTTGTCTCCCAGGACACATGTAGACTTTACAGAAAGCTTGGGGCAAGCTAAGCATCATCAGTCTTTAGAAGGTGCTTATGCAATTAATATTTCTCACAATGCATAATTTACAATATTGTACTACTACATTTTAAGAAGGCTATAACAAAGGACCACAGCCAGGGATGTCCTCATTGAGATATAAAACTGAAATATTAATCAAGGGACTTCAGTGAGGAAGGGAGAGGAAATGACTTAACCCTGCGCGCTCCTGTGCGGAGTTCTAGTGTATAGTCATGACAGCAAAAGAAATTCTGATAAAGGCAACAACAAGGCCAGGTCATTCTCCCTGGACCAGGAAGGAAAATGGCAATGTGGAATGGTTGGTCTGGTAGCCACCACCAACAACAGGAGCGCATGCTTTCTCTGGTCTATCGGCAGGAGTAAACAAGCCGTCCGCATGCTGAGACATTGGAGCAGCTGGGAGGGTTCAATACTGTTATATTGCATTTCGTGTCTTACCTTTATGCAGTGTTATTCCTCAAAATTCCAGATATATATCCTTTCATAAAACTGGTTTTGAATATCTAATTTTCCCTAGCAATAAGGCTGGTGCTCTGTTGAATATAGCAAACTCTTCCTTGAAGGATAATCTTCTATTAGTGTCTTCTAGACAATGCATTGTAGATTGTAGAGCAATCCAGCATTTATCTGGAAGGTACAGAGAAGTGGTTAAGTCAAAAATCTACAGTGGGATATCTTTCTCAATAAATGCTTGCTCCAGACCAGCAGTCAAACCTGGAGGTCACAATGAGCTTCCTGGGAGAGCCCAGAACTGGCAATTTAGGTAGAACTTAGGCACTAAAGAGAAAGTGAGGTAACCACAAAAGCACATCCAACTGCTTTGCTCTTAAGGGGCTATAGACACCAAAGTCTGCAGCAGCTGTGTAGCACAGATCCCATAAGTTCTGCTCTTGTGGTGACTAGGGACCTCCACTTCCACAGGCCTAAACCTGCCTAAAAGGAGAATTTGGCACCCACCTTTCTGATGATTGCAGATGGTTGGTGAACCTCCTGAGAAACAAGAGAGATGGGCTGCACGTCTTCTCATGTCCTGCCACAATCCAGTGCTTTCCTACAGACTGCACCAGAGGTGCTTAACCATTCCTTGTGTTGGAGCTTTCTTCTGGGCTGGAAAGCAAACAGCACAGCCAGAGAGGAAGGACACAGTGTCCACATCTGTGTGTTAATAACAACAGCACTCTGCTGGCAAGACTAACTCCCAGGTCAGGCAGAGGAGGGGCCTGGTGTCATGACCCCCAAACCTCCACTGACAAATCCAGAGAGCAGTACTGATGGGCTTCAAAAACAGGCTGCCCACCTCACTTCATCCAATAGAAAAGGCAGCCCAGTGCACAGACTGCATGAAAGAGAGGAAAAGAAGCATGGTGAAATAACAGTGGATGCTGATAAGGTCCCAAAACACATCAAGAGGAGGGCAATATATCTAGAGGAAATGTTGCAGCAATCAATGTTTGCTTAGATGCATATCATTTTCAAATTAATTACAAAACAGGATCATGTTAATGCTTCTGTTCCCAGTTAATGAAAATTTTGTTCCTGATATGTCTCCTACTTTTCTGTACTATCCATCAAATAATATTTAATGAGACACAACTTCAGCTGCAAATACACTGAAGATCTTTGCATGAATAACATTGACACGCTTTATCCAATCAAGGAACATTGCTCTACTAGCCAGTCCTAAAGTTCATTACTGTAGAAAACCTGAAAAAATAGGCATGTGTCATTTGCTATTAATTCTCAGTTTATTTAAACCAGTACTTTTTTTCAGATTAGCTTATTCATGAACTCAATGTCCTTACTAAGTAAAATGATCAAATGCTTGGAAAAAATATATAAACCCCATCATCAGTGTGTAGGGCAATGAAAGGATTGGGATTATAGTCGCAGTTGACATACTGCAGCGAAAGACGGATATCAATTTAACTAAAGTAGCCTTCTGTGGGCAAAAAACTGGATGGAGAAATCTCAGGATCAGTCCATTGTTCCTACCCCAAGGACAGCAAACAAAATGCCAGGAAACTTGTTCTTTATTAAAAAGCCATAACGAGACACACTGTACAAATAAGTGTGCCAGATGAGAGCATTACTATATAAGGCTGGGTATAGAAGCCAAATGCAGAGATAGAAACCCTGCCTCCAGCCAAATACACCAACACAGATCATCACAAAAGCAAAAGGAAAGTCTCAAGTAAATCATGTTGTTCTGCTTCAGACAATTTGACACACTGATACAAGCTGAACCTCAGCAAGACAGAAATCATCCCAAAGGAATAATATTCTTGTCTTTCTGCGAGGAGTGCATGTTTGCATATACTGCAACTCTTGTTAATGTGTCCTGGGAGATCTATACATAATTTCTATTGCATCTAGATGGAGTTGTCTCCTTAAGCATGCGCTGAAGTGTTGAATTTTTGTAATACGCTGTTTCTGCAAAGAACTGCATCAAACCCAAATAATCCTTGATCTAGATTTAGAAAAGGTTTCAATACTCATTACAAATTTATATTCCTCTTATCAGTTTTGTCTGACAAAGAGTAGATACAGACGGTTAGGCTGACAGATCAGTACACATGCTCAAGCCAGAGATCAGCTAGTCTGATAGTCTGCCTGGACACCCTGTAAACTTCATCACAGTGCTCATCACCCTGTGCTGAAAGGATGCCTCAAGACCACAGTCCACAAGTTAGAGAGATGGCTGGCTGACATCACGTTGGTTATGGTTTTCAGGTTTTATTCCATTCATCATCATGCTGATACAAATCTGGAATAACTCTGTTAGGGATTGCTATTTTACCGGGTCAGCCTAGATTTGCATCTCTGGAAGGTGGTCTAGGCTCCTGCTGCAAGGGGCCTCGCTTGGTGGAACACAGAACAAGAGAGCATGTTCAGACTCCTTATTTATCTACTGTCTGCTCCTGATAACTTAGTTACTAGCCAACTATATGTAGAGAAAATCAGATTTTTTAAAACCAGTAATAAAATCAGTTTCGTAAGAACTAGTTACACCTGAAAATCAGTCTCAAAGCTTCTGAGAAAAACATTTATTAAGAGCTTGGAAGTTTTGACAGGTTTTTATTAGTATAAAAACGACGTAAGAGAACACCTAGATCTTTACCAACTCTATATTTTTCTTTTGCTTCATGATCCTTTTTTTAAGCATTTTCCACAAACTATTTGTAGATAATTACATTTTGTATATCAACGTCTTGATGGTAAAATTACTTTGCAATTTCTGTGCCATACCCTAGATTGCTTTTCTATGAAGAAATATCATGGGTTTTGTTCATTGATAATCTGTCTGTGATTTATAACCAAGTGATAGCACAGGTCATAACATTATTTTTTTTTAATTTGCAAGTGTCATGCATTTCAAAGTGCATGAGTGTCATCAAGACATTAAGCTCCAAAAGAAGTAGAGGCGCCACGGTGTCAAATTTCTAGTTTAGGCTGGAGGTAACCTCGTGCTGCTCAAAGCCTCAGTTGGAAAAGAAATCAATAATTAATAAATGAATTTCACTGAAATCACCAAGACAGAGGAAGATTACACAAAATCCTCACTCCGACATGGAATGTGAAGAAAAGTTAGATGCATCTTAGAGGGGAAGGAAGGAAGGAAGGAAGGAAGGAA
>JAOXNO010000020.1:29612578-29629320 GCA_028565335.1 Limnodromus scolopaceus | reverse complement strand
AGGAAGGAAGGAAGGAAGGAAGGAAGGAAGGAAGGAAGGAAGGAAGGAAGGAAGGAAGGAAGGAAGGAAGGAAGGAGTAAGAGAAAAGGGAAAGGGAAGGGAAGGGAAGGAAAGAGAAGGCAAGGCAAGGCAAAGGAAAGGTTGAATACACAGGACTTCAAATGTCTGGGAGAGTGAGAAAGAAGAGGGTGATTAAGATTTTTCTCCCAGAGAGCAAGACAACTTTAAAAGGAGTGTTGTCTTACACAAGGGGACAGGCAGCATGCCTTTGCCCAGCATTTGCTCATCTCTTCAAGCATCTCCCACAAAGTCTTGCAGATGTATCTAAGGTCTGAGTGCTCTGTTTGTTTTCTGTGCTCATCTAAACTTTGAACTTTGCCCAGGCTGATCACCAGGGTGCCACCTCCAGATTTTGCTAGATAGGGCAGCTGGTGTGTGAATGTGAAATCTTTGCACAGAAAACCAAAATTCTATTACATCAAGTAGCACAAGGTCTGGGGGTTCAGTATATCACCATTATTTATTGAAATGACACAAATTTCAAGCAGCTTTCAAAACATTGAGGTGTTTAAAGTAATTGTAGATACAAGACAGGCTGCCAGATTTGGAGCTTTGAAATATACTTTTGTACAGAAAGTGCTCACACCAAGTCATACATTATTCATCATTTGGAATATTTTGTACAAATTTGTGTGGTTCCTTTTTTTTTTTTTTTTTTAACTTTTGAAGAAAGTCTGAAAGGCTCATTTTTATATCTGAAAATGCATCCAAAGCCTGTGGAGGAAGTCCCTGTCTTCAGGCAACATGGTGCTGTCTTCATTCCCATTTTCCACAGCGGTTTCACTCTTTTCTGCCTTTGATGTGGTCTCTGGCACCTTGAAAGCAAGTAAGCCTATCTTAGCTCTTGTGTGCCAGCAGTTCAATACCCCCAGCCACCATGCCAGTACCTACATCTAAAAGCTGGGATTAGGGAGTAAGCAGAAGGGTGTGAGGGACATCCTGAATTACATCCCTGCACAGCCTAACTTCCAATTCTGAAACCAAGAGCACAGCAGTTAGCCAGAAAGCTTTACCACCAGAGTCAAATAACATCCAAAAAATTGGGATTTACGCACATGTCAGAGACTGATTGCAGCTTGTCAGACACTCCAGGCTAAGTGATTTTAGAGCAATTTCTCCAATTACCAGTCTTTTTGTTTGTGTGGACCACCATGAGCAGACACCCAGAAATCTCACCACTCCATTAAGGACTTGGCATAATATACACACTTGCATATATACATATCCGTGCTCGCGCACACACACATAAAACTAAAAATACTGTAATGCCTGCAATTTCCTACTTCATTGACTGGATTACTTTTTTGAGACTGGTTAAACAGACGCTGTGCTGGGTGGTTAGTGATTATCATTTTTCTGCAGCGTTAGGGTACTTGACATTTTCATTCCTCAGTGACTTCAGTTAAAAACAAATAGGTCTACCTGCAGTCCACATCTGATCGCCAGATGGTCTCTGTGCCTATGAAGCTCCCATCTCCAAGTGAATTCAAATGACCTCACACATACATCTTCAAACATTGCTATCTGACCACAAAAATGTATGGAAAACGCAACATCTGTACATGTCTGCATCTTAAATCCCTGTTGTTTTACGAAATATATTGCTTGTCACCCTAAAGCCTAAAGTCTCTTAATGATGTGCAGGGGGAGATGCAAATGGTAGCCTATGAGTTTAGAGGTTGTTTGTTGCATTAAACCATTTTGTTTCAACCAAAGGTCAAAAGACACAAAACTATTCATTTGAATCCACTGAAGCCAACAAATAGATCCCGTTAAGTACTACAAATGGTCCCCAAAGCACAGCTGTGTGTGACTGTATGTCTCTATATTGTGTGTGTTATTCATGCAGCTGATGCGTCCAAGCAGTTAAAATAAACTTGAGATCTTACGAAGCCATCACTAAAACTGCAGAGTTGTTTTTGTCTAGGTAAAAAAGCATTATTAAGAGTCACAAAGCCTGTAAGATCTAGCATCGTTTCAGTTGTTTCAAGAGAATACCTTGTCATACCAACATCATTCTACATGTAAACCCAACAAGACAGTAAACACAGGCCCACTCGAATGGCTGGATGAAAAAACAGATGGGATATCACAAACATTTTCCAAACTACAACAGACTTCTAGGCCAATTAAACATGGTTAGCTTTGAATGGAAGAGGAAATAGTTTTCTTTGCTGTTAAATGTCAAAATAAAAAAATTTCCTTGAGGCATAAAAGCCCAGTTCATTTTTGGAAACTTGCTAAAATTAATCAACCCTGTGTGAACTTTTAACCAAAACAAAACAAAAAGTAGAAATATATAGGGAACTATCACTGGAAACACAGAAGCAGAAAAAAAAAAGAGATTTTGAATTAGGCAGTACTTAAATGAGTAAGAGTTTTTTCTCAAAATGACTTAACCAATCAGCATGGAAAAGTATTTGCTCATTAACCTTAGCAGAATATGAAGTTGAGGAAAAAAAAAGGAGTTGTTTTTCTTTATTACTATGTTCTTTTAAGTTTAAATGCAATAATGAGAAGCCAGGCAAAGGTATTTTTTCATGGTAAAGCCAGTCTGCAACGTTTAAATTTCAAACTGTTTTCTTTTTTTTTTTTTTACTTAAGAAGCAAACAAATTTTGACACCTGAGAACTGTGATTTGCCTTCTGTGAAATTCATTAAGATGACTGCTTACCAAGAAGGAAATGCCAGTCTTATTTGTCCCTTCTGCTTTAGTGTGACTTCATTTTAAAAGGTAAAAAATCCCATTTGAATGCCCCCAGGAAAGCAAGCCACTCCAAAGTTCAGGCACACCAAGTTTCCTGTACTGATGCATGTTTAGCTTCTTCGAAAGCCTTCATCACACAGCAAAGTCAATAGTGGCCATCAGGAAGTAAAGAAAACATTGGAGAAATTCGGTTAATCTATCGTAGTAGACGAGGTCATGACAGCACCACGTGCATAAATAGCAGAGGTATTATTTTCAGATGTAGATGTCCCAAGCAGGAGCGGACCAGCTGGGAAAAGGCTTCCTTCCAAGTCCCCTGAATAAATGACAGCTTTTGGCTAGGGAGAGTGTGGGCTGGGATGTCATCCTTCTCTATCAGGGTCAGCTCAAGGGAAAGTGGGAGCAAACCATCACACCAAAGACACAAGGAAAATCTCTTCCACCACACCTGAGGGGCAGCAGTGCAGAGGACTGGGAGAAAGGAAGGGGAGAAGCTGCTTTTTAACTTGATTTGTTTTCATTCTCTTTGTCTTCTTTTGTCTGAAGAAGAGACGTGTATGAATACTCAGCCTGCAGTGTGGTGTGGCTGTTTAATACCAAACTCAGATGGACTCCTTCAGCCTGCGCACATGAAATCTACGCAATTGCCATGCACTTCAACTCCTTGACAGTGCCGGGACTAACCACCTACTCTCTAAACCAAACAAATGCAGCCAGATCAATGTCCCGAAGGGTTTTTCAGTGATTCTGTGGCATCTGACATTTTAAAATATTTGGGTTTAGATTCTCTTCATACTCTGCACATGCAGCAGCAACCCCCCACCAAAGCATTTCCATTCCCTCAAAGCTGCTATTGCGAACACTTTTTGCACCGCTTGTCAGATGTGAAGAGAGGATGATATAATTGAGCCTGCTTTAAAAAAAAATCACTGACATAATATTGCTAGTAACTTGACAGCTTTATGTAAAGCCTTCCCTAGAAAACCCAAGCTGATCACACTGCTGAAGACAAGCAGAGGTTAGGGAGAAGGTTTAGGCTCTAGGACTCCTAGGCTCAGCCTTTCAGAGGTTCGGCCATATTTAGCTTGCCCTTTGACATGACCCAGCCTTAAACAATGGCTTTGTGGGTATGCTAAATGGCCACATCTTGCCAGTTGCTGCCAAATTAATGAGCCCATGTCATTTTTAGTTTACAGTTCAGTCATAAAGCAGCCAAGTGGAAAATGAGGCAGGGACCGTTAAGGAGTGTCACGCAAATTTTCAAAGAGTATAGTCCCTAATTCCTCACTGCCCCTTTCAGAGGTCTCTAATCATCGTTCTCTTTCCTCCCCTTGCTTTCTTCAGATCCTCTAAAGATCCCCCTCACTGTGCAACAAGGACTGGCCAGAGAAACTGGGTGCCAAAGGCTCAATGCGAGAGGGTCGAGGAGGAGCAAAATGCAACCTGCGATCACGATTTGCACAAAAACTAAAGCAATCTGAGCGGTCACCTGAACTCCCTAAATTTCCACGGGGAGGGGGGGATATGGGCAGAGCGCAATTGTTTCATAACTGGAGGGGACAGAAGCAAATGGAAGCTTTCATGTAAAAAAAGGGCTGTGTTAAATGGAATTCTATCCAGAAAAATGCTCAGGGACCAGCACAGAATAGTTTTCCACTCCCTTACATCATATACAGGCAGGAGAAACTTTCTCAATGAAACCTAGCTTCCCACCCCCACTCTCAAAACTGTTTTCTTGGTCTGTGGTTTGATCAAAAACCCGAAACTCAGTTCAGAGTTTAAAAGCTTTCTGCTTCAACTCTTCAATGATACACGTCCTGCGCAAGTGGTTTTACATGCTTTCAATCTGAAACCACATAAATCTTGCCAGCTTTCCAGTTTGACTTTGAAATTTTGAGCAGCTTTGCTCTTCCCTGTCTTGCTCAGCTGCCACCTATGTTTTAGCTCCTCCTGACTGCTGTACTGGCATATTTCCTCATTCTTAATCCTCCTTGTTCCATGTCTTCTGTCTCTATTGCTCAGCAGCTGTGGACCTCACCCTTCTACTCCACAGCCTGGGCTTCTACCTTGGAAATGTGTTGGCTCCTGTAAGTTCAACTGTTGAATTTTCTTGTGTGTGGCCGGCCTCGCCTGGACGCACAAGACTCTCTCCTTCACAAGTGTCAGGGATCAACGTTCATGTTATCCTCAGACAGGCTCACTAGTTTCCTATTCAACTCAAATTTGCCCTTGTTGTTTTTAAAGCCCGCCTCAGGCTCTCTCATGCAATTTGTCTCTCTCTGCTCCTCTTCTTGCTCTTCCTGATTGTCTAACACTCTGTTTCCTGCATCCCTCCAGGACCTAAGCGTATTCCTCGAGAATTTTTCTAGGATTATTCATTTGAACAAAAAAAATGTTTTTATTTCATGCTGCTTTCACAACCTTTTGGCTCAAGAGTAGACAATGAATTTTCTAGCAGGAATATCTGCGGAAGTGGCATATTTGAAGAATATAGGTCAGAATATTTTCAGAATATGACTGTTGGACCCCTAAATAAGAGTATTTGCAAAGAAATTCAATTCTAGGAGGTATGTTCTTCCAATTGGGAAGCAGAGCAGTTGTCACATGACCTCTGTGCCCATCCAAAATTTGAAACACATTTCACATTTTAAACACAGAATTTTCTCACGGAACCTCTTGCAAACCATTTACAGGCCCTGGGTTAGATTGTGGTGCTTCACCACATGCCCTAAATAGAGAGCAGTTCAAGGCCACACATGAAGAACCAAAGCAATTGAGCCTGTCTAAGAAATACTCTTCCCCAGGACTGTTCCCTGTGTGTGGAGGTGAACAGTTGGCATCAGCTGGTAGGAACAAAAAGATTTAGAAGTACAGAAAAAGTTCCTCAGGCTACCCCTGGTTGTCTTGGGGATAGCACCTCAGGTCATTCTTCTCTTGATCTGAGCAAGCTTCCCCCAAAAGCAGGTATGGTCCTGTCCTCCTGCTCCAGCCAGGAGCCTGCCTGAATCTGAGGAAGCCTCTTCCAGTTCTCAGCCTAACCTTGTTCCTAGCTGTTTCAGACACCTGTGTCTTTCTGATAAGAATACTATTAAGCTGTCATTTTTTCCTTCTTATATTCCAGGCCTTGTGGTCGTTTGAGCAGCAAGCAGATCATCTCTCAACCTTTGTTTTGCTGGGCTAGACAAGCTGAACGATTCTAGTGTTCTCTTGCAAGAACAGTTCTCTGTTCCACTAAATGCACTCCCAGTCAGCCCGTCTTGGCCTCTGTTCCTGTTTGAATTCTTCTTCCTGAAACACAGGTGCCCAGAAAGGTACATTGCATTTCAGGGGCTTCACTGGTACCTCAGAGATTAGCATCGGTCCCTTTCTATCTAGTGGAAATGGATCTTTTGACATATACTATAACCACACTTGACTTAGTCATTGCTATGTCATGCCCATATCTATATTCCTGTTATTTTCAACTGACAAGCTTAAATTTTTTCACAAAATCCCTGTTACTTAGCAGCAAATGCATGATCTTGCAATTTGCACTAATGACCGTTATTCTATTTCTATTGCTTCAAACCCACAGTAATTCTGGTTTTCTTGTCATATATTCTGGCTCAACACCATACTCCCTTCTCCTGTGTTGATAACAAATGTCATTAGCACATTCCCATACTTTCTACCAAGTCATTATTGCTGTCATTAATTAAATGCTTAAACAAGTTTAGCTCAAGATTAATCCATGAAGAGCTCTCTCAGTAACCTTCAGCCAGCCAGATGCTTCCCCTTTCCGTGTAACTCCTTTGGCTGTCTTGTTGATCACTAGTTCCCATATCTTCTGCACATAAGCTGAAAATTTCTTATGTAATACCATAGAATCATAGAATAGAATCATAGAACAATTTGGGTTGGAAGGGACCTTAAGAACCATCTAGTTCCAAGCCCTCTACCATGGGCATGCTTCCCTGAAATTGAGCTAAAACAGATCACTCATTAGTACTGTTTAGTAATGTAGTATTTTAGTCTGGTATGTTTCACTTTTTTCTAAGTCAAATCCTATTTTTCACTAACTTCCATATGAGTAACTATTCTTGTCTTAGAAATTGTTGCAAAACTGGCATACTGCTGAGATCAGACTAAAAGGACTAGTTTTCTAGATCACCACTTTCCTTTTTTTCCTAAAAAAAAAAAAAAACCAAAAAAAAAAAACCAAAACCCAAAACATACTATGGCAGATGCTACCAGATTTGATATAACACATTTATTCAGGAGCCCATGACCTGGAAATGCAGTCTCAGCTATGAGTTCCTTGGGACTCAGGAAAAAGCCATCCCTTCCCAAAGCACCTTGGGGTCTCTGAATCATGTTGCTCCTCAGAGATGGCAAGTTTCCATGCTCATACCTCCATTCGTAATTGGTTGCCCTATCCCCATAAAAACAGCCTTACAGAAAAGAAGCAAAAACTATTAGATTTTCAGACCACATCCAGACTATGCGAAGTCTCATGCCCCTTTCTCTTCAGCAATACACGGTCTTCTTATTTTTTTAATCTTTCTCCCCATCTTTCCTCCCCTTTCATTCCCTTTTGCATGGGCTCAGCTTCAACCTCAGCAGTTTTCACAGCACCCCTGCACTTCTGGTGCTTGTACCTGCCTCCTCGCTGCCTCTCTTGGTCTTGCACAGAACCTCAGCCCAATGTGCTTGTCCTCTCAAGAAAATGTGCCCCCACACCAGTGCCCAGGCCCCGTCTGCTCATCTTGCTGTTCTTTTTCCGCCAGCAAGCAGGTGCTCTATGAGAAAGGAGGAGATATCTGCTAATTTAACTCCATCATACAGCTGTGGAGATGACCACAATCTTCTTTCAAGGGCTGCTTTCAAAAGATATCATGAAAGCGCTTGGAAACCAGGGACAAACTTGAGAAAAACTGTGGTGGGTGCATGAGCTATATCCCAAGAGAAGAGGGGAGACCAATAATTGGCATCAATAAAACAATAGTTACAAGTTACTTACTCTAGTCTGTACAAGGTCTTTCCCTTTCTCTTCCCCTTTCTCTCTCCTCCTGTCTCCCTCTCATCTTTTTCTTCCAGGTCCTTGTTTCTCCATCACTATTATTATTCACTGTATTTCCCTACAGCTGTTAGAAAGCAGCTCAGAATGGCAGCCCAGGTGCTGCACTCTGAAGTCATGGAGGTGTAAGGCACTGCTCCTCCACTTAGTCCAAGATATCAGACCCAAGCTGGCACAGGTGAATGCTGGCACTGGTTTTAGCCACTCCTCTTCAGTCTGGTGCAGGGAATGGTGGTGTTACTTGAATCCTTTACAGTAGTGATTTCTCCAAAATTATCATCATCCATGGAGAGAAAGAGGGGCTAGGGATGGCAGAGATGGGCTGCTTGGGAAAGAGACAAAATTGGCCTCAGAGAGGTGGCCAGGCCTGACCATGGAGGATACTGCAATAGTATCTACACCAAATAGCTTTGATATTATTTGGCATCAGAGAAACAGACCTCTGCTACGGTACCAGCTTTCTGTGTGCTGCTACTGCTGTGCGTCCTACAGAGAAACATCTTTTTGTCAGTGATGTAACTGGGTTTTGTAGGGGATCTGCCAAGGAGTGGGCACATGCTCTGTTTTGTTGGCTCTTCCAGAGGGGCCATAACCTCCAGCATCAGAGCAGAGTGAGCAGCTGGGAGCTGTAACTCCTTAAGCAGTTACAGCAAGACCTCCCAGAGAAGAAAAAAAAAAAAAATACAAAACCAAAAACCACAGCCAGGTCTACACTGTAAAATGCCTAGTGGAAGACTGACTTGTTCTTCATTCGAAGCCAAAGACCTTACTCCCACTGATTATATCATTTGCAAGACAGGCCTGTTTCCCTGACCAAACACCTTTCTGTGCAGCTGAATTTTAGAGACTAGTCACATATCCAACAGGATCCAAATCCTAAATCAGAAAGTTACAGTTGTAGCTTTTAAAAGGCAAGTATATTTGTAATGACAAAAGCTTATACTCGAAGTCACTGAAGAACTGTCAATTACATTGTGTTTTCTCAGTGCATATTTTATCCTTCAGTTTATGCCCTTGACTACTCTGCACTGCAGCTCTGAAGCTACCCCAATTGCTTCCTTAGGACCTATACCGGTGTGGTCAACTGGCTTGGCATCTACAGGCATCCAGCCATAACCTGAGCAGCCAGATTTATCTTTAATCCCACAAAAAGCAGGCAGGAACACAAATGTGCTAGATTATCAGCTGAGGCAAACTAGCTCTGCACCACTGGGTTCGGTGATGCTGTGCTGATTGAATCCATAGGGGTGGTTGGCCTCAATATCTCCTAGAGAAGCAGTCTTTCAGAAAAATAATCAATGTAAATCAATGCTGTCATTGGAAGCCTGAAATGGCTGCAAGTTAGAAATACTTGAGTTCTTCGGTGTGATATTTAAGCAGTAGTCCCTGAATACCAGGGAACTAGAGGCCAAAGAAGCTCTTCCAAGTTGGATTTGGTTAAGCACAGGGTTTTTCTTTAAAGCACATTAATCAGACAAGTTCAGTCAAAAGTCATATGTAGAATTATTAGCTCTTGTGCAGGGGTTTTCTCATTTGTGTTGGCTCTTCAGATGTAGTGAAAGCCACACTGAGCAAAACACTGAAATCTGAAGATGGTTGTGCTGGAGGCAGGTTTTTTTCTACGCCTTCCTCACTGTGCATCCGCTTGCTATTGGAATCCCACAAGAAACAAATTCCATTCTTACAATCATAGTTTTGGGAAAGTGGTCGAGAAAAAGGAAGGGAAACATATTACGATGAAGCCTCCTTTTTCCAGCTTTCTTAGTATTAGAGACAATGGACCCCGTGGTGTCTCATACAGTAAATAAGAGAAAGGACTCAGCAGTAATGAATAGCATAGTCACGCTAAAAGAATGTTTCTAACCCTAGGACTCCAAATTGTGAAATGGTCACACAACCTTAATTCTGCCCCTTGAATATATTGTGAGAAAGCTCCTGATTACCTGATTAGTTATTAACCCTGTCACTGAACCACATTCATTAAATTAATTAAAATATGATTGAAGCCAGAAAGAGCAGTGTGTGAAGCCCAAGAGGTGGCCCTTATAAAACTAGGAGCTTGGGCTCATGTAAATGTGGGCAACCTGCAGGGGTCAGACAGTTCAGGAACTAACAGAGGCTCCCCAAAAATATGGTGAGACTCCCAATGACCAAGGGATACACAACATTGGAGTAAGGAAAGGTCTAGAGCAACTACAAAACCTGAAGCTAATTGGATTGCATGTAAAAACCAGAGAGGCAGAACCCTTTGGTCACAGGGCAAGCCATGATCAATGTAGCCTGGCAGGTGAGCTACCTAGCTGAGTGCTTCACACGTCAGTCTGGCTCACATTAGGACCTCCACAAATAACCCAATGGCAGGAGCTTCACATGGAAGTATTGCCTTGTTCTCCTACCCTTCCCTTGTCAGCTGTTTTGTGATAAGAAACTATATGGTCTTCAGTCTGACTGGGTAAATCTTGTATTTCATGTTCTCATTACTTTATCCCAAGTGCCCCAGACAGACTGAGTTGGGGCCTAACTCACTTCAAGTGTAGCAGATGCTCTGGGGAAGATAAGCTATGGCAGATCCCTCCTCCTAGGCAGTGAAAGCAAAATAGCTAAATGCATCTTCCTGCCTCTAACACCACAGTTCTTAGGCTCTTTTCATTTTATTTTCATACCTCATATCCCAAGTAACTTCTGAAATCAAGTTCACATTTGCATCTGCCTAAGTTATCTTTTAACTAACTTTTTCCTAGATCAGCCCAAGGCTGAGCTGCTATTTATAAGCAATGCTGTCAGCACTCCTAGGGAAGGAAAGAGGGAACAAGCACCTCCCAGCTCACCCGCTCCCTCGCCCCTCCTCTCCTGCACAGGCAGCTTTAGCCTCCACCTGCACTGGTCTTCTGAATGGCCTGTAGGTATCCTTGGGAAGAAAGCCCAAGTAGTCATTTTGAACATGGCTTAGGTACAGCAACCTCTGTTCTGTGCCATTCTCTGCTTCTGTGTTCAGCTACGAGCATTACTTGGCACTAAAGTTAAGGGACTTGAAAGCTACCTCCATTGTATTCATTTTATTTTAAATCGTGTGGCTCCGGAACTAGATTTATGCCTCCTACACACCAGTATCTCTCAAGGCATATCTGAAGCCAAAGCTACTCTTCAAAGCCAAGTTAAAGGTACATATGAATGCATAAAGAGATGTATTTTCCCTTTTTTCCCCAGCCTGTCCAGTTAACTGTGGTGACGAGGCCAGCAGCTTGGTGGCAGGTCAACATGCTGTCATGCAGTGGTTCAGAGCAGATCCTCTCACTAAATGGGGAGTGGGGCTGCACTGTCTGGTTACAACATCTGCAGCAAATCCTCGTCCCATCCTGAGCAGGGGACTCCAACTTCCTTCATGCCCCTTGGTCTGAGGCTTAGATCTCTGACTCATCTGGCTCTTTTTTTAATGCACTCTGTAGCCAAGTGATGATGGACTTCAGAAAATGCTGAACAAGCAGCCTTATGTCATGACTTCACAAACTGCTGGCCAGTCTAACACACAAATGGAGACTGGAAGTGAACCTCTTGGAGTAAGAGCTGGTAAGAAATACAAAGCAAGAGAGAGAGAAGGCTCTCTTTCTCTGGTTTACAAAAGGGCTTTTCTTTCCCATTTTTTAAAATGAATTAACAAAAGAGAACAACTGAAAGGAGTTGTTAGAAATTCGTATTTCATAAGCGTGAAAAACAAAATGCCCTTATTCTCTGCTCACCTTCTCTGTACTCACTAGTAACCAGCCCTGGTAACAGACCTGATTAACATCTTCGATTTATACAAATACACAATGCATGAACAAGACTGTCAGTGTATTCAGAGGAGAAAAGTGTTAATGATTATCATGTTTATAGCTTGAGTTAAAATGAGAAAGCCATAAAGGCAAACCTCTGATCAGGCAACGCCTACGTCCCAGTGAACTGACGGTTTTCTACTGGGCACCAAGGTCTCCAATCTTGTTACTCAGTCACATGGACAAACTGCATACAGGAGCGGGTGTATGACAAGCTAGTTTAACTTAGCAGGAATAAATTTCATCAGTGGCTGTAGCGGCACTAGCATAACTGCTTGTTTTGGTCAGCTGGTGATGTACCAGACCTCCCTCTTAGGTGTAACTAAAGAAGTATTATTTTTCCCTTCTGTTTACTTTGAAAATCCAGCAGAGCCTATCTAACAATAAGCGGACATCTCTAAATTACTGTATGCAGCTGTTATGTAAGTACATTATGTACGTACTGGATGTACATGCATTGGTGGAAACCATGTGTTTGCTTCAGCTGTGTCACGCTGTAATAGAAAGGTCTTTCAACAACACCATGAGAAATAGAAGAACCTGCCAAAGTCAAAAAGGGACCTTTGTCTTCAGATCCCAGACCTTCAGCAGTTACATGTGCCGTTGCCTCTAATACTGCAACTCGGGTACCCATCTGCTCTGTAGCATGTTGCCACAGGTGTAGTTTGTTGCTGTTTCTGACCTTTTACATATGTTCATCTAAACAACCAGACAAGTGTCTTTTTGTTTCACAAATGTTGTGAAGTCTGTTATTTTCCTGCAGCTAGTGCTTTGTATAGCAAGAACCTCATGCAAAGCATTACTGAAGTACAAACAAAGATCCCCAAAACTTAGTTTGATCACTCCTGCAGTCACTGAAATTGGACTTGGAACTCAGGCTTTGAAACACAGGAGGGGTTGGAGAGCGTGACACTCATTCTGCCTACTGGAAGAGAAAGCAATAGCCAGCTGGATGGTACTGCCACTGTTGCCCTGAAAATTATAGCTAACTGACGACAGACAGTGTAAGAAAAGAGAGAGGAATGACTAAAACCTTCAGAAAAAAGGTGTAATTGTATCACACTTCAGGTAGAAAATAAGCCCTGTGGTATCTTTGCAAACATTGGCCTGTCCAGTGAAAGGATGGAAGCTCTAAACCCCAGTTTAGAGGTTTGAGAGGTCTCAGGACACTGCAGAAAGCCAACAGCTGCTGCTGGAATAGTCAGTCCTTTTCTGTGTGTCAAATCTGGAAAGGACAAAAAATACAAATAACATAGAGATAAAATGGAATAAGCAAGCATAACTCTTCACTCAGTAAAGCTCTGGAAGACAAACAAGCCACGTCGCAAAAACACGGATAAGTAGACAGATGGAGTTGTTATATTTTACAAGATGAGAAAGCAATTATAGAAAAGATTTTCTACTGCTGCTTATAGCATCATAACTCTGAGAAACAATAATTGACTGACTGCATGGGAGCTATACGGGGGTGTGTACTGGGTGTGTGCTCTGCTAGTCAACACATTGCGGGGAATAGTTGGGTTTGATTAATATGCTCACGTGTTTTTGTCATCAAACTGCAAGTAAGGAATGCATTTTAAAATTACTGGTATCTCTTAACCTATAAAATACGTGACACATAAAAACTGAGAAGAGCCATATCTATAATTAGAGAAATCTCAATGGCATTGTATTATTTTGCTTTTGGCTCAGCTGGGAACTGAAAATGTCTTCATTGGCAGAAGTATCTTAATGTCTCAAATGTGAAAGAGTTTTATTACCAATTAGCATTTTTCAGTTCCTAATTACCTAATGACTATCCAAAAATAGCCAGTAAGAGCAAAACAAAAGTGGTACTCATATTACCAAATCAGCAGAGATAGAAGAGCAAGCATTGTACTTGTCATACTTACTCTTTTTTTCTTGTGGCCTGATGATTAGACCATCACATCAAGCAACAGTCCAACAACTTCCAAGCATGTTACTCCCAGCCACTTGCTAGGAGCTGGTGTGGGGTTAGTGGAACATACAGCTTTTGCTATCTTCCGTGTTTTTGGCTGTCATCATTACAGAGATAAATTTGGAGCCCTACAGAACCCAGCCTTGCAGCCTCTTGGGGACTGTTAATAAGCAGAAGTGGAGCCAGCTTTTGGGAGTGGAGCCACCAGTGAATGCAGGGTGAAATACCGCAAGGTAAGGCCTGGCATAGGGAGAATGGGAAATTCAACAGGGCAGGCATCAGAGACATACAGAGGAACCAAACTAGCCAAACCAAAGCAGAAAATTAAGAAATGAAGAAAAATAATTTGCAAGAAAACATACAGGGAAGTATCAAACACGTGCTGCATTAGAAACAACTACAAATACATACTCTCCTAAAAGAATTTTCTTTGGAAATTAATGCTCTAGTTACCACAGAAATGTTACACATCTATGATAGAGTGGGAAAAGTCCAGAACATTGTTCTGTTTGGATACATGAATATGAGAAGTGAAATACTGTGTGAGCCCACAGCTTTTTATGGCTGAGAGAGGAGTCTCTCTGCTTCTGGATGGGGGAAAATACTGAGGAAAAGAATATGAAAAGCAGGGCAAGGATAAAGTCATCCTCTCCTGGCATCTTTTATCTTCTGGTAACCAGCAGCTTAGGGATTTCCTGAGCCAGAAGGTGCATCTAAGCATCATGAACAATCCTCCCTAGAACCATCCCCACCTTGCTGAGTCTTTGAAGCCACTTAGTGGGGCTTTGTTCCTGCCACACGTTTGCCACTGAAATATGCCTTCTGTAAAAGAGTCCTTGGTGTTGCTGGTTTTCAGCCTGCTACTTGAGCGCCATTATGCTTTAGTCTGGAAATTTTAAAAATCCCCGTGACCAAATGATCTGTACATAATCTGGGAGAAAGCCCATCTTCTTTATTTAAAGAATAATTCAACTAAAAGAAGTCTCACTGAAGTTTTTAACTTTCTCTGGAACATCCAGTCCTCAGTTCTCCAAAGAAAAAGGATGGTTATGGCACTCTTTAGCAGATCCTGAGTTAATGAGTACAAGTGTAGATTCTTGAAAATGGGCTGAAGCATTTTAGGATATTTTAAGCCAAAAGTAATTATATATCTTCCAGTTACAGGACACACACACACACAAAAAAAGTTTTAATTAAGCTTCTTTATTTCTTTCTATATCTGTGTAATGAATCTGGACTGGGCAGAATTTTTTTTCATTATAGCCTCCCAAAGAATGATTATTTCATGTTGTAGATTAGTTCAAGTATAAAGTACTTACAGAGATATTAGCCGGTTCAATGTGAATTATTGTTTCTGCACTAAGAGAAGTAAAGACATTTTAGTAAACAAATTTACTGGGAGTTGGAGGTAGTTTAATGTGCAATAGACATGATTTATAGAGTTTGGATAAGGAAATCGTATAAATCATGTTCTGTGCACAGGTAAAGCAAGTACTATATTCAGTGAGTTCACACAGTAAAACATTTTAATGTTTCTGTCAGTAAACTTAACTCTAAGCTTAAGCTGCAGAAATGGTATGGAATTTTCAACATGAAGTATGCATAAGGAAATTAATCATCTAGTGTAAAGTTTAGAAAGGAAAAAACTGTACAGTTGAGGACAAAACCTCTACAGCTTTGTACTGTGGTTAACATTTATAATTTCATTACTTCTTCCCTCTTGCACCTAGAATATTTCTGAACCCAATTTATTCACGTAATGCATAGGAATTGTACTTTTTTTCACTAGTGACACCATATGAAGAGATGAAAGGAATTTCAATACAAAACATCCCTTCTCCTTTCTTGGTTTGCTCAGAATGCCAACAAAATACTTTATTCAGCCTGTAGCTGCATACCTCTGGCTAAAGTCTGAATGATTTGTGGGCATGTGTGTGCATAAAAGTGCCCATGTGCACAAAAGCTGGTAGGAGGAACACCTCTGTAAAAAAAATAAACAATATAATACCATCAAGTGAAGTTAATATTAACTTAACAGATAACTGAAAACTAACCCTTTGTGGCAAAAGTTGAAAGACCCTTTATGTTTAATACAAACCTAACTAAATATTTGTTAAAAATGAAATATTAAATAACTTGTGTGGGTGAGTAAATCTGAATATAGGTGTCCTACATTGAGTAGGTAGCCTAATCAATGGAAACTGCTGCTATTAGCAATCTGTTCTGATGCCCAGTGTACCTTGCCTTCTGTAGCTGACATCTGGACTCTACCTTTGCAAAGCCTCTGTGTACAAAATATGGAGGTGCAAAATTGAGCAAATGACCAAAAAAATGGTAGAGGTGACTTCTTGGGGACTCCGTCTTATGACCAGTTGAACAAGGCAAGCCTGAAATAAAAATGTCCCCTCAACTAGGAAGGTCATTCAGACACCAGGATGCCTCAGGATGACCTTCAGAAAATTTGGAACACAGGGCAGAAAAAGGACAGCAGAAATAGCATCCAGGGAAAGGCTGGGATATTACCCTGTGCAGGAGATGTTCTAGGGACTCAGGACCCCGATATCCCCTTTGGTGACCCAGTTTCCATTATCTCCTATCTCCAGACATTTTCTGAATTGTGACATATTTCTGTTGCTTTATAACTCAAAACAGAAGATAGCTAACGCACTAGCAGTTACTCCAGAGAAAATAAATTCTAGCACTAGTAGCACTAAATACTGTTCAGACTTCTGATCTCAATAAATTGGCCTCCTTTTGATATCTCCTGTTGTCTGGAAGATGACCCAACACAATTCTAAATTTATAAATGTTAATGCCAAGAGATTCTAGTAAATATATATTCATACACACACACATTTATATATTCTCTATATTTTATATGTATATATATGCTTAGAAATCACTCAAAGTTGGCATAAACATATATAGAGTGCACCCAAATGACAATATACTCAGTAACAGTCAACCGTAAGTGTTTATAAAAACTTGTGCTGTATGAACTAGTCTCCCTCTCTATATTGGTCTGTCGCTGTGGCTGTGGACCTAGACCCTGTCTGAAGGAAATATGGAAGACCCCCCACAAGACAAATAATTATCAAAGCAATCCGACTGAGCAAAACTGTTTAACTGATGGCAAGCTGCTTCACACTGTGCTACATTATGTTTTAC
>JAOXNO010000020.1:29512497-29551913 GCA_028565335.1 Limnodromus scolopaceus | reverse complement strand
GTAAATATGTTTACCAACCAAGGAACAGTCATTCACTTCAATAACCCTAAAGTTCAGGCATCTCTGGCTGCTAACACGTTCACTATCACCGGCCATGCTGAGACAAAGCAGCTGACAGAAATGCTTCCTAGCATCTTAAACCAGCTCGGGGCTGACAGTCTGACCAGCCTGAGGAGATTGGCAGAAGCCCTACCCAAGCAATGTAAGTTGAGACTGGAATGCATTTCATGCTGGCAGCTGACATGAGCCTTATTTGTATAGCAGCAGTGAAATTCAGTGCACTCTTGCTGTCTGCAAGCATATTAGAAAATGCTTATAAAGAAATGGAACTCTTAGATCTTATTTATAGTTCAAATCCAATGACAAGTGTAACTGAGTAAGGCAGAGGCACCTGTTAGCCTATCTTGCAGCTGGTCTAGAGCTGGAAAGCTGTAGCCAGGCTTGATTCTGTGGTAGTTCTTGATGTGGCTGCCATATTAAGACGTACCTTGGTTATTAAAGGTAGGTTGGTGAGTTACTCTGCTAGAGTTAGGTTTTAAAAAAAGATAAACTTTGAGTATGTCTGTTTTGACAGTTTGAATGGAAACACAAATAATGGGGAAAGGGGCTTGAAGACAGACATCTTGCAGTTGCTTTGCTGTCTCGCAGGTGTTGTGAAGGTATTTATTCCATTCAGTATTGTCTGCTAGATTTGGAAGCCTGACATCGAAGACTGAAGTGTCTGCGATGATTGCATTTGCAGGTGCTGAAGTAAACTTAGTCTGGTCTTGGAGATGAGAGAGAATGCGGACAATTTAGGAGGAAATAACATGGTTTGCTTTTAAAACGTTGTATTTGACACTAAGATGCACTTAAGCTGTAACAGCTTTCTGCTACTAAAAAAAAAAACCAAAAGGAGGGTTAGCAGTGACCTTGTAGCAAGCCCTTTCAGACCAAAGTTTATGAATTCATCTGTTTTGTTTCTCTAGAGATTGGGGTACAGGTCTAGTATGAACCCATGTATTTCCTCATGCTTTTCTTGAAAACTGAGAGGGATTCATTAGGGTAAAACTGAGGTGATAACGAGTATGAGACAGCTTACCCTTAGTAGTATAGCTAAGAATAGCAGTAAAAGTAGTGGCAGACACTCGGGGGCTTGAGATACCTATTCTTAGCATTCTACTGCTGCAGTTCAACAGATGCTCATTGGTCTGCTACAACAGACGTGGTTAAATCCCACTAGCTCTGGCAAATACAGTGGGAATGGGTAGGAAATTACTGCATCAGCAGAGATGTGGACCAGAACACATGGCTCCCTCAACCACTGAAGTGTAAAATCGTGCATCCAACTCCATATTCCTCAGACTTTGCCAGGAAATTATAATAGCAGTCATGTGTGTCTGCCTGCAGCTTCGCAATTACACCTCAGTTTTTCTTGAAGGCCTGGGATGATAAGATCCTTTCCTGTCCTTAAAACTTGATGATGGCAAATACGTAAACCTTGAGAAACACGGAGTGGTCAATAAACCAAACTGCTTTTAAGAGAAATTGGTAAAACCAATCTCTGTACTTGTAGCTGAAAATTATTACCATACAAGGCACTTAGTATACCTAGATACGAGATGATGACTAGTCAGTTGGTTTAGTACACATCTTCTCATTTCCCCACTGGGCTGTTTGAGCATTATCAAAACAAAGTAACAAAAGGAATGTGAACTTCCTAGGTTAGCAGAAGATTTTCACTCAGCAGGGGAACTGGATAAAGCATTGCAGTTTAGCTCAGAATCTTTGAAAAAGTTTTGAAAAAACACCAAGCGAAACAACTAATCAAGATGCCGATGGTGAGCTTGACTGATGCTTTTGAACTACTTGCTCTTGCAGCTGTGGATGGAAAAGCACCACTTGCTACTGGTGAAGATGATGATGATGAAGTTCCAGGTAAGAACAAGCATGCAGTAGAGGAAGAAAGTGAATTTTGCTGGGAGGTAACATGTATAGCATAAGATTGGGCCAAGGATGATAAGAGTATTGACTAGTCACTTGCTGTCAGAGAATTTCTGTGGGCAGATCATCTCATTGTTTTCAGATACTAAGAGAGACTTACTGGTGTGAGCTAGGACTTTTATCCTGTGTGGAAGTAGTAGCTAAAATATAGGAAGTATGGCTAAAATAATTATTTAATATTCAATAAGAAGGGTGGGAAGAAACTACCTTCTTGGTATGGCTTTGTGCTGTTGTGGGTATATTGAAGTTAAATGCTCTTTAAATTGTGCTTTATAATGAACCATCCAAAACATGCTTGGTTGAGCAAGAAGAGTGAACCATGAAGCTCTTAAAAGTTATTTAGTCTGTATTTTATAAGTGGAAAATTTTTTAAATTGTAAGCACTTGATATGAAGTAAAAAGTTGGAGGGGAAAAAGAACCCCAAACCCAAAGTGTTGGCAAAGTGGAAGTGTTTCAAAATTTAATTTCAACATTCTTCTTTTTCTAGATCTTGTTGAAAACTTCGATGAAGCTTCAAAGAATGAAGCAAACTGAACTAAGTGTCACTTTCTGAATAAAGTTAAATCTTGAAAAAGCTACATGGAGCTGCTATTTTATATTGTGACTGCTTTGATTTGATTTTTATTTCCTGATGATATCTCAAGATCTGTCATATTTGGAAATTCCTTGAATCTGCAGCTCTTTAGTTACTGCTTGTACACAATATTATTTTTGTGGCCCAATTGAACAAGCCAGTGCTTTGAAATGAGTCAGACTGCTAACAAATCTCTGCCTAGACACAATTTTTGAGTATCTTGTATACAAGCAAACTCTTATCTTTAATGAACTTTGGCATACAATAAAAATATAAAAGGAACTTTCTGGTGTGGCTTCTTGTCAGAAAAGCAGGAAAAAAAAAGGCTGTAAATATTAAACAATCTTTAAAGGTCTTGGTTTTCTGCAGATCATGTTTCTTTTGCTGTGTTAGAAAACTGCCTTCTAAAAAAAAAACACTTACTGTGCATAATGGGACATTTTAGACTTAATCGGTGAATCCCCAGTGTTTGCAGGTCAGAGCTACATATTAAGAAATAGATCTGTATTCTGGAAAAAAATATTGGTGGTTTAATACAACGTAAAAGATCTAAGTTGAGCAAGCACTTTGCTTG
Organism: Limnodromus scolopaceus; assembly: GCA_028565335.1. Lineage (NCBI taxonomy): Eukaryota > Metazoa > Chordata > Aves > Charadriiformes > Scolopacidae > Limnodromus > Limnodromus scolopaceus. The sequence continues at coordinate 29,548,781 of JAOXNO010000020.1, read as the reverse complement.
GCCTTGAAGAGCAGCAGCAAGCTATTGGCATCTAGGTACTAATGCTAAATTCTTATCTTTGGGGAACGTTTAGTAGATGTTTCCAAGGTGTAACTATTTAATGAATGAAATAATACTTTCCTAGTATTTTAATTTTACTTACCTGAAAATGTCAATTGTATGGGGGAATGAAGTATAGAGGGTGAAAAAAGCCTTAATAGAATTGATAATGGCTCTTAATTTCTGTAGTTAGCATCTTCAGATCTATTAACTAATAATTATATTTGAATGTTTAAGGAATATGTTCTTTCTATTGCTTTTGTGTGTTCTAGAGAAAAAGACAACCTGTTTTTTGGGCTTAAAGAACACTTCAAATTCCAGTGTGACCTGGGCATAGCTGGAGCTTCCAGGAACGAGGGCTAAACTTCATGTTTGGGGATCTTTGGTGTTAGTGGTAGAGCAGATTGCTTCCATAACAGAAGCTAAGCTGGGAGAGAAGAGCACTCAACTACCAGCCTTCCAAGGCTGACTCTAGAGCAAATACTTTATCCTGACTTGTGCAGAATAAAGTTAACAGTAAAACTTTGCTATAGTCATAACCAAGTTCTCCTTGTGCCTGGGAAAAGGTGGGGCTGTGCCTGACTTGCCAAGCGTGTTTATCGAGGTGTCAGTCATTGCTCTTGGGAAACAGTGGAGGAACTTGTTCAAGCCGTGCAACTCTGTGGTTTGAGGTAAGACAACAGTCCGATGTGAGCATGACACGGCTGAAGTCGGGTGCGAGAACCTACAGTAACAATTTCAGTTTACTTGTTGCAGTTTGCAAGTACTTTACAGTAAATTAATTAAAATAAAAAGCGCATTCATTGAATTATGGCAATAAGGTAGAAAAACTAAACTCTGCAAGTTTGAGTTTTGAAATGAGGGTGGTGCCTTTAAGCTAATTGCCCTGTAAAAGGTAAATAACCAATTCCTACGGAGTTGTTAACCACACTTCCTGTTACCTGTCGAGTCAATAAATGCATGCAGATTTTTTTTTTTTGAGAAATTGATAAATGTGTTGCCCATTCTGTGACTCAAATATGTAAGTCCTCAGAAGTACTTCCTTTTAGCCACTGTGGACTTGCTTATGAAATATTTCATACTGGTTTCTGTCTCGTGAAGTGACTTGGTGTCTTGCTTAGATGTTCTAGACAATGTTGGCCTTTTCCCCACTAACAGACGAGCTTGGTGGCTTAAAAAGTAAGATCCTTGCTAAAATGGTATCTTTGAAATGCAAAATAATGCTAATCCAATGATAAGCAGCCATGTGACATGTCTGTGAAAGTCTATGTGCTAGGCTGACTCCCAGTCAGGAAATGCTGGCATATCTCTGCATCCCCAAACTGTGACTGAGGATCGAGATATAATCAAGAACACATTTTGATGTTAGCAGATTCTAAATGGATGTCGTTGTTGGAAGTTTATAGTAGTCTTCATGTCTGACACTTAGATGCTCAAACCTAGATGCAAAGCTGTAATTATTTTCTCTTAGTAAGGAATTTGGTTATGGTCTTCCTAGTCTGTCATTAACTGCTAGAACTGAAAATAGTTGTGTTGATGTTTCTCATTAGCTTGAACTTCTATGTAACCGTACTGTAATTATGCCATTATGGATTCACATCTGTAGTCTTGTTCAAGGGAAATGGCTTCATATCTCCATTCCAAATATCTTGGACAATGGAGAAACAAAAACAGATGCCTGCATTTCTATTGAAACAAAGGTTGGTTTGAGCTTTTTCTTTTTAAAACACTAAGGGAATGTTCTGGTTCTGTCACATCGAGCTTTGTAACAGCTTGGCTCTAATGTGGCAGTGGGTACTGGGGAGATTCTTTTCATCGTTTTTGCAAAAAATTTTTAGAAATATCTTCGTAATTGTTTATCGTATGCTTCAAGGGCTTTGCTCTGGTTTAAAATTAGTATATTCTAATAAAAAAAAAAATAATTAAAATACTATTGGAAGATGGTGAATCTATGTATTTTATTAAGCTAGTGTGGTACATATGTAAAAACGAAAAGCTCCCTGCTATAGTTTTAAAATAACATTGTTTTAAAAGCTCTAGAAGATTATTTTTTTATAGTCTTGTGAGTTTGAGGTTGTGCCTTTAAGGAAATGTTCCCAGTGAGAATTTCACATAATTAGTAGTGCATAGTTAACATACGTGACAAAGGAAGATCACTTGAGTTGGTTTAAAATATTCATAGCTCAATACCTCAAATAACAAATCAATACTTGTGTATCTTACTATGTTGGTCTCCTGAGGGTGTGGGGGAAGTTCATGTAGTTCCCACTTCTACGAAATTTTGTACTAGTAACTGTTTTGTGGGCATTGTTTACAGGCATTTCACCTTCCCTAAAGTGGTTTCTTGTGTCTCTGCTGGAAGCTTCAACATCACATTATGGTACAGATAGAGTAAAAAAACGGTATTTGTAATGGAAAAGAGCTTGTATTTGTTTTCAGAGGCAGTGGAAAAATTAAAATTCCAAAAGGAAAACAAGGTGTGATCAGAACAGCGGCAAGGAAAAAAGCTCTGTGTGTGAATGTTTTAGGTGGTGGGATGTGAGTGGGGGCAGTTAGTGTTTTTCAAGGGAGGTGGGAGCAGTGATTGAGAAGCCAGAACGTGGAAACTGGTTGATCATCCTGTTTGTCAGAGTAGATTCGAATGTGTTATGAAATAACAGAGTTAATATTCAACAGAGATAGGAAGACCTGCAGGGAAGTCTGTGTTGATGATGCCTAGATTACAGCCTTAAGTGACTGGTGGTATATGTAAAGAAGAGAGATTTTCAAAGCTAGGTATTTTAAAATAGTAGCAAGTACTCAACGTGTCTTGGGCTTACCTAAATACATGCAGTGTGGCTCCTGATTTGTCTAAGCTATTTCTTGCTCCTATTCAGCAATCACATCCAGCAGGTTGTGAGAGTTGCTGAAAAAGTTTTCCACTGCATGTGGTAGCTGAAAGATCCTGGCCTGTAACAGAGGGGGGACTCTGCGAGGAAGCCTTTTTTTACGCAGCAAGGAGCTGACAGTGGAGCTGAGCCAAGCTTAGCTGAGGGTGAAGTCTGTAGCATGAGGGAGTACAATTAGTTTAGCTGTAAACTGAACTCAATAACTTTAAAGATGGATAAAAAGTGCATGCATCTACAAGCTCCGAGAATCAGTATAACTATTTTTGTGTATTCTAATCAACTTTAAACTGTTTTTTTGGTAGCGTAAGCTACTTGTCTCATCGTGAAAGTCTTTTGGTGCTCTGTTAATATTCTGCCTTCACTTCATGCATGGATTATCATTAGAGAATGTTACTGAATAGAAGGAAGACATCTTAAGTAATACTGTTACAGTACTGTCTTGTTATAATCTGTTTTTTTAAGAAAAAAAATTCTATTGAGGAATAGATTTAAGAGATGCAACTGATGTATTGCCTTTATATTGCCGTGAAGGTATCCTGGCAATGAAAAAGCCCTTCTAACAATATTTGTGTAGTGCATCTGTAAAAATACTTTTACAGATGAGTTACAACCCAACCTTTTGCATTGCTAATGAATCTGAACAAATCATGGCTTAATTAGTATTGTAATGGTATAAGCATTAATCACTGTTTTTATAGTGGTTGTCTATTATTTCTTGTGTAGATGGAAAGCAGAGTTCTAGGATATTTGCTAGTAAGAACCTAGGCTGGTTGAAGGTCAGTTTGATCACACAACATGATACTTTCACTTTTGATAGCTAATAATTCGTAACGCTTTTCTCACACAATCAGGGGTTTGATGTGCTGTTCAGGATATTGGCTGATAATGGTGAAAGTAGTTGCTGCACTTGAAATCCCTCTTCTACATTTCTGTTAAGTATGAGTAGTGGTTTTAGGATGGTTTTTTGGGTACTGGAAAAATGTAGGTGTGGCTTGTGTGTTCCTCTTCCAATTTTAAAGACACCTGAAGTTGAGTGGAACAGGTTTTACTTTCTTTGACTGGAGACTTCTACAGTTTATGGAGCTGCAACTGAGATGATAATGTATAGTGGCCTTGTGCTGAATGCTCAAAAAATTCAGCCATGGACACCTGAGCAGTCTCTTGCTTCACAAGCAACATAAAACTTCTGGCAGATGTTTGCACTTGCTTATTATCACTGGATTTAAAATGTTGCAATAAGATTAAGCAAGATTTAAAGGTGTTGGAAGTAGTTTCTGAAACAGGAGGAACTCTGGGTTAGCTCTAGGATCTGTGGGTAGTCCTGCTGTGCTTTCCTGTTACTTCCAGCAACTGTACCAGGCAATTGCAGAGGTAACTGAGTCTAGCTTGAGGGTCAGATCATCTCTCAGCAGTAGCGTTGGGTGGGCTGCAGTTTTGCAATGAGTTCCTAATAACCTTGCGTAAGTAAGACTGCTACCACCTTTAAGGGCCCAACTGAGATCCAGGAGGTCTTCTTGCGCTCTGAACTTGTGACTGTGCAGGACAGAGTTACTTCCTTTCTGGCTGCTTTGCACCACTTAGTATTAGGAACCAGGAGATGATGCAGTTCTTTCTGGCTTAGGGACGTTCTTAAAGAACCTGAAACCAGCACAGCCAGCTCTTGCAGCTGGGATTTGCCTTCAGCGTATGTTGGGGGCAGCATTTGGATAAACAATCCCCATGTATGTCTGCAGCGTTTCATGCTCCAGTAATTCCTACCCAGGGGTGATGATCTTTTAAGACTTTTTTGGTGTGTTTTTTACTGTTTGTAGAAGTTGGAGTAGCCTACAGGTCTCAGTATTCACTGAGTCATCTTCTTCCACCAGCATACAAAATTCAGACTTGCTTAGATGTGACCTCGCGCACGTATTCACTGGTGCCGAGGCTGACCTCTGTCAGGAACTGTAGACTAGATGGATTGTCATTCTGCTTTAGTGTGTCAGCCCTCTCACATTTGTAGAAGAGACCCTGTACTCCCATTAAATTTGTTCCTTATATTTTGGCATTGTCCTATTTTTATTATTTGTACCTTGAAAATTAAACACTATTATTTGTTTCGAAACCTGGAATTTTTTTTACTATTGCTTTTTGAGTTATGGCCCATCTCTGTAGCTCCCTGGTTTCATCAGGAAATACAGGATATTTGACAGACAAGCTATGTCAGCAGACTGTAAGTTAAATTCCAAGAGGGACTTGAGCCTTCAAGGATGCACCAGTGTGTTTTCTGGGAGGCTGCGGATCTTCTTGAAACCGTCACATTTTATGTGAGCAGAAAAGCATAACGCTTCTAAACAAAAGCCTTTTTGGAGACAATGGCAATGTTGTTATGCCTGTGATCTTACCCTGTACTCGTGACAGACATTGTACCACAGATGCAGAATAGCTAGGCAAGCTGGTTTTGTGATGCATGTTCAAAAGCAATTATGTTTTAAGTCCTTTAAAATAATCTAGGTGTAGCCTAATGGCTACAAATGCAAGAGTTCAGGGATTTACAGAGTTTAGCCAGAGCTTGCCTGTTTTTAAACTGAGCTAGGAGCCTGGCTAAGTGCTGGAACGTCAATTTTGCCTGCAGATTGCACATCATCCAGTGTTCTGTAGCTGACAATAGCATAGAAAGTTTGAGTCAAGCCATTGGATGGTATGATAGGTCCTCCTGAAGTACTTGCAAGTGATATATACTAGAATTTATGTAAAAATGATACTGTCCTGTAAGCTGCATTTTTCTGTTTATGAAATAGAAATGCTATTGTGCTAGAAAAACTGATGGGCTGTGAAAAGCATGTCACGTGGCTGTATTTGTCATGTTTTGATTTCAGTGCTAAAAAAAGGAGCACGTGCAGTTGGTTTATGTAATGAATCAAACCAATATTCCCCACAATGCAGGTCAGGGTTTTTTTTTTTTTCTTTTCTTTTTCTTTTTTTTTTTTTTTTCAGAGGATTATCCAGAGATTATTTAGGTTTCTTCTTGCAGGAGAGGGATGAGCTGTACAGCACAGTCCCAGAGCTGTAATCCACCTTGTTGCTGTGCCCAGTTTACGTCTCCCTTTTTTGTTGAGCTCTGCAGCCTTGCCTGTAGATTTCTGCGTGCATGGTTGGCTTCATCTCTGCTCGTCTGCTGGAGACTGACTGACATGCTTTACAGTCTTGTATGCCTGGAGAGTTGCTAGCTTAATTTGGTGACAAATCAACCTCAACAGAAAGATCTATTCAGACGTCATTCCTAGGACTAAACCCTAACAATATCTTTGATCTTTAAAGTTCCAAGTGACTGGATTCCTAATTCACCCAGTTACACATTCATTGCCAGACGGAGCAGTGTACTTCCTGAAAGCGTTATGTGCCGCACAGCAGGAGGTGCATGCAAGCGGAACTGCTATAACAATACTAATGATGATCATTCTAGTGATGGGCTGTGTCTGCACTCCAGTGATTTATACTGTTGTTGTAAAGGAAAAAAAGTTTGGTCCGCGATGTTCAGGAAAAACTCTGCTGGAATGCCCCTAACAATCAGCTTCCTAGTGAAAAAATGCAGAACAGATTTTAGTCTATCATCCCCGCAAATACAGTCTTTCTCTTTTTTTTCCCCCTATCCCTTAACCTTTACAGTTTCATGAGAATATGGAGTTGCATCTGGTTAGTGCTAGGGATTAGCTAGAGCTGTGAATGTGAACTGCTTAGATGGAACAAGTTACCTAGAATTAGGATAAACTTTCATGGTTGCTCTGCTTCTGGCGCTATTTTGTTCCAAGTACAGTTATAAAACAGTTGTGGAAAATAAGTGGTAGTTCTGGCCTTAGTTTATAGCTGTCTCTTCAGGCTGCAAGTTAAGTAGCATCATCAGGGTTTAAAGAAGTGAGCTTCAAGATTGCTTAAAGGTTACTGGGAGAATGTAGGACCAAGGCACAGTAAAAACAGCTTTGGAAATCCAAAATTGATGCATGCCATAAATAGGAGTTCGTCTGTGCTGTTTCTCTGCCAAGTCAGAGTAGGGTTCAGTGGCTGATTTCCATCTCCTCGGTGTTGAGTAACAGTATTTATTTCTGCAGGAATACCATTGGGATGCTAACTGCCGAATTCTCTGAAAAAAGTGCCACGGGGGGGAAACCTCGCGGCATGGCTCTGGGACAGTTCGCCTCTGGTGCCACAGTGGGGAGCTGTGATCACCTTGCATGGATCTTGGAGAAGCTGGAAAGCAAGATCTTCGATCCCTCAGCTCCCTGCTGTGGGCACCAGCTCCCTGCGTAAGCATGAGAAGGTGTAGGATACCGATGCTTTTTGTTTTTTTTTTTTTTTCTTCTTCCTTACCAAGGAGAAACCCAGAGATTTGAGATGAGACTGTGTCCTGGGAAGGTCTGGCAGGAGGCTGCCGCTTTCTGTAACTGTCTCAGAGACACAAGTGGGGAATTCAAAGTACAAGACAGATGAACAAAGAAGGCAACAGAGTGGAACTAGTAACAGCCCCGGGGAAAACCAGAACAGACAGGAAGGAGTGTTACAAAGTGCTCATCAAATTTACATGCAAATAGTAATGCTAACATTGTACATGATTAACTCCTCACTTGACTGAATCCTGTCTGGGTGAAAACATATAGATTCAAAGTTTTGTTTCTGTCACCCAACACTGAGGGGACAGACAGTTTCTTTTAAGGATCCTTGGCAGAATGGTGACAGCACTAAGCTGTAGTTAGAATTAAAGCTTTTTTTCTTAGCAGGCTATTATGATTACTACAGCACAGAGTTTATGATTAGAATGGCACAGGATTTCTCCAGGCAGAATCAATGTAGTACAATTTATAAGTAGCGTAATACAGAATTTATAATACAACTTCTAATTTCTAATCGCCCAGATAATAACCTAACTTACGATTTTTAATCACCTCGACCCTCAGCAGATGGGGTCAGATCTTATGGTTTGCTGTATCAATGTAACAATCATAATCTAGACCCAAAAATGATGTAAAAGAATAAGATCCACCCCGTCAGTCCTTGGAGGAAGCAGATGATGGTGGAGGTGTCACATTTCACGGGGGGGTTGCATTCTCTGTGTCCAGAAGAAGTTCTGGTCCAAGTCCTCTTAGGACTTTAACTGCTTGGTTTTACAGACAGTGCTCTGGGAGCTCTTATGCTTATCCCTGTTCTGTGGCGGGGTCATCAATGCCACCAGGTTGGCCGGGTGCCGGGGACCTGCAAGGCCAGCAAGGAAGGGAGTAATTGGCCTGGCACCCAGGAACCTTGAGGCCTGCAGGGAGGGGAAGAAGAAATCTGTTTGATTCATCTACTTGGTGCACAGGACTGTCAGGACCTGATAATGAGGGCAAAGGGAAGGAATATGTGACCCGTTGGGTCCCAGAGAATGGCTGTTTGCCTCATAAAATGGTGTTAGTTATGCTAACCACATGATCCGGGGTGGGGAGCAGGGGGTACTGGTCACAGCTCCTTTAGGAATGGCTTCTTGAAAGAAATCTTTTTACATGTCTCTAGCATCTTAACTTCTTTAAATCAAATATGAACAATCTATTTATGGTTATTCTTCACCGTCTTTGATGGTTCAATTTCTATCTCAGCTGTTGCCTAACTGTGAGAAAGTAGAATCCCCTTGAGCAATTACAAAGTGAATGTGTAAATTTTGTTTTCTCCTTGGTAGAATTACTTCACGCCCATATTATTGTCCTCTACGAAGAGGGCTGCTCGCTCCTTTAGCCTTCTGCCAGCGAGCTAAAGCCTGTCTGTCTTGGGCTGTGAGGTTGCTGAGCTGTTGCAGCCAGTAGTAGCTGCAAATGAGTGTTAATTCTGAGGGATGTACCCACTGGGCTGCAGGCTGGAGTTGGTTTGTTGTGTGCTCCCGCTGCTAAATAGGCCAGGGCGCCCTGTAACGTCCAAGGTGAACGCGTGAGGCAGAGGCTCGGGTGCAGCCCTGAAGCGTTTGGCCGTTACGATTACCTGACGCCGTGCTAGGCCACCTGCTTCGCGAGGCACGGCTCACCACGTCTGCGACTGCGCACTGACGTTGGCAAAAATAATTTGGTTAATCAGGAAAAGCAGCTTGTTTGCTCACCTCAAATGTAAAATACTTTTATTAACATTCCTGTCAGAACTTACATCGGCAAGAGCTTTTGGTAAATGCTTTGGGAGAGAACCAACTTGGAGTAAAGGTTTTTGACTGCGGAATCTTTCAGACTCCCCCGGTGAGGAAACGCCACTGCCTTCAGACCCCTGGCTGTGGTTCCAAGGTGACGTGGAGCGTCGTCTCCCCACCACCAGAGGCCACAGGAACCATTCACTGACACACAGTCAGCAGGCTGACGGCTCAGAACACCAATGCTGAGTCAGGGGCTTCACAGTTTTTACCACTGTACGCAAAGAAAACTGAACACTGAGCAGTATTTACACCAAGATAAATAAAAATTCATCTTTGTGCCTCAGAGAAACACAAAGTATGTGGAGTGGAGCTGCTGTTAACGTTGCATAATCAACTGCTGTCTGTGCTTTCTCGACAGTGATTTTTTCTAGCCAGTAAAGCTTTTTCTTTGCATAGATTTTGTTTGTTTGTTTGTTTGTTTCTCCCCTCCCTTCACCCAGTTTTCGAACTCAAAAGTTTTCTTCGGGATGTCTGGGTGATCCCTTATGAAATCCTGCTGGCTGTTCCCTGCAGGGCCCTCACAGGAGCCACAGCAAACTTCAGTTCTGCATTCATTGCCTCAGAGGCAATGCTCAGAGGCTTATGCTATAGAAAGGGCTCTTAATGCAGGAAACAGCTTCTGAAAGCAGACCACCTTCACCTTTGCACTTCCTTCTGTGGCATGTCTGGTGATGACTGACAATCGATCGCTTGAAATTACACAGCAAAAGATGGAAGAGTTTTTACATATTGCTATCTTATTCTACGTTCCCCTATTTCAGGATCTTCCCATGTAACAAAAAATGCATTTTCTAGGATACGTTTTCAGACAATAGTTAAGAATTAGTCCATTTATTTCCTATACGTGAACTCAATGCTGACTGAAGTTCAAAACAAAATAGAGAGCAGATATTGAAGGTTCATCATTTCAAGCAAGCACTTTCCTGTACCGCAAATAATATAGAGAAGGGAAATTCTGTTCCTTATGCATACTTACATAACATGTCTATACACAAAATGTCTTAGAAAGGCCACCACCTCTCTGGGCAGCCTGTTCCAGTGCTCTGCCACCCTCAATGTGAAGAAGCTCCTTCTTGAGTTCTTCCTCCTACGTTTTCCCCTATTGTATATTCACTCATTTTGAAATAACAGAGTTAGCATTTTGAATTATTTCTTTTGCTCTGACTCTAAGAACTCTGCTGCATTATTCCCCAGCCCTCCAGTACCTTTTGGTCAGGATCGTAGTGCACGTACTTTAAACAGTATTGGTTTCCTTTGTGTCTGGAATGATTTTCAAGTAGAAAAATTAAGCATGGTAGAGACATTATGCTAGACGTACAGTAATTTAATTGGGTGAACTCTAGGTGGAGAGCAAACTGGAGATTGGGTTTACTCCCCAGGTGCTGGGAAGAGAGGCGGGGATTAGGGGTGTATGTCTGTGAATAGATGCCAGACCTCTAGTGGACGCAATGGAGAAATGCTCATGGAAACGTGTCAACACCATACGGTGGGGTCTGTATGTACCATCAGGGTAAAAGCTGGAAAAAAAATCTCTTTCAAAAGCTTATCTGTTACTTGTGAGAAACTATCACACATCCCATCACTCACTGTAGTTTTGATTGAGTGCAGGGGGCCCAGAAAATCCATTGAGATGTCCTGATTTTTCAACTACTTCCAAAATTGTAATTGCTGTTCTAACTTAACAGCTACACAGGGACAACCTGCCAAACTGGGATATGAGAGGCTGGAGATCAGCCCCACAGAAAGAGATCTGGGGGTCTAGGTGGACGGCAAGCTGAACATGAGTCAACAGTGTGCCCTGGCAGCCAACAGGGCCACCTGTGTCCTGGGGGGCATCAAGCACAGCTTAGCCAGCCAGTCTAGGAAGGTGACTGTCCCACTCTACACTGTGCTGGTGCAGCCCCACCAAGTGCCTCGATGTAAGAAGGACATCAGACTATGACAGTGTGTCCAGAGAAGGGTAACCAAAATGGTGAAAGGTTTCAAGGGCAAGACTTAGGAGGAACAGTTGAGGTCACTCAGCATGTTTAGCTTCAAGAAGGCTGAGGGGTGACATCATCACAGTCTACACATTCGTCAAAGGGGGCAGCAGAGGGGGAGGTGCTGATCTCTCTCTGGTGACCCACAACAGGACAGAATAAAACAGAATGAAGCTGCATCAGTGGAAGTTCAGAAAAGATTCTTCAGGGACAGGCTGGTCAGTTGCTGGAACAGGCGCCCCAGGGAAGTGGTCACAGCACAAAGCCTGACAGAGTTCAAGGAGCATCTGGGTGATGCTCTAAGTCCTATGGTTTAGTTTTAGGTAGTCCTGGAAGGAGCAGGGAGTTGGACTGAATGATCCTTATGGGTCCCTTCCAACTCAAGATATTCTATGGTTCTGTGATCCAAAGGACCACCCTTTGGCTGCAGAAGGCCGGAATGCAGTAGGCTCCGGCTTCTCTTCCCATACAGCTGATGTCAATTTTCAGCCACTGCAGGAAGGATATTTAGGAGCTAGGAATTCTGCACCTGAATTAGAAATTTCTCTGGTATAAGGAAGTCTATCTAGGACACTCTGGCCTAGCTGTTTCAGGACCACAACAGGAAAGCGGAGGCAGGTGGAAAGAAATTAGGTAGGAATTAAACTACCATCAAAGTCTTTCAATTTATTACCAACTTCTTAAAAAATGAGACAAAGCCAAAAGCAGTTATATTAACTGGGGATCTTGAGCACAATCACAAATAGTGCACATGTTGCTATTATTAACAGTAAAGACCTCTATCCTCTACAGTGAGATACCTCAATATCTAAACAAATTTCTTCCTGCGAATACATATCAATAATGTGATGAAGCAGGACACCTGGCACAGTGCCACCCACTGCACCCAGTGTAAATATTTAGGTGATGAAAACTGGTTTTATTTACAAAGTTTTTCATGCACAACTGACTTTTTCTTCTAAAATTATATAAAATATACTTAAGGATGACATCATGTATTTCTATGAACAACAACAAAAGAAGAATATTAAAAAGCTTAATTAAAAACAGCAAACAGTTGAACAAAGATAAAGTTACAAAACAAATAACCTTTGTCACTGATTAGAGGGCTAAAAAGCACTTCAGATCTCCAAGCCAATCATGGACACCCACAGAAGAGCCAAGCGTTATTCCTTGATATTTTGAAGTAGCCTTAACAAATGAGACTCAATAACCTGTTGAACTAGAGCAGAGAAAAACATCAGGTTAATCAGTGCTTTTTCACATTTTTTGGGTTGTACTGCTTTTTCCTGGCAGTCTTTGCCAGGAAATCAGCTTGTCCTGTACAATCATTTAATAAAAAACACAGGAATAAATTCACCGTGGGAAAAGAGTCTGCATCCCTTCAGAAATAAAAGTCTCATATAATGCAAAAGCAATACAACCAGTAAGACAGATGATGGTTTTTGGAGGTGATGATCTGTTCTCTGGTTTGAACAGGCAGATAGCATACAGAAAGCAAAATTTTAAGCATATAAATGGAAAGTAGGCAAAAATGTCTATTAGAAATTACTTCTGTGGAACGTCTTGAGATTGAACTCTTGCAGCAGTCCTACATCTAGACATCCGGGAAGTTACTGGCCCTCCCATTAGCACAGGGCTCTGCCTGGAGAAGCTACACATGCAGGGCTGGGCTTATTTTTGGATTCAGTTAATTTCTGTAATGGCAGACATTTCAGAGCTTTCAAAATGAAGGCAGCATGAGGGAAAAAACAATGAAGAGTCCCTTCTTTACCTCTGTTTTCCCGAACAGAGTTAGCTAGCCTAATTCCCTGATCCTGGCACTGAATTACTGTCTGCCTCCGAGACTACCTAGAGCTAGAGCTAGTCTGACAGGGGAAGAAGGTTTGGCATGATGTGATGTAGTTTGAAAATCAGCAGAGTGCCAGGATGAGGGGTTTGGGGGGGGCTGCAGCCTCCTACCAACACACACTCCTTTGTACAGGGTCGGGGAGGAGCAGCACGGCTCCCCTTGTTTGGATCACGACTGTGTCAGCCCAATGCACCATTATTTGTGCCCACAGATGCAGACCCAGGGCAGCGACATTCTCTTACTGGGTACCTGGCTTTCTGAGTCAGGGACAGAAACTCCTAACGAATTTCAGCTGATACATTCAGGTGTATTATGGATGGGGATCTTCTTACAGCTGCAAAACCTCAACTAGGCCATTACAGCAGCCATATAAACAAGAAACAGTAAAAATAAATATCAAAGAATTTACAGTAGCAATACTCACCACTCCGATAGCCCAAGGCTACAGCCAAATCCATGGAATTATAGCCAGCATCTGTTTCAATGGTTGGATCAGCACCACTTTCTATGTAAAACAGGAAAAGAAACTCATATTTCTAACTATGAGAACTGATAGAGCGTTATTACTGATAAGTCAGTTTGGACAGTCTGCTTACCAAGGAGAATTTTTACACATTTCACATGGTTCCCATGTACTGCATATAGGAGAGGTGTGCCTCCATTCTGCAAAAGCACGGAAAAAAGCCTTAGACGCTTAATGATTGAGCAGTCAGTCTGCAACTGTAATTCCTTAACATGCCAGTATATCTCTATGTATCAATACGAGACTTCACAAGTTTTATAAACCGAGGTTCTGTTTTTGGTTCTTCACAACTTCCATCTTTTATTGTCTACTGTTTAGACTGTAAGCTCGCTCTTCTACAACGATGCAGTGTTAGTCTCATTCTCTTTTTACCAAGAAGTCAGAACTAGTAGGGCCAACTTCTCTTATCCTATGGAAGTTTTGAAACTCTCAGATATCTTATCTTAGAAGAGGTAGAACAATTTCCAAACCCAAGTCATTGCTGTGCCCTGTTTCAAATTTCTGACCAAAGCACCCTCTGACAAATTCAGGCTAGAGTCTTACCCAGTCATACTCGTTGACATCAACTCCACAGTCGAGCAGCATTTTGACAATATCTGTGTATCCTTTACTGCAAGCCAGCGATAGGGCACTTTCTCGCCCTTTCCCCAAAATCTGAGGATCTGCACCCTGAAATAATAATGATAACTTTGTTTAAAAAAGTAAATCAAATTAACCACACAGATTTTTTGTTTGTTTGCTTTTGTTTTTTTTAATGTGAGGATTCACACAGAACTTAACTTTAAAACTTTTATGAATAAAGCAGCATTGAAAAACTTAGTAAGGCAAATTGAACTAAAAAGTAAACACATTTAAAATACAGTGTTTTTTTCCTTACATTCTGGAGGAGAAATTCCACTACTGCTATCTGCCCATGAGCTGCAGCCCACATCAGAGGAGTAAATCCTTCTTCATCCTTATGATTGATTACATTTTCTGTTTAAAGAAAAATATGCAACTTAGTAACCCCTTTCACTAACACACTGTATGAGCTGGTGAAACGCATTGACATATCCATGGTGAATGGACTGAGGTACCAGTGTATCCTAAAAGACATTCTCGTCTTAACTTTAAAATCAAAATTCTATTCCAGTCGTTGTGCAAATATCTTTGTCCAAGAAATAAAAAAATAATCCAATTGACCAAAGTAAAATCTAAGATTCAAGTTTATTTGTTTTTTTAAGCATTATAAATCAAGCCCTGTTTATACTCAGGAATGTTACAAGTTGTCTGTAATCTGGGATTTATCTTTGGAAAGGTGAAAAGGGCTGCTTGAAAAATAAATAGGTACATTCTGTATTATACTGTAGGAAGTGGGTCTATTTTCTCAATAGAGTGACGCCATACATTCTTGCTTCAGAAGCAATATAGATAGCATAGCTCCATTCCCCCCACATAATCAATATGTTCACTTAATCAATAGGGTGTTTTGTGGAAACAATTGAGGTCTACTTCTAGTGTAGCTGGAAAAACAAAAAGTAACTTTTTTTAACAATTGGCTGACTGAAACTGTTGATTTTTTTTAATATCTAAATACTTAAAAAATCCCATGCTTATCAAAGCATCATAATATGCATTTTTAACTGTTACTGACACTCCAGAATTGATTTGCTTTCCATATACATGGGCTCATTACAAAGTATATAGACTCAGCAACTCATTACCTGCTTTCCAGTAAATATTTCAGCAAAAATGCCCTAAAAGCATGAGTGATTACTAATAGTACAATAAGAATATACTATTAATGGTATTCAATTCAATATGTTATGTAGAGTTGAAGTTATGTATATCTATTACAGACACACAAACGTCACACTGAAGACTGTCACTCAACTCTGCATGAGTAGAACTATCATATTGAAGGTGTGAGCCACAGCTTAGATTACCAAAATATAGTTTTACATGTGAATAGATTAAATAGAAATGGAAAGCCACCATTAATAGAAATGTTTTTTTAAATTACAAAGATAATTTTAAAAAAATTTAACTCTTCTGATAGAACTAACAGATTCTCCCTTCTCATTTCCATGGATCACCTATGTAGCTGGGGAGCAGGGGGAGGAAGCAATCTACCTACAACTCCTATTAAAGCTAATGTTTAATGTAAAACCCAAATCAGAGCAATGAACGACTGAAAAAACCCATATGAAACAATAGTCCACATCTGCAAAGCACAGATACCTCAAATATCCTTCAATTTGTACAGAATTAAGGGTTATTTTTTTTTTGATACAGCTTTAGGGAAAAAGTCAAGCACAACAGGGTATAAAGGAAGGCATTTAACCTCCCTCTGTCTCACCTTGTTCAATACGCGTAGCCAGATACAACATTTCTCCTTGAGCCGCCAGCTGATGAACTGATAAAGCTGCAAGAAGGAAAGCAAAGGCATATATCAAATGACAATAAGCATCTTTTGACAAATTAAGGCTGTGTAGTTTAAAAATGACATCCAAGAGATCACATGCTATCAGGAGATCTGTCACGCTGCTCAATAAAGCCCATAGCATAACTCTCACTCACTACAATGTGGAATAAATCAGACATTACAAAACTATACACAACGTGACATCTACAGTGGAAGAAAAAGATTGTGGGGTTTTGGGTCTTTAATAAAAAGTACCAAGTATTAAAAGCAGAATAATTCCTAAGAGATTATGAAGAAAAAAAATCTGTGATCCCACAGTAAACGCTGCAGAGGTGCATGGTTTTGATAATTACAACTTGGAGCAGGTTTGAAAGGTGCTCAGGAGGGAATATATAATAAATTATCCACATTATATAATAACCAAATTAGCTAATAGTTACATATGCAAATGTTCAGTGTCCTCTTCCTATTCACTACATAAAGTTTTATTTTTTTCTCCGGAAAGACTGCGTATTTTGTTCAGAGGCCTATGTTGCAGCTCCAGATTAATTTTTCCCATGCAAGCAGCCTTTTTTTTTTAACAATGGACTTACAAGGTATAGAGAAAATGATTTATAGATGAAGTAAATTACAGAGAATTAATTTATAAAGAAACTGCTTGACAACTAAGAATAACAAAACCACATAAACAATACTGCCTTCTTGACTTTCCAGATTCATGACAATCATCCAATTTTAATAAATTTTACAAGACACACAGTTCTGAAAACAAGTATTTGAAGCATATTAACCTAGAGCTTAGAAAGGATCAGAAAAATCTTTACCTGTATCTTTCATATCAAAAATTGGATCCTTTCTGGAAAATATGCTTCAGTCATTAATTCAATACAGGAGGTGGATTACTATTTCATGGTTGGAACCATGTGAAATTAGAGCAGACTATCTCAGTGGTTTTTTCCTATATTAAAGGTTCACTGTAACACTCAAGAAAAAAGCGGTCAAGCATCTAACATACAGTTTACAAATTAATTATAACAGTAAGGCAGGAGGATACTTACAGTTTACAAGCAGAGGTGTTGTAGAGACTTCGTTTCCCCTGTGTTTGTTAGTTAGGGTAGTTGATTGCTTTATTGGTGAGAAATGCTTAGTAGTTGATGGAGTATAAACATGTCTTACTTGGATACCAGGGGAAGGAGAAGTGTGGATGTTGCATTCAGCTACATTGAACAGAGAAAACAGACAGGATTTTAGTACTATTAAGAGAATTAAAAGCAAGCCATAGATTCTAAGTCAATCTAGAAAGCATCAGTCTCACGAGATCTTTAAAATCCATGTTAAGTAAGCTTTGTGACGTGATTTTTCCACTGTGCATTGTAAGAGGTGAATAAAGGCCTGTATTCATCTCTAGCATAAAACAATGCTGCTACCCTACACGTTCAGGGACAAGTTGGTGTCTAAATGAGGTAAGCCTTCTTACTTTCAACAAGGCTAGAAAGGCTTCTAGACTTTCAACACACCTGACATGGATTTATCAGGTAGGACGGCCCCGCTTCACCTGTCGCATCCTTACTAACACTCTCCAGTGCAGTAACAAGGTGCAGCTCTGGTCAGCCACGCAGTCAGGTAACTGCTCAGCTCATCCCTTTGTTAACTCACTAACCTCTGTACTGCATGAATGGAGATGACCTTCCCTAATTTTCTTCACCAGGACTTCTTCCACTCTTGTTGGATAAAGTTGTAACTGCAATATGAATGCCTTATGAATACTTACCCAGCAGGAATAGGGATGTTCCACACTAACTTACGTAAAACGCAACTGCAAGTCACCACTTAGACTTCAAGAAGTCATTCAGTGCTGCTGTGTTCATTTGTACTAACTTTTCTAGCTTTCCATTAGAATCTAATAGCATTTTACAACATATATATATTTATATATAAATATATATATATGTTATCTTGGCTTCTAATTCCCAAAAGTAGCTTTAGATTTTAAGTAGCTGAGAAGCCAAATAATTTTTAAGAGGCTAACTGATTAAATACTGGAAAGATATTCTGAAGGATTAATCTCCATTATTTGCTAAATTGATTCAACAACAATCTGCACTAATGTACTAACTAATTAGTAACTAACTAACATTAGTAACTAATGACTGGAAGCTAACTAACATGCACACTGAATTCACACCATAGAAAACTTCACGATCATAAACCCAAGCACAAATCTGAGGAGACAACCAATTAAAAGAAGTAGAGGGTAACAGGATGAAAATGAAATTACATTTTGTTTACCAATCAAATTGCTACAGCCAACATGATCAAATTAAGAGACCTACCAGGGGTTTTTGACCTGCGGTCCCTGGATCCGCAGGACTACTTCTAAAGGGTTCACAAATGTTACCTAAGAAAAACAACCCTATCGCTGATGGGTCTAAATTTGCCATTCAGGTCTGCAGCTCCACTAGTAAGCACTTAGGGCCTGCAAATCAAAAAAGTTTGAAAATTACAATGGCTGAACTGCAGCCAAACAATACAAATCAGAGAAACCATCAAAATCCACAATAGGTCTGTATTTGTTACAGGAAATGGGTGAAATTCAACCTTATGAAAAGATACATCACTAAGAGACTGAAATACGATAGTGAGCGCTGGAAACTACAGCTGTTAAGGGGAAATAGATGGAAGTCCTAATTCTGTTCTCTAGTGACACGCTCAGTCATGAAAATGCATGGATCAATTCTGATGAAGCTGTCCAGCAACATCTGGAGATCAGCTGCAGGGATCCAGAACTGGAGCAACATTCGCCTTTAAGTAGCTGAATTGACAAGCCAATCACTGCAACTACAGGCTTCGTACAGCCATACTGATAACACAAAGTCAACCACATGACCCGTGTTATTTTGTCATAGTGAAGAGATAAAATGTGCTGCAGAAAGCTACTGAAATTGAAATGATCATACAGTTCCTTCAGCAGTGTTCTGCAAAGACACATATTCAACAATGCGTAGCATGTTGTAGGACATGCAACACAAAAGTAAGCTTGTTTTCATAACCAGCACCAGCTCTTATTAAATTACGCTAGAGACTTTCTGTGTCGCTACTTTTTCAATTAAAAAAAAATTTAAAAATTTTATTTAAAAAATAACCAGAGGGGAAATTAATTTTACAGTAATAATAAACATATAATAAAAATGTTAGGGGAAGAAATCTTAGAAAACTATTACTGATTAACACACATATAAAGCAAAGGCTTTTTAAAAAAAAACACGACAGCTTAACAGGATGACACAGTTCACAAATAACAATTTGTACCATAAAGTTCAACCTTTAAATAAGACAGATGCCACTTCGAGGTCAGAGTTAACTTGGTCTTGAATATTTTTACTGTCCTCCTCATTCAAAGACTTCACAAATCGTGAGCAGACGTTCATATCAAATCTATTGGGCAAAATGAATTTCATTCCCATGGCGACACTCTGAGCTGGGCCTTCCTCTGTGCTTGAGTCAAGCTGATTCTCCACTTTAATATCTGGCATGGGCGGAAGGCTGTAGCTAGTGGGACATTCTTCTACAATTAACTGGGCCCCAGCATCTAAGTTTGTTGAAGATGCCATGGCCTCAGTCATGTAAAAGTTCTATGCAAAATGTTTCTTCATAGCTTCCAGCCAAGAGTGGTTCTGGTCAACCAAGGTGTATCTGAAGAGATCCCAACGTCTGAACAACCTGCAATTGAACACATGTAACATAGCTTAACAACATTGTGGTGAAGTAATGCATAAAAATACACCAAACTTGGCTTAATTTAAGCTTATGGTATTTGGTTTTGATAGTGAAAAACCTTCATGAAATATCACTTACTATTGACACAAGCTTATTGATAAAGTCCTCTGTTTAAATGTTATCATATGGGTATTTAAGCCAAATTTCATAATGAAGCCAGCAGAAGTTTCATCTAAGTAACGTTTGAGAGTATTAGTCTGGTTGCAACAAAAAAAAAATCACAACCAACCGCATTTATACCAAGAGAGGAATAAGGAGGGCGACTTTATTTCTTAAAAACATTACTTGAAGGAAAAAATTCAGTGAATTTACATTTCTTTATGACTCCCAACTCTTTTCAAAAGCTGAGTAAAACAAACGGCTTCTGCTGTACATGTAGGAAAACAACAATATCTCTTTAAGACCAGCGACAAAATCTCTTTAAGACCAGCGACAAAATCTCTTTAAGACCAGCGACAAAATCTCTTTAAGACCAGCGACAGCAAAGCATCCCACAACACCGAGGGCTTTTTGACAGCCCCGCGGGAATCCTCACACGTCGGGCCGGGCTCGGTGGCAGCGCCTGGCAGGTAGCGCGGCCTAGCAGCTCCGGGCGCTCCCGGAAGCCTCCCCCGGCACTGCGGGCCGCCGTCTCCGGTACGAGAGGCCCAAAGGAGAACCGCAGCTGCTGCTGCCGCCACCCTCCACGGACGCCGCGGAGCGCCCGCCGCCCGGGCAACTCCGTCCGTACCCGCAACTCCGTCCGTACCCGCAGCTCCGCGCCCGCAGCCGCGCCTCACCTCCGCGTCGCCGTTTCTGCCGCTGACCGGAAGGCGGAAGTGACACCCTCCCTTCTCCCCGCCGCGTGGCGCTGTGGCGATTGGCTAGGCAGAGTCGCTTCCTGATGACGTCTTGGTGCAGACGACCGCGTTGGCTCCGCTGCAGGCAGGCGTGGGGCTCGCCATAGCGGCGGCGGCGTGGAGGCCCTTGGCCCCTGAGGCAGCGCGGACCGGCCGGACCCTCCCCGGGCTCCTCCTGCAGAGCCACCCACCTGTCTTCCCGGGCCCACGGGCGGGAGCGTGACTCGGGCGGCGGCTGCCGCCGCTCCCTGACTGAGAAGGCGCCGCGCAGGCCTCGGCCTCGCCCGGCGGCCCCCGCTGCCGGCCAGCCATGGCCACCTACAAACCGGTGGTGGTCCAGGCCGTCCCCAAGCTCGGGGAGAAGATCACGCAGGACACGCTGTACTGGCGGGGCTACAAGGTAGGAGGCAGTCCCGGCGTGGGGGGCGGCGAGCCGGGCCGGGCCGGGGCGGTGGGTGTGACCCGGTCACAGGGCGCGGGGTCTGATCCCTGCCTGTTCTGCCAGCTCCTGTGGCTCCCGTTTAGAAGCCGTTCCTTAGTACCGCCCTGCAACATATTAAACGGCTTCCCAGGAAATGAGGTTGACTTGTGCCCCAAATTGGCCTAACAGACGTAGTTACTGCCCTAGAATACTTTTTTTTTACTGCTTTCATGCAAAATCAAAGTATTTTTAAACATGCGTGAGTGACTAAGGTTGTTTTTTCCTCAAAACATATAATTAGTAGGTCAGCTGTAATGCATGAATTGGAAAAAATTGGTAAGAGCAGAAGTAGCCTGGCAGAAGAGAAACTCAGTAGGATTGTATTTAAAAAGTAATTTAGTTCTAAATGGGGTTTTGAGCTCTCTGTAGGAAGAATAGGTTTTGTTTTGCTGTTTTATTTTTTGATGGTGTGCTTATATGTACTTAATGATCTTTATCGCAATTTTTTAGACACCTGTTCAGATAAAGGAATTTGGTGCAATAAATAAAATTGACTTCTCCCCGGTTTCTCCATATAACTATGCTGTCACAGCCTCCTCAAGGGTAAGTGGCTTTTCTGAGGTCTTTATATCCCTATATTTCAGTTGGTATCATATGAGCAAACTTAATGTCTTCTTCTTTCACTAGATCCACATTTATGGTCGTTACTCTCAGGAACCAATCAAAACGTTTTCTCGCTTCAAAGATGCTGCTTATTGTGCCACGTACAGAGATGATGGCAATCTGCTTGTTGCTGGCAGTGAGGAAGGTAGCATTCGCCTCTTTGACCTTAGTGGCAGAGCACCGCTGAGACAATTTGATGGTCATACTAAGTAAGACAGTGTTGTTTTTTTCCTTTGCATGCATGAGCTTGTTTGGTGTATTTACATATGTCTGCTTTGCATGTTGCTGAAAATCTGAATAATACTGATCTATGTTGCTTGTAACCATCTCATGTAGGTCTAAATGAAATGTAGATTTTTAAATTGAATTCAAAATTGGAGTGATTTTTTTTTTTTTTAAATTCTGAATATGAATTGAGTACATGAAAGAATAAATACATGTTCTAATTCAGGTAAGTGTCTGTTAATATGTTGTGTAGACATAGTCTTGTGACTATTTATTTGATGCTGGCAGAAAAAGAGTTCTAAAAAGTAGCTAAACAAAAATAGTGAAGAAATAGTCCAGGAAGAGCAGGAATCCGTAGAAAAAAATAACCTAAAGCAAAACCCAGAAAAAGTGCGTGGTGGCTGGGTGTGGTTGGAGCGGGGAAGGAGTTAGAAGAGGATTTCTGATCTACTAATGAGGAGAAGATAATGGTAATGCTATGGAAGACTGGAACATGTTTTATCTTCCTAGAACAACAACAGCATCACCTTCTTTCAGTGGAAAGCACACAGCAGATGTTGAGAGTATTCGTATGTGAGGTCTGTGTTTGTAGATTGGGTATTGTCTTATGTCCTAAACATTAGGGTAATGGTGGTAGGATTTAGGGTATCTGTTTTCTGTCAAAGTCATTCGCTGTTGGAATGTTATGATGATAATACAGATTCAAATAGTGATAAAGAACAACAAGAGTGTCCAGTCTGGTCATACTTAAAATACTGTATTATATTTTTTGTTCCTAAAGGACAGTGGTAGTACACAGACCTTTAAGTAACAAAAGCAGAATTTACAGCTTTTGAATGAGCATCTAGTAGACTTGTAAAACATTTAAGGCAGATCATATCAGTGCTTAGGTAAGCATCTGTCAGCATGATCCTTTTTCTGGCTGGAAATAAAAAAGCTAAAGTTTTTTTAACCTCTCAAGTGTGGCCTTGTAACTTCCAACAGTAGACACTTTGCACTTTTAAGTTAAAGAGAATACTTAAATGAGCTCTTCATACAGACTAACTCTTCTGGAAACAAGTACATGTTTTAACTTCGGATATTGTTTACTTTGATTTCTAGAGCTGCTCATGTAGTGGGCTTCCTGTCTGATAAATACCGAATATTTTCTGGCGGTGATGATTACTCGTCAAATTTGTGGGATATTCCAAGTGGTACGGAAATCGTCTCATACAGTGAACATACAGACTATGTGAGATGCGGCTGTGCAAGTAAAGTGAATGGAGATGTGTTTATAACAGGTTTGATTTAACTTTATATATGCTTCTTTTGGACTGAATTGAATTAAAATGCAGAAATAAGAAAATTGTCATAATGAATGACAGAATCACAGAATGGTAGGGGTTGGAAGGGACCACTGGAAATCAAATACAGTCCAACCCCTTTGCCAAAGCAGATTCACCTAGAGCAGGCTGCACAGGATTGTGTCCAGGTGGGTTTTGAATATGTCTAGAGAAGGACACTTCACAGCCTCTCTGGGCAGCCTGTCCCAGTGCTCTGGCACCCTCACTGTAAAGAAGTTTTTCTGCATGTTCAGACAGAACTTCCTGTGTTTCAGTTTGTGCCTGTTGCCTCTTGTCCTGTCACTGGGCACCACTGAAAAGACCCTGACCCCATTGTCTTGACACCCTTTAGATATTTATAAGCATTGATAAGATCCCATCTCAGTCTTCTCCAGGCTAAACAGACCCAGGTCTCTCAGCCTTTTCTCATAAGAGAGGTGCTCCAGTCCCTTGATCATCTTCATAGCCCTCTGCCAGAGTCTCTCTGGTAGTTCCTTGTCTTTCTTGAACTGGAGAGTCTAGAACTGGACACAGTACTCCAGATGTGGCCTCACCTGGGTAGAGCAGAGGGGGAGGATAACCACTGGCCTTCTTGGCCATAAAGGCATATTGCTGCCTCATGGTCAATTTGCTGTCCACCAGGACTTGCAGGTCTCTCTCTGCAGAGCTGCTTTCCAGCAGGTCAACCTGTACCAGTGAATGGGGTTATTTCTCTCCAAGTGCAGCACCCTACACTTGCCCTTGTTTAATTTCATCAGGTTCCTCACTGACCAACTCTCCATCCTGTCCAGGCCTCGCTGAGTGGTAGCACAGCCCTCTGGTGTGTCAGCCACCCCTCCCAGTTTTGTGTCACCAGCAAACTTTCTGAGGGTACACTCTGTCCCTTCATCCAGGTCGTTGATGAATATATTGAACAAGACTGGACCCAGTACTGACCCCTGGGGAACACCATTATTTACAGGCCTCCAACTGAACTCTGCACCGCTGATGGCAACTCTCAGCTCTGCCATTCACCCACTTCTCAATCCACCTCACTGTGCACTCACCTAACACGCAGTTCCTAAGCTTACCTGTGAGGATGTTATGGGAGACAGTGTCAAAAGCCTTGCTAAAATGGAAGTGGACAACATCCACTGCTCTGTAGATACAGAGAATACAGTAGGGTCTTGTTTATTATATTTTAAACATGGAGAATCTGTCTTCCTACTCACTGTCTGCTTTGTTGTTTCCTTTTTACTTGCTTTTTAAGCTTGGCAGTAATGTTTGTAAGGAAACTCTTGAGGGAACTAATTTTTAACATTGTTTTGCTTTAGGCTATTGGGGTTAATGGGACTGTTCTGACTGGCCTTTGAAAGTTTTAAGAAAGCCCTGTGAATGCATCCTTTAGTTGGGATTGACTGAAGTGCTTTGTCCAGGTTTCCGGAGGAGGACACTAGTTCCTTTGTAGTTTGTACAGCCCAAAACTGTCAGACTCAAAAATCTCAGAAAGGTCATGTGAGGACTTACTAAAAACCAGTTGCTTTCTGTTTTCCTACCAGTAGCTTCCTATTAATCTGTGGTAAATTGCTATGAAAAAAATAGTCTCTTGTGCCTCCTGAAGTAATGAATTAATATAAGTATTCTATGAATACTAGGTTTCATCCGGTTGCCTTATACTTACTGTTATAAACTGATTAATGGAAGAGAAATAAAATTAAGACTTAAATTACTTTTAAAGCCTGACACATTGCTAAGGTTAGAATTCAAAGGCTCATGTTGCCCAAAGGCTGTAAATTAACTAAGGTAAACTACAGGGTGTTCAAAGTATATGGTTTAAAGCTGTTTCCATCTGGCAGGAACTCCTTTAGATTGTAGGACGTGGCTGTTTTAGTTCCTGAAATAATTGAAATTAGAAAACTGAAGCTATTTATGGTGTTGTTTACAGGTTCATATGATCACACTGTGAAACTGTTCGATGCACGAACAAAAAGTAGTGTCATGACAATAGAACATGGCCAGCCTGTGGAAAGTGTGCTTCTCTTCCCTTCTGGTGGGCTTCTGGTATCTGCAGGTACTTATAAAGTCAATATCTTTTCTGTGGCCCTAATTTGTGAGAAATACTTCAGCTGCTTCTTTCTTGTGTGGTGTTTTCGTTTGGTAATGAAGTGGTAAGTGATGTAACTGCTGGATTTCTCAAAGATCTTATTTAGGAATCTGTATTGATCTGGAGGGTGAAGGAAGGGGTCTTCTTGTCTCTGATTTGATTTTCCTGTAGATGGTCTGAAAAAAATGAAAGAAAGAAAATACATTTCTAGTGGCAAGATACAGATTCTAATTAGCCCAGTGCTAAAGTGAAGGCATGAACACACTTGATCTTTTTCTTAATAATGAGAGGTTTTTTTAGTCTCTTATTGCCATTGCATTAGAGGTTCTGTAGTGCAGTGGTATCTAGATTTTCTTTTTTTTTCCATAAGGAGTGTGTTGAATCATTCAGCTGTGCCTGCAGAATGGCCGAAAAAGAGCTGGCTGGTAATGTGTCTTGTCCCATGAGATAGTCATAATGGATGGGGGTAGTGACTAGGTACAGAAAACTCTGTGTTACGGAGGAGGCACTGTAGCACTCTGTGAGAACTTCCCCAGAGAAGTGTAAAAGTGTACATATGTCAAACTTTTTTGTGTGCTTCCTTCTCACAGGAGGTCGATATGTCAAAGTTTGGGATGTACTAAAAGGCGGACAACTACTAGTTTCACTTAAAAATCACCATAAAACTGTAACTTGTTTATGCCTGAACAGCTCTGGACAAAGGTTGTTGTCAGGATCCCTGGACAGGTTAGTATATTTTGTGGCTTTGTTGTGATGTAAAGTCTTTAAGACTTTTTTTCTTTGAAAGTTATTATGCATCAGTGTGAATCTGTGCTTTTTGGGTTTTTTTTGATTAAACACTTTCAATTGTTAGAGTTGTAACTTTTTTGAAAATACATCCTGGGGCCAAGGCAT
Source organism: Limnodromus scolopaceus (assembly GCA_028565335.1). Classification (NCBI taxonomy): domain Eukaryota; kingdom Metazoa; phylum Chordata; class Aves; order Charadriiformes; family Scolopacidae; genus Limnodromus; species Limnodromus scolopaceus. Next base: position 29,522,694 of record JAOXNO010000020.1, on the reverse strand, counting down.
ACTGCAATATACATTAACCTTTTTCTCTTATTAGTGTGAATGTCAGTAAGGGTTTCATGTGCCATTTGGGAATGTGTGTGAGGAACTTCTGAATTAGCATTCATTTTTCTGAACCCCTAAACTGACCTTTGCAGACACCATATAGTAAATATTCTTAACTTTAATACAGTTTGAATAACTGAAAGTGTACTATTATTCACCTTTAAAGAGCCTGGGTTTTGTGTCTCTGTGCTATTGCTTTTTGTACCCAGGATACACAGGTGAAAGACGTCCTCCTTGCTTTTTTGTTTGGGTTGAGTTGCTGAGCACCAGTACTCAATCTGTTGTCTCAGAGACATTAAAAATATGAGGTGGTCTGAAATGACAGTGGTCTTTTCTCTTTCTCCCTCCCTCCTGTACTTCAGTGTTGTCATTCACTACTCACAACAATGAAGTTCATACCTGTAAGATAATGTTTTGTTTCTCATTTTTTTAATATTTCCAATCATATTTTCCAAATCATTAAGGAGCAGCCAGATATAAGAATGTCTATGGATTTACTTCCAGAAATTGTCAATAGATTTTACTTTTAAAATTTAAGAACAAATTTGAAGAAATGCTGTTGTAGTGTTTCCTAATACGCATTGCTGAAGTCAGTCACTACATCTGCCTTCAATTTCTTCTTCTGCCCTTGCCCCATTTTCATCTTTTTTGCATGTGGGTAATCCTTTCTTGACTTTCATGTATCTTCTAACAGAACCTTTCGGTTGCAGGAGAGTTAATAACTAAGAAGCTCAGTGGCTTCAGCTTCAAATGGAAGAATGCTTTGTATAAATACTCATTTTTTTAAAATGATCTATAGAAGAGATGGATGTGAGAGTGATGAAATCCCTGTGAAGTGTCTACAATAAGGCATTAGTAACGCAGTTTTAATCATTGTTCTTTTGTATAGGCATGTGAAGATTTACAGTACTACTTCCTACAAAGTAGTCCACAGCTTTAACTATGCAACATCCATCCTCAGTCTTGCGTTGTCGGTAAGTACATTAGAAATCTTTCTAGGTAAGGTAATTACTGATACCTTTTAAGTCACTGAAGTAGTTAATTTCTGCTTTCATTGCTATTCTTCTGCTATACAGAAAAGTAGGATGACAGAATATATTCCTCCCAGGTAAAAAATGCATTAAGGTGGTCTAAACATAATACATTCAGATACCAGATGTCACGTGATTAAATCTGTACAAACTGGTGTTTCTTAAGTAATGACAGTATATATCACAGGGAAAGTATTCAGTTTAGAAGGCAAGTTTTTTTACTTTAAGAAGTTTGTACTCATCTTCTGCATTTCAGGAACATTGTGAGTTTTCTTATGTGTCAGCAATGAAAGAAAAAAAGTTCATTTGTTGAGAAATTTAGATTAGGATGAACTTGTCTTAAAAGTTGCTTGTATCAGGTTGATCTGAGGAAAAGAGGAGAGGGCGCAAGGTATGTGCTCGAACAAATTTGTTTGCTAAGACATATGTCTTACTGTCTTGGAAACAGAAAACAAATACTCTCATTTCTCTGAAACATTTGAGTTCCAATGGATAAGTGACCTGCTGGCCAGAAATTTGGAGGCTAGCACTACTTTTTAAACAATGCTGTCATCATGTAGTCACCCTCTTATGTAGCCTCTGAAAGACATGTAAAAGGGACTGTGAGGGATCTATACTACCTTTGCTACTTTACTGTTGTCCTGCTCTTCTGCAACCTAGGGGAATGTGTGTGTGGAGGGGCTGTCTCTTTTTCTTCATTTCTGACCTTGTTCCCTAAATGAGCTTTTAATTATTTTGGTTGAGGTGAATAGTACAGAACAAAAAAAAAACCCCATACCCTTTAAGCCTCTACAGCAGCTGCGTAATGTGCAATACCTGTAGTTTGCCATCTCCAGAGCTGTGTATATATCTTTTGAAACAATGTTTTGTTTCCTGTTGACTAAAACCATTGAGTTTTAAGTGGTCATATGAGAACATAAGGCTGGCTCTAGTGAGTCAAACCAAAGGCAAGTCTAATTATAGATACTGCTTCCAACTAAGTAGATGTGCATGGAAAATGAGAAACAGGGCAAGTGTGTATGATAACTTTCCTGATATTCTCCCAAACTCCAGACTACTTTTCAGATGAGAAATTAGCTCATCAGAGTGTAGTTTCTGTGTAATTCAAAGAACTTATCTTACATAAACCTGTTTAGTCTTTCCTTGAGCTTGGATAAACTTTTAACTTTCACTAGATTTCTTGACAAGGAATTCCATGTTTCTTTCTACTTGTGTGAAGAATTGCCTCCTTTCATTCCATTTGAACCTTTATTAACTTAATTTGATGCCCCTAAACGAGACATTGATGAGACATTTCCATCCATACCTGTCATAATTCTGTAGGCTTTTGTCATATCTCTCCTCGGTTGTCTTTTTTTCCCGTACTGAAGAGCTCTGTCTCAAACCAAGCCAATCTTTGATTCTCTTTGTGTTTTTTTTTTTTTTTAATTATATTCTGAATCTGCTACTGTTCTTTGAGAATTACTCTTGTGGCATTTAAGATGTGGGTAAACAATGGATTTATTCAGTGGCATGACTTCTTAGTTTTTATTTCTTCTGTAGTAATTCCTAACGCTTTTTTTTTTTCTTACCAGCAGTTGAGCATTCAGTTAATGTTTAATGTTTTCATAGAATTATCTGTTAATAGTAACAGCTCAGAACTCACTATTTTATATGTGAAGTCAGTGTTTTTCTCCAGTGCATCCTTTAAAATTATAACCTTTAGCATCAAATATATGCAACCTTTGTTATGTAGGTGAAATTTATACCAGTGACTGGTAGTTTCAATAACTTTCACTTTCACAACTTTTTTTTCACATTGAAAAAAACCAAAACCTATCATAGATTATACTTACAGAAGGCTGTTAATGCATATTTGGGCTAAAGCATTGAGTCAGACTTTAGTCCCTCTAGGTGTTTGTTAAAGGTTCGTTAGATGGGTAACATTGCTTACAATCATAGCCTGGAAGCTGTTCATGTTTTGAACAAGGTATTTGACCAAAGCATCTCATAGAGCATCTCATAGAAGCATCTCTCATAGAGATGCCTTCCAATTCAAGTTAATCTATGACACTGTGATTAGAGCCTTATAATTAAGAATATACATTTATAAATCTGCATGGTAGAGCATGCATCATCAAGTAAAACACTGGGTTCCTAACTGTGATTTCTTCATTTTAGCCTGAAGATGAAACCATAGTTGTAGGCATGACCAATGGGGTGCTAAATGTTAAACACAGAAAACCTGAAGAAAGGAAAGAAGATTCCCAAAAGAAGAGACAACCAACATATAGAACCTACGTGAAAGGAAGAACTTACATGCCTAAACAGGTATAGGGGGGTGAGAAAAAGTGTACTGAAGCACTCCTCAAATTTTTTTTTTTTTTGGACCGTGCCAAGTTAAAGAAAGGGAAGGGAGGGAAGTCACATATACGTTTGGTAATGCATCTAATTCATTGTGTCTATGTCTATCTTATTCTGAACTTGTCTTTCAATTCTAGGAAGACTTCTGTGTCAGTAAACCTGTGAAACGTGTTTTGAGGAAATACGACAAGCTGCTAAAGAGCTTTCAGTCTTCCAAGGCCCTTGATGCAGTACTGGAGGTAAGTCATTGGGGTTTGTCTCACCAGAGTTGTGTGCTGTCATCTAGCCTGGGTGTTTTTTGTATGTCGAACTAATTTTATTTCAGCATATAACTGGAAAGGAATCAAAATTATGTGGGTTCTGTTTTGGTTTTGCTGGTATCAGCCCTATTTTGTGTGTAAAGATGTTGCTTTGGTACTAAACACCTGTATCTGTCCAGCCACCCATCAGGCTTTACACTCCCGAAGTTACGGTTGCAGTCATGCAGGAGCTACATCGCAGAGGCACGCTGAGGAGCGCGCTTGCAGGCCGAGACGAGAAGCAAATTAATCTCCTTCTTACGTTTGTGGCAAGGTATTGTTTTAACCTGAGTTCTCTCTGGCTGTTTTGATACCTGTATTTTTAATAGCTTGTGCCTCATTCTCAACGGACAGGTACTGTGCTCTTGAAATCTCACATGCCTCTGCTTTCTGATATCAAGGTCTGGGATAGTACTGAAACAGTTTACCTGTTACCACAAAACAATTTTTCTCATAATGGGAGAGAGTATATTTTACTTCTTTGGCAGACATTCAACCCTCAGTCTCTTATTTTCTGTGTCCTTGATAAAAGTCATGTCTTCATGTACCTGAGGCTTTTGGCCAGTCCTCTGACCCCCACTGCCTTCCTGAAAGGAGGATAAATACCACGTATGAGGCTTTTTTTTGACTCGTGTCTCCGAGTGCCGTTCTGTGGTGTCTTTTCATGAAGGAGAAATTGTCTGTATGGCTGTTTGACAAAGCTTCTTGATGGTGGGAAAAGGAGCGCTGTTGACAAAACTGGTAAAACTGGGATGTCTTCTACTTTTGCAGGCGTGTGATTGAGCCTAGATTTACTCCTGTACTGGTGACTGTTGCAGATATGATCACTGGTAAGTACAACACAAAGAAGATTCCCAAAGCCGTATAGCTAGCTTGAAAATAAGGTAAAAAGTGCTGTGTTTTTAAGAAGCAAAACCTTTATAAGTATGAGCTCAGGGTCAAGAGAATGATCCAAAAAAAGATATTGCCAGATAACTTTCACCATAGTCAGTATCTGATTTTCACCAGCTGCAGGAAGCTCCTCATGGTCTCTTAAGTATCTTTGGTACTTCATCTTTCTATACGTACATAGTACAAGTGACTTCTGCTTCTTCAGTGAGGTAAAAATAGTATTTGAGATTGTAAAACTTCTGTTAGTTTGACTTACTGTGAGTACATACCAGTAATTAACACTGTTTTCAGAACACCATTAAAGTTGTCTTATGTGTCCACAATGTTGGACTTATGCCAGATGCCTTAAATGCATCTCTAACTAGCTAATATAATTTTCATGTTTTTGTAGATATGTGGATTCTTAAGGGGTGCTTTTTTTTTTTTTACAGACATTTATCAGCCTGTGGTTGGGCAGTCAGCAGTTGTTGATAGACAATTCTTGAGACTTCAGGAAGCCATAGGAAAAGAGATTGACTATCAAGAGGAACTACTAGAAGTTTTGGGAATGATGGATACACTGTTTGCTACTTTTACTAAGAAAAGAGATACTCATCTAGAAGAGAATAAAAGTAATGGTCTTGCAGAGACCATTGAAACAAATATGAGTAACTGACTGACAACCATCACAGCAAATTGTGACAAAAATAACGTGGACTTGAAATATATAGCCTCTTCTCCTGGTAACTTTTTATAATAGTGACTTTCAAAATAAGCCTCTCTACATTGAAGTCCTGTCTTCAAAACTGTGTTTCTGAATGGGCTGAATTACTGAAGACAGAGAAAGAACAGCAATTTCAAGATTTTTCCATGCAATATTTTTCAAAAAAATTTAATTTTAAAGTTTTATTCCAAAGTTCTGTAACTTTTAAAGAGTGTTTTGTGCACTCAGTACTAAGTCATTATTTGATTTAGAGAAACAGTCAACAATTTTCAGTTTTTATTTACCAGAAAAAAATTGAGATTTATCAAATTTTAATGTGTCATTGTTCTTATTTAAGGTTAATACCTCATCTCAAATACTTGGACATAGGAATAAAACCACATATGCATTTGATAAAACTTGACTACGTTGTGTTTTCTCTCCCTGCTTGATCTCTATTTCAGACTTCCACAAATTCATAGGAAACAGCAAAATGACTGAAGAAAACAAGTGCATGCTTATGCATATGGAAAAAATTGTTAGTTTAATTTTTAAAATAAACTAATTAATTATAATTAATTATAATTATCTAGAAAATGGATAATTCCTACTTCTAAAGGGAAATTTAATTAAATTAATGTGGTGAATAAGTAAACTGCAAGCCAGTGAGAAAATCCTCAGTTAAGTAAAAGAACTAAATTTTTGTGTAATTCTGTCACTTTCAATGTACAGTAGGTGCAAATTGAGTCTACAGTCTTATCAGTAAGTATTTGAATGTTTTCTTTTAACTTCAGTGCTGGAGAAGGATGGTATGCTTTGGAAAGATGGGTGTGCCAAAGGCTGCTCAACACATACAAAATGACAGTAGGGTAGAACTTTGTCCTTAATCTATTTTTGGTGACTTGCATTTTCCCCTAGGCAGCTAATTTATTTGAGATATAATGTGAATTTCCTGCAAAAGCAATTTGCTCAAGTGTGGCAATGAAAGATGGGTATCAGTGGTAGAAATAACTTGAACAATTTTGTAAGTTCTACCTAAAATCTCAACAATATTTGAGTGAAAAGTGTGGAACTGTATCTGGTCTGCCCTTAAATTAATGTGAGCAATATGTGTTCCTGGCTATTGGGATTTGCTGGTCTTGAAGATTTAGGATGATCATAGAATTGCCTAGTTTGGAAGGGATCTTTCAGATCATCTAGTCCAACCATTAACTTAACACTGACAAAAACCATCACTAAACCACATGTCTCTAAGCATGATGTCAACCCCCGTCTCCAGGGATGGTGACCCAACCACTTCCCTGGGCAGCCTGTTCCAATGCTTAATAACACTTTCAGTGTAAAAAATTTTTCCTAGTACCCAATCTGAAGCTACCCTGGTGCAACTCAAGGCTGCTTCCTCTTGTCCTGTCACCTGTTACTTGGGAGAAGAGACTAACCCCCTTTCAGTCAACAACCTCCTCTCTACAACCTCCTTTCAGGTAGTTGTAGAGAGAGATAAGATCTCCCCTCAGTCTCCTTTTCTCCAGGCTGAACAACACCAGTTCCCTCAGCCGCTCCTCATAAGACTTTTGTTTGAGCTCCTTCACCACCTTTTGTTGTCCTCCTCTGGACATGCTCCAGAACCTCAATGTCTTCTTTGTAGTGAGGGACTCAAAACTGGACAATGACATAGGTAACAACAAGGAGCATGTTCATGCAAACTTTTTTATGTTCCTTGCTGCTTACTTTACTATATTTATTACTTTTTTGCTGCTAGATCTGAACTTTATTTTGTCTTTTAGGAAATCTGTGTGCTACTTTTAATTGTGTGACTTAATCAGGCAATATGTCTTGGAATACATCACATAAAATGCTTTTTCTAAGGGGAGACTTCTAGAGCCTTCTTATTCCATGACCCTTCAGTACTGCTTGGAGCTGAAGGTAGACGTAACATTTAGCAGCCTAGTGTTGCACAGCTTGAGAACCATTGACCTTGACATCTTATTGTTAATGTCTGAAGTATGTATCCATTACAGTGCCTCAAAGTTTGAGGTGTGGCTAGCAGAACCATAGGAAGAAGTTAGATTAAAATAGTTGATTCGTTTGATCTAAATTGGACATGGATTTGATGGGTGGACTGTTTGGTGGAGGAAGAATTGGTTGGATGGTCACATCCAGAGGGTAGTGGTCAATGGCTCAATGTCCAGGTGGAGATCAATGACAAGTGGTGTCCCTCAGGGGTCTGTAATGGGACCAGTACTGTTCAATATCATCACCAATGACATAGACTGTGGCATTGGGTGCACTTTCAGAAAGTCTGCAGATGACACCAAGCTGTGAGGTGCAGTTTATACACCTGAGGGGATGAGATGCCATCCAGAGAGCAATGGGCCCATGTGAACGTCCTGAGGGGGTCCTGCACGTGGTTGGAGCAGCCCCTGGTATCAATACAGGCTGGAGGATGAAGGGATTGAGAGCAGCCCTGAGGAGAAGGACTTGGGGGTACTGGTGGATGAAAAACTGGACATGACCTGACAATATGAGCTCGCAGCCCATAGACAGATCATATCCTGGGCTGCAGCAAAAGAAGCATGGCCAGCAGTCAAGGGAGGTGATTCTGCCCCTCTGGTCTTGTGAGACCCCACCTGGAGTACTCTGTCCAGCCTGGAGCCCTCAGCACATGAAAAACATGGACCTGTCAGAGCGAGTCCAGAGGAGGGCTGCAAAAATGATAGCATCTCTCCTATGAGGACAGGCTTAGAGAGTTGGGGTTGTTCAGCCTGGAGAAGAGAAGGCTCCAGGACTCTTGATCAGAGAATGTAGTGATACGACAAGGGGTAATAGTTTTAAATTGAAAGAGGGGAGATTTAGATTAGGTACTAGAAAGAAACTTTTTACAGTGAGGGTGGTGAGGCACTGGAACAGGTTGCCCAGAGAAGCTGGGGATGCCCCATCCCTGGAAGTGTTCAAGGCCAGGCTGGATGGGGCTTTGAGCAACCTGCTCTAGTGGGAGGTGTCCCTGCCCATGGCAGGGGGGGTTGGAACTCGATGATCTTTAAGGTTCCTTTCAAGACTAACTGTTCTATGATTCTATGATCTTATTGCAGTCTTTCAATTCTTAGAAGAAGGATGGGGACAGACTTTTTAATAGGGCCTGCAGCAATAGGTCAAGGGATAATGGTTTTAAACTAAAGTAGGGCAGACCTAGATTAGATATAAGGAAGAAATTTTTTACAATGAGGGTTGTGAAACTCTGAAAGAGGTTGCCCAGAGGGGTTGAAGATACCTCGTCCCTGGAAACCTTTAAAGATCCATTCCAACCCAAACTTTTCTATGACTCTATGACCTTAGGATAATTTAATTTATCACAACATTTACCATTCATATTATTCTACCAAGTGAGTTTGCCAAGGTAGAGCTGGAAGCAGGTGCAAGATGTCATCTACACAAATGGAAATCTGATCAAAACATGGAATAACAAAAGCTATTTAAAATCTTAATTTCTAACAGGACTACTGAAATGAAATTTTGAAGACTTTTATCTGACTGGTCAACAGATTTTCTTTTACTTGAGTAGAAGCAGCCAGTGGTATGATGAATTCTACTGGATTTGGTACATCTGTGTTGAAAGCTGGTATTTGTTCAGATGACACCTAGTCTGCTTGCCAAACTTGTCTGTTCTTTGTGTCTCTGCTCTTGTCTGGTACGGAAATTAATATTGGTTAGGTTTTTTTTTTTTCCATTTAGTATGATTTTTTTTTCATTATGCAAGTTTTTCCTCAGTACCTACATAATTAAGTTACAGAGGAGCCAGAATAAGATGCTGTTACTACCACTGTGGTGCCTGTTTTTCATGTTCTGATTTTATTTAATTATAACATTAATGTAAACCCTCAAATGTTGGCTTTTAATAAACTGCTGGTAGAATAAAATAGTAGAAAAAAAAGTTCTTTTGGTAATAGTTTGCAGTGGCCTGTCTGTGCTGCTGAATGTTTAAAATGCATTACTGCAGTGCCAAGCATGCCTATTTTTTGTTTTACAGGTGAAAACCGAATGTATTTATATGAAAATGTAATTATTTTTCTAGTAGTACATTACCTTATGCTCCAGAATTTAATATTTTGAAGCATTAAGATGGAATGTCGTGAACTGAGACAAAATAGTTAATTGTGCATTGGACTGGAGGGGATGTAATGCTGGGTATCCTGTCAGGGGAAAGGATATTCTTTACATTCTATCCTATATATTCTGCTTATATAGAAAAGTGGAAATTTATTGCACACAGCATCTTACTTGACTTCTAGATCATTTGGGAATTACCAGGTTGATTTGTCTTTGAAATATAGTTAATAAATTGTCTTTTCCCAGATCAGATACTTACAGACAAAAAGCACATCTGTTACTTTTTTGATGCCCTTTTCATAGAAAGCGTTTTTGCAGCTGTTTATTGGAACACCTCCTCACCCTGAATGTGGTGAGGAGGTGGCATGGTGAGCACAGAGGGTTACCAGAAAAGAGGCTTCTCTAGTTGAATGTAACCAGAAATAGACTGGATTTCAAAAAGAATAGTAAATTCAGCACTTCTCTTTCCTGTGTTCAGCCATGGGAGGAAGGGAGAGATGAGCTGGTTGGTCACTTGTTTGATTTTATCAAGCCTTCAGTGGAACATTTTTCAGGAAAGACACTGATGTCTCTTCCCTGCACTAATTCTGCTAATGAGTGAAACTTTTGTTGCTGGATCACTTACATGTTCTAACTTCTTGAGGGTAAATACATTCATTTTTCAACAGATATGCTTTGAAGACTGTGCTGCTAGAATTTACTAAATTGTATTCTTGAGTTGTTCAAAGCTTCCATAACATCCTCATTGGGAAACTAAGGAAGTGTGGGCTGGATGAGGGGACAGTGAGGTGGATTGAGAACTGGC
>JAOXNO010000020.1:29459419-29476347 GCA_028565335.1 Limnodromus scolopaceus | reverse complement strand
ATAATTAGGAGGACTGGCAGTTCACAGCCTAGTTGAATCCAAGTTCATCCTTAGAAATGGTTGATGGATGCCTTAAAACAAATAGATGTAATTAGATGGAAGAACAGAATAATTCTGGATGAGTAGTCACAGCTCGTAGAGGCAGGGGAGGAATGAGGAAAAACTGATGTATTTTCTGAAAAAGGGTAATGCTAGTGATTAATTTACATTATAATTACAGGCCATGGATGCCAAGAAACAGTTTCTGTCTCTGTGTTAATGTACACAAGGGGATACTCACCTGTGGTCCTCGGCAGCTCTCCTGTCACTTACAGAGAGAATCTGTCATGCAAGTTGTCTCGCTTTCTGGTTGATCACGCGGAATGTGTCACTGCTGCTAGTCACAAGATGCTGCTGGATAAGTTTGGGCTAAGGATAAATGATCTGCAGTCCCTGGACAATGATTTGATGATGGCCGTTGCCCACGAAGAATTGCCATCGACCTGGAACATCCTTGGAAGCTGCTCAGAAGGTGGTAAGGTTTTATTTTAAGTTGGAAAGCTTTTAACAGTGGTTTGATGCACAGTTTGGAGCAGAGAACCTAACCGTTTCATCCCAGGTTCTCAACCCTTGTGCTGTATTTTGTGGTTAAGATGAAAAATTGTTCAAGTATAAGAGGGGTAATCAGAGATTTGGTTCGTGCCCAGAGGTTTAAAAAGGATAATAATGGCTATTGTAACTCAGTCTCTCCAGAAGCTTTTTATGCCTTGACTCACTGTGAATACAGTTCTTTATTTATAAATAGACTCTGCCTTTGCAAGATTGAAGAGCTGTCTGTTTAAAGAAAGCAAGAATTGTAGCAGGAAGGTATTGCCGCCATGATTCCAACCAAGTGAGATATTTTAATTATGCAGACAAAAAGGAGATGGTCACAAAAGAGAAGAATGTGCTACTGTAGGTATTCTGATGCACAGAGTAAACGTAATTTTTATCACAGTTCTGTCAAGGTTTATGCTTTATTTATGACTATGATTGTTCTTTGGGAAGATATCATTAAACAAGTTTTGTGATTTTTTTTTTTAATTATAGAGGAAGTGGGATGAAAATATACATGAAACTTTACATTAGGATATGCTATTGAAAAACTTTGTAACCAAATCAGGTGGATTTTTCTTGGTTTCAGGTTTCATTGCAAACAGAAAACTGTAGTTAGATTTTGCTGAAGAGTATAATTTTTTTTGCAGACCCAGCTGATTTATAGCTGAGGTTGGAAACAGCGTTAAACTTGATGGCTTCACATGTTTTTCATTGAAAATTTGGTACTTTTGGCTGTTTTCCATTTGGTACTTCAAATTGCTAAAAATTGGAGGACAGGCAGTTTCCATATGAGCCAAACTGAAGGAGAGATTCATGCAAGCTTTTGGCAAGTAAAAGCAGAGCACTTAGCCCATTTCATTGGGTGAGGGCTTTTTTCCTGTCTTAAATCTTTCTAATTCTTAACGACAGATAGCTTGAAATCTTCTACTGCCTTCCTCAGGAGAAGGATGATTTTTGTCTGTCCGTTGTAAGGAGTTCTTTGAAGAGATGTAAAAACAAATACCCAGTCTCATTCAAATATTGGCTAGACGGGAGAGGGAAAAAAAAAAAAGCCTTTGCTTGTTTCATTTTAGTGTGTAGTAAATATTTGTTCACATTACTCAACTGCTGGAACAGCTGTTGGATCTTAGCAATGAAGACCTGGATTCAAAGCCTGAAGAAATCAGCTGTAGTTTTGTTCACAGACTTGGCTAAGCTTTTCATCAAAACCCAGAAGCATCAGCAGGATACTGGTGGTACTGAGAGGTACTCGGGCAAAGCCAACTGGGTACCTGCTTGCTTGAAACATGGGGGTGTGTATGCTGGGTATGTTGTGGGTTTGGAGGATTGGAGATCAGCTTAGTTGGTACCAGATCAAGCTCTGCCAGGGCAGCTGCTAGCTAAATAGCAAAATTCTTTAATTTTTAATTATGCTAATTATTAACTTTCAGGTGTACTGCAACATTTATATGGAAAAGAATACGTTGCCCTCATGAGACTTTTATAGGACTTGAATGTTTTTTTGTTTCAATGTCTTTTTCATACTTTCTTGGCTTTTCAGATTTAAATATTATACATAAACAAAATTTGAATACATCTGAGGAAGCAAGAATGTGTGCTCCAGTCACTATACAAAGCCTCTGTGGATGTTTGACATGTTAGATGAGCATGTCTTGAACATGCTGCATTAGCGGTTGCCTCATGGGCGCTGTTGCAGTGAAGAGGTGACGTCTCCCTTTGTACCCCAGTCATTGCTCTTAAATGAAGCTTGGGTCTTTCCCCTTGTTTCTGAATAAGACAAAAGCTGATCCCAATTCCTGGGGCCTTGTTGCGATGCTTACGCACAGTGAGGAGCTCTTGGTGCAGTCCTGCCTTGGCGGAGCTTACTGGACACCCTTGTTGAGTGGGTGGCTCCCGAAAGCTTTCCAGGCAGCTTCTCCTTCAGCCCAAGGGAGGTTAATTATTCCCTTTGTCTCTCCCTGAGGTCCAGGCTTGGGCTGGGCCTGACATCCATTTTGGTATCCTCTTAAGCAGTTTGTATTCTTTGGCTCTTCCTTCCTTCTTCCTGTATCCTTTCACTCTTCTTGCTGAAAGTATAGTTTTGGCCATATTCTTATGGCCATATTGTCCTTTCCCCTGACTCTAAGAAGCACGGACTCATGTTGCTTCCTTTTGCTGTCCCCATCACAGTGTTTTTGTCCCCAAAATCCAAGAGGCCAAGCACAGTCGAGGGTTGCACTGTGGGTGCAGGGGAAGGAGAGGGAGGGAGAAGTGGTTGGAATGGGGCAGGAGGGCTTCAGATCTCAACACAGGTGAGAAGAGGAGGACAACATTCTTCGTCTTCCATCGTGGGGTGATCAAGGGTTGTCCCAGCACCCTATTTCTTCCCCTGTCTTCAGAAGATAAAAATGAATGAGAAGCAGGGAATTTATGAGGATTTGGAAAGAATATGAGACCTTCTTTCCCTACCTGCTGTTCCTGCAACTCCGTGACTTGACAGTGTCAGGATGTTCTTTTTAGCAGCAGGATTGTGAAACATGTGGGTGCTATCATCCATCATTAGTTAGGACCTCATGCTTGTGAGATTCTGTCAGTTTTCAGAGCTGCTGGACTATTTTTATTGGAAAAAAATTACTTTTGAGCAACACATCGCTGGAGAAAATTATTGCACCATCTGGTGGTTTTGGACTCATTCATTTTTATAAGGATTTAGAGGCATATGCGTTGATGGAAAGATAGAAGAATAATTTATTCATTGGAGTTTTGTTATTTGGAAAAAGTGTTTGTATTCCCTTTATAAGGCATAAAAAGGATTGGATGAAGAGAGAGCCTGGATTGTCTAGCAAGCATTGCAAATAATTCAGGAATTTAGTGCAGTTGCACAGGTCAGGACTTGTTAGCCACATTATTTAAAGTTCAACAAAAGAAAAAAGAAAGCACAAACCTTTTGGTAACCCTCACTTGTGCCCATGTGACAACTTCATCAGGAGCTGCTCACTCTGGTCAGATGTTGAGATCACCTGGCCCTCAAGCAGTTTGCTACTAGAGGAAACTGGGGACCCAACAGAAGTGCTATGCTTAGAGATCTAATTGTTCGTGGGTTTGAAGAAACAGGAAGGAGGGGTAGGGAAGAGGGAGAGGGAGAAGCCAATTTTCTTGTTGATTTCACCTTCATACATGAAAACTAGATTATTCAATTTATGGAAAACTTCTGAAAATTAGATTATTCAATTTATGGAGATAATAATATTAAATATTAAGCGAAATAACTTGTTACTCAGATACAAAAAAGAAAACGAGAATCTTCCCACAGTTTTTCAGTTTACCAAAAAAATACCCCAAAAAACAGAAGAAAGAAAGATGAAGAGGTTTAATTTGGATGAGAAAAATGCTTCCAAGTAACTTTCCTGCTCTTAGTACCATCAGGGCAGTCTTTTAGGACTGGCAGCTCCCAAGGACCATCAGACACAGGTTCAGCATCTTCACTGCAACTTTTTGTCCTTCACACACTCAGGCTTATGTCCCTTGGCTGTCAGAGGGGGAGCAGGAGCACAGGAGTGTGGACCTTGCAAGGAACCTGCCCTACATACAGGAGGCTGAGAGCATCTCAGTGTCTGGTTGTTTTAAGGGCGTTGCTGGGAGGGTGAGTTCAGGTTGTCTGGGTGACTTAATTGTGCTGATAATCAAGGAAGAACAGCTGCTGCTGGCTTTGCCACTCTTTACAGTTATTTTCAAGAGGGAGAGTGCTCTTTTAGGTTTAAGGCTATTGGTAGAAACAATTAAATTACAGCCTGAATTATGAAAATTAATTGTGGATTATAAGGAAGGGAACTGTGTCTATACTTGTAAATTCCCTTTCATGAAGAAGGAAAATTTCCATTTTATTTCATAAATGCTTCATAATTGTTTTCTAGGAATAGGTCTCGTGGAGTGAACTGAAGTACCCAACCTTGCTGCTTTACAATCTGCCTTTGGGCAACACTTTTCCATTTTCTGTGGCATTTTTTACTTTATTGCCCTCTCCCTGCCCTTTTCTTTGTAAATCCTGTTACTGTTTCCACTTGGTGTTAAACACATTACTGCTAAGCCGCTCCAGTTCAAACCTGGCTGATATTTTTGGTCTAAATTAAAGAAAATTCTGTCTGTGTCTTTTCCTCAGTTGGAATTTTAGATTTCTTTTTTTCCTGCAGAAGGGAGGGGAAAGGGGGGCAAAGTGCTTTTCTCCTTCATGGAATTAGGAAAACACTGGGAACAGTGGATAAATATTTCTAGGTGTGGTGAGATTTGTGAGGAGGGGTAATTTTTTTTTGGTCAGACAGTTTAGAGGCAAACATTTCACCCTGTAGGAGTTTGCCCCCTTGGAAACTGCGCGAGGTGGAGGGAGGAGGATGCTAGCCTGGGCATTGGGAAGCAGAAGGGTGTCTCCCTTTGCCTGCAACTGGCCAAGAAACCTGTGACATGAGGCAAGCTATTGGCAAGCATGCTTCAGCCTGTGGGTCCCCCAGCCACTGTATGATCCTTATCTCCTGGTCAGTGGCAACGCTAGCAGAGAGGAGATGTTTGAGATCCCCCTGACCATGAAGGGGCTCTTTGGGAAAAAACCCGAGCAGTCGGAAGAGATGGTGGTATACAGAGTGACAGCAGAGCAAGCACTGTAAGAGATTGTTATGTTTTAAGAGAACCCATAACAATTTATTGTCTTTTAGCCAATTATTCTATCACCCAATGACCCCTCCCCTCCCAGAAAGGGGAATCAGGGAACACAAAGAAACACGGGGGTTGAAATACAAATAAATTTAATAGAATAAGAGTAAATAATTAACAATAATACTAAAGAACCAGTATTACTCGTCCAATTCTATCAGTAGGAAGCTGTGCACTCCCAGCAGTGGACTGCAAATGTCAGACACTGTGAGCACAATGGCTTCAGGAGGAAGGGAAGGCCTCAGGGGTCCGGCACCAGGACAAGGTGTTCTCTGGACCTGCCGCCATTAAGGGAGAGAGACCTAAGCAGCAGGCTCTTCTAATTTATGTTAAATGTGACGTCCATGGTATGAAATTATCCTGTTGGCCAGCCTGGGTCAAACGATCAGGCCTTGCTCCTCTTCATCCCTGCACCTGGCAAGGCTCAAAAACACCTATAGCCTAGCTGGCTATAAAGTAAATATTTTCATGAATTCGGGCACTAGAGTCTTCTAAAAGTGCAGTTTTCCCCAGCATTAGAAGAAAAGTGTTAGTCCTGTGTTGCTCAACCCAGGACAGAGATATGAGAGATTAAGTTTACTATTTAAGGCAACATCAAAGTAATGGTGCTTAGGAGCCTGCTCTGCTGCTGGAGAGACCAGGTATGAAGCTATGGTCTGACCCGGACCCCAATCTTGGGTCAGTGCTGGCTGGAGAGCCTTCCTCTGCTCCTGCGAGAGGGTGTCCACTTTGGTGGTGCTCAATAAACAAGTGTCTTAGACCAAACAGCTTGAGGGAGTGTTTGGCTGCAGTACAAAAGAATGAGGAATATCCCTCTGCTAACAGAAGCTGTCTCTTGTAGTGTTTTGCATTTTTGTTGGGGTCACCCAAGCAGTAAAGTCAATTGAAACTTCACCTGATGGTGCAGGTGGTGGCACCATGCTCAGCCTTCACCACATGGGGCTGATGGATGGGAGCCTTCTCCAACCCTCCTGCTGCTAAAACTGCTGGGGCAAGACTCCTTAAAGAGACCATCTTTGCGATGGAACTTAACATTCCCCCATCTCCTCCTTTTCTTCTCCAGCATTGATGCCAGCCTCCAGGTGTTATTTGATAAAGGTAGGATGAATAGGGGAACTACTTAAAGAAAAGGAAGATTTCCAGATACTGGGTAAGGAGAAAGGGGCAATGCCACTGCAACCCTGCCCTCAGATGGGCTGTCATGTACCTGACTTCGTGCACGGTGGCTACGGTCTAGTCAGAAAACCACTTGAGTGTGTTTGTGCAGCAGCAGGGTATACTGAAGACAGCTTTATAAACAATCTCATACCTAACGGAAAAATGAAAAAATGAACAGTAATGCATAAAAGTATGAAGCCAGGAAAAACTGGAATTTGTCAGCCAGTTTTGATGTCTTCTCCTGCTTTTCAAGTCACAAGTCTTGAGGTTTTTAGTCTCCTTCCAGGAAATGAATGAGATTCATAGCCCAGAAAGGGCTTAGTCATTTCTGTCAGAGAGAAATACTTGTTTTTAGTTTATTGTTTTGGACATAGGAAGGGATTCAGGTGCAAGGAAGAACAAAAGGATTTATTTAATGTTTAAAACAGACTGTGTTTGGCTCAGCTTTGTGTAACTCAGAGTGTTTTGACTGGAGAATGGGGATGCAATGCAAAACAACATCCTGATAGTGCATGTCTTTTACAGTACCACCTGCTTTGCCGGCTGTGTGAATCAGCCAGTGGTGTGTCTTTCAAATCTTAGGAATTGTTGGTTATATGTCTTGATGGAATATGTCATTTCATACCATTTAATGGTAATTAATACCATTTAAATATGAGTAAGTTGAAGAAGCCTTGTGTTTTCATTTTTGCCTTATTTCTTCCTGTTTGCTGCTGAATGCACTTCAATGTATTATGTCATTTTTTTTTCACAACATGGGTTTTTTTTAAGTTCTTGATGGTTTTCTTTTTGTCATATTTTTGTTTGCTTCCTCTTGCCCCCATTTTGCCACATCTGAGATCTTCCTCAAGGTTAGGGGGAAAAATGTGAAAAGTGTGGGAGAATGACATTTGTTCTGTCACAGTGAGGAGCTATAAGAAGAGGTGGTGAATGAGGAGAAGTGAAAGTAGGAATTGTTCTTAAGAAAAAAAATGCTAAAACCCAGTTACCCAGTTGTTTCAGAGATTTACCTTTTTTATAGTGCAAATCTTTGGTTTTTAGGTGGGCCTATTTTAAAAGCTTATTATCTGTCATCATGTCTTTTTCATTTTTTTGGCTTTGATTTTGCTGATCCTGGAATAGACCCACAGCAGAAGTAGGATGGAAGGGGTCCCTGGAGGCAGCCTGTTCCTACCCTCCCTGTGGAGCAGGACAAGCTTCAAAGCTGGATCAGGTTGCTCAAGGTCAGGTTTTGACCATCTCCAAGGACGGACAGTTTGTAACCTCTCTGGGTGATCCATCCCAGTGTATGACCATCCTCGTGGTGAAAAATTCTTTCCTTATATTGAAAGAACACATTTACCTTTCCATTTATTCTTCTGACTTTACAATTTGTATTTCAGATTTTAGTATCAGGAAGCTATTAATAATTGCTTTATGTCATCAGGTTCTGCTTACTCCTGGGCAAGCCAAGTGGGACAAGTAAGAGGAGAGTAGCCTAGCAAACATGCAGTCTACAGAGGTGAAGGATGGGGAGAAATGCAAGTGCTGTTTTGAAGTGCATCAGGGGTGAAAACAGCCAGTGGAGCTGTGTGTGGTTCTGCTGCCATGTGCATGCAAGCTAGCCATGAACAAATTTAGCTTAAGGTTAGATGAAGGTTGTTAGGTTGGGCAGATAAAAATTAGTTACCAGAATATTTGTGGTGAGATAATAGAAGTTATTATTGTAGGAGGTGTTTTAAGACCACAAAGATTAATTGCTGTTTATTAGTTATTTTTAAAACTAGGTTCTTTTGTAGCAGACTTATTCATGCTGCATTGTTTTTAAGATTTGGCTGCCAGAGGAGTGGCTTTGTTTGCTGCAATGTTGGAGCAGGCTATCCCTCATTAGGGAAGGCTTCCTAAGGATTCCCTTTCTGCTGTGCGGGAAAGTCCTAATCTTATCTTACCCAGAGCAATTTTATCTGGCTTTTTTACAGTGTTACAATATACATTGAAACCCAGTGGCCCCAGGCCAAAGTTTTAATCAGAGGATGGAGTTCAGAGTAGAATTTGCCTTTTTGTTTCTGTATTCTCAATCTGAGAGTTGGGTTGTGGTTATTATCTAGTCAGATGCTTAATACTGGTTGATACATTTGTTGCGTGTGTTTTAATTACATGTACTTCTGGCTGCTTATTAACACCATATATAGAAAAAATTGTCCAGTTGGAAACATGGAAAGAACCCTCTTTTATCTCTAAAGGGGGACGTTAGCAGAATTTAAGTGCTCCAGACCAAGGAACAATTCTGAAAGCTCATTTTTTAGTGAATATTTTAACCTGAACGTGCATAATGTTTGTTCTGGGGCTATGTTTTGGACCACAGCATTCCCTGGTGTACATATAAATACACAAGAAAAGGGTGTGCTGGGGTTCAGACTGGTGGCGTAGCCTTGAGTCTGCTAAAGTCCTTGTGGGGGGAGACTCTGTGAAGTACATAAATAGCACTGGAGTCAGTGCAAAGCACGGATGATGTTATCAATCTTGATTAAGAAACACAGCTATGGAAAGGGTAGATACTGGCACACATTTTCAAACTGTGTCTGAATGGTTAGGACATTCTCTGAGCAAGTGAGACATCTGGGCTCCCAGCATCGTTCTTCACATCTGATTATGGTATAATGAGAAATGCAGTCATGTCCAAACAGCAGAAACTTCTCCCAGCTGATTTTTGCTTTGTAGTTGGTTAGCTGCTTTCTTGGTCTTCTGCTCCGCATCCCTTGGGCTTCCTTCTGTACCACGAACTATTTTCAATAACTCTGCAGTGGAGGGGACTGGGCATGCTCCCACCAGATGGGGGATCAGGGGAAGCTGAAGGAAGATATGTGTGGATTCAACTCCGACCTGGCTGAGGAAGAGATTGAACTGAGGTCTTCCAATTCTGAAGTAGCATATCAGCCATCGTTTCCATTGATTCTGGACAGATTTTGGGAAGCCTAAGCCCTTCTAAATTTAAATGTTCCTCCATAGAAGAAGGTCTCTGATCCAGGCAGACCAAGGTGTTTGATAAGTAGTGCTTGGTTGGGTTTTGCAGCTGTGGGTTGGAGTCAGATCCTCATGCCTCTGTATTCCCTATGCGTATACTTGAGCCAGACACTCAGTCGCTGGTGGGTTTTGCTTGCAAGAGACTCCACCAACCATCTCTGGGGTTATGAGCACAGGAAAGACATGGACCTGTTGAAGCAGGTCCAGAGGAAGGCCATGAAAATTATCAGAGGGCTGGACCACCTCTCCTATGAACCTGGAGAAGAGAAGACTCTGGGGACACGTTACTACAGCCTTTCAATACTTAAAGAGGGCTTATGAGAAAGACAAAGACTTTTTATCAGGGCCTGTAGCAACAGAAAAAGGGGCAGTGGTTTTAAACTGAAAGAGGTTATATTTAGATTAGATGTAAGGAAGAAGTTTTGTATGATGAAGGTGGTATGACACTGGAACAGGTTGCCAGAAGTTGTGGATGTCCCATTACTGGAAGCGTTTGAAGTCAGGTTGGATGGGGCTTTGAGCAAGCTGATCTGATGAAAGATGTCCCTGCCCATGGCAGGAGGGGTTGGATTAGGTGATCTTTAAAGGTCCCTTCTGACCTAAGCCATTCTGTGGTTCCGTATTGCTGTTTAGCAAAGGAGTTCTGCAAATGCTTGGGTTGGATTCAGTGGACTTAAAGGTTGCATGTACTTGAAAACTGTGAAACATATATGCCATCTCACTTAATAGATATGTAAACAGTATAATTCATACCATTAATGATTAATGTTGATCTGTTGTAATGCAGCAACGATCATTGTCTGCAAATACTGCAATGAGAAACATTTTGCAGACCTTTTAGAAAAAAAACCATAGTTCACTACTTTCCGCTGTGGCCTAGGATCCCGCAGCAAATCCTGTGTCCAGCTGGACACATTTTATTGCCTAGAATTTGAAATGAGGAGACCAAGAAACAATTTTGTTACCCAAAACCTGGGGAGAAAATAAGGGTTGCATGGGCAGGCTAGTGCACCAGATCATATGTGCTTAGAGATATGGTGCAGTGATGGTTTTTGTCAGTGTTAGGTTGATGGTTGGACAGATGATGTGAAAGGTCCCTTCCAACCTAGGCAATTCTATGATTCTATGTGTTGGCCAGCCACAAGTAAGAGGGAAGTTTGAACATGAATTTTTTTTTCTAAATAATGACATGAAATTTTATATGTGTGTTCTACAAATATTTAGGTACATATTGTGTATGTGTTTAGTAATATTCTGGTTTAAAGAACCCCCCTGCATCTTCTTAGTGTGCCTGCTTCTGTTAGAACTGCAGTGAAATAAAGGTTTCAGATGGTACATGCAAGTTTGCTAGATGTTACAGTGCTAGAGTCCGTGTCCTGAAGCTCCCTTTGATGTCTGGAATTTGTTTCATTTATTGAAGGAAGCTTGGCCTGGTTTTCTGGGATTTGACTCTATCTGAAAGTTTTGATTCCACTTGAAATGGAAAGGTAAAAAGTCTGGATGGGTTGCCACCAAATATTCAGAACAAAAACTGAAAACGAGTGGAGATCCTGCAGTAATTTTCTCTCTGGAGTGGTGGAGCAAGTTCCTTTGGTTCCTTGCCATTCTGGCTTTATGAGATGGGGAGATTAAGTTGTTGGGGTTTTTTTGCCTTTTTTTTTTTTTCCCCACATAATATTATAACGCTTCAGGTCAAACTTTTTCAAAGGACACTAATGATATTGGCCCCCAGCTCTGAGAGAGCATTCCAAAAAGTCCAGCTTTGCAGAAGACAACTCTCCTATTAAGATGTCCAGAGAGGATGTACTTAGCTGAGACATGACTGCAGCGTTCAATTATGTAAAAGGAAGCTGCGAAGGCAAAGCAATGAGGTGTTTTTCCTGCCTATTTTGGGTGGAACAAGAAGCAGCAGGATTGTATTGAGAAAGGGTGAGCTAGGTTGAGCTAGGTTAGGTATTTCAAATCATTGTAACTGTGAAGGTAAAATTATCCCTTGTGTAGATTGCCTGCGGAGCTTGTGAAACTCTCTCACTGTTGCAAAGTTTTTAGAAGACATGAGACAAACATCTGTCAGGATTGATTTAGGTTGAGCTGATCCTGCCTTAGGGCAGTGGGTGGACTAGAGACCTCATGAGGACTCTTCAAGGTTTTGAGGTTGGGTTTTTTTTTTAAATTATTATTCTGTAAAAGAAATATTCCCCACACTTCTAGAGGGAGTACTTAAACTGAATAGGAGTCAGCTGTGAGCCACTGTATTTGTGTGTAACTACATGATACCTTTGCTCAATGCATAAGTGTTTCTGAAAAAACATGTTTATTAGCTTTTTGGCTACATAACTGCCAAAAATTTTTGGGGATTTGCTGGGATTGCTTTCCATCAGATGGTTTTATCTTGTAAATGCTGATGCAGAGAGAAAATTTGAC
Source organism: Limnodromus scolopaceus (assembly GCA_028565335.1). Lineage (NCBI taxonomy): Eukaryota > Metazoa > Chordata > Aves > Charadriiformes > Scolopacidae > Limnodromus > Limnodromus scolopaceus. The sequence goes on along the minus strand of JAOXNO010000020.1, from coordinate 29,464,503 downwards.
AGCAATTTGCTGTTGATTTTAACTCTATTATTTACACAAATGTGTGCAATTACTTATATAAGCTTCAGAAGCATCACCTTTCCTTTGCCACTGCAACATATACTAACTGGGTGGATAACAGGGAAGGAAGAGTCTGCTGAATCAGGATGAAAAATTTCAATGGAATTTTATAAATCACTGGAAAGCTAATAGATTTCAGCCAGTTGCTTTGAGAGCTGTAGAGTAACTGCCCTTAAATACTTGACCCTTGTGAAAGTACCCTTTTATTTAACTTCATACCAAAATATCAGTATAAGGAACAGGCTGAGTGGCACTTGAGCTGAATTTTATTTATTGCCTGTACATGGCAGAGGCTTTGTGTTTGAGAATGTATGTAGACAGATAAACCTTTCTTTGAATAAAGGCCAGGGAAGTGCTTGAGTGGAAAATCTGCATTTAGTGACTAAGTCATCATTGTGTACTCTTTTATTTTAAGCTTCATCCCATTGAGCTTGATGATTCTATGTTAAAAAGTGGTGAGGAAGTATTGGCAGGTGAGATCATGTTTCTGAAAGGAGAGACGCAAGAATTGTCCTGTGTATTTTACCCACATATATGTTAGCTTATGGCTTGCTGTGCTGCTAAGCATCTCTTAACCTTGCTGATAAGCAGCCTGCCTTGAAAAATCACACCCTTTTTTAAAATTATTAAAAAAAAAAATTATTATTTATTTAAAATTTAGATACTTGGCCATGCTGCCAGATGGTTTGTGTTGCTGAGGCAAATCAAAGCAGCTGCAAAATTGTCTCTTACCTATCTTCTGCAGTATATTGCGGCATCTCAGTACTGTACTATACACAAAGAAAGAGAGGAATACTGAGATTACCTAATTCAAACTACTTTCTTTGCTGAAATTAGATGATGTTTGGTTATCCTAGTTCAGTTCACAGATACAGTTAAGTATCTAACTGTTGATTTCAGTGGAAGATGGATTTTGCCAAGGTACTTTTAGAGGTCTGAACCTGAGTTGTGATATTTCTGCAGATGATAACAAATTTATTTTGATGCTTCCTAGCAAATAAAATGCTGAGGGTTTGTTACTGATGGGTTTTTTTTTTGTTTGTTTGCTGTGTTTTTTCAGAGCCTAAACATAAAGAAACTCTTCTCCACCTTGTGATGAAATTGGGCTTGGTTAAGCTTTCTCAGTTCTTAGCAGCCCAACCTGGAGGGTCATCAGCATTAGCATTACCTAATGAGGATGGAGCAACACCATTGGATTTGGCTTTACAAAACGGGCACTCCAAACTTGTTGAGGTATTCACAAAGTGAGTATAAGAGTTTCTTGCTTCCTCTGAAAAACTCCTGTCATTCAAGGGGTCTGGGGAGTACTTTTGTTTTTCTCCAGAGTTGCCTATTTTGTGTTTTGGTTTCTGTTGCTTTTTTGCCATTTTAAGTGGTAAACTTGTATTTACAATTAAAGGAGTTTTGATTTGCATCCTTCATTACATTTGCAAGCCAGTTGATAGTCAAATTAAGCGACAGAGAACCAGGTGTACTATCAGGTACCTCTCCTAGCACTATGACACCTGACACATTACCAACAAATCATCCCTTATATAGAGACAAATATTTAGATATAAACAGAACCACAGGACCTGACGTCCGTAAAACCTCACCAGACTTTGTGACCTCTGTAGAGCTCGGGTTTGAGTGAATAAGGAAGAGTCAGCAACAAAGCCAGTGCTGCAGCTATGGCTCTGTTTTGCCGGAGACCTGTCACACTGACAAATGACTTAAAGTACAAATGGTTTCTGGCATGGACCTGAGGAGCTGGGTGGTTTGTGTGTGTGTCTTGGGGTACCAAATGTTCAGCATCAGATGCCCCTTTTTACTGTTGGCTTTTCTTTGCAAATAGAAATTCTCAAGAATTGGGCTACATTTTTGTTTTGGTATGTGACTCTTTCAGTTCTGGCTCCGTGCAGCGTATAGTTTATGTGAGACTTATCTGCACTTCAGTTTGAAAAAAAAATAATACAACACTGGCACGGTACATTGTGTTATGAATGCCTCATTTGTTTGTAACTTCCAAACAATGCTGTATTCCCTTGAGGAGCTTTCTGTTTTTCACTGTCGTGGGATAACAAACCTGCTAGCTGCCAGTCATGTCCTACTGCTATATATGGCAACATTAACAGGAAGAGGTACTATTGCTAATTTACAGCAATAAGGAGAAATAGGTATTGTCACGGCTTGCTCTTTCTGGCTTATTTTACTAGTGAGTAACCATCTAGAGCTGAAGTTTTTTTTCTCTGCTGATGGCTAGAAGTAGCTGTGTGTTCTGAGACCTGAATGGAGTCATTGGTAAGTATTTGTTTGCCCAGCTGTGTTTTCGGTGGATGTTTCAGATTTTCTGCCTCTGGTTTTTGCAGCGGGTGCGTTGGGATCCCAACGGGCCATGCTGAAGGTGACCAGGACATTCACTGCGGCTATGTTTTCGTTCTACCTGTGTGCAGAGAATCTGCTTTGGCTTAAAGAGTGTGTTGTTCCAGTTTCCAGGGCAGTCCCTCACTTGACATTTCAAGAGTGGAGATCAGCGAGGGTGCGTGCATGCAGTTTGTTCGTTCATCAGAAGCTCTGACGCTGACATTTAGCCACACCGCACAGCACTTGCTGGAATCGGACATTAAGGTCTTCAGAAAATACTTCTGGGACAGACCTCTTCTTTACCAGGTAGGTACCTGTCACAGATTTTCTTAAATAATATGCAGCTACAGATTCTTTATGCTGGATTTGTTTTTCTTGAGTAGCTTTTTAGTTTAAGTTGCCTGTGTCACTAATGGCCAGTGTAATTTCAGGATTGCTGTTGTGGGCTTCTACTTTGTGTAAGTGTAGCACATTGTACATGTGAAGCTGGAGGATAAGAGAAGTTGAGAACTTTATCAAAGCCTTCTTTAGGTCCCAAGTTGTTTTTGAATCATTGTGGAATCTACAGTGCAGATCTTTCCCTGAAATCTTTGTGTCTTTAAATTGCATTGCCATTGGATTCATGTTGGTACTTTGAAATATTTTAAGTAGTGTGATGCCCAGGAGCGTGTTGCAAGAGCCAGCCCTAGTCTCTTATTTACAGCAGAAATACAGGGTACAAACTTTTGCTACTGAATTTAGTTATGGTGTAGTGGGTCTTATTTTATTTTAAGGTGACTGGAGCACTGCTGTGATCTTCAGGACATCTCTCAAGTTCAGTAAAGTAAGGAAGAGAACACTTGAAAGCACAAATTCTTTAATAGCAATGCAGGTGTTCACGTTTTTTAGATTGAAACTGCATGACTATATAAAACTAGTGAACTAAACCCACTAAAAATAGGCTTTTTCTCTTTTTCTGGTCTTAAAATTCAGCTTTTCTTTTCTGTGCTTAACTTCAAATTTTCTTATTTGTGCACTGATTTTCCTTGAATTATCTTTATGCGTTCTCCATGTTTTTTTTTTAACTTAGAATGTGATCCACATGTTACTTTCCACACAAAAACTTAAGGTGTGATGTATTGTATAGTCCTTATGTATATATTGTATAACTACAGTGACCAGATTTTGATTGGTTCCAATACAAAGAAGTTACTCTGTGTTTGTAGCTTGCAGCATACCTACAATTTGTGTGTCGCTTTTCCATGGAAACTATGGTAAACCCAATAGCAAACCCAAGACTGTAATGAAGAATGCATTGTTACTTCTATCATTGGCTTTTTCTTGCACTCATCAAATCCTTGTTCTTTCAGTCTTTGCAATGGAGAAGAAAGTGTGGTATGTTAGGTGTTTGCATGGCTTTCAGAGACAAAGATTCTTAAAGGCTGCAGTTCTTGCAAATGGTATTTTTAGGAAAAAGCCTACTGCGTTTCAGTTGTGGGTTTCCCTTCTGCTCATTCCTGTAGTTGCAGCAGTTTAGATCCTCAGTTGTGGGGACCCTGTTTCCTCTGTGCTCAGTGTTGCACTACTTTTAATAAAGCAGAAATAAGCCAGAATAATTGGGAAGATCACATGGTTTAGTTCATTTCCTATACACCAGATATCATCCTGAAGTGTATGTGAGGGGAATGATCAAACTGTCATGTGTACACCATGACCATGTATTACGTCCAAAAGGTAAGGTAAAATTAATTGTCTTTCTGTTGCAAACAAGGACTTGCAGCCCTTAATTGGATCCAAAGCATAAAGTGGGCATTAGAGATTTCAAGATACGTAGTCTTTTTAAGATAGAGGTAGAATTTATTGCTGTACTGGAGTATTCAGCTGATCTACAACAGACTGAGACTGCACATCTAATTTATTGTATCTTGAAACTGCATAAATGACCACATTGCTATTTTAGGCTTGGGTCAGAAAGCCATGGACTACAGAGAAAGAGTGTCTCAGTTATGGTGGCATGAAGCATTGGATGTGTGTGTGTTAAATGGATGATCTACAGAGCAGCACAAACTATTTTTGCATTTATTGATGCAAGAAAATCCCAGTTTTTCTCAAGTATGTTCTTTAGTCCCTGGTCTGTGGGAATGTTTATTCACTTGACTGTTAGTTGCAAGTCTAAAAGAGTAATGGAAAAGTTAAAACAAACAAGCTGCCAGTAGGCTAGAGTTACCCATATGGGAGCTGTGCCTTCACTGGAAGCCTTCAGGGACTCTGCAGTTCAAAAGGTGTAAACCCACAGGATTTGTAGCTGTACCAGGCAATGCAGAAGAGAGATGTCTCAAGAAGATGAGGAAGAGCATGGAATTGGTTGAACTCTCTGCAACCTCCTTGGGGCAGAAATTGCTGTGTTGGTAGCAGCCCCTGTCAGTGAGGCCACGTTGTTTGTTATGCACCTCCAGCAGAGCCCTAAGCAGTGTGTGGAGGTGATCCATTTGGCTGTCTCAGTTGCTGGAGGCAGCACAACCAATACAGGGCAGAGGTCCTCTTTGAGAGGAAAAGAAATCCAGAGGAGGGCTACGAAGATGCTCAGAGGGCTGGAGCACCTCTCCTAGGCTGAGGGGAGACCTCATTGCTCTCTACAACTACCTGAAAGGAGGGTGTAGAGAGATGGGGGTCGGTCTCTTCTCTCAAGTCACAGGCGACAG
>JAOXNO010000020.1:29443953-29459319 GCA_028565335.1 Limnodromus scolopaceus | reverse complement strand
CAGTTAGGTTGACGGTTGGACAAGATGATCTTTAAGGTCCCTTCCAACCTAGAAGATTCTGTGATTCTGTGATTCCTATGAAGTCAGGCTGAGAGAGTTGGAGTTGTTCAGCCTGGAGAAGAGAAGGCCCCAGGGAGAGGCCTTATAGCAAGCAGCCTTCCAGTACCTGAAGGGGGCCTACAGGAGACATGGGGAGGGACTCTATCAGGGAGTGTAGCGATAGGATGAGGGGTAATAGTTTTAAACTGAAAGAGAGTAGATTTAGCCTAGATATTAGGAAGAAACTCTTTACTGTGAGGGTGGTGAGACAGTGGAACAGGTTGCCCAGGGAAGTTGTGGATGCCCCATCCCTGGAGGTGTTCAAGGCCAAATTGGATGGGTCTTTGAGCAACCTGGTCTAGTGGGAGGTGTCCCTGTCCATGGCAAGGGCGTTGGAACTCGATGATCTGTAAGGTCTTTGCCAACGCAAACCATTCTATGATTCTATGACTAATGGACACACGTGAAATAGTTTCAGGGTAATAAAAGAAGTGAAAGCCGAATCTGGATAATAATCCAAAGTGATTAAGATAATTGATGATAGTTTAAGTAATTTTGTTGCCTGGTGGTGGACAGATTTAGTAATTTCCCAAAGAGGAGTGGACTTATTTCTGCCTGGTAGTTGTGGAAGTAGAAAGTCTCTTGCACACCGACAGACGAGCAGAGAAGAATGCAACTAGTCCCGCTAAGGCGCAGGATGTAGCTAGGCTGACAGCTGCGTGGCTTTCAAATCAGTTTGGTTACAATATTCACCTCAGAGTCATCCCTGACTTTTTTCTTGGTATTCAGATTGCCATGCCTTTCTCCATTTGCTCTGTTTGATGGTGAATACACAGGCAATCTTACTAGAGGGAAAGACTAGAAGCAAGTAGAGATATAGATGAAATTATACAGATGGAGACATTCTTTCCTCCTGCCTTGTCCCCCCTATTTGCTTATAATCTTTGAATTTTTTTTTATAATTGCTAAAATAAGGGACTGGATCTTATCCCCCTCTTCCTTCTGAGCAGCCTGGTTTAGGCTCTTTGCTTGTCCATCAAAATTGCTTGCTTTATAGGGATTCTTTCAAGGTTAACTATACTTCAGAATAGAGCTGTTGTGCAAAGTTGCTGTGCTGCTTTTCTCATAGAGAAGGAGATTATAAACAATGAAGTACAAATGTTAAATTTGATCCTTTAGATCCCTTGTGTATTGTAAGCAGGAGGTAATTTCTCTCTGTAGTTGCAAATAGTTTATTGGTTTCCCTCTTGAGGAATTGCGATCAGTTTCCTCTAGAGTGTAACCGATAGAATATTGTGTGGAATCTCTATCAGTCGTTTTAGTGTTGCTTGTAATATATTTGTTTGCTACTCTTTGATATTGTGTTTGAGTTTTCAGATAAATGTCGTAGGCATCAAATACAGTTACTGTCATTTTGATATTTTTTTTTTATAGAGTATTAATTCAAACCAAGTTGAGACAGTGGAAGGTCCAAAAATGCCCTGCAGTACAGCAAGCTCTGTAGAAGGTACAGTTTTTTATTCCATAATGTTGCAGTCTTTAAAAGCTCTGGAAAGTTGGCACAGACTCATACACTATTTATTTATTCAGGAAGATCATGTTTCATATGACATTAGAGACCTGTAAGTAGACAACAGTGGAATATGCAAGTCATACACTACAAGAGTTGTGTAAATCGTGATACTCCCTGCAGAGCACCGGTTTTCCAATGTCAGACTGAATTTTTTCACGAAATACTATGGCATTTATAGTGACTGGAAAAGCTGTAACTAATTTTATTGTAAGAGCCAGAAGTATGTCAGAAGGTTCCAGAAGAGGGCAGTGTTTAACTGAATGAATGCTACAGCCTGCAAATTCCAGTAAAGTCAAAGTAAGTTTAATAAAGATAGGAGCAGAGTAACGTTTTGTATGAATAGTTTTGGGATCCAGCCCAGACTTCTTAATGTGGCAAAATTCCGATGTATTTCAATTAGATATTCAACATTTTGGTGAGTGATTTAGCTCTGTAAGGATTGCAGGATTGTGCTTGCTGATGAGAGCGCTCTGTCATTATCGAAATACATCCCTGTGTACCACAGAACAAGCATCTCTTAGACCTGAAAAGAAAATAACAAAAAAAGGCCATTCTTCAGCAGAAGAAGTGTGACACTTTAGTTGTTTATGCATGTTTGCTGTGAATTAATCAAGAGTTTTCATCAGTTGGCTGTTTGCTTACGTGGCTGGCACTGTATACTTGGATGAAGCAGTAATCTGAAAATGGTGAGGTCAGTGAGAGGCTCTGTCTTGCTCAGTGTCTGTGCTGGAGGCAGCCCTACTGAGGGCAGCAGAAACCTGAGCACCTGCATAAACTGCCAACAGGATCAGGACCAGACAGAGGGAAAGGAAAGGGACTGCAGTTCCAGGCAGCATCAGCTAGGAACTTTAAGTGAATGGATGAAATGGGGACACAGTCATTCTGTAGCTCATGTTTAAACGTGTAGGTGGCTGTTGTTAGTGCTGGAAAAGCTTATTCAGCAGCATTCAGGTGACAGGTGTTCTGCCATTAGGAGGTAAAATTTGCAGAGAAATGATAAGCAGTTGCAGACTTCACATCAGTTATTATAAGCGGCAATTTACCATACAAGGTTTATGAGTGACTTTGGTAACACAGTGTGCAAATGCATTGGCTCTGGGTATTCATCTGAGTGCCATACTTGGACCAGTGTGATCTTTATTCTGCTCCTTGGGGATAGAAACTTAATGGCCTGGAATGGTAGCACTAGATGTTCCAGTAGCTCGGGCAGTGCAACTTCTAGGTGATGATTACTTTGATGTATTTCACTAAAAACAATTTTAGTTCATCCTGATTTGGGACAAGCAGATAACAAACATCAGTGAATATTGATTGCCCAGAGAGAGAGAATCACCAGTTCAGGACATCTAGTCTCAGTTTGGATTCTGGTTGTAAAACTTCTAGTCTTCTCTTTACGGCAAAGGTATGTGGCATAATATTGGCATAGGCACACCTACCTTTTTGTGTTTTCAATGGAAGCTGTACACTTCTGTGCCTTTATGCATCAGAGTTATTTTGTGCCTGATTTAAAAAAAAAAAAAACAACAAGCCAAACCAAACTAATTTCAGTTCAACAGCAAGAAAAGTACTACAAACAAATTGTAGTAATCATGCTTTACACTCTATGTTATCTACCTGTAGACATGAGGAGCCTATAACTATTGTTTGTATGCTGATGGGCAGCAAAGTTTTTTAACCTTCTTGGGTTTTGATATTGTCATTGGTTACCATATTTCTATAAATGAGACTTTTTTTTTTTGTTTTTGCCTTCTTCAGTAATCACCACTAAATCCAGATACTGAAAAATCATGAATGGTCATTGCAGGTGGCTAGTAGCCTCTCTTACACCTCCATCTGTCAGCATTCAGGAGAACAAAAGAACTTTTTTCAGGATTGAGTTAAAATTGCTGCTAGAAGCAGAAATTATATGAAATGATTGACAGAGTACTTCTTACCATACTCCCAGTTGCATTCAGTGAACTCCTTTATAAAGTGGCTGCTGAGCTCAGGACATTAATTTGGCGCATTTGTGTCATGAAAGGATCCCCCTCACATTTTAAAACTGCTGCCATTCCATGAAGTAGTAACTACTTAGTTCTGGGTGGGCCTAAAGTCAAGATCAACAGACCTTTAAAACACAGTGCTATCAGAAACCCTGAGCTATGACCAAGTAGAGGTTGCTATAGCAGTACATTGCTGCTTGTGAAATGCAATCACACGAAAGCAGTGGGTCAGTGTAAGGTGATGCGACTAGCTTAGCAGTGAATCTCCCATAGCAACTTAATTAAATTCAAATACACGGAGTGATACGTTACCCAGTAAGGATGCAGAACAAAAGGTGAAATAGATGGTATTTTGGCTAATTCGGTAGTTTGTGCTTTTATGGATTCACGGATTTGACAGAGTTGGAAGGGACCTCTAGAGGTCATCTAGTCCAACTCCCCTGCTGAAGCAGGATTGCCTAGAGCACATCACTCAGGACTGCATCCAGGCGGGTCTTGAAGATCTCCAGAGAAGGGGACTCCACGACCTCTCTCAGCAGCCTGTTCCAGTGCTCTGTCACCCCCACTGTAAAGAAGTTTTTCCTCATATTTGAGTGGAATTTCCTATGTTCCAGCTTAGGCCTGTTGCCCCTTGTCCTATCACTGGAAACCACTGGAAAGAGTCTGGCTTGTGACAGAAATGAAGTTATTTTTTTACTTATAGGGATGAAAATGCAAGGTCTAATTTCAGAAATTGCATGAAACCCCTGCAGAAGAAAAGCAGAGCCCAGCTGCTTTGCAGAGTTGGGGTGAGGCATGGTGCTAGAACTGTTGAGTTTCTGAGCACATGGGAGTTAATCAGCAGCTGGCTGATAAATCGCCATGCTTGCCTAGACTGAACATAACTGTGACAATAACATAGTGCTTGTTGTACATCCAGCTTGCATGCTGCCCATGGGAACGCCGTGGCTGGGAGATGCATGGGCTGCCCATGTCCATTCTCCTTGCTTGCCTGCCTGTTTGCCTATTACTTGTGTCCCCCTTCCTATTTGAAAAAGCAGAGAGACCAGCAGCAGAAACCAAAGCAGACCCAAACTGAATTTGCTTGTTATTAAAGGTAGGAATCTTTGCCTTTACAGATCCTGTGAACTTGGCATCTGATGAATTGTCCCAGGAGGATGTGAAGGTAGATTTCTCCTTATACAAATACCTAAGCTTCATTTAGGTTGAGAAGCAGCAACCTCTCTGGCTATCTGAGCACCTCCCAGTGCTAACAAATTAATAAGGTGACTAATGCCTGCCAGACAACATTTCCTGCCTGTTCCTATCATGTGGGAATAGTTATATGTATAGATTATTATTATTTGAAGGAACCTGTTACGTGGTTGTGGGCTGGAAGGCTGGGATGGAGAAGCAAACTCTGCTTTTGGACCAGAAAGCTCTTGTGTTTATGGTCAACCTTAGTGCCTTCAGGGAGCTTGCAGCTCAGCTGCCAGTCTGAGGGGAGCACAACCTGTCTCACTCAAGCCTCATCCTTGAAACAGCGTGATTCATTACATCTGAGGAGTTAGTCTCCGAGAGAGACCTTGTGGGCAACTGTGAGTCCTTAACTGGTTAAAATGCTTGGTGTAAAAAATATGGCAATTCCCACTGCCTTCTACATGGAAGTATCTAACAGGTTTTTTTTTGGACCAATATTTGTGGGAAGTCCCATTATGGTTAGTCAGTTGTATTTGATCTCTAGTATTATATTCTGCTTTTTATTTACATGTATATGTTTACAAAACAGAAGATCTTTGTCTCAGCGTTTTTTTTTATCACCTATTCAAGCAGGAGCTTGATTATTAGCTTAAGCGGGTATAAAGCTAAAATAATGATTTAGATTGAGAGAAACAAAATCTGGTAAAATCTGAAAATCTGGCAAAAGTGATACCTTCTCAATAGCCAATAACTATTGATTTTTTTTAATAATGTTTGAATTTAGTGGAATGTTGTTTGACTGCCACTTTTGTTAGGTCATTATTATGAAAGTGATGACCTCTTTAGTTTTGGGGTTTTCTTAAATTTTTAATTGTTTGGGATTCACATGTTGCTATTGTTATCTGTGTCTTCTCAGAATTATAACTCTGCAGTATGCCTGCATTTTGGAGTCTATGTTGAAAACGTATGTTGCGGCGGAGTGCTGCAGCTCACACGTCTTGCTGGGGGAAAAGATTCTAGTACCATATTGACTGTCTATTGTTTTGTTCTAGCAGAAGGGCCATAGTTGACTCTCTAAAGAATGAACTGACCCTTGATACTTCTGCAGATGTGAACAGCTCAGGCATTAGAGGTGAAGGCATCTTAGAAATGCATTGCTCTTTCCTCCAAAACACTGTATATTGGCTAGTCAGGGCACAGTTAAATTTTGTAAGAGAAAAGCAGGCTGAAAACTGGAGTTTGCGTGGAAAGAGAGAGATGGTTTGGTCTCTTCTTCCATTATGTTTGGAGTTTGAGTCCATAGGGTTTATGTGCTTGTCTTTTGAGTATGGGAGTGGCATGCAGCATCTGTTGAATTTATTAAAATTGCTAAAATGAAGCAACTGCTGTTTGGTAGTGTTTGAACTGAATTCTGAAAGTCTATCGTGCAGCTTGTAAGTAAGCACAAATGCAACTATTTGTCTTCAAAGATATAGCTCAATTTTTTTGTTTTTAGCCTTTCCAAGACTCTGTGGTTCCTTCTAAAGAAAATGAAGATCCTGTCCTGTTGGGCATAGGTAAGAAATAATTAATAATTTTGACTTCCCAAAAGCTATTGGTATATACTGTGATGCCAAATACAAAGAAGGCAGTTTGTTAGAAGAGGTAAAGGTCATTGACGTTGCAGCCTAGCTTGGCAAGAGATCAATCAGTTATGTCATAGAGGGAACCTCTTTCAAAGTGCCTCTAGTATAAATAGGTGGTGTATCCAACAGTACCATGGTATCCTAGGATATTTCAGTAGTATATTAACTGTTGTAGGAATGACAGTCTTGAAAATAATTTCTGATAGAGCCAATTTATGTGACTGAAGATGAAATGAAGCATGTAGAAATGTTTAGGTGCCACAGCGGTGAGTTAGTTGTGGGGCTGCTAGGAGGATATAACCAGTTGCAGTAGATGGTACATTTAGAGGCTGAAACTCGAATGGAAAGGTGAGCATTTTCAAGTCTGGGGAAAGCTCCAAGTGCAGTGTGCAAACACGGGCTCATGCAAAGCACAGCAAGGCAGAAAAAGACAACAAGTTACTAAGCACTGCCAGTGGGAGCTGCTGTGCCAGGCAGAGCGTGCCAGGCTGGCATCACTTGCCTGTGGTCCAATGCTGAGCTCAGAAAGAGCAGCCCAGATGGTGGCATTCAGACAGCCCATATGCAAACTTCGTGGGTGCAACATGAAGAGTTGCTCTGTGTGTGTGGAAAAGGAGGCGATGTGCGTGCATGGATGGGGAGGTTATATGTTAGAGGAAAAGGAGCTGATGTAAACTCAGAGACACAGTCATAAGGTAAGAAGCTGGCAGATTATTTTAATAATCTCTTATTAAAATCATCATCTAGTTATCTATTTTTCTAGTCATTGTTATGCCAAATGTCAGTATTTCAACCATTTAATCATGTTTATCTCACTTTCCTGTGCAGGCAATGCGGGAGGTGCATATGGGAATTCGGAGTAGTAGCAAAAAAATTATTATTCAAAGTCATCCTGACTTCGGTGCTTTTAAGCATAGGACAGCATAGCAGTCCTTGCCTTGCACAAAAATGCAGTGGATGTACATGAGATGCGTGCCCATATGATCAAATCTGTTTGGTCAAGCAAGACCAAATTATTGGACTGTCTCAGCGTGGTAGGGTGTGGAGCCATTGGGGAGTGATTATGGTTTGCTAATCTGAAGCCACATCTGCTCCAGTTATACGGTCTGGAAGGAACATAAGGTAGCTTGAAAGCTGATAGAGTAGAAGTTCTCCACCCTGAAACTATAGCTGATATTTCTTTTTCTTATCCCTGAAATGCCTTTTCCTTCTAAGGTATCCTTTGCACAGTGCTGCTTGTGACAGCTGGAACAGGAGCCAGGCCCTTTGGCTCCAAGCCAGCTCAGTCTCCTCTCTGATGCTTGGATGGGCAGCTGCAGTAGGTCCTGAGGCTTCTACAGGGAACAAGCAAGTGACTTTGGCCATGGTTCATACAGCTAGTTAGGAGTTGTAGGGTGTAGATTTTTAGAGGGGGTTTTGGGTAAAACAAAATTGGTGAATTTGCATACAACTTAGAACAAGATTTAGGTGCTTAAAATTTGATTAAAATGTAGTTTCTTAGGCATTTTATGTATGTATAAAGTAAAATTATAAATATGGATATAAATATGTATATATACATATGACTGTATATATACATGTATATAAATACCTTTTGTCCTGAGCACAGACTCAGCTTGTGCTAAAATAAGAAAAATTCCCAGTTGTACCTCTTATCTGAAAAACAATCAACCCTCTCTTTCTTCCCTAAATTCTAATTACCTTGTGGTACGTTTAAGAAGTTGACTTGTTTGTGGAGAAGATGCAGTGAAATTGGTTCTACTCGTTTTAGAAGTAAGTCACCTTAACTGAGGATTTGGTTGCCCTGTGTAAGACCTGGAGCATGGACTCACTGCTGGCTGCACTGTAGCTTCTCCTTGCTCATCTCCCAGTTGTGTCCTCAAGTTAGCTGAAATGTTCATAATACAGACATCTGATGGGATTTTGCCATTGACCTCAGCAGGGTCTAGAGGGCTTCCACCGTGGATGAGATCTGATGGGGCTGAAGTTCAGGCTGGGGAGTGAGTGCAAAAAAAGGTGAAAGTGCGCAGTGACGAAGAATTACAGAAATAGAGTTTGGTGACAACCAGTAATTTATAAATTGGCTTAAGTTGGTTTGTTTGTATGTAAAAAAAATCAGTATATGTTCTAACCTGACTCATTGCTAAATATCATAGTTTTATTACCATGGATTGTTTTAAACTACTTTTTAAAAAATTGTTTGCTTGGCAGTGTTCTTAAATGGCGATGTTTTTGGCAGGAAAAGCACACAGTGGGGAATAAGGAGAGAAATTAAAATGGTTGACAGTGGGGGAGAGGAAGAGGGAAAGCAGCTAAGGGGGGCTGAGTGAAGAAGAATGAATAGAAATGAGCAAACTGGAATCTCACTAGGAAGTTGGATGCATAAATCAGGGGACTTCTAAGAGCGAGAATGTGAGTGCTCTTTAAATGGGTACAAATTGCCCCACTTCTGCTTCTCACTCCTTTTCCACATGGTTCTTGCTTTTAGAAACTTTTACCAAAAATCAGTCTCGTCATGGAATGGTTTGGGTTGGAAGGGACCTTTAAAGAAGCAGTGACTGCTGGAAGGGCTCTGCTGTTCCTGCTCTCCATTTTTTTTCTTCTCTAGCCTTCCTTTTCAAGCATAGTGACCGTTCTGTCTCTTTCCCCATACCCAACAAAATTTGGGAAGTATCTTAGCAGGGCCTTGCGCAACAGTCGGTAGGATGCTAAAAGGGCACCAATTCTCCTTGCTCCCTGTCCTCTTCATTTTTGGGTTGGGACATGGCTGCCTTAGGCACCATTTGAGCCTTGCATTTGAATTTTGAGAATTGTAGTTCAATTTTTCGTGCAAGAGGCTTCTTGTCCTACAGGATCACTGGAGAGCCCCTGACTTCCCACCCCTGTGAGTGTCAGGGTAGGGGTGAGGCAATAAGAAGCCTTGTGAACTACAGATGATGGTTTCTGGGTTTGCCACATTCAAGAATTGAAAGAGTAGGACTGAACTGTGGGGCACAACAGGATGCTAAACCAGGCAGAACAGGGGTTTGTATGGAGTCTCCAGAGTTCAGTGCTGGTTACACCTGCCAATCTTCTTCCCCCTCTCTCTGTCTCTCCTGGAAATCGTCAGAGATCTGTTTTGTGTTTACAGGAGAAAAATTTAAAAACAATTATTGAAAGAAAACACACTGGAAAGATTGAGAGACAAAAACATATCCAGTTGAGGAGAGTGAATGAAGAAACAAAATGGAAAGCAACAAAAAAAGGATTTTTTTTTTTTCCTTTCAGTATTAAGCATATGTATTATTGCCAGGCATTGTCATCCTCAGAGTCAGCAATCCTGTACATTTTGGGAGAGAGTCTAGGAGGTGACAGCTGAATGCTGTTACTGTTGGGCATGTGACACTTTTAACTGGGCATGTGTTTTTAAACATTTATAATTCCTTCCTGTTTTGCATAGCTGGTTTGGAAAGAGGATGTTCACAAGGCCATTTATAAAGCTGCAAAAGTTTCTTTTTTCCAGTAAGAAAAATCTAACCTCCAGTTTTTCTTCCAGGGAAATAGAGCTTTTTTTCCCCCCCCCCCTAAACTTCAGGAAGGCAGGATGATGTTAATTTTTCAAAATATTTTCTCTGCTCTCCTAGTTACAGTGCCAATGACCTAGTGGTGTCTGTCTGATCTATTCTGTTTGCTCTGCCGGTGGTGAAAAAGTTCTGCAAGCCACGTTTTGCACTTCAAGAGATAAAAATACTGATGCCAAATTTTTGGCAGTTCGCTGAATGTGACCAGGCAGCTACAAAACATTTTTAGTGAAGTCTGCCCTTTGATTTTCATGGTTCCACAGAAATCCATGTTTAACCACAGATCAGTTTCAGGAACAGAACGTTATGATCTTCTCTGTGTAAACCAGTAGGACTGCACTGTAATCTGCAGAAAAATCTGTTTTCAATGTTGCTGTTTTGTTCTTTTAGATTTCCTTACCATGGTTGGTAAGACTTAAAAAGGTGGGTATTTTTTTTAAGATAGAAAAAAGCATGGTCCTCTGGAGTTCTGCCTTTGTGCAGTTTTTGTTAGGCCTGTGAAATTACTAGTTTTTCTACTTATTGCAGTCACATCTTTCACTCTTTTAGTTTTAATTTGTTTTTGTTTTTTGGTGGGAAGAATGTTTGCATTTGGAAGCGTTTCTAGTCAAGTGTGCCTGTTTTGACATTGGAACTACAGGAAATAATTGATTGCTAGCTAAAACTGAAAGCTACATGTTAAGTGTTGAAGGGAGAAAGAGGCACTGCTATACTTGGGTGGTTGTAGGTGTGCAAATACTCAGACTGGTTGTGTTGAAGAAGTCCTGGTCCTGGAAGTTCAGTTTGTTGTAAAAGAGACTGTTTTAAAAATTCATTTTTAGTCTCATTTTAGGTAGGTGGTCTGAAAATCGCAGAGAAAAGTAATAGCTGAAGAAAACTGCAGAGTTATGGCTGCAGCTAATGATTGTGGCAATTGGACTCTGCCCTTATTTACTGCAGCTTTCACAGATCTTTATGTTGCTAGTTCTACTTTTGCAAAACCTTTGCATGGTTCCTTGTACCTTGCAGAAGAGAGGCTTACCTTGGGGTTGATCTCTCAGAGTTCTGCCAGAAACAACCTTTGAACAGCATTTAAACATGGCAGTAGTTTATTTCAATAGATAAAACATATTCTGGGTTGTTTGGAGTGTCTATAAACAACTAAATATTGAAGTTTGCAGGATAGTTGAGAGCTACAGAAGATGTGGGAAGTAAAATCTTCCTGGGATGTGAGCCTGAACTGAGCTTAATTAAAAAGCTGTGGAGAAATCTGGAAGAAGCAGCATTAGGCACTAAAACAAGCTTGTTCTTGTTTCTTGGAGTTTCCTCCACTCTTGATTTTCTGAGACATTATAATTCAAGTTAACCTCAAAAAGGAAGACAGAAAGAAAAATGAACAAGTTACAAACATATGCTGTCTGGCTTCCCAGAACTTCTCCTCCTCCTCTGCTTAAAATCCAAAACAAATTTGCTCAACAAAATAATCCTTCAAAAAGGGGCTCCTTTTTTCTGATGTTTAAATAAGCTCTTTTGCTTGTCTTCTGCCCAGTCTCATTTCATGCTAACATAAATAAACAATCTGGGATATATCTAATGTCAAGTTACTCTTTAAATGTGAAATATAATCCAGAAATACATTGTGAAAAAAACAGTTGCAGTCTTAAAAGTACACACATGAACACATTTCTCAGCTTTCTTCCTCCTTGAGAGGCAGCCCTTCCCTTGAAGTCTTCCCTGAAACATGGAAAATTGGATTTTTAACGAGATGGGTCTTTGGTGAACTTTTTGGCGGTACAGCCTGCCAGCATAAGTGTAGACTCAACAACCAAGCCATTGGCGAATCTTCAGTAGGAGCGAGGTCCAAGTTAAACTTGGGTTTGCTTTCATGTGAGGCCATGTGTGCTCTCCGTGTTGCTGGGGATTGCATAGGCCTCCATGGAGCCGAAACCAGGAAGAGATTTTTATTGACTCTAGCCCTTAGTTCTCAAGCTTTTGCAAATAAACTCAAGGGAGCTTTTCATCAGGGTATGAGACAAAAAGCAATGAGCTTTCCGTCCACGTTTGTACTGCATAACCCCAGCTAGTCTTTTGATGTAAATAGATACTGGACAAGGAGAGCATTTAGGCAAATTATCTATTTATGTACTTTGTTGGAAGTGCTTAGTGGTTGTTTCAAGAGTCAGGGCATACCGACCGCTGTCACGTGAAAGTAGTATTAATGAGCTTGTTATCCTAAACTGAGCTTGTTATCCTAAACCATGTCAGGTGAATGATGCAGTAAAAAAAGGGAAAAAAATAATCAGCAATCAGTCATGAAGCAGAAGGTCTGAGGTGGAGGAACACCGTGAAATCCTGACAGCAGGACAGTGACCTGGACAACATGAAGAGTTTGGGACAAAGCCTGAGAAAATGCAGTGTGCATTCCCACTGACTCTTTGGAGGTACATTGTGTGAGGATTGGGTGCAGGTCTCGTTTTTGCCTCAGCTTTGAGGCAACTCTGAGCTCTTCTTCATCCCAGTCTTGTGGGTGTTCTCCAAGGGTCTTGCAGTACTAGCATTCAAAGCTGCTTCTCTTAAATTTTTAAAGGTACATTGCTCCTTTAGTTTATCAAAGAAATAAGAGTTAAGTGCCACCACTGACAAACAGTTGGTTTTCAAAAGAGGTGCCTATGGCTAATAGCTCTTTGTAGGATAATGCATCATTCATTGAATATCACAAACATGATATTTTTAGCATGAAAGTGTTATTGTAGCTGTTCTAACTGTAGTTGTCAGCCTGATTTCAAAGAAACCATTAAAAGAACAGCCTTAAAAATTAATTTCATTATTCACATTGTAATTAGAAATATACCTGCGGGGGAATAGTAAGGAGTTAGGTATAAACTTAGATGGCACAATCTTCTCTCAGCCTGGATGGTTTGCAGCAGCACTGTGATTCCAAGTGCCCTGTCCGGGGTTGGTAAAAGGACATATCCACGTGGAAGTAAACGCAGTGGAGCACACAACCTCTTGGACTGGCAGTCTAGCTTAAAGCAATCCAGAAGGCAGCACACACAAACTGACTCTGCTTCTCCTGCAGCCTGCCATGACTGTGGAATGTTTCAGTAAACTTGGGGTCTGTGTAGAACAGCATTTTCAGAGACGGGTAGGATGGCCTGTGGCTCTCAGCAGGGTGTCTGTGAAGGCAGCAGCTGTTCTGTGCTCATTTCCAGGCTAGCGTCCAAGAAACTGCACAAATAAGTGAATAAAAAATTGACCCAAATTTATAGTACTGTACCATTCTTTTTTTTTCATTAATATTTCTGGTATCTGTCTACACAGCAGCCGTAGGAGACACTTACTACAGAAAAGAGGTCTCAGGTGTGGGTGGGTTTTGTCATCAGCTGTTTGAATGGAAGCGTGGAGAACATCTGCACAAGGGACAGTGTGAGCCGGAGGTTTGGGGGCTGGTGGGGCCAGGGCCACTTAATCTCATGTCCAAACATGCCTGGGTGTGATACCTGCATTCACCCAGGATCATGCTTCTCTAGGAGAGAAAGATCTGCTATTTTGAACTGGTAGTGGCAGGAAGAGGTGCTGTGATGCTGGACGCTAATGATCTTTCACCCTGTTGAAACCTGTGGCTTTATTGGGGTTGAAACAGTGGAAAGCAAGTATGTTTGCAATAGAAAGTATGCAGTGCACAGTGTGCAGGACCTCCCTGTTCCTTCTTCCCCTGCCCTGCTCCCTTCCCTTTCCAGACCTGTCCCCCTGCAAGTGACACGGGATTTGGAGCCTGCCGCAGGGTGCCAGTGAGTGAGAGAGGTGGGATCCACCAAATACTGTCATACATTGGGCAGCGATGATGGGCAGTGACTGCCTGCCAGGACATTATGGGATCCACTGCTGAACAGTTTAAATCCCAAGCTCCTGTGTTACTTGTGGGAGGCCTCAACAAAATAAGGAAATAAACGGGTCATTTCCCTCAATGCGTGAATCACCCATCAGAAATTTAGCAATAAGGAAGATCATAAGAACAAGTGGGGGAGGTCATCTGCCAAAATCCTAAGGATTTGGGCCTAGTTCTACGTTTTTCAATGATTGGTTCTTCAATGATTTGGGAAAGGGAGAGGGAGAGAATAGTGGTGTGGCGAAGTTTTTCTGACTTATTGCAGTATAAACTTTCATAAGAAAGACCTAGGTGTCTGGCAGAGAAGAGAAGTGGTAAAAACCATGTATGTGACAAGGAGACTGGTGAGGCTGTGGCGGGCAGCAGTCTGCACATCGTCGTGGGCAGGTGGAAGGAGCGTTAGAGTTGAAGGGTGTTGGTGTGTGGGGTCTGGTTGATAGCGTTTTGCTATTGCTGTTGATAGTGTTGCTTTTAATTCACATTTGCTAAGTTTTCAACGTGATTGTTAAGCCTGACATACAGTAATGCAGATATTTTGTCCAGGTAGGCTGGCTGATTCTCTCTGTGGGAAGATGGCCTCTAATTAATAAAAAAAATGGAGTGAAGAAGGTAGGAAGGCCATGCGTGCCTATGGGTCACAGAGGCTGGTGGAGAAGAACATCTAGCCCTTTCTACACCATCTTTCTTTGTCAGAGCCTTCTCTGGAGCTTTGGGAAATGATTGCAGGCTCTGCTGGTCCTGGGGCAGAACCAAGCTGGGGGGAATAAACTTCATCCCTAATGTCAGGGGAGACCCTGCCTGGAGCAAACCAGGCAGGGCATTTTTGGCAGAGCCGCTGTTCAGGCAGCTGTCATCTCACCTGTGTGTCCAACAGTGACCCCCTCCAGCCCTATTTCTGGGGTTGGTAGTCCTGCTTTCCATCCCGTGTACATCCCCTCTCCACCTGGGGAGGGGGCACAGGGCCCAGAGTGGTTGTCTCCTTCTGGTCTGCCTGAGAGAGAGGCAGCTGCTAGCCCATGGTTTAGGGGTGTTTGAGGAGAGGGAGCACACCGGCTCTGTGCTGCAGAGCTCTCCTCTGAGTGCACCGGAGAGGCGACACTGCCATTCCATGGGGACTGCAGATGCTGATGACTTTCCTCTGCTTCCTTCTGTCTTGCCACGAGCCGCGGGAACGGTCAAACAATAGACAATAGGCGGTAATATCTCAAAAACATTTTTATCATACGGATGTGTTTTGGCAAGCATTGGGTGAAAGAATTTAAGGCATTACATTATTTATCAAAAGCGCTAGCCTTAGGTAATGCACACAAAACCCCCATTTGTTCTTTATCTTCACATCTATACCTTGGTATACATAATTGAAAACGTTTTTTCAGTGGAAAGTAAGGTTAATATTTTCCAGCTAGAAAGCACCTTTTATCTCATAAGCTGCCAGATCTCTGTGCCAGCTGTATGCAAATGCCACCGCTTTGGAAACAAAGAGTGGCAGGTGAAAAGTGGGTTGGATCATCCCACAAAGTGCAAGAATGGGGAAGAAAGA
>JAOXNO010000020.1:29411880-29443853 GCA_028565335.1 Limnodromus scolopaceus | reverse complement strand
CCCACAAAGTGCAAGAATGGGGAAGAAAGATATTTTTAGCCAAAGACAGTAAGGCAAAGCTCTTCTTTGGTAAAAAGCAGTGTGAGGTCTTTCACGTCTACATAAAAGAATTTTATAAACTAGAAAAATAAGTCTTTCACAATGCCCAAACGGAGCAAATAATGTGATATTCAATTAACCCTTCAGAAATAGGGGTTAAGGTTGATAGTTTATCTGTGCTTTCAGACTGCCATTGACAAATTCCTGTGCAAGATCCTGTGTAAGGGAAATTGCAGCAAGTGGGTGAAAAGCCTAAGAGCTTGGCCAAGAAACAGAGGGTAAGCGGCAGGAGTACATGGTCAGGTTTTTATCACAGCAGAAGTTTAGTACCTGGATTCTCCGAGTGTTATGTAATAGGGCTGCTGTTGAAAAATTATTTAGCAATCCTTAATTACTTATTTGTATTAGAAGGTTCTAAATGAACGCTGCTAGTTTAATGGAGGGAGCAGGCAATAACTGAGCAGTCAGTGAAAACATTTATAAAGCATACAGAGGTCATTCAGGAAAGTAAATGTCTTGGCATGTAAAATATTTTAATGCCATTAAATACATTGGCTGCATTTCCGCATTATGAGTGTTTTGTTCAGTTCTAGTTATCCATTCCTGGACTAAACAGAAGTCCAGGAAGACCAATGGGAGTGAATAAGTGTATTTCAGTTGAATGTGTAAGTGAAAGAAGCCAGAATCAGTCAATTTAGAAAAAGATTCACAAATGGAGGTGTTACAGAAGTAAGCAGAACTTACTGTTTCTTATAAAGCAGAAGAAAGGGATAATTGCAAAAATTGGTAGGTGTGAAATTTAGCAGCCACTGTAAAACATACAGCGCTCTCTATATGTGAATTGCTGTTTTCCCATGGAGCGCTGCCTTTTGTACATGTCTGAAATTAAGACACTTACTCCAGTTGGTGTTGCATACATCCGACAAGCAAGAGAGTACACTTGGGTAGGGAAACCTGCTACTTAGAGGGGAAATCTCTTATGTTGCAGACATTTCCTAAGTGAACAAGTTATCCAACAAATATGCTCCTTCCTTTCCTTTTCTCTTAAACTGTGGCCACGATGGGAGGCAGGGGAATGCCCTGGATGGTGTGCAGGTGGGAAGGTGTACGTCAGCGCCTGCATTCCCGTATGCCCAGAGGATTTATCAGTGCAATTTGAACCTGACATTCCAGGGAGTGGAGGTATTTTGAAGTGGATGCTTTAAGCATGGATTTATATCCTCTCTGTATTTTCAGTCATCTATTGTCTGTTGTAATTCCCTGGGGCTGTTAATTATATATATAAATCAAACAAAGTCTATGGGAGTGTCTAATATTTAAAGTGAAAGTCTAAGGCTTCCAGCGTCTGGGGTGAATTATTCTTTTCAGGCCTAACAAAGCTGGCAGAACTTCAGTTAAGGGAAGGGCAGAACAATGATGTGTTTCAACTTTGTTTTATGTAATTTGTGCTCTTTATGAAGTGCTTGTATAATAATTATTTTATCCCTGAAAACCTGATAGATATTTTTCTAATGGGTTTTGAGTTAAATTTGCATTTGAATTGCATTATTTTCTTTCAACAAATACATTGTTATCTCTGACTGAAATGCGGATTAAGGAATCACTTGAAACATAATACAGAAGTAGCGCTGCAGACCTCAGCAGCCTGAAAAATAATTGAAGTGAAGTAAGGAATGTTAACAAGCTCAAATGTCATCATCTTCCAAAAACTGACATTTAAGCTGATCCACATTCCCTCTCCTCCTTTATGTGGAGTACAAAAACACATACATTGTGGGGTAACTAAAAGAAATGTTTGGTGGAGTTGGTTAAGAAACAGTGGACATGTTATTTTTTGTATTAGCTCTTGTATAGCCACATTTGAGCTTGTTTAAAAAAAATGTAGTTTGTGTAGTGTAAAGATGTTGGGGGAAGGGATAATGAGTTCCTACTGAATACTAATTGCCTACGAGTTGTTCAGGGAGACTGTATAAGAATGGAGGATTTGTTGTAAATTAGTCACTAGCTGTATTGTGCATTGCTCTGAGGTTAGACCAGAGCTGTCAAGGTGCCAGCTCCACAAAATCCTTATGATTCACTGTCTAACTTGGTGACTGTGTGAAGGAGAAAATACTATTGAGACTAAATATTATTGGAAAGAGAGGTCCTCTAATGACAGTGTAATCTTTCTTTATAACACTTGAGCTTTAGGCTCATTTGAGTTAGAAAGATGGGGGGAGACAGATTTTGAGTGGGTTATCGCTGCTTTTCCAGCTGCAACATCCCAAGATCTGCCAAAGTTATAAACGCTGAGAAGAGGGGTATTGCTCTGTGGTAATACAGGGTGCAGCAGATTTATTAGTGCTTTGAGCTTACTGTTAATCTTTGGCTTCTTTAATTCCAGCATTTTGCCTGCCTTTAATTTGAGAGTCTTCGTAAACCCCACTTTTAACATGGAAAGAAACCTTTGAAAAAGCTTGCAATAGTTTCTTTACTTTTGAGACTTATTTTCTGGTTCCTTACTTGGCTCCTATTGTTTTCATTTACATCAAAATGGAAAGGTGAGTTAATGATTCATTGGCACACGGTGACCTTTCAAATTGCTTTGGACCACGATGCAACAGCTCCTCTCGAAGCTCTCATACTTTAACCTCCTTGCTTCTGCCTTAGTATTTGCAGCCTGATCTGTCTACATGCCTGGACGCCTGAAGAGAGCAAACATTTACAGCTTCTCCCTCCCCTGTGTTTAGTGGGCAATTTGATCCTTCTTTGTCCATTCCTTTATTTTACATCACTCTTAGACTTGACTTGCTATTGAGAACAACAAAGTGCAATTTTGGGAATCTGCTCTGTGTTTATTTAGCACAAAAATGGACTCAGACTCTGATTCACCTTTTAATTACTCTTGGCCATCCTTACCTAAAATGAGGATTCGAAGAAGGGCATCCAAACCAGGTAGAAAAAGCTGTCTTCTTTTAAATGGCTCTTGTTTAATGTCTCTGCCTCCTTTTCATTGTCTGGTTGTGTGCAGGTGGCTATGAACAGCTTGCATGAGGTAGATTTTCTTTCTGTCAAAAGTCTACTTCACTCTTAGTTATGCTTTTATAAATGTCGGTGTTGGAATTTGTTAAATAAGGAGAAAGTGTTTTCTCCAAATTATGTACTGTTCTTTAAAATGGTTTTTATTTCTTTACTTTCTTAGGGTATTTTTTTTTTTCTTCTGGTTGCATGTGTAACTCTCGCTGAGCAGCTTTGACACCCTGGGAGCTGCACGGCATAGCAGCAGTTGCAGAAAACTCTGCTGGTTACAGTTGTTTTCATTTAGGAAGAATCCGGTCATTGAAATATGCCTCAACAGCTAACAGCATTTTTTTTTGTTTAAATTACATACAAAAATCTTACCAGAATGAAGAGGGAACTCTTCGGCTTTCTGTAAAAGGAAGCAAAAGGGTCAGTTACTGTCTTTGGTGGAAGGGTCAGTTACTGTCTTTGCACAGTTAGATATTGTCATCCTTTGGGGAGAAGTCTTTGGGAGGTAAGCATTAAAAATGTTGGGAGTATGATAAAGGGGATTTTAAGGAGGTTGAAAGGCACTGACTAGGAAGTTCATGTTAGGAACAATTATAATGGAAAGCTTTAAAGCTAATATTTTTTCCACATTTAAAAGCAAAGAGATGAAGAGGCAAAAGTGGCAAAAAATTGTAATTTGTGGTTCCTTCCATAAAATTGCTTTTTTTTGTTTCAGAAAGGGAAAAAAAGCAAATAAGAGGAGTAAGATCCATCAGTGTCATTAAAGTCAATGATCCAGGAGACTCATGTTTACACAGACTGAGACTTTGACCTAGTTTTAGAGTGAAAAATGTGTACAGAATGCACATTTTAATGTGCAGAACACTTTCTGAACTTTTTACGTTTATTCGTAGGGAAATCCAGTATTTCCCAAGAGTACAAGAGCTTCTGCAGTGTGTACAGATGCACATACAATTTGCAAAGAAGATGAAATGGGTTGCAAGTTGCTTGGTGTGTGTTCTTTCTATCTCTCATGGGGACTCATTTTACCTGCAAATGCTGTAGTTGTGCACCCATCCTCCATGGCACTATTGCTGTTATTTATTTTATTTTATTTATTATTTTTTAAAAGTACTTCACGTGTTGTTAAGCACTGTATACAGATCTGATGTTTGCATGTTATAGTATTGCATCTTGTTTCCCATCCCTGCTATTAACAGTATATCAGCACATGTGGCTTGTCTGCACAGATGTCTGATCATATATGGGGTTGCTGGAGCAAGAAGGTGCACATTTTAGTGGTAAAGTCTAAGGGTTCACTTGTGCTTGGAGAATTGAAATCCTGGCTGCCCATGGGATTGGGAAAACTGCCTCTACAAGGGGAGGGCAGGCTCATGATCTGTGGTCGTGATCTATGGTTTTTTCCCGGTAGTATCCAAACATGGCCAGTTGATCCTGGCACACAGGTGTGGGGCACGTACCTTGCAGCTGCATTTCCCTCACATGAGAGTTCAAGTCTCAGCGAACAAGAGACTTGCAGTGCTCGGCGGGAAGGGGTGTGGGATTCCTCCTCCCTATCCTGAAAGCCACAAAGTCATTGCTGTGTACCTGTGCTGGGTGCTCCAGCAGGCTGTTGGGGTTGCTCCCTCTGGGAGGCTGGGGAACTGGTCCAACCTCCTGTGGCAGAGTCCAAAGCGGAAAGTCTCACACCCCACTTTGTACCACATGCATCAGTGATTTCAGATTTTAAGTTCCCCGTGTGCCCCAAACACAGCTTTTGTCCCTGCTCAGGGACCTCTCAGGCTGGGTGGTGGAGCCCCTGTCCTCCCCCTGAACTCCTGGGGGCCAGCAGGAGCCCAAAAGCAGGCTGTCCGCTGTCGGGGCCATGCATTGCAGACTCCTTCCCTCCCTCCTGCTGAGGTTGCATGTGCATGGCATGATTAAAGGTTAATTAGGCTCAACAGAGAATGTGAACATGACTGTGTCTTAGTGATTGGGCTGGGGAGGGGTGGGTGTCTAAATTTTATTCCTTGCTGCAAGACCCCTAATAGTGTTTATTTTGTTATTTTTAAACGGTATTTCTTTTGTTATTTAATGGGAAATGGCCATAAAGCAGGTCTCCCCTCTCCTTGTGCTGCGTAGTCCTACCTGTTCAGAGGCAGTAGCTCCAGAGCCCTTTTGGAGGCTTTATCAACCTTCAGGGGTGCTGAGAATATCTGTTTCTGCTTAGTCTATCCCACTGTTCTGGGAGAGGAGAGTTATGTGCCGAGTCCACTCCAGCAGAGGTGGTGATTGAAACCCAGCGTCCTGTATCTTGGGAAAGTATTTTATCTGTTGTGCTGTTGTATAAAATGAAACACCAGCTTATTTCTGGTTGTATATTCCTTCGTATAGTTGGTAAGGTGCCTGCTTCAGGGAGGGAGGTCAGAGCTGTGAATCCCATGTTGGAAAGGGGCACTTTCTTGCATCTCACGTTTTTGGGACAGAGATCAAAGTCAAGGACTGACAACTACCTTTATCCTCAGGCTACTTTAGGACCACATTTTGAACATGATGGTATGATTTCTAGCATCCAGATGACTGATCCGCTTGATGCAGTATATAGGAAATGTAGTGTTTTGGTTTCCATTCCATAGATTTAGGACAGTTAAATGTCCTTATGACAGCAGCACTTCAAAGCCTACCTCACTTTACCATCCATGTAATGCTGTTCTTATATTAATTTTTACTTAATTTTGCTGTCATGAGTAGTTGCACTGTCTGAATGAAGCACTAAGACATCTGAACCAGGGATGCAGATCCCCCATTGAAACTGGTTGTATGGTCCACATATACAGACGTGCACATCACTTCGGTCAGTCTCTCGCCAGGAGCATGTGGGCTTCTTTCTCTAAATTCAGGTGACCACTTCTGTATTTAGAGGAGTATTCTGCAGTCCTGCATGACCCATGCACTTAGCTGTCTGCATTTTTTGGTCACTTTATAGCTCTGTTACTTCCAGTTATACATTAACCCCTGCTCAGATTGCTGGGGGTAAATGCAATGAGCTGTCTGAAAACAATTCAGTGTATCTAGAGAAGAGAATTTGTAATTTCTTTCCTGGCTCTCAGCTTGCTTATGTTGATGTATTTCACTTTTCTTTTGCTGTGTGCTGTCTCATAGAATTATTTAAGTTTTGATTTTTGTGGAAAAACAGGCAATGTTATGTTCTTGCTATTTTCTGACACAGGTCATTCAAGGCTATACATTCTCTTATGCCAACACAAAGCATGTTTTGAATTATTGCTATGGTGGTAATTTTTTTTTTTTAAAGTTAAAGTATTTTTATAAGCTTTTGTGCCTGGTAAAATGTGCAGCCTTTGTTGTATAATTTTGAGAACAACATTACAGAAGATGTAGAGAACTTGTGCCTAGTTATTCATTGGTCAAGGTCTTTTATTTTATCCATGTTTGGAGATTATTCTTCCCAGCACTGTGGCTTTTGTTCGCCTACATCTAAATAACGCATACATCTTTCCTGACTGTTTACCAGGCAGATGGCAGAGAGCCACAGGCTCTGCTAGAGGAGACATGCCTTTATTTTATTTTATTTTATTTTATTTTATTTTATTTTATTTTATTTTATTTTATTTTATTCTTTTTCTGTGGTCATGGCACAGTATACAGCCAGGGAGTGTCCAGCTCTGGCAGGACGATCAACTTGGTGACCTGTGCTTGCTGGGTTGTTTCAGAGCCAATTGTGCCATGTTGTATTCAGGTCACTTTTACCTTAGCAAGCACCTTGGAGTCCATTACTGACACGTTTTACAGCTAAAACTCTTGGTGGCACCTTCACTCTGGCAAGAAGTGTCAGTTTGCCCTGGCAGTCATATCTGACTTTCCACAAGCTGTGCTGAGCTTTTGCATCTGCAATGAGAATAAGCATTTTGAATGGGTAGGGAAGATTTTTGGGACATTTTTTTTGAAAATGCATTTTGCTGTTACTCCTCATCTTTCAGGCAAGGACAGCCTTGCTGCATATTACTGCTGGTACCCAGTACAGCGAGCTATTACCTGCTGCTGTGTTAACCTGCAGGAGGGTCTGTTGATGGTCCCTGTAGGACTGAGATGGTTTGTAGCCATCAAGGCAGGCTGGAAGCAGTTAGTGGGACTGAAGGAATGCTGTGTGTGACCTGGACACTTGCGACGGTTTTGTCACTTTTTAAACTATGTGGGCCTATCCAGTGGAAATAAGTTACTAGTATAGTCAATGTATAATTAATAATGCTCTCCCCTGCGTTCAACAAAATCTTTGAATACTTCTTTTGTTACGAAGTTAGTTTGATGCAGTTATTCCTTCACACTTGTTTGGAATTGGAGGATGTAGTGGGAATAAGGCAGTACAGTGGAGTCATATAGCAGCATGAAGCCCCAAATAACCTGCTAACTTTTGTCTGTCCATTTAAAACCCCAACAAGTATTTATTTAGACACCTCACCTGTAACAACACACCAACTGGAGCATCACCAGAAAAACATAAGGCATTTGGCAGTGGTAATCAATAAAGATTTAGTGACACAAAGTACTGCAGATAACATATTCTGGTATATCTTGTATTTTCAGCAGCTCTCTTCAGAAATTGTTACTTAGATTGTTACTCTCTTACAGAATTTTAAATTAACGTGAAATGTAGTATTATTTTAAAATAATGTAAGATAAATAAAAATGTGAAGTAATAGGGGGATTTCGTTGTTTCTGGCGTGGGACATGTAATTCATAGTGCAGTCCAGTCATTGGCTGTAGAGACCCCAGCAGTGGGGACTGTTACTGAAGTCAAGAAACTGTTTCCATAGGCTTGGGTTTACACCACGATTTGGGAATCCCTAATGCCTGGGCTGTGTTTCCGGGGTATGTTTTGAACCTTTGCAGCCTAGCATGGGAGGTGAACACCACCCTTTGGTATTCAGCCGCTCATTGTACCCAGTGGGTTTATATACAAGAGGGAGCATGTGCTGAGGAAGGTTAAAAGCGTACAAGAAGCAATGGAGAGCCTAACGTTTTTCTTCGTCCTGGTTGTTGGCTTAAGACCAGCCCTTGGACAGCTTTACTTGCCACAAGAAAGTACTGCCAGTTTTTGCCAAATCACATTTCCATATGATTTTAGATGCCAAAGACTGATGAACTGCTGTAGAAAACAATGCTTTAATACTATTTATAAACAAAGGCTTTGGGATGTTGGCAGACATAAGGAAATGGTTTGTAGCTTTAGCAATTCTCAAGATGGCAGACACTAAAATCATGTTAAAATTCCTGCAGGAGGGAGAAGCAAAATGAGGATGTTTTAATGGTATGATATCCTGCAAGGCCTTCCATGACTAGAAACCAAATAATTCATAATGTGCCATTTCTAAGTGGGAATTTCCAGTTGTCTCTGTAGACCTTACTGGCTTTATGAGATAACATCTTAAATAAAAGATCTGGTGTAGCATTGCAGTTTTGACAGTGGTCTTGGGACTTTTTTTTTCCAGCGGAACAAATTCCTCAGACCTTGACAAGTGTAGTTTCTAATCCAGTGCCATTTCTTCATTATTACTTTTCTTGCAATCTGATGGCCACAGGCATCTCGGATGGGGCTTTAACCAGCCTGATTTGGTGAAAGATGTATGGCAGGGAGGTTGGACTAGATCTATATTCCAACCTAAACCATGCTATATGATTCTATGATCTTCCAGTAGCAGTTATGTTTCTTTAAGAATATAGCCCAGTGGGAGTCTTTAGTGGTATCTTTTCCTTTCTGTCTGTGCAAAAAATACATTTTTGATGCAGATTAAGAAGGATTTTTTTTTGCATAATTTTCAAGAAGAGACAGACTGGAAATAAGTATCTGAGAGTTTTGATTTTGGATGTTTTGATGGGTATGATTCTTTCCTCTACCACATCATTCTTATGCTAGTCTGTCTCAGTGCACTTTCAATGGCAGTGCTTGACATGCAGCATCTTAAAAAATGAAAATTATGTTGCAACTGTGATTTTCTTAAAAAACTTGTTTTCACACAGTCCAGAGCAAGACTGGTTTCCATTTTGTCAAATTTTGCTTCTTTTACAATCAGAAGATAATATGAGACCTTGACTACCAACTCAGATGCTAGATTGGTGCACGCTCTTCATACTTACAAGCAGCTTTAAGAGAAGTGGGCCTGCAGGACAGACTGACAGTGTTTCTGTGGCACTTGGTTAGGTTTTCTGCTGCTCAAAGCCATGAAATAAAGAGTCAGCCCATGCGGCTTTTTATAATACTTGCAGTCATGAACATGCTATTGAAAACTAAACTCTGAACTTCTGTTAATGATTTCTGGTGAAACTGATAGTTTTTCATTTCTGTACCAAAAGCAGATCAGAAGCAGTCTTCATCCCAAACATCTTGTTCATGGGTGAAATCTTGATTGATTGCTGTCACCCTGTAAAGGCGTTATCAGTAGTATTTTATTTTTATCGCTTTTAAAATTTTGTTGCTGTTTTTTGTTTTAAGAACAGTAATCTGCTTTATTGGTTTATGATTAGTATTTATGTTGCTCCCAGTAGGTAGAATGCTTTAGGAGAGTCATTATTTGATTACAATTGAACAGTATTCCACTCACATAATGTATCAGATGTTAGATATTTATAATGTATAAGCCAGAATCGTGCATATTTCATCCCAGCCCATAAATCTTATCTGATGTACTTCAACCATAGATCTCGTCAAAGTTCTGGCCTGGGTAGAAAATAAAGGTTTTGCTAACCGAGGTACAGAAACACTTATTTTTAAGTTATATGAATGATTCTGTGGTACCTTTTAGAGTCTTGTTCAACTGTAGGCTTCTTGGAACATTTAACAAATGTAAGGCAGTTACAAAATGGGCAGATTTTTGAGTGGCCACACAAGGATTACTCAAATTGTAGTCCTAAGATTTGGTGCTTACTGTTTAACTTTGCCATTTTTTTTATGACAGTATATATACATGAGAAGAAAATTATTTGCGATTTAATGGCATATTTTCCACAATTTCTTTTTTCCAGAGCAGAGACACTCTACCCTTGATGTTCTCAGGAAACTCAAGGCTCCACCTACTTTGTTTGCTGCAACCAGGCATTCTGCTGTGCTGAGTGGAAGTGATGAAGTGTATGCAAACTGCATGGTAGTAGACCAGGTAAGCTTATGGTCAAACTTTGGGCAAATTTTTCATTGTCTTCTGTTAAAGTAATTTATTTGTGTGATAGTAGATCTACTGGATGTGTAAGCCGTGGGGTGTGGCCAATTAGTAAAACTCTAAAATAAAAACAGTAATACCTTAGGCTTCTTAGCTGCATTTTGTAACCCAGTTTTGAGGTCCCTTTTAACAGATTCAGTTATGACAGGAATTGTTCTCCCTAGCCTGGAGGGAGAACTTTAAGGCAGCTTTTACTGTCTTTTATGTGTATGTGTGTGTGTGTGAGCTGAATGGTATTTGCTTCTTTCTAAGAAACGTTAACACAATGTAACTTGCTCATGTGCACTTCAAATTTACTGAATTCTATATACATTCACAAAAGAGAAGAATTTGCTAATGTTGGCTAATTTCAGAAATTAATTATGAGCTCCTAGCTAAACTTACAGGCTCAACAAAAATGAGGTATTTCTGGAAAGGTGAAGTCAACGTCTTCCAACTGACATGCAGCGTTCCTGCAGACTGGAGGTCCTGACTTAGTATTCATGTTTCTGATTTATTTGTCGCCAGCATTGGAGAAGAGCCAGAGTGTCCAGATCAAATTATATTTTACATCACTATGTTGGGCCTGAAATCCTCTTCCATAACTTAGGCAGGGGGGATTAGTCCAACTCTTGTCTATAGTGGTGGTGTGTAGTTAAACAGCTGCCAAATACTGGTAGCATGTAGCTATGTTTCAGTGATAGTTAAAGTGACTTAATTATTTGTAACCTGTTGTGTGCTCTCCCTGGGGTTAAAGTTGGAATATAAGAGTAAGAAGTGATCAGATCATAATGTTAGAAGAAGGATGAGATTTTGCAAGTGTGATTTTTTTTTTTCTTCTTTTTTTTTCGTTCCCTGAAACACTTCAGCCACTGCATTCACTGCAGATCCAGTTTGTTGTGACAGCTGAGACAGAAGTTTCAATCAGTGGCCAGCATGGTCAGAATGCACCTAAGGTTACAGAGAGATGCATGAAGTAATGACCTAGGGTTGAGCAGCTGGCAGGGGACTGACTATATGCACAATGTGTGAACCCTTGATATTAACAATATCCAGGTTGGAAGGACAGAGCTGCAGAAGTGCAGCTCTGTTAGAGATGCAAATGTTACCCAAGTACATTGCTGGGGCATACTGCAGCTCTGATTACTAACCTTTGCTCAATACCCAGCCAAATTCAACTTTGTTAAATTGCTAATCAGGGCCAAATTCTCCCTTGAGCACCACACTGCAGGAGCTGGAGCAGCTGCTGGAGGAGCTGCCTCTTGTGCTGAGGGTAAATGCTGCCTGGGCAGGAATAACTTTGAAGAAAGGAACAGCTACATAAGACCTGGGAGAAGCATTTTACCTTCGTGCATCTCATCTGCACAACACAGCAGAAGTACTTCCAGACTTGCATGCACTATGTGTTTGAATATGGGCTGCTGTAAAAATGCCAGCAGTTCTCTCTGTCTTTTACTAAGAGAAACATCATTGTGATTGGGATGAAAACGCATCTCAAGTGGGACTGGAGAGGAGGAAGTCAACAATCTGAAGGACCAGGGCTTTGGATACACTTGCAATCCTTCCTCTCTTCTTGCTTTTATACAGGTGCTTCTTGGAAGTAGAGTGTTCTCACTGGCTGTGTGACTTTTCAGTATTATTTAGCATTTAAGTAAACAACAGTAGCATCTAACTAAAAGGCTGACAATAAACTATATTTTAGTATCTTCTGCAGAGCTGACAGGAGAATTCAACTTCAGTTGTGCTGAGAATTATTTGTTGCCAGGGTCTAAATCCTGATCCCTGTATCTGAGAAAACATAATTCCTAACTCTATTCCTGCCTTTGTACAAGAGGAGGAGTGCTTCATGCTCATAATTTGTTAACAGCAAAAAAAATAAAGATTCCTTTCCCTTCCTCCTCTGGAGCACCTGTGTTCCAGGTCATGTATATTCATCTCAAAGCTTAGGAAATTGGTGCTGGAAAATGAAAAGTGCATGATGTGTAGGCTGATGTTTCCAAATTAAATTGCACAATGTTTGAATTCTCTTCCATATGTCTCCCACACTAATGTATCACACATATTTTTTGCTTGACTCAAGGATATTTTTTATTAAAAGCTATAAATATATGAATCAATAAAATGAACAAAAGGTATAAATATGAGTGAGAAATCCATTAGACTTGGAAATACCAATTCATTGCTACTCTAATTATGAAAAAAAGTAATGCAAGGGTCTAGAATCACCTGGCTGTATAACTTGCCTTCAATTCATGTGCTGTAAAAAGTAATTGGGGGAAAAAAAAGGCAAACCATATAACCATAAATAAAATGGCAATCTAATCTGGTCCTTATTCCCCGACAATACATCTTGTTACTGCCTCTTACCAGCATTCGTTTCCTGCAGGCTGGAGATATAAAGGCTAACTATGTTCATGGAGATGGTGTCAGCAGTGAATCCTGTCTGAATCCCACCAACTCAATCCCGATGGCTAAGAGCTCTTCGTCTCCCTCCCTTGAAGAGAATGACCAATATATATATGTTCCAAATGAAGGAAATCAAAGGCCAGTGAAAAATGGAGAAAATGCAGGTTTAAGACACGCTGTTTCACCTTCTGATCTATATGGAGCAGATTCATACCTTCCATTCAAGACTCATGGTTTTATTAAGGATCGGGGCCAACTTAATGCTGACATGAAAAAAAAAAGGTATGGAATTGACTTGATGGTATGGCCAGAATAAGGATTATTTATGATTACCTTTATTTCAAAAGATGAAGAATCTGGAGTAATAAATACTATTACCGAGGTAAAATCACTGTTTTCAATCAGTGATATTTAAATTGTCCTAATGATCTGTTTTCATAAAATAGTTATGAAGACATTTTTAACAAACAGAAGGTATTTTCTAAGTGAATTAATTCTTAATGCAAATTTATACTTTTATACCTTTTCTTTTGTGTGTTCTTTAGAAGAAAAAAGAATCAGCTGTTCACTGTAAGAGTTTCCGTTGTGGCCTTTTTGTCAGAAACCAGAATTTCACCCTAATTTTCCTCAGTTATATTTTGCATTACAAAAGTAATTCAAAATCTGTTGAACTCTTTGGGAATCTTTCCATTGTCTGCACTGGCCTGTAGAAGGACTGACTTAATCCTGATTGGATTAAGCCAAAAGACACAGTGCAGAGTGCAGGTCACATTTCTGATAGGTTCAGACTGTTTTCCGCTCTTTTGCTGGTGTGCAAGTTTTGCTGCCAGCAGAGTCAGTTGTCTGGGGACCGTCCTCCAGATGGCTTTAGGTTATGCTGGTTGGCTTCAGGAACACAGAGAGCTTTGAAGATAAAATTATAATTCTTGTATTCAACAATTAGTAAATTCCCTTGGTAAAGAGGCTTTATTGCTTCTCTGAATAGAAGAGACATGAAATCAAATCCTTTTCGTACAGGAGGAAATTTGAATCTG
Organism: Limnodromus scolopaceus; assembly: GCA_028565335.1. Taxonomy (NCBI): domain Eukaryota; kingdom Metazoa; phylum Chordata; class Aves; order Charadriiformes; family Scolopacidae; genus Limnodromus; species Limnodromus scolopaceus. Next base: position 29,430,178 of record JAOXNO010000020.1, on the reverse strand, counting down.
TATCCCACCTTTCCAGAGTGTTTGGACTAGTCAGAGGTAGGTTATCACATCTATGTAAGACCAGTAAGGAAGCAGTAGTGTCTGTCTGTTGTCAATTAAAGTGAGCAATAACATTTTCTTTACCTTAATTTTGAGTTTCTTATGCAACTATTAAGTGCCCTTAGGAGGAATCTTTTAACACAGAAAAGACAACAGGTCAGCCAAAGAGATGTTCTTTCTGAAACTTTTTATTTTTGCTAGATATAATGTAGGTTACTATAAATAACTTCTGCCTCTCTGTTATGAACATTTTTCTCCTATACATTTTTAAAATCTAGGTCAGGTACCTATATATGAGCTTTAAGAGCTTATATGAATTTTCAGAGAGATGTGATTGACCTTAATATGTCAACTGTTAGTGATCCAAATATTATACATAAAGTAAGACTATCAGTATTTAATTCCGGCATCTTCCTTGAAGTATCTGAGGTGATGTGGCAAGTTACTTAGCAGATCTTTAAACCAGCTCTTTGTGTCAAAAAAATTCCCTGGGTAAATTACCCGCAGTAAGACAGGTATGCTTCTCTGTTGACATAGACATGTATTTCTTTTGCAATTTTAAAATGTGACAGTAGCTGATAATGCATTTAAATAACTTGTTTCTGGGATGTCACATGGGCTATTACTAGGAAACATTGCGAAACATGGTCTCCAGAAGTGTAATAAGAAAGTAGTTTTGGACAGTATCGATAGATTTGCCCTTTGACAAAGTGAGTTTGTTTGCATGAGGGAATTGTTGCGCTATTATTCCTGGTAGGAACCCTGGCTATTTAGAAATACTACACATAATTTAAAGTTTTATGTTGCAAGCCTGGAATGTTATTGCAAGCAGTCAACCGTTCCTTTCAGTCGCTCTGATGAAGAGACCATGAACTTGCTCTTGTAGCTAACAGGACCCATCCTGGGAAACTCTGGAACTGCTGAGAAACCTTACTGCGCTCTCCTCCTCAGGAACCCTTGCCAATCAAATAGTCTCTAGGTGTTTGAAGTATTGATTTAGCCAGAGATTTTTCAGTCTGTTTATAGCCCTGTATGTTTTAAAGTTTTTGTCTTTTGAAATGAATCTCATAAACTGTCTCAGACCCTCCTTTGTCACTCTTGTTAGTTTTCTCTTCCATCCTCCATCAAGTCACAGATGTTGAAAAAAAGCATGTCTGTGAATAGCCACATAATAACTTCCAAATATACATATGCACAAAATATCCATATACACCCACATATCTTAATATGACAAAAGCTCAGATCTGAAATCCGAGCTATTGTCTCAGTTCTCCTTATCATCTGTATAGAGAGGCAGGTATGTGTGTGGAACAAAACGTCTCATTCTAAGGGAGATGCTGAACATGGGTCTGAAAATCATCCTCCAGACATGGTTGACTGTGGTGAGAGTCTCTGTGTTCGTGGGCAGTGCAAATGTCTGTACTGCAGATCCACAAGGTTGGGTCAGATGACTCCTGTACACAGTGACTGAGTACCTTGACCAGGTGAGTGCAAACATGAGAGAGCACTCACATCGTGGCTTACCCAGCACATAATCATGGTGCTTTGGGTTGTCATTAATCAGAGTATACAGCAGTATCTTTGCTTGTTGCATTAAGGTTGAGATGGATTGTTACTAGTATTCATGGGAATTAAAGACTTCATTGTCTGCTTCAGTTCAAGTCTTGATGACCTTGAAGTAGACGTCGGAAGTGGAGGTGTTTCGGACAGATCCCATGGTCACTACCCTCCCCTTGGCTCTTCAGAGGCTGTGGCTTGTAGCAGAGACGGATTAGATTTATCTACCAGTCTGCAGCCCAAGGTATTTGATACTATGTTGGTTTGTGTTGTTTTCCTTTTAAGTAAATCACTGAAAACATGTGAGAAATGCTTGAATCTGAAGGGGAAAAATGAGTTCCCAGGTGGCAGTGCTAGTCCCTCTGGAGAGCAGCACACTCAGGGTTGTGGAGCAGGAGCTTCCTGGTTGTGTCCTGGCTCAGCTGCAGCTGTGGGAAGGGTCCATCAGACATTCTCTTCAGCTTTGAAAAAGGCATAATTTATCAGAAGAATTTCAAAGGAAATATCTCAGTTTCAGGGAGTCAGCATTTTCTAACCAGAATATATTTAGTGAGGAAATGTTTAACCAGCTGTAGTTATCTAAAAGTGTAACAGCTTTGTGAAGTATAAAAACAGCCTGCTGCCTGTTTCAAAACAATTTCTAGACTCAGGGAAATTCAGTTGGGTTTTGTGTACTGACTAGTGCAAATCTCTCTTCCTCATTATGGTTTGCTGAAGTGCTCTGGCAACATTCTTCTTTTTTTCAGACCGTGGTGCCATTTCTGAGATCTTAAGATACATACACAGTTATTTTTTGTTTGTAGGGCTTCTTTATGTTTTTATTAGACAGACTTCTTGCCACTGTAAAGCTTTATCTGATCTTCAGCAAACAATTATATGAAGGGAGAAAAAGAGTCCAGCACAAACACTGAATTCTGTTAGGGCTACTTTTAAAAACAATAAGGGAAGCAGTTTAGGAGTGGGAGTAGGGAGCTTTCTTTCAAGTTTTATCATTAATGTATTTGGGGATTGGAAAAATATTAAAACACAATATAAAAAAAGTGCAGAGGGAAAAGAAAAAGAGGCTAACTCCTTTCTTTGGAAACTTTGACATCAATAATCACCAAGGCATAGTGTTAGTCTCCATGAAATGTTCTTGAGGTATTAAAGTACTAAGATTAGTGGCTCCCTTAGTAAAATAAGGCATCTTGGTCGTCAGATATAATGGCCAATAGCGCTGTTTGGAGGGTGCTTGTCACCAAACTGGAGAAGAGTGTAAGCTTTCTCTTATTCTAACTTGCACCCACAATTATTTCCTGCAGCATACAAAAATTTGTCATAGAGGAAGTATGATAGGCTTCCTAAGAATTCTGATGAAGTTGTCAAAAATTGTACTTGAAAAGCTTTAATGAAGCCAAGAAAATGTATGTGTATGGTCACCTGCCTTTCTTTCAGAAATTGTCACTGTTGTTGTTTTTTTTTGTTTCTGTTGCTGATGCATTTCAAAACAACTTGAGTCTTAATTTGCTGCAACTTCTTGTAGGAATGCACTGTGTCTGGCATTCGGTCACGCTCCTATTCCTGCTCCTCACCCAAAGGTTTACTAGGAAGACCACGCATTCCTCGAGACTTCGCAGTTGGGGATTCGAATGAAGGTCAGTGCTCTGGCTTTGCACCTGCACATCCTCATCCCATGCCTGCCTGCTCCAGGTCCAGTGCTGACAGTTTTAGTCAGGCCTGTCCTGTATACAGACCTCACCAGTGCACTTGAAAGCAGGGTCCGGTTCCCTTTGGGCACCCTTACTATTGTCCCTCACTATTCTCCCATCTACAGCTCTGTCATGCCCTCCCCTGATAGAGCAGCTGGTCCTCGGGAGGACATACAAACTGGGTCTGTCAGTCAGAAAAAGCAATGCAGGCAAGGGTGATAATCCTTACCCCATACTCCCATTGCGTGCCCAGTAGAGACCATGAGGAAGCTCAGGATGACACAAGAGGCATCAAAGAGGGCGGATGGCCTCCGCTTCTGTAGATGTGGGGGAGCCTCTGAAACATGGGTGGGGTATTGTCATCCAAACAGGCTGCGGAGCAAACCCCACCCTCTCCATCAAGTGGAGTCAGAGATGTCTCTGCAAGAATCTTGTAATGTTTTTCCAAATTGTTTCTAGCGTGGTTTCTTTCTAGACACATAGTTTCATATTTAGAAGAAGACTCACACTTCTCACAATGAGAGTACGGGTCATATTTAAAAACCATGCAAGGTCTGAAATACATATACTGTGCTTTTCATATAGATCACATCACTTAAAAAACACTTGCATTTTGAGAGACTTGGCCTCTGTCCCTGTAACACTGCCCATTGTCATACTTCCAGCTTGTCTCTCCCTGCCTTATACCTTTAGCTTTCCACTACTCCTGAGCAAGGGGCAGGACATGTCAGTTACAGTGAACCAGATGGGATGGACACCCAGAGAAGCTGTGGGTGCCCCACCATTGGAAGTGTTCAAGGCCAGGTTGGATGGGGCTTTGAGTAACCTGATCAAGTGAAAGATGTCCCTGACTGTGGCAGGGGTTGGACTAAGTGATCTAGGTGATCAGGGGGGTTGGACAAAAGGAAATAACCTCAAGTTGTGCCAGGGAGGTTTAGGATGGATATTAGATAAAATTTCTTTGCAGAAGGGGTTATCAAACATTGGAACAGGCTCCCCAGGGAAGTGGTTGAATCACTGTCTCTGGAGATATTTAAAAGACAGGTGGACATGGTTTAGTGGTGATTTTTGCAGTGCTAGGTTGATGGTTGGACTCGATCTATGAAGGTCCCTTCCAACCCAAACCATTCTGTGATGCTGTGACACTGAATGTGAAAACACAGAAATTGCAGTAATATTCTCATTAACCAGTTAACAAATTCAAAAGCTGTTGGGAAGGTGAGATGGAGAAAGCTGATGGGCAGGCATACAGTTACTGCAGACATCTTACTGCCTTAAGAAACAGTGTTAAGTGCAGCAGCAAATAACTTGTTTGTGGTTGCTCAAATTCACTGTAAGATTTCATGTCCCCTTGTAAGGAGAAGTATGTACTGCAGGCTGCAGCACGCAGCTGTGTTGTATTTTTCCACATCACTTAACGTATTTATAAAAATTTGTATCCAACAGATTAGGTGGGAATCATGGCAAAACAAGGCTCAGGCCCATGTCCTGTTTGTTCTTTCTCCCCTTCCTCCTGGGACAGTCAGTATTGAAGCTTTACCTGTCTTGTGGAGAAGATGAAAATCCTTTCCTGTCCATGCTTTGGAAATGGGCTGTTCTGCAGCCCACACCGTGGATGCAGTGTGCTGCTGCGAGGGAGGGTGGTGGTCTGCTGAGGTTCCTGCTGGCCCTTCCCTGCCACCAGAACCTCTTGCCTTGTCCCTTCCTTGCTGGCATTTTGCAAGGATGGGAGCATTGATCAGAGTGCTTGGCGGCTAGCAGTGGTCATGACTGTGTGAGGCAGCCACCGCTGTGCTCACTCTGAGCAGTTGCATCTGGGTACAGGACGAGCCCAAGAGCTTGGTCCAAGAAACTAGGTCAGACAGTTCATCCTGATCTCTGCAGGCTGTGGTGGGATTGTGTCTAGGTCTGTGCAGGTGTCTATGTGCTGAAAACCTACTCCTTCCCCTCTGCCCAGTTGCCAGTGCTTTGGACGATGCAGGAGGGAGGCACAGCTGACTTTGTACATTGCAATGAAAAATAAACCAAAGCAGATGAATGCTGGATGGCCACAGGATGGTCTTTCTTACACAAAGTATGAAAAAAAAAAGTGGCAAATCACTATCCGTTTCTGATGGAAGCTTTTCAGCATGCTTGGGTTTAAAACAACTACCTGCTTTTGTTCGAGAAGGTATTACCAGGCTGTAACAGTAAAGGATTTGTCCCTGCTTGGTAGATGGTGTGCTCATGAACAGTGGCCGAACCCTCCTTCAGGCTCTTTCACTGTCTAAGTCAGTGTCTCTGCTCCACCCTTGTAGTAAGTACCTCAACACCAGCCCCATGGCGCTGTTTTGCATGAGGCTGTCTTCATCTCCCATGGGTACGTGGCCTTTGTTTCTTCTGAAAGCATCCAATGGCACAGGTTGTGCCTGGCAACTAACTGAAATACTCTTTTAGTCTTGATGCTTCTTTGGTAAATACTCTGGCTTTCGCTAACCTGAAGTGTATGTTTGCCTGAAGACATGCTGGTTCCGCGAAGCGTGTTTAGGTTTGCATCTAGCTTTAAAGATTATCTGTGGTAGCTCTGCAAAAAATGTCTGCAAAACAGAATGGCTTCTAATACGGAAATAGCAGAGTGGTCCCTATAATTTTTTTTTTTCCTTCCAAAACAACCCAACTGAATTATTTCTTTTATTTTGCTTTTTCGACAGTTTGTTAAAAAGCATCTCCTTGAGTTCTCTCTACTGCTTCTAGGATGTAAACTTGTAACACATTACACATCCTGCACAGTACACAGACTAGGAATATTCCTTTTTATGTAGAAGGATTTAAAAATTTTTAATACTGTAGATAAAGCTGCATAAGACAGATAATTGTAAATGTTAGAAAAGTGTTATTAAGATATTTTACACAATGTGTAAACAGCAAAATGAAATGTGAAGCGTTCAAGTCTGGATTAAGAAAAATAAAACTAATGTTTTTTGTTATTCTTAAAAACAGTCTGTTTGCAGAGACTGGCATTCATTGATACCTATCTCAGTTCTGACAAATTCTGTCAACTAAACAAAGCTTAGTAGGCAGCGGTCTGTAGTAGGAAGAGCTGCTTCTAATGCATATACGTTTTTGCTTCCCTGATTTTCAAATGACATTGCAAGCTCTTAACGACAAGGTTTTGGCGTGGCAGAGGTGGCGTGTTCCAAGTAAACCTGGTGGCCTTGCAATCTGAGTGCCCAGTAACTGTTTGTGTCTTGCAGAGCGAGCGTACAGCCTGCCGGAGCAGTCCCGGGAGAAGAGGTACGGCAGCGCCTTGCACGGAGCCCGTCTGTCCAAGAATGCCATCTAGGGAGCAGAGCGGGGAAGAGGCCTCGGCACCCCTCGCAGCCGGATTGTGGGCAGCGATTTTGGGGAGTGCCCCCCTGCCCAGGGGATCCGCAAGCCCCTACTGAAACCCTGTGCTGAGCTCAGCCCAGCTCTCCCCGTCCCGTCCTCACCGTGCTCCTCCTGTGTGTCCCACTGTGGTAGGGACACGCATGGTAGGGAAGCGCTGCTGTTTGCTGTAGGAGCTGCTGTCCACTGTCGGAACATCCAAAACACCGTAATAAAAGCAAGGGGGCTATTGATACCAACCATGATCTTGTATACAACCAAGCTTGTAATACATTACACATTCAGAGCACTCCATGGGGTGGTGTACTCAATCCGATAAAGAGGGATTGCAGTCTTTTTAGTAATGTCAGCTAAACCCACAATAAAACTGTGAATGTGTAACTATAAATGCTAGGTGAAACAACCACCATCCAGATTCTGCTCTGTTTGAAGGGACTGTTCCCACTGGAATGAGGTTTTTTCCTTGGTCTCTGTTTTAGGATTCAGGAGGAGGAATGGAATAAATATATTGTACCCTCAAAAAATGAGTCTGAAAAATGTAAAGTGAGTCGGACTTTCAGCTTTCTGATGAACAGAATGACCAGCACACGGAATAAGTGCAAGGTAATTTACGATGTATGTCTGTATTATGATGTATAATTATGTCACTGTAATTAAATGAATTACAGATAAGAATCTAAATTGTTATGTAAAGATAAGTTGTTTATTACAAAATCACATAAGTAATAGGAAGAAACTTTTGTCTTTATTTTTTAATTTTAGAACGTATGGACTATACCCTGAAATGGCCTTCGTATTGAAAACCAGCTTTCCCTTTAAACAATAGCTTTAGCTGAACATTATTAAGTATTTCCCTTGTCATTTTTTAAATGTTATTAATAATCTAATTTAACAACTTAGCCAAAGTTTAAATGTATAAATTGTCTTTAAGAAATAATTTATGTTGCTAAATAAAATTGAGAAGTATGGGCCTGTTCTTGCAATTACTCTCAATGAATAATTGAGCATGTAACTTTTAAGTTGGCACATAATCAGGTGAATTTGCCTTATTTGAAGTTAATGGGACTTCTTGCATGAGTAAGCACTGCTTACTGTTAAAGAGTTGCAGACTCAAGACCCACATAGTCAAATTTACATACTATGGAATTAGATTAGAACAGATTAGATTAGAACATTTGTGGTTTAATTTTGAGACATCTCAAATTTAGATTAATGGCATCAATTAGCAGCCTGAGAGATGGATTTGGCCTACAGAATCTTTCCAGCTGGCCTTTTGGCAGTTTTCCAGGCTTCCTAGTATGCCCTCCTGTACCCTAGGATATCCTATCATACATGGATGTGAAGGTGGTTGGCTGAGGGGATATCTTCAAGAGTGGCAGAACTGGCTGTGAACATACATGTCTGGTCCAGCAGCCATACATTAACCTGCGTCTCTGTGGTCTCCTAAAGAATAACTACCAGGGCGGCTCAGACAAATGTATACTCACACCAACAGGAGTACTGTAAAGATAGGCAGAACTTATTAAAGTCATTAACACTCATGAAAAATAGCTTACTTCTAATATCTTCTAAAATCTGAAGACAAGTTGTCTAAATATACATAACTGCAGCTTTAACTGCAGAGACACGAGTTTGCATGTATGCCTCAGGGAAATGTAGGCATTGATACTTGTTTGTATGTGCAGGGAGTCACTAACACTTCTTAAATTTTATTTTCTGGTCGTCCCCTTTTTGCAGCTTTATAAATGTATTTCTGCCAGTCTTCTTTGATAATGCCTGCTGGCTTAGCTGCCAATGAAAGCAATGCCTGCATCTTTTTAGAACTTCAGCAATGTTGGATTTAATAACATAATATACTGTTACAAGTCTTCCAGGATAGGGAATAAATGTTTTAGAATAAGTTGCTCTTAAAAGAGGGGAATGTTTTAGTGTTACTAAGATTGAATTGCTTTATTTTCTGCTCTAATGTCGCTTTTTTTTTTCCCCCCTGCCTCTGCTATTGTGGATGAAGACAAAAAATAAAGATACCAAAGATAAAGAGAAGCTGAACAGGCACAATTTTACAAATGGGACCTTCTCAGGAGTTATCCCATGTATGGCCTGTGAAAAGGCCCTCCTAGGAAAGGAGTCACTGCAGTGCTCACGTAAGTAGTTGCTGGCTTTCACATGTGAACTTACAGTGCTCCGAATCCCGCTTTGAGATCCTGGTTCAGTGTGTTGTTTCAAAGAGAGACCTTGCCTAGATTTGGTTGTACCTCCTTTATGTAACGAGCACAGGTTGGCAAGGGAGAGGGAGGAAGGAGGGCAGGTGACAGCTTCAGGAGGGACCACAGCGATCTTGTAGACCCAGTACATTAGGCAAAAACTTCTTCCTAGCTAGGGGCTGTAACATCAAAGCATCTTCAGGGCTATTTTAGTAAGTGGACCTGGAGGAAGAAAGAAGGGGAAGCATCAGAGTAACATTTTCTGCTGTCTAGGGATCCTGTTCGGTGCCAGGCTTTGAGACATGCCTTCTCTTTCAGATTGCAATGTGATTGTGCATAAGAACTGCAAGGAGTGTGCTCCTGTGTGCACTAAGGTAACCTCCTATACCGCACCGTTCATACTAGAGCATATCTGCTTTCCAAGGTGTCTGGAAACATCCTGAAGGAAAAAAGAAAGTACACACAGCCTGCCCTACAGACCCAGTGTCTGTATGCAAAGGGCTGCAAAATGTCTGATGTGAGCAACACTGTGCTCGAACAACAATTTTTAGAAGAGGGTCAAAAATTAATTTAAAGAGATATTTCTATTTTTGAAGAGTTGCAGGCTCAAATTGTGAAATGGTGTGCCTGAAGGGGTGCAAAAGGGATTAAAAGGAAGGGCTCCTCAAAACCACAGATACTCCCTTGTGTAGAAGGGGGGATCTTGTATGTTTGGAATAATGAAAAGCAGAGATGGAAGGGACCTTGGAAGGTAGAATCATAGAATGGTTAGAGTTGGAAGGAACCTTAAAGATCGTCAAGTTCCAACCCCCCTGCCATGGGCAGGGACACCTCCCACTAGAGCAGGTTGCTCAAAGCCCCATCCAACCTGGCCTTAAACACTTTCAGGGATGGGGCATCCACAACTTCCCTGGGCAAGGTGACCTAGTCCATCTCCTCAACTTGGACAGGCTGACTTCTAGGTAATAATTTGGGCAGATTTTGTCTGACCTGTTCTGGAAAATCTCTGGAGGAGGAGACTCCACAGCCTGCATAGGCGGTCGCTTCCAGTATTCAGCCGCCATTGCAGACAGGGTAAAATCAGTGATAAAGTTGATGGATACTGCCTTCTTTTAAGTAGGAATAGACATGTGGTGAGGTTATCATGACAAAGACATTTTCAAAAACAAATGTGTAAGGCTTCTGCCCTCGTGGAATAAAGTTGGACTTGCAGAGAAGTATGCCATAATGATAAAGGTCATTTTTCAAATTCGTGGAGCATGTCTTTTGGGTGTAGCTGGGTTTTGCATCATAGTGGCTTGCAGGGAGAACATGTTTCCATACAGACTCTTCAGTTTAAAGAAGTCTTAAACTGGACATAAATCAAATATTTTAATTTATTTTGATTGTAGCTGTCACGTCATAGCTTTGCACAAATTTCTGGGCAGCTTTAGGGCATTAGGACAGCTGAACCAGCAGTTTTAAATACTGGGGCTGGTGGGTTATTTGTCAAGGGAAGACAAGAGCCCTCACCACCCCTGACTCATCTCAACGAGAATGAGATGCAGAAAAGGTTCACTTACCTAGTTCAAGTGAAATACATGCCTAAGCACAGCAGGCTTTTGTTGCAGGTTTTTGTTACAGGTTTTGCAAAAGTCCACTTTGGAAGGGGGATCAATTCTGCCTCTGATACCCAGTCTTATTCAGGTAGTGCCCTGCCACAAATGCTTTGAGTTTATTTGAACATAAAGGTCTGAATGTGAACTCCTTCTTTTGCAACCTTCACAGGCAATATTCATATAGGGAAAGTAGAATGCTGTAATTCAGTGATGCAGTCTAGAAGAAACAGATTCAGTTTTGTATTGTAGTACAAATAGTACCATTCTGCTTTGAGTATTGTTATCTACCAATAACGAATAAACTTAAATTTATTCATTATTGGTAGAAATCAGGACCATAATTTAGGACCACTTTCCTGAAGCCCTTTTGTGGGGTGATGTGTCGGAATAAGTTATTGACTTGACTAGTCAGTGTTATCAGGATTTCATTACAATTTCATAAAATTCTTCTTTTTTTCAGAAGTTGCAGGAGAGGCACTATAATAAAAACAAGCCCCAAGCTGGTGTAACAAGTAAGTTAGCAGGTGTAAATGTAGCACTTCTAAGTTAAGCCTTGGTTAAAAATCACAGGACTGACAACACGAACTTTCCATGATTTGCATCATTTGTGTGTTTTTATTTTTCATTTCAGTATCTGTAAGCAAATGTGTGTGTCTCTAATACAAGTAGGAATTTTTGGAAAAATTACTGTTGAATTAACTTGTCTTCTACTAAAATGACTGGGAGTTTACTACATTTTGTTTTCAGTAAGAATGAAAATTGGTTCTGTCTTGTGCTTTTGAGTATGTCATTTACCTTATGCACAAATACTTGGGTCTCCTATATTCAGATCGCAATGTTAGAGACTGTATGATTTGAGATTGTTTTCTTCTCAATAATATCCATGCCAGAGCTATTCCATTTTGCCTACAAGCTTGTCTTTATATTCTGTGGGACAGCACCACAGTCTTGTACCCTGGCAAGTGGACATTCTTGATACCCAGTATAGGTCAATATGAACACCAGATAGCATTTGCCAGTATAAGTGTGCTGTTGATGACATACTCTACGTTGTTTGTCAAAATGTTGTGTTGTGCTTTGCCTCACAGATTCCCTGCCTGGAGATATTTCACAGGCAGCGCTTGCCCCAGTGCATCCTTCTTCCTCTGTGCCTATCGGGCTATCTGCTGGACAGAGGGAAGCCTCGCAACAGTCCCACTTCTTGTCCAAAAGCGTCCCCAGTGCCAGTTTTGAAAGGTAGAGGGCAGATGCTGGGGGACTATGTATGTTATAACTAAGTACGTTATTCAGCGTTTCTAGGAAACCTGAAACCATTAAATAAATGTGGGATATTCTTTTTTCTGCTGTAGGAGATCTATGCCATTTTCTGAACAAGACTCTGAGACTAGTGCGTGGAGGTCCAAGTCACGGTCTGAAGAGATGTTACAAGCATTAGGAACCTCTTCTTCACTGGATCCTTTCGTGATGGAAGGTGGGAAGTATTGCATGGGTGTTTTATTTTATAATTTGTATTGGAAAGCACAAAATAGAAAAACTTCGTAGCTGATACAGGAACCCGCTTCAGCTGCTACAAGAGCATCTATTTTTGATAATTACAGTTGTGTCCCTGATTAAAATGATACAATCAGACACATAAGTCTTAAAATACAACTTTTCCTTTCTTCCTTGTAACTAACTCTTAGAATATTTTTGCACAGTGTTACCATTTTAAAATAACAGGGCTAAATGTACTTGGCATCCTTGCAGAACCAGAATAGCAATATACTTTTCTACACCATCAAATCATCTCCATTGACAGTGTGTGTTGAAAAACATGAACCTACATCACTTGTATTTCCTCAGTTGGCCCAAAATCTTACCCTGCTGCTGGTGAACTGCCCTCCTAAAATGGCTACATATCCTTGTGAAGTGAATAGAAATAGGCTTTTTCTGTAGCTAGGTGTGAGACTGAATTTCAAAGCTGAAGGGCATTCACTCACAAAAGACGGTGCAGGTATTTCTAACTGGACATCTACTTTTGAAAATGTTGGGTTTTATTTTTACATTTTAAAAGGCTTCTTCAAGCAAAGGGATATAAAAAGGATTTAATCTGAGGAAAAAAGGGTGGTTGTTTCTATTCTCCTCCCCTGCCGTCACATTTGCATTTCAACACTTTGGTAATGGTGTTGACATCTGGCAAGCTTTTCCCTTGTAAAGCCAATGCCAATGTTTTCAGAAGCCTTGTCTAAAGTTCATCCCTGTCATGTGGTCCCCTTGCTATATGAATAGATTTGGATGTGCAAAGGGACTTCCCTTACTCTTCACATGCCTGGTCTTAATGAAATCTACGTTTTGTCATAGATGATGTGGATTTGCCTCAGCGGACTGATCTCCGCACAGATGCACAAGAGTTTGAGGCAGAGTCCTGGAGTCTTGTTGTGGATCCAGTATTCTGTAGCAAGCAAGAAAAGGATGTCATCAAGAGGCAGGATGTAATTTTCGGTCAGTATTTCAAAGCTTTGTGTAGGTTTGAAAATGATTTGGTATAGAAAATAGAGCGGGAACCTACATGGCTTATGACCAGAAGGATGAATGCTTCAACTCAGAATAATAAGAAGATTCAAAGAACATTTTAATCACAAATTACAATGTGTCCTAGAGCTAAGGAAGTGGAGCATAGTGGCTACCAGAGACACGTCTATCCTGTCCACAGAACGGCTGAGGTTGGAAGGGACTTCATTCAATCTCCAGCTCAAGCAGTTGCAACCCCAGCTTGTTCACTGGGTTACAGCTGAGAGAACTGTGCCAGAGCCATATAAATTAAATCTTCCTACTGACATAATCTATTAGGTTTGAGGCTCACACAGAAAAATTGATTGTGACTGTATATTTGAATATTGCTAAAGTCTATCTTACAAGGTGTACCTAATGTTCAGGTGATTACTATACTATGCTGTTTTCTTTCATACTGCAGAGCTGATGCAAACAGAAGTGCATCACATCCATACCCTGTTCATTATGTCTGAAATATTCAGGAGAGGTATGAAGGAAGAACTGCAGCTGGACCACAGCACAGTGGACAAAATATTCCCCTGCTTAGATGAGCTTCTGGACATGCACAGGCAGTTCTTCTGCAGAATGAAGGAGAGACGGCAGGAATCATGTGAGGTGGGGAGTGAACGTAATTTTGTCATCAGCAGAATTGGAGACATCCTTGTGCAGCAGGTAGAGACATCAGCTCTGTTAATCTTTTGTGTACTCAAGGTTCGAAAATTAAACAATTTAGTGACTTTAAAACTTCTGTGGGCCAGAAGATGGCTATGGCTGCTTCATAAAATTCAAAGACTGTCCACTCCAGATTACCGCAGGGTGAAATAGCAATGAGAGAAAATGATTACTGAGAGATAACTTTGATGAATGTGGGATGAACTTCTACCTATATGGTACAAGTGATGAGCAAACTGATGAACTAAGTGATGATGGAAAAGAAATTACCTGTTCATTTCTTGTAGTGATCTGGCATGGTGCGTTTTGAGTTGCTGCTCACTAGAGGAGTGGTCACAGTGTGTTTGTGGTGGCTATAGAAGAGCAAGCTAACTTCCTGCTGGTCACACTTCGTTCCTTGCAATCAGGAGAGTGTGGCTTTTCACCTTCAGTCAGTCAGTTTTCACTCCACTGAAATAAAGAAGCTGAACCGTTATCCTGTTTAGAAGCAGCATGGAGATCAGGCAAATGCAAATGAGCCTCAAAGGCATTGTGTTTGCAAATAGGTGAAGGAAACACTGTTATAATAATTGTTATAGCTGTTATTGGCAAGACTGTAGTGGAGGTCACTTTTGCTCTCTCCAGCCTACATTCCTCTTCTTGCTCCTAGAAACAGCTAGCTCATCTTCATTCTGTAGTGACATGCCCTTTTAGTGAAATTCAGAGACCTTGAGAAACAAAGAGCAGAAAAGTTCCTTATTTGTACAAAATACATTTATTAAAGGTGTACAAGTTCCTGCTAGGTGCAATCTTAAGCACAATTCACTTATTATTATTTCTTCAGTTTTCAGAGGAAAATGCAACTAAAATGAAGAAAATATATGGAGAGTTCTGCAGCCATCAAAAAGAAGCTGTTAATCTCTTCAAAGAGTTGCAACAAAACAAGAAGTTCCAGAATTTTATTAAAGTAAGTTTATGTGGAGATGTGATTCCTATTGACAAAATGCTTAGGAAGAAGTCGTGTAGCTTTTGCTTAGATTTAGGATTGAGATTGTATTCAGTAACTCACTTTTAATAGCTAATAAAAATGGCAATGTTTTTCCTCCTTAACAGGTGAGCTGATAAATTACATTTTTCTTTCAAATTTTAGAAAGCTTTGGCATCCAGTGTGTATTACACACACATTCCTGTTAAGGTACACCTCATCCCTCAGGGTAGCAACTGTTCCTTGGGGATGGTTCAGATAACCCAGCATTTTGTTTTAGCTTATTCTAATGCATTTTGATTGTATTTCCTATTAGCCAATTGGTAGTTTAATATGCATTTACTAGTTAAGGTATATATATTTGTATCTGTGCAGCTGAGAAATAGTAACCTGTTGGCACGGCGCCGAGGAATCCCGGAGTGCATTTTGCTTGTCACCCAGCGAATCACCAAATACCCTGTTCTGGTTGAAAGGATATTGCAATACTCAAAAGGTGAATAAAGGCTAAAGTGTTGCTTCATGCCTGGAATCCTACCGTGTTTCTAACATAAGGAATATGCGCTGCTATAATATAATAAAAAATGAAATTCACTGCTCTGTAAAAAACCGGGGCAGCATAAATATCTACTGTTTAGGCAAATGTCACTTAAACAGGGTTCTCAGTATATGTAGTCTTTTTCAAGGCTGGGCTGTGAAGATTTGCAATATTCCAGCCAGATAGGCCATAGAAGTCCAGAAGACCATACTTTTTTCAGGGAAAAATCTTGACTAGAGGATGGGAATTAATTCAGGTATGCGTTTGCACCTTCTCTGAAATTAATTCTCTTGTAAGTGGGCCAACATCATCCTGGCCTGTATCAGGGACAGTGTGGTGAGTAGGACTAGGGAAGTGATCCCCTGTACTTGGCACTGGTGAGGCTCCACCTTGAGTACTTTGTCCAGTTTTGGGCCCCTCGCTACAGGAGAGACATTGAGGTGCTGGAGCGGGTCCAGAGAAGGGCAACACAGCTGGTGAAGGGGTCGAACACAATATTTGTCAGGAGCAGCTGAAGGAGTTGGAGCTTAGCCTAGAGAAAAGGAGGCTGAGGGGAGACCGTATTGTTCTCTACAGCTACCTGAGAGGAGGGTGTTGAGGGGTGGAGGTCAGTCTCTTCTCCCAAGTAGTAGGTGACAGGACAAGAAAAAATGGCCTCAAGTTGCCCCAGGGGAGGATATTAGGAATTGTGATTGGATATTAGGAAAAATTTTTCACACTGAAAGTGTTATTAAGCATGGGAAGAGGCTGCCCACGGAAGTGGTTGAGTTCACCATCCCTGGCAGTATTTAAAAGATGGATAGACATACAGCTTAGAGATATGGTTTAGTGATGTTTTTTGTCTTTGTTAAGTTGATGGTTGGACTAGATGATCTGCAGGGTCCCGTCCAAACTAAGCAATTCTATGATTCTAAGACTCTAAGTAGGGCTAGACAAATGTTTCATAAATTACTTTGCAGTTTTTCAAATAAAGCTTGAATTACCTCTGGAATTTCATAAAGTGTTTTAGTAATAGTAATAACTTACAGATACTGCCACCCAAATAGGCAATAAATGAGCATTGTAGAAAGTTGCATATCTAAATGTGAACCCTTTGTGCTTTCAAGGTTTTTTTTTTTACTTAGCCAGAAGAGTAATATACTATATGATTTACTTAGCCAGTAAAACTTTTTAAATGCTAACAGCTCATAAATATGTCAGAAACTATTCAACATGTTGTTTTGACTAATGAATGTATCTGCCATCATTTAATAAGCAAATCAAACAAAGGTAGCTGCCTCTAATATTTCTAGTAAATTGATTGCCATATTCAACCTAAAATGACAAAATTTATCAATTTAAGCTTTGCATCATGTTGATTGTTCCCAGAAAGTAAGGAATGGTATTTTCTCTTGAATATGCTGACTACTATCATGTTGTTTATTTGTTTCATACAGAAGGAACAGAAGAACGTAAAGACCTGTGCAAAGCCCTTCATTTAATTAAGGACATGATTGCAGCAGTAGATTTGAAAGTGAATGAATATGAGAAAAAGCAAAAGCTATTGGAAATTCTCAGTAGAACTGAAAACAAAACATATACAAAGCTGAAAAATGGCCATGTTTTTAGGAAGCAAGACTTGATGAGGAAAGAGAGGATACTTCTTCATGAAGGTGTAGTGTACTGGAAGACAGCGACTGGTCGTTTCAAAGGTATTCCATCTGAGCAGTAAAGTCCTTTAACTCTTTATTTGCAAATAACATATGAAGATTGTTTGGTTTAAGAATGAAAATACTTTATTATGCTGTTTTGCAAACACAAATTTCTGAGGTAATCTGAATATGCCACTAATTGCTAGAAGAGTCATTCCAGAAGCTGCCATGGTTTGGGCGTAATCCACCATATATCACTGTATTGTATAACACTGTATTGTAAGAAGGCAAGTTCACATACAAAGCCATCAGCTGCATAGAGTTTTTAAAGATAAAAGACGAAATGAATTATAATTGCAATAATTTTAATTAAGAAACATTATTTTCTTTTTCTCATTTTAAGACACCTTAGCACTGCTTCTAACTGATATGCTACTGTTTTTACAAGAAAAAGATCAAAAATACTTCTTTGCAGCCGTTGTAAGTATATTATCAGATGTTTGAATACACATTTTAGTTTTGTTTGTATATTTCTTGAAAATTAGGTCATTTTCTAGGTTATTCCTATATAACGTGTTTGATTTTTTTTTTTCTAAAATCTAAAGGTAATATACTAGTATATGGAAAATGAAGTTTAATTAAAAAAAAATAGAATCTGAATGATTTTTTTTGGTCATGACTCATCTGAGGGCAGGAAGTAGAGCAAGCTCTTTCAATTATCTAAAATAACCTTTTTAAACTTCTGTTTCTGTAAAACAAAACAGAAGGATAATATTAACTCCAAATGTAGTAGTAAACACACATAGAATGTAGGAAAGGTCATGGAGAGAAGTTCCCGAGCTATATAAATATAAACTTTATATGGATACTGTGCCTCAGTATCATTGAGCCTCTGGGAGTTTACTTCTTAGCACTTCTGGTGCTTTACTTGTTCATAAATGCTATAATGTAGTTTAAAGAGATGTCTGAATACTCAAAACTTGCCACGTCTTAAACCTGATGAGAACATATGTAGTCTGACTATATCAGGGCTACAATGAGTCCAATTAATAGAATAATTATCCTCTTCTAAAAGTGTGATGTTTTATAAGAGAGTAACTTATTACATGCATGTGCTGTGATTGTTTCCCCCAGGACCAGAAGCCTTCTGTCATCTCCCTTCAGAGGCTCATAGTAAGAGAAGTAGCCAACGAAGAAAGAGGGATGTTTCTGATTAGCGCTTCATCTGCAGGGCCTGAGATGTATGAGGTTCATACCAACTCCAAAGAGGAACGTAACAACTGGATGAGGCACATTCAAGATGCAGTGGAAAGGTACTGGAAAAGGCTTTTGGTTTTCATCCTGGCAGTCCAAATCTCAGGATTCATGGATCCCAAAATCTCACCATCACTTCTGCCAGACTTGCCATGTTACTTCTGGTTTCACGCTGAATCAGCAGACCCTTTCTCCTCCCCATCAGATGTCATTACCAGCCATTGTAAGCTTCCCTCACCTTTGCCTTTGGTGCTGGAC